>JAXCLR010000001.1:37372042-37390483 GCA_035584095.1 Annona squamosa | reverse complement strand
ACTATAGATATTATACATTTCTAAAAAATGAGAATTCTTCTACGGTTTCCAACATCACCAAAGATTTTAATGCGACCACTGTGGTGTAGGCCCACACTTATAATCAAATTACGATTCGATCTATCCATTGCGTTTAGAATTAGTTTTTGAGTAGGAAATCAAGGTTCGCCCAAATTAAATATCTTGGTAAGGCCTCATCTAATAAGAAGCAATAGAAGTGCAAAGTTAATGAAATAAAATTGGTTCATTTACAGATCTATTACAAAGGTATTAATTTAACATCTGCACCATCTGAAACATTCCTTTGTCAATAGACGATTCCATAAATTATTAGGATAATCGGATAAATTTGTGAATGGATCTAAATGACTTTAATATTTTATATGTGATTGTAAATATTTTTAAGAAAATGTGGCCCTCACAGAACTATGAATGATTCGATACAATTATAAAACAAATAAATCTAAACAAAATGAGTGAATTCGATTCTAATTTAATAAACAAAGTGGATCAGAGGGCGGTGCCAAGGACTTCAATGCTGCTGTCAGCAATCCAGACACCTTCCCCTGATAAACAAAGTGGATCAGAGGGCGGTGCGAAGGACTTCAATGCTGCTGTCAGCAATCCAGACGCCTTCCCCTGGGAAAAATACAGTTGCATGTTTGATAACATGATAAAATAAAGAAAACTGATCTCGTGCACCCGAATGCAAATGCCTATCTTTTATATGTTGTTTTTTAAAAAAAAATTTACAAAATTTAACATGTGTATCAATTTTTTAAAAAATACCACTGACTGTTAAAAATTCAAAACAAATATATAAAAATCTCCAAAAATGATAATATTTAATACACGTTAAATTTACTAAAAATGCCACTAATTTTTAAAATCCATAATAAATATCTAAAATTTTTCAAAATTGATAAAAATTAATACACATGTTCAATACACCTAGATTAACAGTTGTATAAAAAAGTTCCAAAAAATATTATTAATAAATGAATATTTACAACTGAGTACACTTAAGCTAAATGCACAAGTGCATAAAATAAAATCCTAAAACAGATGGCTTTTAAGTAAAATTAATGGGTTGCAAGGAGATAATGTCAAATGCAGCCAAATGTATTGATTCATTGTCCCGAAAGAAAAACTAGTTGTGCACCGAGTGCAAAGGCTCATTTTTTAGTATTATTTTTTGAAACTTTTTTTTATACAACTATTACTCTGAATATATTTAACATATATATCAATTTTTATCACTTTCAAAAACTAACATATTTATTTTTAATTTTTTAAAATTGATAGCATTTTCGTAATTAATTAATTACAAAAATACAACTCATCTTAAAAAATCAAAAATAAACATCTCATTAATTACGAAAATGCCACTGATTTTAAAAAATCAAAAATAAATATCTAAAAATCCCCAAAAATAATAAAAATTAATTCACACATTAAATACACCTAAATTAACAATTATATAAAACAATTTTCAAAATAAATAAATAAATAAAATACACCCAGATGAACTACGGCTGAACCAGTCACGTCCGCTCGATTAAATACACACCACCGATAACAAAACTCTTGAAGAGAAAAATGGACCCATAATATCCGACTGATAATTGCTTAGACGCTAAAAAACACACCATAACCGGAAGCGAGAAAAGCCTCACAAAAGCAGTTGAATCTCTGGATCAGCGAGTTTTCCATAAGATCTAATAAAGCAAATGAACCTATGGTCCAGCAGGTATGCTAGATTATTGATCCATAACCCTTTTATATCAACTCCAAAATTGGTAAGATGTATGGAGAAATTGGTTTCAAAGGTATACACTGAAAATCGGATGTAGATACATGGGAGGTAAGTTCGAAGAAGGACAAGACATGGAACGAATAACATTTCTGCCCTACCTACTCATTTCTGGCGGATAGAAAAATTACCAACAATCAAACGAAGAAACAAAGCCTGCCCACATCCACAATCTAATAGAGAGAAACAATAAACCCATTGCTTCCCTACATCCACAATATTCCTTCAACATATTCCCCCTTACTAAAAACCCATGCACGCCTTTGAGGATGTTTCCTCTGTCCATCTCTAAAGCCTAGTTACCCCTCCCACGCCCACCTCCTGCCCTTCCTCTGCCTCGCCCATAACCTCTCCCACCACCCCCTGCTCGGCCTCTCTCATACCCTGCACCTGCAGAATTCAATGTCAATGTCAATGTCAGTTAAGCAGCATATTAAATGCCCTTTGAGATGAATTACTGTGCATTCCATAAACAGCTACATAAAGACATTACAGTCTGAAAAGGAGACGAGCATCCTATAGGATACCAATGCTGGTCCTGTTAGGTAGAATTTTCTACAGCTATAGCTAATGAGTTCTATATCAGAAATTGCAAGGATGTGCACCAAGCAAAGGATCATGCATATGTGATCGGGCAAGTAGCTCCACATCCTTAATTGGTCCCACCAAATCACAATACAGCTTTATTTCTGGCACATAATATCCTACACAATGTAAAATCTCACATCATGATCCCATGTTCCACAACTTAGAATTTACACTCGAATTGCACCACCACCTAGAGAATCCAGGTAATAGGATAGATTTCTTACATACAGACAAGCATCCCAGTAAAGAAATTTCATCAAAAAAGAGAACATGCATGATCTGCATTGTCCAGTAAATTTGTGCACCATGCAGTTTCACATTGGTTTTGTTAAATCATGTCCATGACTGGAAGTAGAAAGGTTAACTCCCACATATGCATTCACATAACTCATGCAAGAGCTTACATACAAGTGGTTGGCATTTTGATCCACAAAACAACTGGTAAGTGCTAACCTTGGTAGCCCCAGTCTCTCCCACGTCCGCCTCTGCCACCTCCACGATTCCAGTTATAATATCCACCATTCTCTGCTCAAGAATAGGAGTAATTGCACCTTCAGGACCAGTGTTTCAAACTATGCTATCAATGCAGCAGAAAATTATATGATGACAGCCTTGTCAAATCAGAATGAATTAGCATTGAACATTTCAGCACAAGATAATAATGACAAAACATCCACACTATTCAGCAGACAGGAGAATACCTGATTCAGTAGATGTCAGACCACACTATACACAACTAATAATAAGGACGAAAGGAGAAAAACTATAATCAACTGATAGCCCAAACCTTCCAATATTATCAAAAATTATCCATGTAAATATGTAATAACTTTGATTATCAAAGAAGCTCAAAATATAGAATTGTCAGTATCAAGGAGAGATGTAATTTTGGTGCACCAAACCAATGAATGACTAATGAAAGTTACTCAAGACCGATGACGATTACTCATAAAACTTAAAATGAGATTATGTATGGGAAAGGAATGGTATAGAAAGGAAAATAAACTCTCCAACATTCAACACTCCCCTCTAATGGAAATTCTCTTTTCATTTTAGAGGCTGGATCCTATACAGCCACCAATAAACCAGCTGATTTGCAGACGGCCGTATAGGAGCACTGGTTCATTTTATTCCTTTAAAAAAAAGGCCTAAAGGCTGCTCGATGGCCAAGTGAGGAAGAATATAACAGGATAAACTAAAAAAATCCGTCCTTTATTGCCTTCTGGACCAGTATATAGTGGAACAATATCGACATGAAACAAATGGAATCTTTATCTAAAGATTGGTCAACCAAAAAAAAAAAAAGATGGCATGCAATGTAAAAGAGAAAAATAACATACAAAGAAGCCCAGATAACCATGACACAGTCAATGCTAGAGGAACATGTAAAAAGTAAAACAAGTAAGATATAGAAGAGAGAAACAAAGAAAATATATCATACCTTGATTGTTTCCATATCCTTGGTTATAAGCTTGGTTGTTTCCATAGCCTTGAGTTTTTCCATAACCTTGATTGTTTCGGTAACCCGGATTGTTGCCATAACCTTGATTGTTGTTGCCATAACCTTGATTATTGTTGCTATATCCTTGATTGCTGTTGCCATATCCTCGATTATTGCCATAACCCTGATTGTTGCCATACCCTTGGTTGTTGCCATATCCCTGACTGTTGTATCCCTGATTGTTACCATAGCCTCCTTTGCCCCAACCTCTTCCTCTTCCTCTATTACCTCGACCACGCCCTTGACCATATGAATCTACAAAATCCCAACAAAAGAGATTGAAATAAATGGCAGGTACCTTAGTAATAAGAAACAGCTGATATAGTATCCTTTTCAAACTGTATTACATGTATTTTCATGTCAGATTTTGTAGAAAAAATTACCTTCATTAGGACCATTGATAGGAGCAAGAGCTTGCTTGGGTTGACGCTGTGGTAGTGGCATTGGCTGTGACAACTGCTGCTGCTGATATTGATATTGTGCTTTTGGTTGTTCAACATAAGATGGAGCTTGGTACCTGGCCAAAAAAAGAATGCCATCTAATAATTTGATGAGATTATTGAAATACAACAGTGAAACAATTTTTGGTCCATTGAAATTCATGTTAAAACTCAAAATCCAAAGGGGGGAAAAATTTGAGATGCTTTTTGTTTAAGGAAATACTGAATATACCCTGGGGAAGTCTTGTTAAGCTCTTTGGAAGACAGGGTGATTGAAATCATTGAAACATGACGTGTCATCTCCAAACTGCAAGAAGTATTCGGATTCTAGGTTAAAGGGCAATCAAAATTTTATTTGCTTGCATGTATGAATAGGAAAATACAATTTAGTCTGGAAAAGGAACAGCAGCTAGAAGCTTACGGTACAAGGCCCTCTTCGATAGGTTCCCATACATCAGTAATGCTTGTAGAGCTGATGGCAGTGTCTTGATGCAAGCCAGGAATCCTTTTCTGTTTTTTAAACAAAAACCAGGAAGAATATTCCACATTGATTTTGAGAATGCCAGAAAACCCCAAAATGCATCACATTGAAGGCAAACCAACCTTTATAATCTCAGCAATAGCCACCGTCTTGCTAATTGCCTGTCCCATTGCCTTCAAGACGATCTCTCTCACCCGTTTTTCCTGAATTGAGTTCCCACCAAATCAACTAAATGGCACAGTGAAGTTTCCACATAGATTATCACTAACCAGAACCATAGAAAAAATAACAGAATTCCTGCATTGGAATTGTCATATTGAACATAATTTACCCAAGTCCAAGAACAAACTGAGCCAAATGCATAAAATTTCGAGGGAACTTATGTATAACTGAACTCTTATTGGGATGCAGATCATATTCCTCTCTTGGAACAAAAGTATGATTCTTAGATATATCATGCCTAATAATGCTGTCTCTTTGATATGATAAAAAAAACCTACCAAAATCACATCCCATATCAATTAAACATATGTATAATGGTTAAAACACCACCTAACAGTGAAAAAGAACCTCTGGTTAGGAGAAGTTTGAGCAGGAATTGATAGGCCACAAAAGCACTGGCAGTTTTGACACTCATGGACAAGTTAATATGCAAAGTAAATTAATCATCTGTTAAGCTAAACAAATCAACATGACAAAAAACAAATTAATCAATCAAAGGATAGGAATTTTTTTTAAAAAATGTAACAGAATATATCAGCTAGCTGCAAAAGCAATTACACAAATAACTTCAACACAATCGAAAAAGTATTAAAATTCTTGAAAAATATCGCATATACAAGGTCACACAGTGGCAGCTTCAATCCTCTCCTTGAAGTTGAATAAGCTAAAAGGATAAATTCAAAATTCATCACAAGCAATTCATCTTAATTATGTATAACATAATAGGGCTAAAGCCCCAAGGGCGTGCACCTTGGACAATCTAATAAGTGTCTAACAGGAATCCTTCAAGGCATCATTCAAAGAGTCATTATCTGCTCTTCACAATACATCACTGACATGCATACCACATAGAAGGGTATATCCTTCATGTCACTGTCTATGGATCATAGAGAAAAAATCAGAACCAATGATCTTGGAAATATGACACCTATTTAAAAGTCTAAATTTCAGAAAAATTTTGCACGTGTTAAATGGGTAACAACCATATACAACTGGTTGTTACTCGGTAACAACTGGTTGCTTTTATATTTAAAATAAATGTTTTTTAATATGACCATTTACAAATTATTGTAAATGGTTTGGATTAAAAAAACATATTTTAAATATCAAAAGCAACTGGTTGTTCCTTACTTAAGTAACAACCACTTGTATATGATCATTTTTCCAATCATCAAAGTGAATTTTGCCATCATATATGGAAGAATATTGGAAATGGATCGGATTTTTTAAATATATATATTCTTCAAAATGTCAAAGCAACTAAGTAACAACCAGTTGTGCATGATATTTGCCCATATATGTTTAAAGATAGATGCCTAAAATCAGTCACCTATTTTGCTCCAGATTCTTCTTTTTATACACTCCAACAGTATCCAGAATTTGAATTGATTTTTTGAATGTTCAAATTACAACAGGGAAATAATGTTCAAATTACTACAGCAATTTCCCAAATAGTTGGCTCAGATCTTTTGTATGGGCCCAAACCAAGGTTAGCAAAGATGTAAATGTTTGTCAAGAATACCCCTATGCAAAATCTTTTCGATTACCCCTGTACAGAAGATTGTAACTGAATCATATGACAACCATTCTGTTAATTTTATATCACATGATTCATAGATAAAATTATTCCTGCCAAAAGAACTAGGTAAAGTGGAAATTAATTATTGATTTGGACATCTTAAATTTAAAGGTAATAAATCATATTGAAATTTATACATAAATATATTTATTTACAAGTACAAGACCATCAATGGAAGCTCAATATTCAACTCTATATTTCAGTGTAGTAACCCACAAAAAAAAGTGCAAATCCATCTACTGCACATGGATAAAAAGTCAAACCTCACTGGCCCCTTCACAAAAATAAATATATATATGTATAAAATAAAGAAAGGAAAAAGGAAAAAGATCATGGGCATTTTCTTGGCGTTTAGAACATAAGTATCATCCCTTTTGAAGAAAAAGAAGTCAACGCTGGCTGCTTCTTTGTTACAGATAAGGGCCATAATATTACGCCACGCTAAAGCTCAAAAGCAACAAATGGACACAAAAATGATGGATCCTCTATGGAAGATTACAGTGACCAAAGCAGGCAGTTTCCATCTAAATGCTATTAGGACAAGCCATTCACAAAGTATGCTGACTGAGATGAAAAGGAGAAGACAGGTGCCAAAATAGAGACTCATACACAGTCCAACTAAGCGAAGGAAAGCCCTCACATAATCACAGCCCGCAGGATTCATTTAATGGGTCGCACTACTGACCACTTCCATCGGTTTGCCAATAGCAAGCAAAATCTTGATGGTGCAACACATCATTCCATGATCATCACCACAATGACTATATTCATGAGCCTTCAGATCTTTTACTGCAGACCACACACTAGATTCTAAAACACATAGACTACTGTATTCTGAATTCGGAACAGCTCAGCCAGACAAAAGAAATCAGAACTATGGGCCACTACCATATGAAGAGAATGGATTGAGTTCACAAGCATAGCCTAGCCAACACATGTCCAAGAAACCTGATGCACTCCACACGTCGCATAACGAGAATGGACAGATTAACATGCATAGCAATCACTCAACATCCACGCATAGCCTAAAGTTGCTCAAGCCACGGCAAGGTCCATCCGCCAACCCGCTCAGAATGCAGGCAGATGCACGGAAGCAAGACAAAATCAACTTCCGTAATCATAAGAGTTTCCATTTCACAACGTATCATCCACAAAACACACAAAAAATAGAGCAAACGGACACCAGGCAAACGAAAATGCATGCATCTTGGAATTTCCCAATCGTCAAACGGTAATCAAACAGCGACATAGAGAAACGCATTCACTAACCAAAAACGACAAGAAACAAGAATAGTGACATGAATCGCAAGGTCCTTGAGAAAAACTAACCACGGAATTCCTAAAAGAGAAGCAACAAAGAAAATTTTCGAGAAAAATACAAGTATCATTCATCCATTCACCGACCGACAGCATCAGAAACAGTAAATCATGGAAAGACGACATCGAGAGAGAGAGAGAGAGAGAGACCTGAAGGAGAGAGGTGGCATAGCTGATGTAGTTCCTGATGAGGCCCTGGGTGGTGATGCGGATCTCGTTCTCATTGATGGCCTTCTCCGGCCGCGGCTTCTCCACCCTCTGGTATCTGTCCATGGATTGGCTTGGATTGGATTGAGGGTTCTGATGGGACTTCTAGGGTTAAGTTTTAGGGGGAGAGCCCCTCTTTCTCCCTCCGGGGAAGGCGAATATGCAGCAGCGAGGGAAAGCTAAGGCGGGAGGGGGGAAAACTGACATAAAAGAAGTAGAAACCCTAGATGCTCTAAAACCCTAGAACCACGAGCTTAAAACCTCTCTCATCTCCGCTATTTTTAACTACCAAGCAAAAGCCAAGACCAGTCTTCAGACCCAACTGCTGCGTTATTCTCCGCAGATTTCTGTTATTAATAAATCCTTTTGCTTTGCCCCTTCTTTTCTGCTGTTGCGAAATGAAGCCATCATATGCGGGCGCAGCGCCTAGGTTAAAAAAGAATTTGCCAACTTTGCCCGCGCATATTCCGTTTCAAAAATATGATTGGTTGGACGGCCTTGGGCCTTAGCCCTTGGCGGTGGGGCGGAGTATCAAGTGACGTTTCTTTCTAGAGTATTTATTCAATGGGGAGCACTGGGGGCGTTTTTCGTGCGCCTTTTAGTTGGTGACTTGGTGCACGTGACTACAGAGTCAAAATAATATATTAATGGAACTGGAACAAGGATCAACAAAAGGATACACATTTAAGTGGGGTCTTTTTTTATTTTTTATTTTTACTTTTTGTCTTTTTGGTGGACACTGCATTTTGCCAATTTTATTGTTTTTTTCTTTTTTCTTTTTTCTTTTTTTTTTTTTTTTTTGAATCGAAACGACGATTTGGGGGCAGTGAATTAATTAAATTAGGGAAACAACCATCCCCAAAAAATAGGTGGCAGAAGACTGGTAAATCTCTCGCTCTCTTCGGATCTGCGTTGGCTTGGCTTTCTATTTTTCACCGTTTTGCTTGCTCAAATGTCGCTCCATTTCGATCCTCCGATTCTTCTGAATTTTTTGCCTATTTTTTCTTGTTTCATGTACATGCTATATAATTTGAATCGCTTAATATGTAATAAGTACTTAATTAATCCCATGATTTGGGCTAGCGTACCACGTGTATGGTCGCTGTTGGCTATAATGGGCCAACTTATGGGCGTATAATTTTTTATGCAACAAATTAAAGTAGACAAGTATCAGAAATTCTTGGCATCATTTTAATCTACGTATATAAAAAATGATGAAAATATAAATATTAAAATTGTATTTATAATAAAACAATGCTAAGTTTCATGGAGCCTTCACTAACCAAAACTAAGTAGTTCAACCCGTTATAAGAAACTCAGGTTCAACCCGTTACAAGAAACTAAACGTACACAAATTTTGAGTAGTTAAATCCAAATATGGCGACTTTGGATGATTTATTATCTTCTTGATTAATGAGCTCTAAAATCATTGGACCATTATCTTGTGGGTACACCCGGGTGTCAAAATTATTTTTTTATTTTTTGAATTTTTTATGTAACTATTAATCGAAGTGTATTTAACTATATAAGTCTTATCAATTTTGAGGATTTATAGATATTTTTTGAAATTTTTTAAATCAATGACATTTTTGTCTAATAGTCCTATTTCTTTATCTTAAATTGAAAATGTAAATTTTTTTGAAAATATATTATATATTTCTATATTTTCTTAAATTTAATTAGATATTTAGATGATGATTATAATTTTCTTGCATGATCAATTAATTATTATGATGAGTGATCTTGTTAGCCTGGGCTAAGTAAATGTCTCACTTAGCCCACCTTAAAAAACCTATTTACAATAATTTTTTTTATTTTTTTTTCATGTACTTATTTATCTAAGTGTATTTAACACATAGACAAAGTTTTACCATTTTTGAATATGTTTATCTTTTTTTTAAGATTTTTAAACATCTATGTGCGTATATGTATTTAAAATACTCTTATTTTTAGAAATCTAAAAAATATATATATACATATATAAAAATGGTAAAACTTGGTCTATATGTTAAATACACCTAGATAAATAAGTGCAAAAAAAGAAAAATGTAAAAAAATTATTTTAAATACAATTTTTGAGGTTAGCTAAATGAAACATTTACTTAGCCCGGGTTAATAAGATCTTCCTCAATTATTATATATATATATATATATGAAAAGTTAAATTTACTCCTCTTAACTCAAAAGAAAACTTGTTGACCAAAATTTCACTAAGAATTAGAGTTTAGGTTTTTCAATTTGTACTAAGATTATGGTTTAAATTTAAAATTTTATGAATATAGTTAGAGTTAGGGTTAAAATAAACTTGAGTTTCATAAACCTAAATTAAACTTTGTTAGCTAGAATTGGGTTATTAAAAACTAATTGATTTTTAATTACATATTCTTATTTAATCAACCCTTTAATAATGAAACATTGTAAAGTTGTTGAAAGTAAATGAGTTGTAGTAATATAAATATGGAATGGAAGCAAGAAAGCGCACACAACAACACAAGATTTAAAAGTAGTTCGGAAAACTATCCTTATTTCACTCTTCCAGGAGCATATCTCTTATACCTTAGATTTTACTATTGTATAATAATACGATTTAGAGTATCTACTTTCTTTTAAACTTTAGCTTTAGAGGTTGTAACAGAATGAAAAATAAGTGATTGTTGGCATTGCTCTAACCAATATCTAATTCAACTTTTCTTAGGCTTGATTTTCAATATTAATCTAAGGAAAAATACAAAAAAGTAAATCAATGAACCACGACACTTTAAAATATTTAAATCAATGAAGTGCAAGAAGCTCTGGTAGAAATGTTATAGAAGATGGTGTAAATTATTCTCTTTCTTTGAAATAGGACATGGAAGCCTGTATATTAATCTTGAACACTTGAATACTTGAGTAAAAGGTGGAACTCAATAAGTGCTCTAACCCTTGATGTGTATCAGCTTATGCTTTAAATACTTTTGAGAGAGATATGGTCAGTATTTTAGTGATTGACAAGCATCGAATGTTGCAATGTTTAAAAGTTTTGAACTATTGAGACCGAGGTCTATGTGAGATTGATCTCGTCTTAGATCTTACCTTAAGATTGATGTTGAGATTAACCTAGCACTTGGTCTTCAAGGCTATTTTGCTTCAAATCTTTAACTTGCATTTTGAAATTTAATCAAAATAGATTTCAACTTGGATCTCATGTTTAAATTGATGCTGAGATTGATCTAAGCTTCAATTTCATTATTCAAAGAAGCTTATCTATCTTAAAAACCATTTTAGAAGAAACAGAGGTGAGATCAATCTTGCTTGCTTTGTATTTCTTCAAGATCTCTCTTTGACCTCATTTACTTGAATGAGATTAATACTCTAAACGATTTCAACTTCGATTTCAACCTTAAATTGATCTTGAAATCGATTTGGGTTTTTGTTGTCATCAAATCTAATATGAGATCGATTTCATTTTAAATCTCACCTCAAAATCTGAGTTGAAATTGATGTGGGCCTTGGATCTCACTTTTCAACTTCAAACATCTTCTTTTTATATCTTCAAACTCCGATGGCTACTTTCACATTGTTTTAATCTAAATTTGAATGTGAATCCTAGCTAAGATCTCACTTCAGAAGGATCTATCACATGCAGAATTCTTCAAATCTCCTTTTTTCAAATTGTCTTTTAATGTGTGATCAATATTGAGATAGATCTCATCTTAGATCTCACCTCCAGATTGTCGTGAGATCACACTTGTTGAATCTTGATATTCACACTTGAATCAGTTGCAGTTTTTCAAGTCTTAAATGTTGATACTTTTAAAATTATAAGTCTACCAAATATAGTTTTCTTCTTGTAATTTGTGTATAATATTTGTCCAATTGGTCATTTCATCTTTAAACGGGGCACAAAAATATGTTAGTTCCCACTTTTATAATTCAATTAGTTTATTAATCATCAAAACTTTAATGTTATTGTCCATAATCACAATCACAAACTCACAAAATCGTCTCTCTGGAGATTTAATTGTAACAAAGGAGTCCAACATAAATCAAGATTTTATTGATGATTCAATTCTACCACATGTTACAATTAATCTTCATTACAAGATGTAATAAAAAGAGAAAATAATAAGAGTTATCCCAAGGAAAATATTTACAATTTCTAATTCATTGGTTGTGTAACACCCTTATTCCTGCGTGCATTAGAATTTAAAATGGTGTATGATTAAGGTTGTTCCTGATTATTTACGCAAAAAGGCTTATTTGATTTTTTTTCTTGTGATTATGTCCAAATTTTTTAAGGGTGTATTTGTCAATTATAAAAAATTGTCAATCTAAAATTTTTCACTCTCTACAATTACTTTGTTTTTAATTATTGTTTCATATCTTACGATATAACTGCCATACTTTTCAATTATTTCTTCCCAATTACCCATACAATTACTTTACTTATTTTAATTTTATCATTTTTACTTCTCATTATTACTCATATCAAATCACATCACTTCTTCCATTTTAAAAATTTTTTACATCAAAACCTTTTCTTTCAAAAGTTTTATCAAATGCGAATATTCATCTGAAAAGGTATCACTAAGCATCTATATCTTATTTGCATGTTTCTTATGCCTAAATGTTTGTATTTTTATATGCAATAACTCAAAGTTTTACTTGACTTGTTTATAATATAAAATTTCCACAAACTTTTCTATTACATAATAAAATTTATCATTTAGAGTATGCTTGGTACGAAAAAAATAGAAATTTTTTTATGAGAAAAGTTTAGACAATGTGTGAGAGTAATGTAATAAGATAAAAATAATATTTAGTAAAAAAAATGTAGAAACAAATTGAAAATATGGTAGTTGTATAAAAAGATATGTAAAAATGATTAGAAAGTAGGATAATTATATAAAAACATGTGCAGATTAAAAAGTAAAGTAATTATATAGAAAATTATGTATAAAATTTTTGTAATTTTTTTTATTTTTACCAAACATACGAATTTCCTTGAGTTATAACTCTACGTATATCTAAAATCACATATTACATATGCAAGAAAGCTCAAATTTTCATAAAGTTTGAATATGCGAAATTCCATTTCTAACTCAATTGAATTACTTTTTTTTTTTAATTTTCTTTAAGTAGGTATACCTTAATATATTTAACATTATCAAGGGGAAATAGAAAGCTCTCACCTATTTTTAAGGAGACCAAACTCCCACTAACTGAAACTTCGCCTGAGAGGTGACACTCAAACTTAAGAACTTAAGACTATTAAGTTAGAAACTCAAGTTAAGACCAACTAGATTAACCTTAGTTGGCTATATTTTTTAAGTGATTAAAAACATATAAATGGAATAATTTTTTATTTCAAATTGTATATTTAGTATATTCTAAAAGCAAATGTTAATGTTTTTAAGATGATGGTCAATTATAATATAGTGAAAATATGTTTAATCTTTAGTGTTTATTGCAATATCATTATAAAGGAACAACTAACTCTCAAGTTGAATAGCTGCATAATTATTTTTAAAAATTTACAAAGTTTTTAAAAATTTAATATTATTTTTATTATTGAGTTGTCTTGGGCCTTAAATGATTTTAATCTAATTTAAATGTCTTTAATCCATTTTAATTAGTTTTTATTGTATTTAATTGAATTTAACTAGAGTTAAGTATTTATATTTTTAAGTTAATTGTCATCAATCAACTAAAAATTTTCTTTATTTCATTTTTATAGGATGTATGACTATTGACATAGATAAGTCTAATGTTATTAACTGAATTTAATTCTATTTAATTACATTTAATTGTATTTAACTATGATTAAGCAACTTAATATAGTGACCCATTTTTAATCAAAATTTACCCAAATTTATCGACTATAACTCTTTTTAACTCTTAACTATTTTCTAGTTTGTAAAGAGCTTAGTAAGTCACTACTAAGCTTAGGTTAATCACAGTGTCTTGCTTGTTGGAGAAATTATAAATGACTTAGTGCTTACTTGGACACGCATGTATTTATCTCAAAAAGTATGTGATGGGCGTTTGACTGGGATTTAAAAAAAAAAGTTTATTTGAAGTTTTTTTAATGCATAAAAGTAGAAATTCTAGCTTACGCTGGAAGTTAGAAATAGTAATAACTTTTTCCTCGGAATCTACACGTTAAACCTTTGCAGAAAAAAGTAGTCAGGCTAAATAGAGACTTAATATCATTAATAACCTACTATTAGCAACCTGCATATGATTATATTAATCTAAAATGCATTATTTATGATAAAGATAAATCTTAATCTATCTTAATTATATTTAACCATATTTAAGCATTTAACTTACTTAATTGTATTTAACTGCTACTAATAGGTTCTAATTGCATTCGACCTATTTTAATTGGATTTTTAACCACAATGAATTAGAAAATACAAACTTAAACTTATCTTTTTTTGTGTAAATTCTCCTTTAAGGATATGTTTGGTATTTGATAAAATTTTTAAAATTTTGGAACAAAAATTTTTTGGCATAAAACTTTTTAAAATAAGAGAAGTAATGTAACATGTAAGGGTGCAACTTGGATAAGGTCACTATTGACAGGCTAGTTAGGTACCTTAAAATGGGTACTTTAGGTTTTCATTTTTATTCTCTTTGGGAAGGATAAGTTCTAGATTAAAAAAATGCTCACTTCAATTAGGGTGTGAAAAAGTTCTAAGGTATGAGTACTCACAACTGACTCATATTAATAACATGCATTTGATATATCTTTTATTAAAGATCTTTTATAGTGAAAGACAAATATATTATTTAAATATACAAACTTATTTAATTTATCTATCATTTAGTAAATTTAATAAATGAATTTCAAAAAATATATATATCATCTTGATTATAGGCTTTTACGTAAGATTTGTGATAAAATTATGGTTTTAAAAATAATATAAAGACTATTTTAAAGAATTAATTTTGAATCGAAATTGAGACCAACCTGACCTTAAATAATTGGTTATGATAAGCTTAGATCTAATCTGACTTAAGATAAGGTAGAATAGGAGTTTGGAGAATAGAATCATAGCAGAGTTGATGCATAACAGACCTGCCTGAGTGAAGTTGTACTCTTAATTATATGATACGAGTAATAATGAGAATAAAACTAAAATGAATAAGGTAACTATATAGTTGGTTGTAAAAAAAATTGAAAAGTGGAGTAATTGTATGGGAATAAATGAAAAATGATTAAAAAAATAAGATAATTATGGAGAGTAAAAAATTTTAAATTAACCAATTTATAGGAATGTCAAACACACTCTAAATTACAAATTAGAATATAAATACAAAAGATATGTTGTCATAAGCCATATAATTGATGTAGAAAATTAAATAATGTAATATATATTATTTTTCATTTGGTTATTTGCAAAAATAACCCATTACCTATTTATGATTTTGATTTCATGATTTCAGTATTTGCATATATAGCTTTCAAAGTTTAAGAGTTTTGCAAATTTCACTTTAGAAATAAAACAGAGTAAAAAATGCAGTTTATAACTTTCATTGGACAGAAAATACCATAGGGTTATTTTTTCACAACTTAAAAACTTCAAAAATTATTTTTCTCAAATATTCAAACTATGAGGTCAAAATTTCAATTATGCAAAAAGTTTTATAGTTTAAAGATATCTTTTCAAAAATTTTCGGTTATAATAATAGAAAATTAATTATTAATATTAGTGATCATGGAAATTTTTAAGATGTTAAATATATCGAACAAAAATTAATATAAGAATTTTTTTAAAATACGAATTATATTTTAACTGTTTTATTGTATTTTTTATTATAATATGATGAAATTAAGTTTCAAAATTATTTATCACAAAAATTTTCAAAATTCAAAAGGCATGAAATTGATTTATTTAATTTGAGGAGATTTTCTAAAATTTTTTTTATTGTAGTATTTTTGTATTTTTTCAATCATCACATTAGAATTTCTTAAATTATTCACTGTGAAAATTTTCAAAATTTAACAAAAATTTATTTATTTAATATAATGAACACTTTTTAAAAGATAAAGGGGTGTTTTTAAGGTATTTCATTGTATTTTATTATAAAATTAATTTTTAAATTAGTTACGATTAAAATTTTCATATCTAAGTAACTATTATAATTGACATGCCATCGAAAGCGGCAAAATCCATCAAGGGCTCGAAA
Source organism: Annona squamosa (assembly GCA_035584095.1). Classification (NCBI taxonomy): domain Eukaryota; kingdom Viridiplantae; phylum Streptophyta; class Magnoliopsida; order Magnoliales; family Annonaceae; genus Annona; species Annona squamosa. The sequence continues at coordinate 37,374,160 of JAXCLR010000001.1, read as the reverse complement.
AATAAGTTGGTCCGCATATGTAATCAATTAATATGCTGTTAAAGCACTATTACACCGTATTTGGAACTTCTTTCGCCTTCCCTAGTAAGCCGTCCATGCTTGCCCACTCTACAACATAATATTTGCAGGTTAAGTGGTTACCCCATTTAATTTTAGCGTTTCGAACTTGGAAATTTTTTGCAATAAGTAATTTTAAAACTTAATTTTACCATATCGTAATATAAAATGCAAGAAAATACCTTAAAATATAATTTTTATTTTTTTAAAAATTTCTTATATTAATTTGTTTGTTTGATGTATTTAATATCTTGAAAAATTCCAGAATCACTAATATTAAAATTAATTTTCTATTTTTAAAAGAAAATATTGAAAGATACATTAAAAATATAAAACTACAGTGGGCCTCATAGTTTTTATATTTGCAAGAAATAACCTTGGAAGTTTTTAAGTTATGCAAAAATAACCCTAGACATTTATGTTCAATGAAAATTACAAACATTTCATCTTTGAGATTTTCTTGCAAAACTCTAGAACTTAAAGGTTTATCTATGCAAATATTAAAATGATGAGGTTAAAATCATAAATAGTATGATTAGGCAAACTTAGAGGGTTATTTTTTGTGAACAACCACACATGATTTAATTTAGTAGATGATTTTGTTAGCCATTGCTAAATAATGACTTGCTTAGCGTATTGTAAAAAATCTATTTAAAAAATTATTTTTCCTTTTCATAAATTTGTTAATTTAGGTCTCTTAATATAGAAATTAAGTTTTATTATTTTTGAAGATGTGTCTATATTTTCTAATATTTTGAACAAAGGTTATTTTAGTAATTTTAGTCATTGAAAATGGCAAAAATAACCTATGCTTGAAAATTTTAAATAAATATATATATATCCAAAAATGATAATAGTTTATCTATATATTAAATACATTAGATTAACAAGTTTATAAAAAACATTAATAAATAGATTTTGTAGAGTAGGTTAAGTAAGTTATTTCTTAGCCTGACTAATAAGATCAGGACTCGCTTTGCTAATTCCCTGTTATATGACTAATGACTTTTGTGGCGTCCCCATCCCGAGGCGCCAGATCTTTATTCTGAAATCGTTATCGATTGGTAAACATGAGTCAAGATTTTCACCTTGGTCACATGGTGGGATTTTTACATCCGATCATATTCCAATTTTACAAGTAGTTGTCACTCGTAATCCATTTCAAATGGCATTCATAACATCATAACTGATTTATTTACATCAAAGGTCATGCCAACTCTTAAGATCATGTTCATAAATCACATCATTTAGTCAGATGGATACAAAGGAACGCAAGATCATAGTTTTTCTCTCAAATAAATATGTTCTCTACTCCTTCAATCTCCTTGTACTTGCTTAGGGTTTGAGAAAATAAAACATGAGTACTAATACTCAATAAGCAAGCATTTTTCATTTTCAAGCAAAATATTTTTATGAAGACATTTTTTTGTCAAACATTTTCATTTCTCAATCTTGAGAAATTCATAAAACAATGCATCGTTTCCCTTCATTATTGGGTGATACGCTCGTTAGGCAACTACCTCTGATCTTGCTCCCATTCCAAGGAGGACTCTGCCAACCTTTGGCTTATATCAACAACTTGGTCACACTAGAAGAGGACAACCAGTCCGCTTATCCTCATGCTCTATGCATCATACTTCATGCACCAGCAGATGACACTTACAAAGTGATCATCTACTTTATTCATCATTTGGACGCCGCCAGCCTCTGGCTATATTAGCGACTTGGTCACACTAGAGAGGGACAATCGGTCGGCTTACACCTCTACAGTGGACCTAATCCTCATGCTCCATCCACCGAGTTCCATACACCAGTAGATGACACTTACCAAGTGATCATTTGCTCCATTCATTAATCATGCTAGCATGCTTTTTCTAAGGATAACATTTTGCATAATCATTTCAAATACCACTTTCACAAAACAACTATTCAAATTCATTTTTGAGAATGAAAATATTGGTCCCGAATTGATGGCAAAACCTAAGAGGGGAGGGGTGAATTGGGTTCTTAAAAATTTCTTCGGTAATTTAAAACTTAACCCCTTGTAAGTTCAATCCCCTT
>JAXCLR010000001.1:37336995-37347572 GCA_035584095.1 Annona squamosa | reverse complement strand
ACATATAATGAATGAATTAGATTTTCCATTAAGGATTAAAATCTTAAATTTTGAAAGGAGTACATGAGTCCGCTTCTATGTAACCAAGTTACATAGAAACGGGACGGAAGATGACACATCTTAGACTGATCTAGAAACCCATATTTTTTATTTTTTTTGAAAATTTTTAATTTTATTATTTTTGAAGATATATGTATATTTAAACATAAAAACCTTATGGTTATTTTCACATGGGTCTAAAAATATAAAATAAATATACACTTATCTTCAAAAATAATAAAACTTAATTTATAAATAATATATACTTATTTTTATTAAAAAAACTTTAAAAAATATGGGTGTTATGACCAATCGCAGTCGTAGATAATCATTACACATTATTTGTCAGCGCATGTTAAGTCATGTTGGGCAGAAAGTCCAAAATTTGAATTTAGGCGTGATATTAAACAAATAAAAGAGTTTCCATAATAATATAATGAAGCTGAATACAATGGATGAAGTAAACTTTCCATCAACCATGAAGATAATAAAAATGAAAAAGATTACATGAAGCGTAGCCCTACTTGTAAATGTATAAGATCAGAACTCTATACCCATTCACTGTCTGCTGCGGTCCGAACAAGTCAATGGTTTCCGAAAACAAATGCACATGTTAAGATCAACATCCCCTAAAAATGCACGCAAACTAGATTCTGAATACAACTGGTTGCTTGTGCTGGTAGGATTAATGATTACATATAGAACCCATTCCTTCTTACTTTTCGAGGTTTTACCTTATTGAAAAAAATCATATTCTATTTGTTGTCAAAGTGAGAAAAATTCACCTTTTACAAATTGAAAGAATAAATGAATTATTCTACAATGGCCCAAGCAAATCTACAGTGTGCCTGACAGTCATTTGGAAGGGGGCTGTTCATGTCACAACAAGCAAATAAACAATGCTCATCTTGAAGAAACAAATTTAGCAATCGGATTTAGAGAATTGTTGTGCAAACAATTCACTAAAGGGAAGTGCCGAGAGGAGGGATTCTGCTGCAACCCAACCCAGCCAGTCTCTTACTGGCAACTTCAAGTTTCAATTCTCTTGCTTGAGAGACCATGCATCTCCATTTCTTCTTATCAACAAGTCTGCATGCAAGAACTTGGAAGCTGATAAGCATCCTCAACATTAGTCAGAAACCTATTGCTACAGAAACCACAGATATCCCAGATGCAACTTTCTTGCTTCTGCTACTTGTCATGACTAATTTGTAGATCCTCATCTCAATGATTTGCTCCTAACTTGTCTGAAAACCATAGTAGTGCCGGAATCCATAACATAGGGAAATGTCACTCCTCTTTGCAAGCTTCTGCACATGCATGGGCTCATCTTTTTGCCATTCCAGTGGAACGTGTTGAATACCACTGCTGGCCCTTTCTCAAATTTCGCCCTTGAATCATATATTCTGGACAAGGGATGCCCATGTTCTGAATCTGGTTGTTGAAGTTGTCAATGCATTCATGAGCCAATTCATTAGGAATCTTACTCTGCTGCTTAGTAGAAGTCCCAAATACTAAGCACGGTCCAGGCCTCTGCATTCAATCTCTTTCGCCTGATCAATGTCACTTCTTCTGGCTTTCTGGTCCCTGGTTGAACAGATTGGGCATTCTCTACCTCTTCTATTATAGATGGTAATGCTTTCTATTTCTTGATGGCATCTGGCACAAATATTTCAGAAGTTTCACCCTGTTCGAATTGGGTATCACTTCAGCCAAGGGATTTCTGGTTTCCTCCAAAACTCACTTCAGAAGACTTCAATCAGAAAATAAGCATGTCATCCCTACATCCTCTTCTTAGAACTGCATCTGAATTCCTAGAAATTTCCAATAGACTAGAAAATCAGCATGGCAATAGCCTAGAATAAGGTCTAGCGTCAATTCAAAAAAAATCAGAGTTCCTGAAAATTTCCATTAGCCACCCAATTTGGCACCACAGCAGGAACCAATGTGCAAAGCAATTTTGTATTCCAATGGCCATCCCCAAGAAGAACCTACCCTGCATGTAAGAGGAAATGAAACTGGTATTATGGGCTCACCTTTTCTCAGCCATCCACTGTTATAAATCTTAATAATTTACGCCAGTACTTGAGACCATTTAAGACCCGCAAGAAGAATGGCCTCCATGCTGCTCATTTTCCATTCAAACCATGCATCGGGGAGGCTGCTAGCAGATAATGAATACTCAGTCATCAGGATCAAAGACTTAGGTGGAATACACTGGAGGAATTTAATATGTGGATAAGTTTGCATTGCAACTCAATTGGGGAATGGGTGGTTGGTTAATCAAAAAAACTTGAAAAAGTATGATGATGAAATTTTATTTTTTATTTTTTATAACTGCTCCTAGGTGACTGCTTCCAAATATTGGAGAAGCAAAAAAAAAAAAAAAAAAAAAAGAAATGATGGATGCTAGTGATGCCACATAGATATACAAAAGTAACACCTAATTTATTGATTAGAATGTGAAAAGTTCTACAAAGTTGCAAGAGACCGTGGATGACAAACCAAAAGCCAGTCCGAAACTCCACAATTAAAGGAAAAAACAAAAACAAAGAATAAAAAAGGCAATTATTTTGCACAGGACTTTCCAGAAGACATTGCTGTTCTTGTCTAATCTCCATGGAATCCTTTCTTGATCAATTCTCACTTTGGAAAGCCCAAATTTCTCTCTTCTTGTATTAGTAAAAGGCTGTTTGGCATCATCTCATTCCATTCCCACAAAAAAATAAAATAAAATAAAACAAAACCAATCTCTCATTTTCCAACACATAACAACCTTATTTTTTTCCACTTCTAATACTACTATTCTCATTTCCAATATAATTTTTCATTTTCCAATACATAACAACCCCTCATCCAAATCTCATACCATCCCATCCCATCCAACTTGATGCTCCTGAACAGATCCAAAATAAACTGTTTCATTAGGCATTCAAGTATCACACTGGAATTGACGAACCTTGTTTGAGACTATCATTTTGGACTATTCATTTGAACCACCTTTTCTGAGACATGGTTCATAAAAACCCTCTTAGCTTAATTTCTGGCAAAAGACTCAATAATAACGACGTGGCTTCTGTGGTGCAGCTAACTATTCTGTTACTCTCTCCTAGCTATTTCCATTCAAGGCCCATAAACCCAAGAGATTCAAAAGAGCCAAATGTGACCAGCCACCAATCAATCAATCTGTGGTTTGCTGTTGCACTTTCAGCAAACAAAATATTAGACTGATCCAGGGTGGCTATCTTCTCCCAAATCATCAGCCTTAAGGAGTTCACCCTAGCCATGATATCTGCAAGAAAGCATCAGACTAACTGGATCACACAACACAGAAATCAGAAGTACAACGCTAAAACACCTCGACTGATGAGAATTTTGCAAAATCTACAAGGAAAAATGAAAAAGACAAGTTTTGAGTTTCTAGAGACCTGTGAAATTGCTGATTCTTGGGCCGAAAGTAAATCTCAAACTAAAAATCCTGTCAAACTAGCCATCAACTATCAAACCTCAAACAGAGTATTTTGTATTTCTGGCAAAGAGAATTAACAAATTCAGCCTCTTCTCAAAATTTTGTACCCATTTCCATTTTGCCAGCATAATGGGACCATTGTGAGCATTTGCACCAAAAAAACTCAATTTAAAAACAGAACAGGAAGGAAACCTCATGAGACAAAACCCAGAGATAGATTGTATGAAATTCTGAAAACTGCTAGCTTGTGTACAGAACAAAACTACTTTGAAATTGAGAAGGGGAGAAGGGAAGAAAAGTGGCAGCAGTAGGGTTTGGGTTTCTACCAATCAGAGGGAGTGGGAAGGGAGAAAAAACAAGTTACACATTTGGGAAAGCCACTGAAACACACCCAGGCTCAATCCTTCAGCTCCCCCTCTATCCATCGGGCCAGTCAAAAAAAGCAATGGATGGTAGGAGATGACCTCCAATTGATTCAACAGATCAGTACACAATTTTTAAGCCCTCAACTTGCATTGTTTCATGAATCACTGAACTTTCACTGGGACTTCATATCACAACCAGATGGAGAGGGTTTTAGGAATAAAATGGACTGCAAAATCATGGGCTGAGAATAACCTCTTTTGCTTAGAATCACAGTTCATATGAAGAGCCACTTCAAGGATGGATGTTAGCCATTGCTGCTTGCCTAAGATTCCCAATATAACGTGGATTTAAAGATTTTACTTTCCCCAAGATTCTTAGTCTAAACAGAAATCGAAAGGAAGTGGAGAGTGGGAAGGATGAAAACTATGCAAAACGAGGGTCAGCAGCACCAATATCTTCCCCATTCAATCAGGTGGGAGAATGGTTTGAGGTTGAGGCTGCTTGGCCTCCCAAGTCATGCACAAGGGGCCACCAATCATAATCACATTCAATGCTTGTCCTTGATCAATGATTTATCAAAGTGATTTGCAAAAATAACCCACATGGATTTTAATAACTTGAATATGAGAATTTTTTTTTTTTTTTTTAAATTTAATTCAAGCTCAACATAAGGGGGTAACTCCTTCAAATTGGCGTGTTACTTTTTAATTGCAGGGATAATCAAACAAATGGATTTGCAAATTTGCCACTTTTCTTGACAACCCCAAATATCATTAAATGGAATATAATTCAGTGAGTTAACTGTACCATAGTTTATGATACAATTGGCTCAAAATGGGCCCCACATGATTATAAAATGATAATCTATCCACCCATTGTACTTAGAATTATTTATTTTATTAGAGTATTAATTTTCATCCAAATTGGATATATATGAACCCTATCTGAAAATCATACAAAATCAAAATAATACAATAGTTTGATGTAAATAATAATTTTAAAATTAATTTTTTAACATGCGAAGTATCTAAGGTATATATGCATGAATAAATGATCATGTAAATGAACATGATCATCTCTCTTATTAAATAACCTTAAATATATAATATCAAGATTACAAATATTATACGATTTAATATCTCATTTTACAATATAGAATACTTAGATGCATGGGCATCACAAACGAGAATGCAGAAAACATACGCTTCAATTAACAGTCCAGTTTTGGAGGTAGGGCCACCATTAATTAGCCCTGGATGTCAAGTAATTCATTTGATTAATGGAAAACCATTCAAGGTGAAAGAGGAATAAAAAAAACTCACTTTTCTCTCTTATAGCTAGCTATACATGGTATGCAACACATAATTATCATCCATAACAATCCTCTTTTTCTAAATCAATGCTTCCTGTTTTCTTTTCAAGAAAAGTCTAACTTTATCTTATCTTTATTCAATTCATGCCTTCTGATATCCTATCATCAATACATCATTACATTTTGGATCAAGTTTAACAGAAAGATAATGTGATGGAAGATTTGTAATATGAGTTAATGCAAAAGTGGCCAATGTTTCTTGTTCTGAAAAGATGTACAAAAGGGTAAATATTACGTCCTCCTCCTATTCTGTGCCCCATCAAAAAACACCTGTCAGTGTGTGTCAAATGCAGGAATACACAGTCTCGTGTTTGATTAGTCATTATATCCAATTGGCAGAGCTTCAAATTTATGATTTCAATCTTGGCAAATGTCTAGCAGCAACAGATGTTATTCATGAATACTTTACATGAAATGAAATAACAGATAGATATTGATAAGCATCTAGAAGCATGGGCGCTATTGATGAAACCCTTACATGAAAAGAATACCAAATAGATATTGGCAACTGGCGAGCATCTGTAAATGTTCGCTTTTCAGAAATAGATAGTTCAGGAGCATCCAGATTGCTGTATATGGATGGGTCCCAACTTTGTCTCTCTGTTCATATATTCCAAAAGCCATGATCCTGTTATTTCGTATTGCAAACACATAAGATGGTCAGACACAGAAACTTGATATCAATTTACTAGATGATTTTAGCCTGGTTCGTTTGTGGCTTCAAGCAAAATATGAGCCCTATAATCTTTTATGACACTTGACCAAGCTTGCTAAAGATACAGATACAACCCAAATATACAGGACCTAGGAATACCACAAACAATTTTATTGGCAAAGGAATTGAGAGAATTATCTGATGGCTCTTCCAAGAGAGCACTTAAATCCCACGAAACTGCGTTAGAATGAAAATCTTGCAGAATTCTGACAACTAGATTTCATCACATTTTTAAAAAGAATAACCTGAACACAACTTACATCAATGTTTAATGTTTAGGTACCAATACTATTTTGCTTTGAAATGCTATTTTCCAATTTCCAGAAACATTAGGAAACACAATATTTACAACCCCAGCCCAAAACCACAAAAAAATAAGTAAATAAATCCCAGGTTCCTTCACAGGTCACTTGTCTCAACGGGGCATTTGTTTCACATTTAAATTTGCATTTTACTCCTGAGTTGCTGGCCCTTTCAAATAAGTGAGAGGAAAGTTCCATACTTTGGGTCCATGACCTTGTAAGTCATCCATGAAGAAAACCCCAAGGAACAAGAGATTTCTCAAGCGGCTTATGCTTGCCACGAGAGAGTAAAGGGACTCCAAATCCCATAGTATTTAGCATCCAAAGCAAGATTGAGCAGCCACACACCTGCTCATATGAAATATGTGAATCACAAACAACAAGAGAAACCATTTGCAATAACAACAACATTCTTCATCAGTAAATTCCTTGGGCCTCGAGATTCTTGGATCAGCACACTGCAAATATACAAGATGGAAAGCCAAAAACGTAAACTTCGATAAGTTATTATAACAAGCTTCATATATTGTACCATCACATGAAGATGAATGCATATGAGTCAGGAGAAGAGATAACCTGCAGTTGTCAATTTTGCAATAAAATGCCCTTTTGCTCCGAGTATTGCAAAATAGTAGTGCTCAAGCTCTCTACATTAACCACAAGATGGACATAGTTAAACAGGCACCTTTCAAGACGTAATCACCAGTAATCTCTACAAGAGCAGGAGCCATTTTCGAAGTGATGGAAACGGCTTATGTCACGTATAATTATGTCTCTATTTGTGATGTCTGAGATAAGTTTGATTGCACTGTGGCAGTCCCCACACATGCGAAGGTTCTTGTATATCCGTATTGGTCGTGGAGCTTCTATGCTTAGAAGGCCATAAGCAAGGGCCAATCTTTCACAGTGGTAAAGAAGGCTGCCCTTTTTCTCATCTTCTGTGACATTATGGAGTTCATAATCTGTATTAGGAATATAGCCAGCTAAAATCAGCTGCTCTTGCAATTCTTCCAACTTCAAATGGATCTCCTTTGTCTTTGGATGAGAACAATCTTGTGGTGAGAATAAATGAACTTGAGCATCAATGACTATCCAGCTACATGCAGGTTCTTTTTTCACGCCACGGCTGGACATCAATGACCTGACCCTAGCATCATCAGCCCACCTGCCTGCAGCAGCATAAATATTAGATAGTAATATGTAAGTTGAATGCATTGATGGCTCTAACTCAAAGAGTTTCTCTGCTGCTTTCTCCCCCAACTCAACATTCTGGTGCATTTTGCATGCCCCAAGAACTGTCTGCCAAATCAAGGCATTGGGAACAATTGTCATCTCCTCAAGCAAATTTTCAACCTCATTGAATTTCCCTGCTCGGCCAAGGATATCTACCATACAAGCGTAGTGCTCAGCTGTTGGAGTAATTCCATAGACAGAAACCAAGGAATTGAAGTAATCTTGCCCTTCTTCAACTAGACCTACATGACTACATGCAGATAGAACACCAATAAAGGTCACTCCATCAGGGTTGATGCCTTCATCTAGCATGGATTGAAAGGCCTGAAGAGCCTTCTCCCCATAGCCATGACGTGAGTAAGCAAATATTATAGCATTCCATGAAACCACATCTCGTTCAAGTGATCCATCAAAGACTGCCACTGCATTTTGTATGCATCCACATTTCCCGTACATGTCAATCAGAGCACTCCCAACAAAACCATCACCTACATACCCTGATTTGATGACCCAAGAATGAAGTTGGCAACCATTTTCTAGAGAGGCAATGCTAGAGCAAGCTCTCAAGGCACTTGCAAATGTAAACTCATTTGCATTTATGCATTCACGTTGCATCTGGCGAAAGCATTCAACAGATTTCTCCCCTTCATCAGCATGTGCATAGCCACTTATAATGACTGTCCAAGCAAATACATCCCGGTGATCCAATCTATTGAAAACTAGAGAAGCATTTTCCAAGAATCCAGATTTTGCATACATATCAACGAGAGCTGTCCCTACAAAAGAATCATCCTTGAGGTCATTCTTAATGATATGGGCATGAACCTGACACCCATAGTCTGCCGCTGAGTTACTAGCACATGACCTCAAAACACTGATAAAAGTGTACTTGTTAGGCTTGAAGCCTTCTGCAATCAAATCAGTGAAAATTTTTTGTCCTTGAATGCAGCCACTGCCATTTTGGAAACCAGATAGAAGAGCATTCCATGAGACCAAATCTCGATCTGTCATGGCATCAAAAATCTTACTGCCATCTTGTGTAGCCCCAAAATTCATGTACATTGTAACAAGTGCATTACCAACAACATTATCAGTATCAAATCCAACCTTATTGACATAGGCATGGATACTATCTCCATATTTCTGGACACCAAGATCAGTGGCAACACTCAGAAGACTAGATAGTGTAAATTGATTTGGTTTGATGCCCCTTCTCCGCATCTTAATAAACAGTTCACTAGCTTCATAACTGCAACCTTGTTGATCAAAACATGAAAGCATAGCACTACAAGTGACCACGTCAGGATCTTCTACTCCAACAAAGACCTTGTATGCATCTTCTGCTAACCCACACTTTGAGTACATGTCAACAAGACTACTCTGGTTAAATTTGTCAATCTCATCTCCAGTCTTGATCAACAAGGAATGAACTGCTTGACCTTCTCTCACATTTCCCAATCCTGCACAGGCCCTAAGAACGCTGGATAAGGTGAACTTGCTCATTTTCGTCTGTGTCTCCATCATTCTATGGAACAAATCTAAGACTTCTCCCTCATTACCAATCCGAATATACCCATTAAGCAAGGCATTCCAAGAAACAGTATTGTGTTCCGGCATATTGGAAAACACTTTCTCTGCCAGCTTTATCTCCCCACATTTAGCATATAGATCAACAAGAGCAGAACCTACAAATAAATCAGACAAAAAACCCAACTTTGTTGCTCCACCATGCACCTGCTGCCCAAAACCCAAGTCCAAACAAATCGAACAAGCTTTCAAACCTGTGGCAAAAACAAACCCATTTGGCCAAACTGCCTCCCGCCACATCTCAGAAAACAAACTAATACCCTCTCTCCCATTTTCCTCCGCTACAAACCCATTAATCAATGCTGTCCAAGATACCACATCTCTGTGAGGCATTAGTTCAAACACTCGTCTTGCATACTCATTCCTACCACACTTGGCATACATATTCACTAAACAGTTCCAGAGATGGGAATCAGGGTCAGCACTGCCCTTCATCAAATGCGCATGGATGGCTCTTCCACTGTCCAAAGCGTTCCTAGTTGCACAGTCCTGCAACATGGTGGAGTACCTAATAAGTAGTTTCTTGCAACCAAAATCAGCTCTTCGATTGAGAACAGGAGCGTCAATAACAGAATTTGACTCAATTGTCCTGAGAGCATTAGATGTCAATTTTGGTGAGTGGGAAGAAATCAAAATTGGCTTTTTGAGAGTTTGAGAATGGGAACGAAAGGCAGCAGCATTGACAATGACTGTTGGAAAATGCAACGAAGGCAAAGGACAATGCATTGAGGGAGCAGTGAATGGCTGCCCTTCCATGGGCAAAGCAGCAGAGCTGTTTATGATGGAGGTTGAGTCCGGCTACTGAAAGAAATTGGTTGGCTGTGCTCTGTGGTCAAACAAACACTTCAATGACAGAAACAATGCCCAAGGAGGTCTTGGTTAAAACTGCAGTATTAAAAGATAAAGCACCAGGTTAGTTCATAATATCGCAAATATAGAGAGCATAATTTATAATACTCCTGATTAACCCATGTAGGCCACTGCCTTGGATTTTTCCAAAATAGACCTTGTAAACGTAAAAATTTAAACTTTTGAAATGCAAATTTTGACTGGAGGAAATTGATCAAAGTAACATAATTAACTGTCTTATTTTTGTGAACCTAGGCCATAATTTATAAAAGTCCTGATTAACCCATGTAGGCCATTGCCTTGGGGTTTTTCCCAAATAGATCTTGTAACTATGAAAAATTAAACTTTTGAAATGCAAATTTTGACAAGAGGAAATTGATCAAGGTAACATAATTAACTATCTGATTTTTGCCACTGAGGTGCATCGACTGGCCCCATTGGTTGGGCGTTGATGGTTTGAAACTTGCCTAGTGCATTTGGATGCTGGGGGGTGGTGTTTATTCTTTCCAAGTTTTTGTGAGAACGTCACCAATTTAGGGATATATAGTAAATATTGTGAGAAATATTGTTAGAAAAATTATAAGAATGTTTCAGGGCTAATTGTAATTCCAGTTGAAATGATGTAATATTTATACAAGTCCTGAT
>JAXCLR010000001.1:37299414-37317908 GCA_035584095.1 Annona squamosa | reverse complement strand
CAAATAACATTGAAGAAAATTCTCCAATTAAATAAATTCGAAAATTTAATCTTTTTTGGAATGAATTTTTACAAATATGCCTACAATATTTAACCATATTGCATCTGTGTATTTAAGTTTGCTGAAATTGCAAATATACTCGCAATATTTGTATGAAATTGCAAGCATGTCTCTTCTATTAAGACTTAAGAGGCCGTTAGAATTTTTTATTAAAAGTGATATACTTTCAATTTTTACAAATTTAGAAGTATATTTGTAAAAATATATAAAACAATAAAATAGCAAATATGACTACAACATTTAGAAAATTGTCAGTATATCACTTGACTTAAATGATATTATCGTCATTTTATAGAAAATTTTAACAATATTGCAATGAAGGTGACATACTTGCAATTAATGCAAATCTTATAAGCATATTTGTAATACCCAACAACATAAGAACATAAATGCAATATTAGTTAAAATTTTTAAGCATATTATATTTACAAAAATTCATTTTTGAAATTGCCATAAATGGCTTCTATACAAGGCTGAATCTCGTTCAATCGAGAAAATTAATTATCTTATCGACCTGTATCATGCATGCTAGGACGACATGCTTTGGGAATCTAATGCTTCTCTCGTGCCCATGCACTGAAAAAGAACTGATAAGAGAGAGAAGGCCACGCATGAGAGTTTGAGCTTTGAGGGAGACGGCCACGCATGGGAGTTTGAGCTAATTTGTTTCTGCTTGCATTGCTCTCACGGGAGAGACAGCCAGCTATCATAATGCAGACTTCACATGCATTCATGCATGCACTGTCATCGATCGACCTTCTTTTTAGCTCTTGCATGCATGCATTCTCCCGGTATATAAATCAACCCTCACGGCTGCAGTATAGCAAGACTTGCATGGTAGTCCCAATTTAAAGCAATGAAACCTTCAAAAGTCTACTTTCTCTCTATATTAGCACTCTTCTTGTCTCTACTTTCATCTCATGTTTGTAGCTTGAGACCCATCAAAGGTTTCAAGGATGCCATGCAGGAAAAGGTAAAATGCAAACAACCAGTTAGCGGAGAAAATGGTAATAATGGTGCTGGAAGAGATAATGGTGATAACTACGGCGGCTATGGAGGTAATGTCGCTCCTCCAGGAAGGGGAAGTGATCAGACTGTTGGGAATGGAATTAGAAAAGGTGATAAATGTGGTGTTTGCGAGGGTACTGAAAGAGGAGGAAAAGCAATGCCCCCGCCGCCGCAGGCTGATAATGGTGATTCAACAGGAGATGGCAGTAATGGAAGTGCTGGGAATACTGGTGGTGGTTCTGGAGGAGGTAAAGGGGGAGGAGGTGGGTTTGGATTGGGGGGTGGTGGAGGCAGTGGGTTAGGTGGTGGTGGTGGTGGAGGGTTTGGAGGAGGAGGAGGGTATGCAAATGGTGACGGAGGAGGAGGGGGATTTGGAGCAGGGGGTGGATTTGGGATTGGGGGAGTTGGAGGTGGGTTTGGAGGGGGTTTTGGTGGTGGGAATTCAGATGGTCATGGGCCTTGACAAAGGCTATGATAGCTAGATATAATGGATTATATTGCTTCTAGAAGTACCTGTTTGGTCATTTGTGTCTTGTATTTCATAATCCGTCCAATAAAATTAATTATATTGTTTAAGAGTAGCAATCGAGAATATGTGGTAGTCATTAAGCAGGAATGTTTAACTAGGCAGTCAGTCTTGTAATGTTGTATGAATTTGAATGAGAGTTAGGTTTCATCTGTTTCATGTCACGCGTGATGATGATGAGAATTAGAAGTGATCTTTTACATCATATCTTCTGTTGGACGTGTTACAAACTTGTCGTCTTCGTCCTCTAAGGACTTAAACTGAATGAATGCCTCTCTACAGTGAGACTTTAATTATACCATCGTATGTCTGTTCACTTCTAATTAAGCTTCCTCACACTGTGCCGGGTGCAATATCTGAATCCATATCATGTTTATGCAGTTCATGCCTAATATATAAAAATGGAAAAATAAAAAATTTTAAAACATATAACATACACAAGATTGTGCAGGATTGTTATTTAATAACTTTCATTACTAACAGTTAATACGTGCAGTAAAAATTAACTTTCTAGAAAGATCTGAGCTAACAACATTAATGGTCATTATCATTAAAAGCTGTAACACTCCGAATTCAAAAAATAAATTTAAGCATGGAATTTATCTACAAAGATTTATCATGTGTTAGACCAAGCTTAGATCAAAATATAAGCATAAGGAAAGAAATGATCTAGCATTGCATTAAAAATAACAAACCACATGATAATTAAAATGCCTGGAAATATCACCACAACTTACTACAACACACCCTAGTATTTTTTTTTTTTTTTTTTTTTTTGTAGATAACATTCCATAGTATTCGAACTTAAATTAAACATTAAACTAAATTCGTGCTCTGTTGAACTTCTAGATAAAGCCATCAAGATCCACTCGTTGCATTGTCTATGAGACAATAAAACACTAACAATGAATAAAACGTAGTAAGTGGAAACATAAAATATAATGTGAGTATTTTATGCATCTTTAAATAATCTAAAATGCAATAATATCTTTATACTCTTTTAAATATCCCAAAATCTAATTTAGTTAATTTATAAGCTAATATAATAAACATGTAAAATTTCATCTTAGGTGAGCCATAAATTGGTTTAAATAGAGTTGTTCATTAAATTCTTATCATCATGGTCTTTGATGATAAATCGAATCCATCTATTAGAATCTGTACTTACAAAAATATATGAATTGTCCAAATCAAAGTTTGAGATCAAAAGATATACATAAAACTAATCTGACCACTTTACTGTGTCATGTTGGAGCCGATCGCAGCTGGTCGGCGGCTGCTGGAGCTGGCCACTGCCGTCTTCTGTGCTTGCCCACTGTCTCGGATCACAGGGTGGCTCACTTCCTCTGGTTGCGTTGTTTTAGCCCTTGTTTGTGCTGCTATAAACCTGGTGGGCTAAATCTAATGGGCTCAACCCATCACTAATGGCTTACTTACCAGGTACTAGGCTCAACTAGGCAAGTCCATATGGGAGAGGGATCCAGAGGCCATTTTTAAAATTCTCTAGCCCGGGTTCGTATGCGAAAAACATCTGTCTTAGGGGATTTCTGCACGATTTCTAAAATCCTTCCAAACATCCCAGAATTCTACGGAACCCGGTTCAATGCACTTGGGTGTAGTTCACCATTTTTAAATTTTTTAAAATTTTTTTTATACAACTGTCAATCTAAATGTATTTCCGATGTTGATAAATTTTTACTAATTTTAGAAATTTTTAGAAATTTTTTCAGTTTTCTAAAATCAGTAACATTTTTAGTAATTTTAAATTATAAAAAATGCCACTAATTTTAAAAGCTTTTAAAAAAAATCCACAAATCTCCAAAAAAGTAAAAATTTATACGCATATTAAAATCACTTAAATAAAATTTTTATAAAAAAAAGTTTCAAAAAAAATTCAAAAAAAAAAAGTGTAGTACACGTGGTGCATTGAACCAGATCGCGAATTCCACCCAGCGCATTTCCCTCCTTTCCCTCTGAATAGCGGCAGCCATCGCTGACGCATCTATGGCCAAAACTTCAACTTTTTAAAAATAATGTTATTATTCAGGCTTGCACAATCGATATTAAGAAATAATTAAAATCACGACCTTGGATTTTATAAATTTCGTAGACAAATCCATCCTCCATCTTAGTCGTTCGAGGTTTGACGACTTTAAAAGTTTTTCTAATTTTATCTCGTGCTGCAATCTTCATAATAAAATTACGCATGCATAAAGCTATGATTTTGAAATAAATCAACAACGTAAAAAAAAACATAATTTCTACTTACACATTGTTCAAGAAAGTTTTCTACGGTTAGAATTTTCCCTTTTTGCACGTGAAGCATTTCCGTCAAATCTCCGTCTCAATTCTATAGCCCTAAGACCACCTTTGGCTAGGGCAGAGTGCATTTCCCTTGGGTTCACGTCCAGGGTTCGAATGGGGCATGGTAGAGGCTTCGTCGCCTTTTAATTATTTGGTGGGGCTTTGTCCCCTTCCAGTAGGTAAGGTTGTGTTCGAGCTATGACTTAGGTAATTTAGGTGTAGCTTCTTATCTTCTCACTATTTAGATGAAAGTTAATGGTCACTTTTAGGCTTGACTGTAATATCTAAAATAAGTTATAAAATATATACACTAATAAAAAAAAATCTACAGCTCCAAGAATTCTCAAAAAAAATTTCGTTCTCGTGTCCTCCCGTCTCGAGTTGTTACCTTGTCTACTTGAGTGCATTTAAACTCACTCTAGTGCATTTAACTTATTATTTTTTATTATTTTGAAATTTTTTATACAACTTTAACCCAAGTATATATAACATATATATCAATTTTTATCATTTTTAGAGATTTATAAATATATATATATTTAGATTTTTTACAATTAGCAAGTAAATTTTCAGCGTACAATGCCAAGTTGGATATGCTATTTTCGAAACTTGTACTACAAAAGCCAAGAATGAACTTTTAGCGACAAAACCAGGAAAAAAATGACACTAAATATTTCGAAGAATTGTTCCCAAACCAATTTGCAAGACAGCAATGCAATTTTTTTCGTACGACCACAAATTTTCTTTGTTATATCCTAAAAAGTTAGATTTGATTTCGGGCATATCGCAGGTTAAAAAATGAGAGAGTGATTACATATGATAAGAGTAAAGGTGAAAATAAAGTAGAAATAGAGAGAATAAATACATGAAATTTACAAGAATATAATTAAAATATACGAATAAAAATAAAAAAACAAAATAAATAGATAATTAATACATTTAATGCATTTTATTTCATTCCCGAGATTCAGGAAAGTGAGGTGAGATGGAAAAAAAATGATTAGGGGATGATGAAACTGCATGTTGATGCTAGCCTCAACTTAGACAATCAGAAAGCTAGTGGGGCTGGCGACTATTCTCCGTGATTGAGATGACGCTTTTCTGGTAACAAAAACATGTATGAAGCATGAGGTTATAGATCCAATTTTGATGGAAGCGTAGGAGATTTTGAAGGGGGTTGAGCAGGTGACTGACCTTCACTATCAAAGCATTCAAGTGGAAAATGATTCCTTGCTATTGATCACTGTGCTGCATGGGAATGAGACCATTCACCAATATTTGCCATCATTGGTGAAAAAGATTAAAAGCCTCGCAACTATCGTAGAAAATTGTACTTTTGTTCACGTATTTACGTATAGAAAATCTTACGAATTACAAATTAGCTCAATATGTTAATGGTGGGGATATGTCCAAGAATGTTTGGCGTAAAAACTCAACATCTTATGGGGTGACCTAATGCGCCCAGGCGCGCTCATCTTTAGTATACTTGGGTGCATTTCACCCATTTTTTTTTTCTGAAATTTTTTTTATATAGTTGTTAATCTAGCTTTATTTAACATGTATATCAATTTTTACCAATTTTAGAAGTTTTTAGATATTTGTTTTTAATTTTTCAAAATCAGTAAATTTTAATAATTCATCATCATCATCATCATCATCATAAGTTATTTTCTACCTAGTTGGAGTCAACTGCGTGAATTCTGTTGCACCATTATTAGCGCTTTAAGACTAAATATTTTTATAATTTGTAATATTTTTAAATCTTATTTAATTATTTTAATTTATGTTTTTTTGGGTCTTTTTCTCATTCTCCTACCACATTTTACTTATATAGATTCTGTTTTTCCAATTGGTGCTATTCAGGTCTCCTTTTAACATGACCAAACCATTTTAACCAACTTTTTCTTATTTTATCACAAATTTGTCTTGCTCATAAATTATAAAAATGCCATTGATTTTAAAAAATCAAAAACAAATATGTAAAAGTATCTAAAAATAGTAAAAAACTGTTATATATGTTAAATACACCTAGATTAACAATCATATAAAAAAATTGAATTTTTACGCCTAGGTGTACTGAAGCTAAGTACACCCATATGCACTATATCATGTTCCAAAATCTTATATCTGGATCCTTGTGTTTTGACAAGTACTATTAATGAAGCTTATAATGACATCTCTTCTCCTCGCTCTTCATATGGTTTAATGGGAGAGTGGTTTTGAGGGGCATCCACAAGAACGTTTTTATATCCCCCCCCCCCCCCCCAAAAAAAAGCCAATTGCTGAATGAAGTATAATGTTGGGGTGGTACCTGCGGGTAATGTCAGATTAAATATTTCAGGGAGATGAGAAAGATGAAGATAAAGAAGCTCTGGATAGGGAGAAGGGAGCACATTGTGGCCTGCGCACGCAGATTTAACAAGCGCATTCCTCTCGGCGTCGGGTTCTGCAGCACGGCATTTACAAACCTGACTTTTTTTACTTTTTTATTATTATTGGTTAAAGCAAATAATAAATGTGCCACCTCCATGCACGCCTTCGTCAGATATTTTCCTACCTAATTGCCACTGCGTTGTTGTATTTGTATATCGAAAATTTGAGAGATTTTAAACTTGAATCCGCTCTACAGTATATACGTTTCACCGAGTAAAATAACTCAAATGCTACGACTCCGTGGTAACAGCTGCTGCTGGTATGCGGGAATGCTGCTCGATGCAGCTGTATTAAAAATGAGTTTTACAGATTAATCCTTCTGTGAAGAGGTTTTATAATTTTCTTTTATTTGTAAAGGTTTATAATTTTTCTTCGGAATGTAAATGAGCTTCATTGTAGTATAAGAATGTTATGATATATATACAAAAATATAAAAAAGAACAGTAAAATAACTCAAATAAACCAATCAGGCACTAGTCCCGTTAGTAACATCCCCTATTGCCATCCCACAGATTTACATGTGTGTCACTGTTCCTTAGGTGGAGTAATGTGACTAGATTTTTTTTTTGGTGCTTCTTAGATTGGAACATGTTGTCTCATTTTGGGAAAAAATTATAAAAATATTTTTAAATTTAATTATAATATTTATTGAGATGAATGCAAATATATACCAATAAAAAGTAAAGTAACTCAGATAAGAACTATGAAATAAATGAGGTGGTTAACTAGCCGCAAAAGTCGACACTCAGTCGTACGATATTTACCATGCCCAGCTAGCAACCACTCTTGCAACCTAATAGAATGGAGCTACTGAGCCCCAGTGGGATCCGCTCGTGTCAGCTTCAATTGATGTCCTGTCCACAAATATTGTGACATGTATTTAACTGATGCGCATGGAACCAAGGCTGAAATATTGATGAAATTGAGTCCATGTTGACGGTGAAATTAAAATCCATCAGGTCTAGTGGTTTAACTTATTTAGTTTATAAAGTTTAAATATTAAAAATCAGCTCAATTAGAATCTCTCGTGGTTCATATTTACTCTAAAATTCATATAATGAAATGTAAACTATGACAAAAGCATGTTGCATTAGCAAATTTAAAAATTGTATCCCATTAATTTTACATCTTTTTTTTTAGGACATGGGACATGAATATTTCTGATTTTGACGGAACTTAATATCCTAGTTGAATAAATAACGCTATAAGAAAATATATTTTTCACAACCTGTATTAATAACCAAAAACTCTTTATTAGCAAGAAAAATACGTACCTTTATTAGTAACCAAAAACTCTTTATTAGCAAGGAAAATAAGTGTAGAAAGATTTCATCATGATGATACTTTTATAAGGAATAAGCAATGCTTTTTTTATTGGCAAAGAACAATTTCCTTATAAGTGATGTTCGAAAACTATAAATGCGTGTTTTGAAAAGTAATAAAATTTTTAAATGAAAGGAGCTTTTTTTTACACAAAAAATATTTCAAATTAAAAATTTTTACTCTTCACAATTATCTTATTATTTTTATTATTTTTTGCTTTTTTTTATCTAACTACTCTAGTTTCTAATTATTTCTACACAACTACTAACATATCTAACATATTTATTTTAATTTTATTCTTGTTACTCTCCATAATTACCCCTATTATGTCACATCATTTTCTTTTATTTCAAAAAATTTTATACCAAAAATTTTTTATTAAAAATTTTATCACTTTCTAAACACATTCGAAAAGCTTTTGACATAAAATTTTTGAACTAAAAGAAGTAATGCAATATAGTAAGAGTAATAATTGGAGTAAAGAAAATTAAGTCAGAATATAAATGTTAGTTGTATAGGTAGTTGTGTAGAAATTATTAAAAGTAGGGTAGTTATATAATAAGATGTAAAAATAATAAAAAGAGATAATTATGAAAAGTGAAAAATTTTAATTTGAAAAAGTTTTAAGTGCAGCTAAACATGCCCTAAATTAAAATTTAATTGCTTCAAACACAAAAATCATGAACAACCAAATTTCTTCTTAATTGTGTTACAAATTATTGTAAATTAAAATTTTCTTTAACCATCAAATTTCAACTTTAGCAAGAAAATTCTAGTTGACAAAAATAAAAATTTTGTACTATAATATTAAATGGAATCGATAGAGTGAATTTTGATTTCATCATTTTTCCATTTAATTATGTTGATGATGGGCACATTGATTATTATTTATATTATTATTATTATATATATGATAAAGATTTAAGTGCAGCTTCATTTATCACAATTACGATGCAGTTATCTCACAATAAGCCCTATATGATCATAAATTTATAATTTACTTCACTCATTGTATTTAGAATTATGTATTCTATTAACATACTTATTTTCATCCCGATTGGATATGTATATAGACTCCATCGGAAAATGATACAAATTCAACGTAATAAAATAGTTCAACGTAAATACCAACTTTAAAATTATTTTTTCAACATATAAATTATTTACTATAAAATTTATATATATGAATAAATGACTGTATAAAGTATTAATATATTTAAATATACACGATATTAATATATTTAAATATATACGATGTCTATTTTGAATTAAATACAGCGTTAATTATGGTGCAGTGCACAAGAAAAGTTCTCCGTAAAAGTATATATACATTGTGGACCATAATGACTGCATGGTTAGAGAGAGATGCCTCCACGGAGAACCAGAGTGTGTCTCATGCATGAAAAAATCATCGACGCCAGCAGTGCGTACTGGAAGTGATGCCTGCATGAATCATGATCAGAGCTAGTTGGAGTATGTGGCATGAGCGTTAAGCGTCTCTAGTGGGGCAGTTGCCCCTACTTGAAAATTTAAAATATTTATTTCTTTACTGTTATATTCTTATGCGATAAAGAAATTTTCTTTGATTCTCCCCAGTAGCTAGAAATTATTTCCCTAATATTTATTGTGCTCTCAATTGTGCAAAAATATTTTATATTAAAATTTCTTGGACTTGACATTTTTATTAGTAATTAAAATAAGCTACAGCTTCGAAATAATCTTTTTCATGCGTTTAATTATGAGAGGTAATCTGACGACTTGAACGTTGAAATTTTATTAATGGACAATTTTTTTTTATTTGTATATATACACTGTAATATCTTATATTTTAATTAAGCAGATTCAACCCCCACACAGAGGAGAGATTTTTTTTCAACCTCTACGATAGAGGGGAATCCATGAACACCGTGACATTGGGGGAAGTATTTTAAAATTCCACAACTGTGGGATGCGTGATTCGAACATATGCACTCGCCGGCTGATTTCAGCCCCAAGGTGCAGCCACCAGGTCAAGGCCTAGTGGCTATGAATATTTAATAGACGATTTAGGTGGAAGAAAATTGTATCTTCTTTATGGCTTTTTTTTTTTTATTAGTATATATTTTACATACATCTCAACACATATTATATTGAAGATATGAGATAATTTTACAAATTTGGGAATACACACAACTCCCTCAAAGAAATCTGGAAACACAGCTCCACCAAAGAAATAGGAAAACATAGCTTCCAACAACCTATCGGGAGATAACTGCTCCCACTACACCTCATTTTTGGTCGAAATTCCGAAACGAGATTTGAACCCACTCCAGCGCCTGCCAAGCTTCAGATGGCCGGCTAGTGACCAACCGAGCACGGCTCTTTATAGCTTTATAGTAAGTAACAATAATGCTCTTGTTCTCTTGACAATATTTTAAAATTCAAATTATTTCTATGATTGCTCATTTAAAAGCTTTCTCTCGACTTTCAAGCTTTTGGAAAAAAGTATGCTATTCTTTCACTATTTCAAATTTCGCTATTTGAAAATTTAGAAATATTAAATCTATTTATAATATGATAGTTATCTTCTATTCTTCTTATCATGATGTCAGAATTATTATTAAAAACATATATATCCGTGCTGGTGAATTAGTATCAATCTTGTAAACCATTAGTTACAGTTTCGGTGGTGCATGCTTATTAGTTTCTTGTAATACGAATCTTTGATTTGGTTAGTAAAATTTTCGTTATATAATTATTTAGTTTTATTTGAAAATGTTTGTACATATGATGAATATACCTATACCCTATATGTTAATTTTTTTAGTAACTATAAAATAATTAAATATGAAAAGTTAGAGACTTCTCTAGAATTTGTTTTAGTTCAATCTAATATAGCTGTCTCATGATATGGAAAATTCATTGCACCCAGCTATTTAAAGGTTTTTGGTATTTCCAACGTTCTTTGGATGGAAACTTTGTGCTATTTTGAAAAGAATACGGTGGCATAAGGAGATGGAGTATGAAATGATATAAATTGAAAGTAATTCTATGTAAAACTAGACATAATTTGTTGGCTAACAGGCAATAGATACTTTCCATCCAGCCAAAGTTTTCTTGTCGAGGAGATTAAAAGAGTGTTAACGGACTTGAATTAAATTAAGTTTAAGTATATTCCAAGAAGCGGAAATCGGACAGCTTACTCACATGAAAATCTGTTGGATCTAATAAGGCAGCCTAATATAGTAGATCTTAAATATTCTGCATAAAAGCGAAAGTTCAGTGTATTTTAGAATATAGTAACTTTATTACATGATTGATTATTTTTCTATTGGAGCATGATAAGAAGGCTTTATTTAAGTAGGAGAGTATGGGCTCCTTCTACATATGTTTTACATTTTGTGGTTGGTTGCCCATCGGCTACTAGTATTAGAAGAAGAAAGTGTTGCTGGAGAAACTCTGCACTCAATAGTATTATTTTTAGGGAATCTTCGATAGATTCATGTATACTTTCGGATTATCATAGATTCCATAGAGATATTATTACTAACTGCAGAGTCTTCTCTCACAATATTTTTTTTCCTATAATACCAGTAACCACTAGGCAATCACAAAATGTAAAATGTGTGTAGAAGAGACTTTTTTTTTTTGATGAAAGGAAACCCTTCCTCTCCCGCCGCCCTGTCAGCAATGATAGGGGGGAGGGATAGGAGGGTCCGCAATTTATATTGCCAAAAAATTGTCTGTACAAATGTTTGCAACAATGACCCGGGGAGGAGTCCCCCACCAATCATAGCAATCCAAAAAATTGGCTGAAACAAAATCGGATAGGGCATGTGCTACCCTATTTCCCTGCCTTAAAATATGACACACAGATAGATGGGGAGAAACATTCAATATAGCTTTGGTCTCCATCACTGGAAAGCCCACATGCGTTAAGATGGTGGAGTCAGTAGTGAGGTAGTTGAAGAGAAGGAGAGAGTCCGTTTCGATCTGCATCCGGCACATGCCACTCTGGAGGGCCCATTTAACTCTCCAAAGAAATGCCGTAGCCTCCATAAGTAACGGCTCCATCTCCCCTTTCCGCCTCCATCCTTTCACCGCAATGAAGTGGTCACAGGAGTCCCTAATAACCGTTTTGAAGCCCATAAACCTCCTTCCATTGTGTTTTCTTGCATCCACATTCATTTTGACCGAATCCGTCGGAGGCATAGTCCACTGAGGCACAAGAGGTTGGTCGATTGCCCCATCAAGGAAAAGGGGTTTAGCCCTTCTGTGTTGCTTCAAAAAATTCAAGCACCAATCAAGAATCCCTGCCAGCTCCGGTAGATGTCCCTCCACTCTGAACTTATTTCGCATGAACCATTTACACCAGCAACAGAGGATAAATAGCGTCATATCTATGGATCTGCAATTTTGGGTAAAAGATTTCAGTACCTCCTGGATGGATTCCCACATCGAGATTTTCCATGAATTCCCTAACCATACACATCTCGTGCGAGCACAGTGTAAGAACAGGTGGTTTGCATTCTCAACATGGGACCTACACAACAAGCATATTGAATCGACATCGATACCCCTCCGCTGCAAGTTCAACATCGTCGGGAGAGCATTTTTGAACAATCTCCATCCAAAGATAAGGACCTTGCTGGGAAGCTTCATCCTCCATAGAGCACGATAGATAGCAGCATTGGAAGAGGTGTCGGGCACCGTCTTAAGGAATCTGTAGGCTGACTTGACCGTGAAAATGCCATTTGGTTCATGTTTCCATAATAGAGTATCCTCCTCATGTGGTTGGGGGGGGGAATTAGACTTACCAGCTGCCAGCCATGTTCGCCCGAAATCGCCTTGACAAGGTCTCCCTTCCACAAGCATGTATCCTCATGAATAAAATGTCTAACCCTCACATCCTCAGTGATAGCTTCCGGGAGAGGTCCCGCCATAGGCATCAGCCCATCGATCCACATATCCCTAAAGAACCGGACTCGTCTACCATTACCAATGCGCTATCTACATTCCGCCCGGATAGCATCTCTGGCTTTCAAAATACTGCTCCATGTGAAGGAATCGGACGCCTTAGCCTGGCATTGCCATATATCTACATTTGGGTAGTAACGTGCTTTGAGTATCTTGTGACAGAGGGAGCTGGGGTTAGACGATAGCCTCCATACTTGTTTGGCAATAAGTGCTTTGTTGAAATAGCAAAAATCTCTAAAGCCCAGTCCGCCTGATAACTTTGACCTACACATCTCAGTCCATGCGATCCAGCTCATCTTGCCCTTGTGATTCCTTTCGCCCCACCAGAACCTGCTTAACATAGCGTTAAGATCATTGCAAAAAGACTTAGGCAGAAGAAAGATACTCATCGTGTAAGAGGAAATAGCTTGGGCGACCACTTTGATTAGGACCTCTTTTCCTCCCCAGGAGAGAAGCCTCTCCTTCCACCCTTGCACTTTCCGCCAAATGCGTTCTTTTAGGTTCATGCAAAGCTCCTTTTTGGACCTCCCCAGTCATGTCGGAAGTCCGAGGTAGTGCTGGATGTGATTTCCCTGAGAGCCCAGCAGGTGGGTTAGCTCACACCTTGTGGCATCATCTGTGTTGAAACTGAAAAACACAGCAGTTTTATCAACATTGACCGCCTATCCCGAAGATTCAAAATAGAGCTTCATGATGGTCAAGAAGTTGTTGATGTCGTGGTTTGTCACCGGGAGGAAAATAAGGGCATCATCCGCGAATAGGAGGTGAGAAAGTGTTGGACCTCGCAGGTTAATTCTAATGTCATGAATACTTCCAAGACTGACGGCCTCCGAAACAAGTGCAGATAGGCCCTCAGCACAAAGAAGGAAGATATAAGGAGAGAGTAGATCCCCCTGTCGTAGTCCCCATGACGGAAGGAAATATCTTGATTTGAAACCATTGATGTTAACCCTGTACTGTACCGTGGATAGACAGCTCATGATCCAGTTGATCCAAATGGGACTAAAGTTCATCGCCACCATTATCCGCTGTAGAAACGACCATTCCACTCGATCATATACCTTGGACATATCAAGTTTAATAGCAACCTCCTGCTGCCGCCCATGCCTGCGTTGTCTGAGAGAATGAATTACTTCGTAGGCCACAAGCATGTTGTCAGTAATCAGACGACCAGGCACAAAGGCACTTTGCTGCTCCCCAATGATATTCGCTAGCATAACCTTCAGGCGGTTTGCCAATACCTTTGCCAGAATTTTGTAAATAACATTGCACAGGCTAATAGGACGGTAATGGGAGAGAACCTGAGGGGCTGCCTTCTTCGGAATCAAGATTAGAGTTGTTAAGTTCAAACCCCGAAGATGATCGTCCATCAATGATGGGTCATAGGCCTCCATAAAAGATTTGCACCATTTGAACACATCATTACCCACCGTTGACCAGTGCAAGCAAAAGAAACCCGCCGACATCCCATCCGGTCTCGGAGCTTTCGTTGGGCTCATAGCTTTCACAGCCCTTGCCACTTCATCAAACTGGGGTGGTCTGATCATATCCTGCCTCTGATCGTCCGAGATCTTTCTAGAAATGAGGTTCGGAATCCAATCAGCATTCGACGGCCCCGATGTTGAGAAAATCGAGGAGAAATGATCAGCCGCAGTCTCCAACATCGAATCGATATCACGAATCCATCTGCCTTCATTGTCTTGTAGTGCGTCAATGTAGTTCGCCCTTCTGCGATTAGACACCATCCGATGAAAAAAACTGGTATTTTTGTCCCCCTCGTGGAGCCAATGGGTCTTAGCTCGCAACCTCCATAACTGCTCCTCATCATCCAGGAGAAGGTTAATGCGAGATTTGAGGGCCCTTATAGCATCATCTCTATGGTTTGAGGGATCCTGGTTCATAAGAATAGCCATTTGGCTTTTATTCCGTTCAATAGCTTTTCTGAGGTTTCCCCTCAAATTCCGGTTCCATTTCTGGGGATGCTTGCTACACCGTTGTATCTTCCTCCCAATCAGATTTGCCATTGGTATGTTCCCCCAAGTCTAATTGGACCAAGCATGGCGGACAATATGATGAGCCTCCCTATCTTGAGCAAAAAATAACTCGTATCTGAATTCTCTTGGAGGTCTCCTCGAACAAGCCGATGTGTCAAGAATGAGCAAAATGGGGCAGTGATCAGACGTAGATGCAGCCTCATGAAAGAGCTTTGCAAAAGGGAAAGAAGATAGCCACTGAGGTGTGGAGAACGCCCTGTCCAATCTCGCCTCCACCCTTTGAGAACCACATCTGTTATTGCTCTAAGTCATTGGAAAGCCCACATAACCCAAGTCCAGTAGGTTGCGGCTATCTATTGTGCCTCTGAAAAGATCCATCTGTCCTTGAGCACGCGTCCTCTGGCTATGGTACTCAGATGGTCCCGTTACCTCATTAAAATCGCCCATAACAAGCCACAAGGTGTTGCTTTGTTCACTTAGTTGGTGCAGAATATGCCAACTTTGATGACGGTGTTGAGCGTTTGGATGACCATAAAAACCAGTGAATCGCCAATTCATAAAGCCAGCATCAATATGGTGGTGGGAAAAACTCTGAATGTTTGCAGGGTCCTCATTGTTCCACAGGAGAGCCAGACCTCCCCTTCTAGCCACAGGCTCCACCGTAAAGCAACTATCAAACTTCAATTTGCGTTTAATACCATCCATCTCATTAGCATTCCGCTTTGTTTCGCAGAGGAACACTAACTTGGGAACTTGTTTCCTAATCAAGTCAAGAAGGCGCCGAATTGCACGTGGGTTCCCAAGCCCACGGCAATTCCAAGCAATGAGTGCCATTTACGTTGGGCGGGGCTGAGGTCCCCCCCTCAGCCACCGCCCCGAAGCTTCCCGTATCCCCACACCCTTTCACCCGCTTAGGAGTATAGTGCGCCTCAACCGGATCATCCGTCTGCCTCCTTTTAGGCTCTGAATCTTCTATCCCTTCACTAACACCAAGATTATCACACCTCTCGTTCCTTCTGGCTCTCCTCTTCCACTTCCTCTTAAGTCGTCGTAGTGTCTGTCCTTCGGAAGGGAACTGGGCTTTGTGCGGACAATCAGATCCAAATGGGTCCCCACTACCCAAACTCGGCCATAAGTCACCATCTGTCCCCATAAGGTCGTGCTCTAAAACCGCTTTGCCTTCGCTCAACGCTGCCTCCCTTTCCGTAGCATCAGATTCCAACTCTCATCTCTGCCCAACGCTGGACGACAGGCCCATGTGAGCGCCCTTCTCACTGCTCATGCCCAAGTCCCCCGGTATAGCCTGCTGCACATGATGCTGGCCACAAAAATTCAGTTCGGAGCAGTCCTCATCATCGTCCCTCTGCCTGTTCGTCGCTCCCTGCCTATAGCCATCAGCAGGGACGAGTCGGCGTGCCCTGTCGTCATGAGCTTGTAAGCTCTCTCCCCCGCCCACATAATCCCCCGCCTCCTGCCATGACAAGCCAGCGTGAACAGGCGACATCATCTGCTGTGATCTCGCATTTCTTGGGAGGGACGTCTACCCCACTTCCACGTCACAACTGCAATTCCCTTGACTCGGCAACACGCCCATGGGTTGCTTGTAAGCTCTCTCTTCTGCCCATGGGTCCCGCTTCCGGCACAACCTCCCCGCTTGACTGAATGCCCACATATCTGGCCGGCTGCACCCTATTCCCATGGTCAATACCATCTCGAACTCTCATTAGTCTGGATCCAAACCGAAGACCATTGCCATAAGGCATATCGGCTTCAGCCACTGTCTTCTTGCCATTGGGTACGGTTGTGCATTCCCGGAATGCATGTCCCATCGTGCCACAGTAGTAACAGAACAGGGGAAGCTTCTCATATTGGAAGCTAACCCACTTCAATTGCATGTCCGCCACCCGTATGAAGATTCCACATCGCAATGGCTCTCTATAGTCCAGCACAACCCGGAGCTTCAGCTCTGCGTCCGTAGCAACAATGGCCTCCACCTCATCAAAGGAAGCACCAATGCAGCTGCCCAGAGCTTGCTTATCCACTATGTATGGAATGCCCGTGACATGGAGCCACAGAGGCATTTTAACAAACACCAAGCTGGCAAGATCAGTTTCTTCCTTCAGTTCAGCAAGGAGGACAATGCTGCGCTCATACAGCCATGGCCGTCCTTCCATAACTCTTGTTTTGTCGCTAGGCACCAAGAAAGATACTCTATATATATTGTCCCCAACTTCTACGAAGCTGAAAGCTCCCTTCGTTCTCCACAGTCTCCTCATCATGGCTTTGAAAAGCTCACAATTGTAGGTTTTGTTAGACCATACCGAGCACAGAACCACCTCCTCCTCTACGCCCGGTTTGATTGTCTTCACTGTTGCTCTTGAAATTGCCATCGTTTGTAATTCTGCTCCCAACAGTTCACCAATGTAGGGATCCATGGCCACGTCTGCTTCTCTTCCGCACCTTCGTTTACCGGGGCAAAGAGAAAAGCTTCTGAAACCGTCCGCACCTCCTCCAACGTCCCCCGGCTACCACTGACCAACCCGCACTCGCCACTACCCGGACTCCACAGATCCTCCCCCTGTTCGCAAAAAACCCGTAGCTCCACCCGCTGACCGCAGCACCTTCTGCAAACCCACCCGTCTGCCGCTGTATGCAAATCCACCCACAGAATCCCTCGGCTGCCGCTGATTTTCCACACCCACCTCTACCCGGCTTCGAGCACGTACCAACGTCTATCGGAGCCATGCGGGAGAGGACTCGATGTGTAGAAGAGACTTAGATTCTCTTATTTAAATAAAGTTATCCCATCATGCGTAAATAGAAAAAAAAACCACTTAATGAAATTGCTATATTTCAAAATATATTGGGTTTCCAATTTTATACAAAATCTTTAAAGTTGTCTATGTTATGTTAACTTATAGGATCCAACATTCTTCCACAAGGCCTAATATATTTATTAAAAATAAAAATAGAGAATGATTATATACATCATAATGTACTTTAGGTTAAAATACAACATTCGTTTGCTTTTATAATTAGTTATATTTTTCGATTTTTTCTTTATAAACATGTTTTTCTAATTGTATTAAAATAATACACCAAGTTTTGTCATTTTATAATACTTTTATTTTTAAAAATCAAAATCTTAAGGGATAAAAATGACTCAAATGACCTTGAAATTGATTATTTTTAAAATAAAAATAAATATGTAAAAAGGTAAAGCTTAATATATGGATTAAATACAATTAGTAAAACATTTTTATGAAGAAAAATTAAATAAAAATAAAATAAAATAAAACAAATATTGTACTTTAACTTAAAATACTTCATTGTGTAAATAATCATGCTTAAATAAAAATATTATGTAAAAAATACTGAACAAATGCACTCATTTGAAAACATGCCCGATTGTCCATCGGTTACCAATATTACGGAGAGAAAATATTGTAGAAAAAGACTTTGCACCCAGCAATATTATTTGTGAGTGCATATATTATTTCTTTAAAATTTATAATATGGATGTATTTAGATACGCTTTTGCATTAATCAAATCCAACAAAATCTGCTATGTCTAGGCAGGAAGAAAGGAATCGGTGGGAGGGACTACCAAATTGTTTTATGGAGCATCCCTGTAAGGACCAATGTTGTCAAAATTGAATCGGTAAAGGAATTGACCTGATTTGAACCGGTTCAAACCGGTGACGTTAGTATGACATATTTATAATGTCATAACTGTAACGGCCTGAACTAAAAATCAAGGCTTTTACCTAAATTTTTGGTCCAAGCCGTTATAAAACTCCAGGATCTTTCCACGCAACGATTAAACCATCTCATTTAGGTAAGAAATAAACTTGCATTATTACATCCAAGTCCATAGAGTTATTACAAAC
>JAXCLR010000001.1:37277865-37295731 GCA_035584095.1 Annona squamosa | reverse complement strand
AACATCTAAACCGTCTAAAGCATGATTTATATATGGATAAATGAGTGCATAAAGTTTCATTACAATCTAATATGTGTAGGGTCCACTTTACAGCGGACTGCACCGTAATTACGGTGCAGTCCAACTGCACTGGATCGGATCTCATATATATATATATATATATATATTCTGCGAATAAAATTAGTACAAAAATAAAAAAGATAAATAACTACGAAAAATAAGGTTTCCGTGTAACATAAGGTGTGTTTGGTTAAAGATAAAATTTTTGATGAAAAGTTTTTGAAGTAGAAATTATCTAATCAATAGAAAGTGATGCGATATAATAGAAGTAATGATGAGGAGTAAAGAGAATAAAGTTAAAATTGATAGGTTAGGTGTATAGGTAGTTGTGTAGAAATGATTGAAAAGTAGGGTAATTTATATAGAAAAATGTGAAAAAATAATTAAAAAATAGAATAATTATGGAGATTGAAAAGTTTTAAATTAAAAAGTTTTAATTGATACTTTTTCATCCTAATCAAACACAACCATAATATCAAACCGACCTTTAGAAAATCAGACTTTAATCTAACAAAATTCAAATGGGTTATAGAACCAAATCCAATTAATGAACTCAGGATTCATCAATCGATCAGTTGGGAGTAAGCCACTTTTCACGATCCACAGCCACAGTACAATGCATATAAGACACCGGTCGATCGAGTTGGACCTGGAAAGCCCCATGAGTTATTTCTTTTGTTTCTTGATAAGTAATTGCAACGAAATTGGGGTAGTAAATCGAGGTGGGTGAGATGCTCGAGGCGAGGAGTTAATGCCTCCTGCTTCCGCTTGCCGGTCCCTGAACAGCTAACCAGTAACGGCCGAGCCGGGGGAACAGAATGCAGGACTGCTGGTATGGCTAGCGAGTGAAGAGCCACAGCTAGCTTCCTCCAACGGCGCAGCTTCGCATGCTTGGATTGGGTGCTTACCTTTCTATGCATAGATAAAAAATGGCTCGGACACGTCTGAGTCAGTTGCCGACAATCTACGGCAGCCTATAGCTGTTATTAAAACTTAATACTCTAGTATATTTTACTTTTACACATAGCATATTTATAAAAATTTAAAAATAAGTAGATATTTCAAAGTATACGTGGACTTGAATGAGATAGTATGGAATGAGTTTTCGATTTTCAAGATAATTTTTAAAATTTTATATATTTTTAATATGTGTAGTTATATTCTACCTCAATTCTTCGTTCATTTAAGCCTCTCGAATGCGTCGAAACAGGAAATGTTGATCTAAAATAAATTTATAAATAAATAAATAAAATAGATATTTTTACATTGTTAAGCATCATGTTATGATGTATGTTTTAATCGTATTTTTGTATTTACTTTTTAAATAAATAAAAAATTAAATTATTCTTGTGTATTATAGGCATAAAAATGGATTATTTTAATTATAGATAACCTAAATATATAAATATAAATTCTAAATATATAAATATAAAATAAAATAGCAATTACACAATTACATATTATCTAAAAATAAATAACATATTTAAAATTAGATGGTTGGGGATTTTCTAAAACAATTCTTGTAAGTGTGTAACAATTACCTTGAGCATATTTATTTAAAATTTTGTAAAATAAGCTGACAAATTTAAATTTTTTGCAAAGATGATGAAGGAAAAATACATGGTGGATATTGAACCCGAACACTTCATGAAAGTTTGAAAATTTCAAGGTCTCACTCTCATTTTTGGGCCTACTTTGATAACTAAACTAACATATCATCTATTTATTTTATTTAACACTTATAAAATATGTTATTAAAATTATTTCAGTTAATTCTTAGATGGTTTTACCTACTTAAAAATATTTATTATCGCATGAAAATTATGAAATTTGCTTAGATCTCCATAAAAGCATTAAGACATTAATAAAGAATTATTTATGTATATAAGAAAAATATTTTAAACAATATAAATGTTGAATTAATAATTTTAAAATTGTAGACACTCTACCTATGAAAATTATATTTCATGATGTAGCACCTTTATTTTAGCTCACCTATTAGAAATTGGACAACTCATATGTTGAGTGCAACTCGGGCCTATAAAACTTAGTTTACCTCAATTCTAGTTTTACTTATAAAATATTAACCCCAATCCTAACTCTAATCTCATTTATAAAAGCTAAATCCTAACCTTATTTGTGAAAATTGGGTTTGGATTAAGTTTTATGGATTTATATTTTATTTAAGAGTAATAAGTTTAAAATTTCATATGAATATATAATAAGAATTGATCATGTTAGCCTAGGCTAGTAATGACTTACTTAGCACACATCAAAAAATAAATTAAAAAACTTTTTAAACATTTTTCTTATAAACTTGTTAATATAGATGTATAAACCAAGTTTCACTATTTTCAGATATACAAATATATATTTTTGAAGAATTTTAGACATAGGATTTGACGAGTTGCATATATATATCTAATTAAATGCTCATTTTAATATAAGTATACGTGTCAATCAAGTAATAAAAAGTGATTAGAATATCTTTCCCGCGAGGATTATGTTTGAAAGGATTAGCATTGTAAAATTCAAATGTCTAAAGCGAATTGTTAATTTATTTGAAAATTTTCAAAGAACTAAATTCAACTAAAATAAATTAAATCAAAGATGATCAAAATAGAGTGGTTGTAGGAGAGTTTTCCTTGAGATGAATAAGATAGGTGAGAGTATGAATTTATTGACTCGTAGATATATTAAATTAGTTCCTTTTTAAGTTAATTGTACAGAGATTACTAACCTAGGTTTATATATATATATATCTTCCAACATATACAAACTTAACTCTATTTTAGTTAATTATTATGGTCCCATGTAATTAAGTAAAATAAGACTGATGACTACATAACTTAATCATGATTATACATGGTTAATAGGTATATTTCTATCAATATTAGCATCAAACACACATAGCAGCTAAAAAATTGTACCTTATGGCGTGTTTAGTAATGAATAAAACTTTTGATGAAATGTTTTAGAGAGTAAAAGTTGTCAAATAATGTAATATGATAGGGGTAATAATGAGTAGTAAAGAGGGTAGAGTTAAAATAGATAGGTTAGTTATGCGGATAGTTGTGTAGAAATGATTGAAAAGTAGAGTACTTATTTAGGAAAATGTGAAAAAGTGATTAAAAAATATGATAGTTGTCAAAAGTAAAAAGTTTTAGATTAAAAGGTTTTAACTTGACATCTTTTTATCAATTGTGAAACACACCCTATGTATGGAACTCATCCAAAACTCACTCTTCCAAGCATATATTTGGAGATTAAATCAATCTACAAGGTTAAAAAGCTTGTAAACGTATTAAACATAATATATAAAGGTAATATCAAACAACACAAATTATGGCACAACTAAATTTTTATTTAAGTACAAGAAAACCAAATAACATAGTTTATGATATTAACTCATCCATATCTCTCATCACAAGGAAATTCAACATGTAAACGTGATATCGAATTCCTTCAACATCAAGTTTATGATCATTTCAAGGGAGGATAATAACAAAAAGTACAAGAGAAAAAAGAAAAAGAGGTGAAACTCAATGGATTTGTAGTGAACAACTTTATCTCTACTATATCCTCCCTCATTGTTTTGAAGCCTAGGTTTTTCTACCGCTCTCCCAAAGGAGCCACGAGCCCTAGATGTTCTTCTTATCAAACCCTAAAAGAAGTATTCATACCCATTGCAATTAGAATGAGACACGTTTGAGATTTCACATGTGCAGGGTCTGGCATTGCAGTGCCGCCACTAATTTGGCATCGGGGCACCACTTGTTTGGAGTATGAATTGGAAGCTGTTTGTTTGGAGAATTCTAGAATGGTGGTTACTAGCATCAGAGCGCTAACTTTCTACCTTGAATATTGATGTGTTCTTGCCTTGTAACTCTCTTTCCACCACTTTGGCGTGAAGTTTATGAAACAACTAACGTTTTTTTTATAACAAAAGACCTAAACTAAGTAGATGATATTTTAAATGATCGAATGCAATAATAATAAGCTAAGATGATATGATTTGCATTGAATTCAACTAAAAATGCATGAAATCCACACTCAATTCATGAAATGTAGAAATGATGAAAATTAATACAAAATCTATGCAAATTCACATGTTTCTATTAAACTAGCATTCAAATGAGTGTAAAATGAGCCTTGATAACTCTATTTTATAGAGTTGCCAGGATTATTAAAATACCTTTGTGTTTAAAAATCTTAAAAAATTACATACGCGTATTTAGAAATGGTAAAACTTAGTTTATTATTTTCAATACCTTTGTGTTTAAAAATATTTAAAAATTACATATACGTATTCAAAAATGGTAAAACTTAGTTTATATATTAAATATACTGAGTTAAACAATTGTGTGCAGAAAAAAGTAAAAAAAAAATTAAATAAGTTTTTCGAGATAAGCTAAGTAAGTCATTACTTATCCCGAGTTAACAGGATTACTTCTCATATATAACAACAACAAATCATATAAGCAAACAAATAATACATAGTTGAATTATATATGTTTAAAAAAGATAATATAAAGAATATTTTAGAAGAAGATTAATATCAAAAATAAGATAAAGGAAGCAAATTAATAAATGTAAGAGTAAATAATAGAAATACATAGATAAATATAAATAAAATAATATATTCTAATTGTAATATAATAACATTATGACAAGCATGTATTTGGATATAAATATAAATAATATAAAATACACAAATATAAAAATATTATTTAGATATTATATATATAATATATCTTATAATAAATATAAAATGAAAAATCAAAATTGAATTCACTTAACCCTAACTTTATCACATTTATAAATTAGGTTCCTCAGGTTTAAGTTGTAAAAAGTAAGCTCCAACATTATTGGAATTCGGGTTTGGCTGGCCAGGCTTAGGCTTAACTAACCTAATTTGTAACCCTACTCATATGCACCCATTTTATGTTTCTCATCAGACCACATGAATCTAGAACCCACCACAACAGGAGTAGAAGGAAGCCCAAGAGGAGAACAACAACTTGCCAGGGAGGGTAACTCTAAGTAATTGAAATCGCTCAAACTCTCAAGACTTTCTATAATGCATAGTGGAACTAGAAATTGGTGTAAGCAACTTTGAACTTAATCTGAGACTTATCCAGATGATTCAGCAAGATCAATTTGCAAGACTACCTTATGAGAACCTTAACAAACACATCACCAAATTCCTGCAATTATGCAACATAATCAAAGTACAAGAAATCCCATGTGAGGTAATCCGTCTTCAACTCTTCTCATTTTCTATTCGTGACAAGACATACGAGTGGCTCTATTCTATGTCACCCGATACTTTCAACACTTGGGACAAATTCTCTATTGCTTTCTTAGAGAAATACTTTCCATCTATCAAAACTAAGAGGATTAGGGACAAAATCAATCAGTCCATCCAAAAAAACGGCGAAATTCTCTACGACGCATGGAAGATAATGAAAGACCTACAAGATAAGTATTCATATTATGACCTCTCTAAAAGTGACATCAATGGAAACTTTTTAACAGACTTGACCTACCTGCCCGAAGCGCCATCAACTTAGCCGCTGGTGGCCGATTCAGGTGACTCGCTGATGAGGAGGCTCTCAAACTCCTTAATGATTTGGCCCTCTATGACTCTTAATACAATGATATTCGAGGACCTCCTTGGTGAGATAACGTATATGACATCTAATACATGCATTTTATTAATGCTAAATTAGACCAAATTTTACAGTGAAAGAAGCAGGAATCCACAGACCTAGACGCATCTTATTCTCGACAAATTTTATATTAGATCTATGGAGCATCACATTATACTTCTGAGTGTATCTTTGCCATCCATGACACTATGAGCGAGTAAGCCAATTTAGTCAACAACTAATATAATACTCGCACGTATGATAATCCTTACTCGAATGCTTATAATCCTAATGGAGAAACCACTCCAATTTCTATTGGACAAACTAGTCAAACACCCAAAACTACACATAAAATAACAAACCACCTAGTTTTCCAAGACGACCTCTCAACTCACCTATACAACCAGCCCTACTTAGCCACCATCTATTGAGTCCATGTTAGAAAATATTATTCTCATGCTCAAGAAAAATGACGAAGAAATGAGTCAAATGAAGATCCACATAACCCAAATTGCTTAACATGCCATCACCTTATTCCATAGAGATCAAGGCAAACTCCCTAGCTAACCTGAAGTAAATCCTAGAAAATAAGTGCAGGTAGTCATTCCGCAGAGTGTAAAGCAGCTTGACCCACCTCAACTATCTCAAATTGACACTAAAAAGGAGGCCAAGTCGGTACAGAATCAAGAAGAGCGATAACCTAAACCAGTGGTGGAGAAGCAATACACCCCATCACCTGCTTACCAACCTCCTCTTCTCTTCCCTTGAAGGTAGCGACAAACTAAACTTCAAAAGTAGTTCAAAAAGTTTATCTCTACATTAAGAACCTGTCAATCAACGTACCTTTCATTGCCATGCTTTCTTAGATATTTGCTTATGTAAAATTTCTAAAGGAAATGCTATTCAACAAAAGAAAGCTAGAGGAATGTAAAATTATTGCACTCACTAAGGAGTGCAATGACATTTTGTAGAATAACTACCTGAAAAGCTAAAGGATCCTGGGAGCTTATCTATTCCTTGTACTCTTGAGAATGTCTAGATTAACAAGGCGTTATAAGATATCGGAGCCAATGTAAGTTTGATCCCTCTCTCAATTTGTAAAAAGTTAAAAATGGGCTATCCAAAACCAACCTCTATGTCACTTTAACTGGCATATTGATTAATCAAACTCCTAGTCGGCATTCTTCAAAATGTCCTCTTGAAAGTTGGCAAGTTGT
Source organism: Annona squamosa (assembly GCA_035584095.1). NCBI lineage: Eukaryota > Viridiplantae > Streptophyta > Magnoliopsida > Magnoliales > Annonaceae > Annona > Annona squamosa. The sequence goes on along the minus strand of JAXCLR010000001.1, from coordinate 37,288,803 downwards.
TCATTCCAGTCAACTTTATAGTCCTTGACAAAAAGGAGGACTGCCAAATCTCAATCATTTCTAGACGACCTTTTTTAGCCATCGCTGGAGCCATCGTAGATGTTAAGAATGGTCAACTCTTGCCGACAGTTCGAGATGAAAAAATGGAGTTCAGTCTCTCTGAAGCTTAAAGCACACATCAACTGACAATTCTTGCCTGCAAGTTGACATCATCGACTCTCAACTGGTTGAAGAAAAAGGCAACCCAATGGAGGTATGTATCATTCAAGGTACAACACATGAAAATGCCGATTCTAAACTTTTTGCTTATGTAGCCCTCTTAGACAAAGGCCCTCCTATTTCATTTGCGACCCCTACAAATTGTGAGAAACTAGACATAGACATCAATTCTCTGAACTCGATACAACTAAAGGAAGAAATACCAAAGGTAAAACTCAAACCTCTTCCTTAAAACCTTAGGTACGCATTTCTTGGTCCATTTCTACTTATCCAATTATAATCAATGTCAATCTTTCCGAATCTCAATTTGAAAAATTTTAACTAAACTAAGAAAACATAGGATGACAATTGGCTACTCCATTAATAATATACATAATATTAGTCATTCTCTATGCATGCATAGGATTCTTATGGAGGACAATTGCAAGGCAAACACTGAACCTCAGAGGCGTCTGAACTCGAACATAAAAGAAGTAGTGAAAAAGTAAATCTTAAAACTTCTTGATACTAAAATCATTTACCTAATCTCATATAGCATTTGGGTAAGCCCAGTACATGTGGTACTAAAGAAAAGAAGCATGACTATCATGAAAAATGATAAAAATGAACTTATACTAACAAGGATAGTCACAGGTTGGCGAATTTGCATTAATTACCACAAACTGAACATTGCAGCCTAAAAAGACCATTTTTCTTTGCCTTTAATTGATCAAATGCTTGAGAGACTGGCAAACTAGTCTTACTTTTTCTATTTAGATGGGTACTTTGGCTATTTTTAAATTTATATTCACCCTCGGGATGAAGAGAAAATCACTTTTACCTACCCATACGACACTTTTGCATATTAACACATGCCTTTTGGTCTTTGTAATGCACCTGCTACTTTTCAATGATGCATGATGACCATATTTTCTGATTTCATTAAAAATATAATGGAAGTATTCATGGACGATTTCTCTGTTTATGACTTTACTTTTTTTTTTTTTGCCTGACTAATTTGTCTAAGTTTTCACAAAGGTGCGAAGAAATTAACTTGGTTTGGAACTAGGAAAAGTGTCATTTCATGATACAAAAAGAAATTGTTCTAGGACATTTAGTTTCAAATAGGGGATAGAAGTTGACTGGGTGAAAATAAAAGTCATTGAAAAACTGCCTTCACCTAATTCGATTGAAGAAATTTGAAGTTTTCTGGGACATGCCAATTTATACCGATGTTTTATTATAGAGTTTTCTAAAATTGATAAGTTATTGACTAACCTCTTAAATTAAGATGTAAAATTAAATTTCTTTGATGACTGTTTGAGTCATTTTGCAGGTTAAAAGAAGCTTTGACCACTGCCCCAATTATATAACCACTTAACTAGAGCCTACCATTTGAGAGCATGTGTGACATAAGTGACTGTGCAATTGGGGTAGTTGTGGGTCAACAAAAGGACAACAAGCCAATGGTGATCTACTATGCAAGCAAAATTCTGGATGATGCTTAAGTCAACTATACAACCACTAAGAAGGAATTGCTAATTGTTGTATTTGCTATTGATAAATTTCATTCCTATCTTGTACGGTCAAAAATGATTGGACACATGGGTTCCACCGAAACTATAGCCAAAATCTTATAATTATGTATTTTCCAGCCCACTTTGTTTAAATATGCACTAACTTTTTCACTAACATGTGATAGGTGCCAAAGAATATGAAACATCTTGAAGCAGAATGAAATACTAGCTATAAACATTCTCAAGGTCGAACCATTTGATGTATAGGGTATGGATTTCATGGGACCATTCTTATCTTCTTTCAACAATCAGTACATACTTTTGACAGTTGATTACGTAACTCGATGGGTGAAGGTAATTGCTTCTCCGGCAAATGACTCATGGGTGATCGCTAAATTCTTAAAGTGAAAAATCTTTACCAGATTCTGTGTACGACGATCAATCATAAGCGATGGAGGAAGACACTTCTGCAACAAGAAAATGAAGCAACTGTTCAAGAAATATAAGGTCACATATGAGATCGCCACCCCATACCACTTATGAACAAGTGGTTAGGTTGAAATCTCAAATTGTGAGATTAAACACAGACCCGAGAAGATAATATCCTAGTCAAGACGAGATTGATCAAGGAAATTGGATGACGCTATTCGAGCATACCTCATATATTCAAAACTATGATCAGGACAACTTTGTTTTGACTTATCTATGGCAAATCCTACTGCTTACGAATTTAACTAGAGCATAAAGTATACTAGGCAATCAAAATTTTAAATTTTGATATGAAATTTGCAGGAGAAAAGCATCTGCTACAACTCAATGAATTCGAGAAGATACAACTAGATGCCTATGAGAATTCAAGGATGTACAAGGAAAAGATAAAATTTTAGCATGATAAAAATATCTAAGAAAATGTAATCATAACAAATGACCTAGTTCTGCTATTTAACTCTTGTTTTAAATTATTTTCAGAAAAATTGAAATAAAGTAATGCAATTGTTTCCTCATAGAGCTATTGAAATCTGGAGCGAAAAGATTAAGACATTCAAAGTCAATGGGTAGCGCCTTAAGCCTTACTTCGCAGGGGATCAAGTTCTAAAAGGAGTCATCTACTCTTCTTAAATCACACTACGAAACTGACAATCTAAAGTCAGGCTGATGACTTTAAACTAAATAGTTCTTGGGAGATGACCCAAAAATTTTCTTTTTCTTTTTCTTTTTTAGGATAATTTTAGTTTATTTTATTTTTAAAATTTTGATACTTTTTAATTTAGAACTTTATTGACTACTTTCAAAGCCTACCTAGAAAAGAAGTAACACGGGGTAAAGATTCGGTTCAATTTGCTAAAATAGGGAAGTTTAACATCGCACACTTTTTACAACTACTTTTATAATTTTGATATATCATTTTGCTTGATTGATTTACATTAAGGACGATGTTAGTTTCAAGTTTGAGGTGAATGCGATATATTACTTTTTCTCATTATTTCTCTTACTACCCTGATGATTATATTGATTGGACTTTGCACTTAATTTTTGCCACATTTTAAAAAAATATTTTGCAATTTTTTGGCAATTTTTGTACAAATCTCAATAATGGACTAATTGAGACCCCACTTTGAACTCTTGTAAGTCCTATAAGTATACCAAACTTGGAATTTTATAATCTTTAAATTATTCAAATATTTGAACCCTAGTGAGATGATAAGTTTTTTTTTAAATATGCACTTGTTGAAAATACTTGGATTTTTTAATTCTAAATCACTTGATGAAACTAATATACTAAAGAACCAATTTTACTTTCTTTCAAAGTCAGAATAATCCCCTTTAATTTGTCAAGTGTTGTTTTAAGTACAAATAATTGGTTATTTTGAAAGGTAGTTTTTTTCATATACATGAAAATCTTATTCTTGTTGAAGGATTTCCAAAGCTAAACTCAACTTGCCCTATTCATATGATTAAGGCATTTTCCCTTCTGATGAGCTTATCTTTGAGAGCATTACTGTTGATTGCCCCTATTGAGCTTGGAATTAAAAATTTTTCTTTTCTAAATGTCAATTCCCACTTAAGTGAACTAATTTTGAATATGAAATTTGAGCTAAAAAGGTATAATAGGAATAAGGTTTTCCACTTGGCTTATGCAAAATAGTAAAAATGACTTCTTAGATACCTTAAAATATAGCGAGAGGAGTTATTTACATATATTTATATAGTTCTCTAGATATCTTGAAATATGGTGATGATAATTATTACCAGACTTAGTTTAAAATTTTTAAATAAAAACTGTTAAATCAAAGGTAAGAAGAGGTATGAAAAAAATGATGAAAGCATTAAGTGTGAGGGTAATATTATTTTCTGTTGCAAAATGAGGCTCAAATCAATGTGGAGATGGTTCAATTTTTGAAAATATCTTTTGTACTAAATTTATCCGTTGTCATACCATATCTTTATGATCCTATGAATTGGTTGATTAAATTGGTAGAGGAAATTTCAATGCAAGAATTTGCAGAGATGTATGTGACACAATTTGATTGATTATTTTTTCTAAATTACTACTATTAAATTAAATGGTTGAATCTGTGTATTGAAAAACTAGATAAAAGGGGAGAATACTTGATAATTAAGAGTTTATTGCAGAAGTTTTTGAACTCGTAGTGATTGAAGGCAGAGTAGGTGATAGTGCGTGCGGTATGAATTGAGTAAGAAAAGATTTTTGACCAGAGTATTTAATAAGTGCTACATTTAAAATTTTTGATTTAACATCCTCATTAATTTCCTCAATCACATTTGTTTTTTGCTCAAAGTTTTGAAGATGTGCAATTCATTCTTGAATTCTTCTGTATTTGCTTGAGGACAAACAACGGTTCAAATTAATAATTGGTAATTAATAATATATTTTGTGGGTGTTTTATGCTAATTCGATCAGTAATTGATTGAGTTTAATATAAAATTTATTTTAAAATTTTTATTTGCAATATTTTGAAATTAAATATTAATTTCAAGTGATTTAAATAATTTTATGATCTTTTGGTTTGAAATTATATTTTTATTTGTTGTCATAAAATCAAATGGGTTTGAATATTTTTTATGTTAATAACCCATTAATGGATTTGATGAATTAATGATTTAATTATATTTTCATGCAGATTTGCAAATTCGAGAAGTGGGGCCCACCATTCATATCACTTGCAATAGTCCACCATCATCACCGTCCATCAGCAATGTCCTTCTAATTCAATGTAGTTGTCCATCCAAATCAAGTGATCTAGGTTGTCCAAATATTTAGCCATGCAATCAGCCGAGATCGATTGTCCACGTCACGACCTTTCAAGCCTTCAACACTGTACAAATTAAGGTTTCAGCTAACTAGAAATCTAAACTATCGATCACATATTCCACCGATCAACAAATGACATCAACCTCTAAGCTAATCCAACCATCCATCTATTCTAAATAAGCATTATAACGTCCATCTGCTCATCTAAATTAACGACTAAAGAAAGATCAAAATCTCCAAGTTGTCCATCCATTTTTAATTTAATCATGCAATGTCTAGATATTTCCAAAGCAATCCTCGCCCATCCAAAACTAGAAATCAAAATCAATTGTCCATGCTTTAGAAATATGAACCAAAAAAGCACCGCCTAGCCTCTTGAATCTCAGCCGTCCAAGCACCATCCAACCGTTCTATTTATGATATCCAAGTTGAGTACCGATTTTAGCTGTGAAACCACTCAAAGAACTATTTGCGCAAGATTTGTCCTGCACCTTTCAACTATTATAAATAGTGCCGGAGAGAAATTGGAAAGGGACCAAAAATCCACAACAAAAATTTAGATGGGAGGAAATTACACAAAGAATTTGAGAGAGGAGGAGATGAGCAGTGGGTTGGAGAGAAGGCAGAGGGCATGAGGTAAGAGGTAAAGCGTTGAGTAGCTAACATACCATCGGGCCTTTCAACCAATAAACTTTTCTTTCCTCTTTCATTTTTGTTTTAATTGTCTTGTTTAAGATATGCTTGAATTTTAATTTTATTTTGGACTTAAACATGCTTAGCTAAACCTTAAATCTAGAATTATATTAAACTTAAAAATCTAAAATTATGAAGATAGACATGATGACCTTGAAAAATTCTATGAACAAGCCATAGACGTTAACGGATTCTAAATAACTTAATCTCCTGAGAATAGGTGGTTAAGAAAATTAGAGTATCCCTTATAGATTTCGGGAGAATGTGCAAGGACAAGTTAAAGTTTGTTATCCTTTAACAAATAATATATGGATTAAATAATTATACTATCACCTGTTGCAAAAGACGTATGTGAAAACATATACCCTAGGTATTTATATCATTGTTTTTTAATACTTATTCTAGTTCTGAATTCTATTTTTCTTCCCACTTTTCTACTTTTTATTCTATTTTATTCACTTTATTCTCTTTATATTCGATATAAAAGCATGTAAAAGCAGAGTTTATAGTTTTGAATTCCTTGTGGATCGATATTTTATATACTACAATATAAGACTTATGCACTTGTGGTGAGATTGCAAACATTTTCACACTTCCAAACTTAAATATTGCTAGTCCTCCAGTAACTCATAAATCATAAATGTGAGTAACACATGTAAAATCAAGCCTACATCTAATAATTAGCAATACGATCACATCTTTAAACTTAAAAATCCAAAAGATAATTGTAAATTGAAATACCTCATGAACGTTTGCGAAGCTCAAGCTAAGATATGCACGATCAATCCAATTGCCAAGCTACATGCAAATGTAATCTACTAGTAATTATAGATTATAGTTCAACCTTGCTAATTGTTCTCATGATCAAAAGGTCTTTTTAGGATTGTGTAATATAGATGAATATGCTCAAAGTAAATCTATCATCTCAAAAGAACATAACATTCATTCATCTATTCTACTTAGCCTTGACTTACCAAAACATGCACCATTAGTTTTTCCAAATTTATTGTTTTAACTTTTCTCAGTATATTTCAAGATATATAGAGATTGTTTTCTCTTTTTTTTGTTTTTCATTCCTTTTTTGGCTTATCTCATCATATTTCAAGGTATCTTGAGAGAATTTTTTATAAAGTGCTATTACTATGGCTGTCTCTTACCTTTTTATGCAAACATTGACATTTGTAGATGTCAAGTCCCGGTTACTTAGCTTGGGTTAGCCACCCCATTTATTATTTATTGCCTTTTTTAGGGGTACTATATTTTTGTCGTTTTATTAATTACATGCATTTTAAATCCTAAGTCTCAAGTAGAAAGATGAATTATACTATGAATCAATGAGATAATATATTTACTTTTAAAGCATTAGGTTGAAAAGATACAAATACATATAAGCTCAAAATGGGGAGTGAAGGTTGTAAATGAATATAACATTCAAGCATAACTAGGTGCAAACATTCATATTACGCAAAGAATTACCTCAATCATTTCAATTAAATATGTTAGCAAGGATATGAACTATAAAATTCTACTACTTAATTAATCATATCATGTACACGTCACTTGAAATTTTTAAAATTAACAAATTAGATCTCAACCAATGCATAATCATGGCAAAAAATTTCAATTTTTTCATAAATTTGATTCCAATTTAAAGTTTTCTTAAACATCGCAAGTATTCCTCAAAATAGATTACAATTAACTGATTACGACAGACAAGATTTTACATGCTAGACAACCTAAAACACATATGATATATCTATCTAAATGTCATGTATGAATGAAAACAAAATAGGACAAAACACCATCACCCCCAAACTTGAGAAATGCATTACCCTCATTGCATAAAAACTAAAGAAAAATGCAACTGACAATGATAGATGAAAAGAGTAGTCATTGTCTCTATTGCTCTCTTATCTTTCTTCTTCCTTTAATGGCCAAAAATGTGCATTGGCTGCCTTTGTAATACTCAATATATGATGATAGATGAAGCGTACAATATCAAATGAATTGCTAGAGAGGATAGTGTATAACAAGATGACTCGGTGGATAGCGACGTCATAAACGTGAAGAAGGAAATACTCCATCAAATCCCATTACAACAAACCCATTATCAACCTTTCAAAAGAGCAATGTTGTTCATATTAATCTTAAACACAATACTTAGCAGTTTCCTTAACAATATAAACCCCTAATCCAAGCAAATTTTGTCTCAAATTTCAACCCTAGCAAATCATTGAAGTCTTTTCATTCCAAGCAATGTCGAGCATAATAAGTGATGTGGTGTCAAGTGTAAATCAATTCAAACAACTTCAAATATGGAACTCAACTATTCCTTACTCATCTAACAAATCAAACCAATTCCATCATATCATAAGTATAATTATCAAGCTTTTCTTTCATCACTTCCAATACTTAGCCTTAATAAAACAATGGAGCAACCAAAATCAAAAAGTTATGCACTAGCAACACATCTATATGCCCACAAATATATGCAAAATGCAAATTATTCACTTATACACATTTTACTAAAATTAATAAAATGGGTGGCTTACTATAAATAGTAAAAAATCACGTAGAACTTCAATAGCCTTGATAATTTTGGCATCGAAAATGAGCTCAATAGGACTTGCCCTAGTTGCTACATAGACTGGCTGAAAAAATGCTTTTCGTTTGTGGCTTCCATAACTCCTCTTGGATAAAAAGTTATAACTTATTCAAATTGGCATGTTTATTTTCCTAAAAAATGTTGAAATTTGTAACCACAAGGATTGGTGTAGCAATGCCGAAATTTTTTTGAGCACATGCAATGTTGGTGCCAGGGCATCAGAAAGTGTTGCCAAAATTTTCTTTTTGAGCACATGCAATGTTGGCACCGGGGCCTCACTTGTTCTCCACTTACCTTCTTTTAAATGATCATGTGAAGCTCGCCACACCTTAACTCCATCATTTGACAACTCAAAAGTAGATTGGAAATCCAAATTGAACATAATAAACCTATTTTTCATGCCTTGAGGAATGAATAATCTTGAATTACATCACAATGGTTTTTCAAAATGAATCTATCATTGAGGCTCATATAACTAATGCCCCAACTGTAGTTAGAAGACCTGAGGTAGATGATTGGTTGCTCCATCCAAAAATTTAGCTCTCAACTCTGTTCTTCATTGATTGAGCTTGTGCTTCCTTGAATGGTCAATAACACTTGAATTCTTGCATTTTTATTCATTAGAACTGCACGTTGGCTATATTCCACTGTAATGGAGCATGTCAAAGTTAATTTTTGACATATTGAAGTGTAAATAACCTATGAAACCCTCTACACATTAAAACCTACAATCATGCTCCCATGAATAACCATTCCATCACACGAAAGCTAAGAATTGATGGGGAATGTATTGACTGAACATGTTGATCTTGGAATTGAAAACTTGCAAAGTATGTGACTTAACTAGTAAAAACTTTGCAGATGGAAATCATATCTAGTTATTGAATTATCAAATCCAACTATAAAGCACTTAACACACATAAGCTTCAACATATAATATTCTCAAGCTTTAGTTTTCAAAACTTCACTTGGGTGTTGTAGACTATTGTTATCTCCTAAGATGGTGGAAATCAAGTTTTTAGTTAAAAATTTAGAGATCACCAAGTGAAAATCAAAGAGAGTTGACAATTTGATAAATAAAACTCCCATTTCCTATAAACTCTCAAAGGAAGTGATCTCCTTAAATTTCCCTGCTTTAAGACACATATAATAGATCATGAAATCATATCTTGGATCAAAAATAAAAAAATGTAATGAGTTGCCTCCCATTGAACACTAAGTTTAATGTCGTTAGTCTGATGTCTTGAAGAAGAATCATCTAATACTCGCTGTATTGAATTTCCTTCAGTATGGGTTATGTATTGGAAGTTCAGATGTCTTCTTAGATTCCTCAATGGATCAATTAGCCTCTTCTTTTGAATTTCATAGAGGCCAAAGAAGAGTTGTTTAGGGTCTTTTATAAATGATGACTTCAATTATTTTCCAAGAAAATACACTAATCTATCAAGTACTTGTGATACCTCTTTGATTAAACATCTCGAATAGCTAGTCAATGGGTCCTACATGACTTAAGAAAAAATTCGGCAACATTTTTCCATAACTATAAAGGGGTAGTATGGTACAAAGGACATGTTATATTTGAACATCATAATTTCATTTCAAAATATAAATCTTTAGCCCTACTTTCACATCATGACATGGCCTATACTATAAAGACATTCATTTAGAAGGAAAATTATCATAACTCATTATTACACCATAAATAACCCAAAAGATCACATAAGATTATAACCAAGTTTAAAGTAACCACATGTAATATGTTCGTCATAGTTGGATCTAAATGTCTGCTTATGTTAGCATCAAAATCCAAAATAACTAATATTACAAATGCTAATCTAATATCTCCAGGGTTAGGTCCTCATCTGGTCCCATCTCGAAGCTCCTCACTTGGCTTATGATCTAAAGGCAAAATAATAAACCATGTGAGTCTAAAATAAGACTTTGGATACATATGTCATGATAATATTGTAAAAACATGATTTTTAAATGACTATATGAGATATATGAGTCCAACACCCACACTAAAGATCATAAATATATACATATATAAACCAAAGACTACAAACAGTCCTCTACATGTCAACAAAAGGCCGTAAACAACCCTCTTCTCATGTCAACTAAAGGCCATGAACAACCTTTTACAATCACCCATCTCAAATAAAACATCATCTATAACACATAAGAATGAACGTCACAAACCATAGATACAATATCAACAAAATAAAAAAATTTACTTTAAATCTAGCATACCAGCAGTCACATAGGCATTTCCTCGAACACATGATGGATGCCAAAATGAAAATCTTCTAGTATGACAAATGTCATGTTCTAATCATGTAAAGACTACTAATGGTTTGTTTGTTTTATAAAGATCACAGTAATACTCGATTTTCCCCTAAACCCTATTAACCATCAACTATCACGAACCCTAATGTTCTAAACCATGAAATTATTAGGCACTACCCCTTTTGTGATACCCGGACCCAAGTAAGGTTTATTTATATGCAATTGACATATAAATATGAATTAAGTATAATTTAGTGGAATTATGAATGATTTCCAATAGCAATATTCATGATTTATTGCAATTAAGGCAAATGATGATGAATGATCAATGAAAGCCGATATGGGTCAATGTGATTAAAGAGGCT
>JAXCLR010000001.1:37261294-37277765 GCA_035584095.1 Annona squamosa | reverse complement strand
GGCGACAATCCTGATTCACATTTACCAATCGATAGATCTTGAGGTAAGGAAGTGACGTCTCGGTTTGGGGCGCCACACCTTTACACCAATCCTATATCATGTTTAAGATGAGATTCCATCATTAATTCAATAAGAGGTGGCATTTATACGTCGATCATGATTTTACCTAAAATAGTGGATTTAGACTCGGATCTTCAAGATTTCTAGCTTTCTTGGTATGAATTGACATTCTTCAAAGAGGTTCGAAAGGGTTTTTGGGCAGACCTAGGGCTGTCGAGATTGGGAAGATGGGACGAAGGAAAGAGGAAGTAAAAGAAGAGGGGAGGCATTAATGAAGCTCTAGCACAAACCTTCTCTAAACTAAAGTCTGATTGAGACGAGCTTGGTATGGGTTGGGTCTAAGCATGGACCAAGTCCAATCACGATTTATAATTTGCTTTTCCACCTATATGACTTAGTAAATTAAAAATTTCTTTGGGGCATTGCCCCCAACCCCCGCGACCTGACTGGGCAGGTCGAACCCAGTACTGATTCTGCGAAGTGAAAGAAAATTATAGTGCCCCAAACAATGCGTCAATTATACACTCCCTAAATCAAATACCGAACAAAACATATCATAACTAGGGGCTATAGCTACAGAAATATGCAAGCATAAAACTTTTACTCATGTCTAATATACTTGTGAATGGTGTCCCATACAACCCTACATGCCAAAATTATAATACATTCATATATACACTCATGTCCCTTAGATGCCATATCTACATATGTTTTGTACCACATTAATATCATAAATTCCTAACAGTATATTCATAAATTACCTTATGGATAGGGACGAGTTATAAGTACTTGGTCCTCACAGTATTGCTACTCTTGGACTTCTAGAAAACCAAATAGAGGTGCAAACATGTGATAATTTTCTACTTCCTCCACCTCATCAACTTCCTTACTTTCCATTGGCTCAGTTAATTATTTAAGCATGAATTTTGAGGCGCAAATTGCGCTATCATATTATGTGATATCTCTTCATTGATGCTTAGGTGACTTCACAGGCTCGTTCTAACACTTCTTCTTATGTATTTTCTTTAATATAATTGGAAGAAGATTCTTGATGCAAATTTTGGATTATAGTAGCCAATTGCTCGACCTATTTTTGCATGTTTATGTTAAACTCTAGTTGGCTCTAAATGAATTGCATGAACATGTTTTTCAAAAATGACTTATTTTTAGGTGGCGATGGCTCCTATGCTTGATGTGTTTAAGAATCTACTAACATTATATACTCGGGTTGCGGTCTCCATGGTTTTCTCGTGCAATAGTTGGATGATCAAGATAGCCTACTCATATTGAGTAGTACACGCACTGATTTAGGAAATGCCCCTTGCCTCCACACAAATCGTAGTAACTTGAACAAAAATTGTCCATATACTACAATTGATTGTCAAAAGTTGCAAATTGAGCTGAGGGCTCTCATGTATTGTTAAAACCATGGATACCTGGGGTGCATGGTGTTGAAAATTTTGCATTAGCCAATGCTAAACATTTGAAGTCATTCAAAATTGCATTAAAGAAGACCTTGAAACAGAAGTATATCAAAAGAAAGGAAAGAAAAATAAATATTATATAGAATATATACAAATTCATCGAAGATAAATGAAATAATCAGGTATTACGTTTAAAGCACCAATCTCCGGCAATGACGCCAAAAACTTAATGAGCTATATATATGTCTAATAAAATGCTCATTTAAACACAAGTATAGACGCTGATCAAGTAATAAAGAGTGAGCAAAGTATTATTCCCATGAGAATTGTATTTAAACGAATTAGCACTGTAAAATTCAATGGTCTAAAGTGAATTTGTCATTTAATTGAGAATTATTTTCAAAGAACTAAATTCAACTAAACTAAATTAAATAGAAGATGATCAAAATAGAGTGGTTGCAGGAGATTTTGCCTGCAACCATGAATAAGATAAGTGGGAGTATGAATTTATTGACTCATAGTTATGTTAAATTGGTTCATTTTTAAGTAATTGTGCAGAGATTATTGACCTAGGTTCATTGATATTTATATATGTCTTACAATATATACAAACATAACTCTATTTTAGTTAATTGTTATGTTCTCATGTAACTAAGTAAAATAAGACTGATATATAACTTAATTATGATTACACAAGATTAATAAGTATATTTCTATCCATATTAACATCCAACTCATATAGTAATTGAAAAACTTGGGCCTTATACATGTAACTCATACAAAACTCATTGTTTTAAGCATAGATTTGGATATTAAGGGTGTGTTTAGCAATTGATAGAAAATGTCAAGTTAAAACTTTTCAATCTAAAACTTTTTACACTTCACATCTATCGTATTTTTAATCATTTTTTCACATTTTCATATACAACCATACTACTTTACAATCATTTTTACACAACTATCCACACAACTAACTTATCTATTGTAACTTTATCCTCTTTACTACTCATCATTACCCCCATCATATCGCATGATTTGACAACTTTACTCATCAAAACTTTTTATTAAAAATTTTATTCATTACCGAATACACCCTAAATCAATTTATAAGGTTGCAAAATTTGTAATTGTATTAAGCATGATAAATAAGGGTAATATCAAGCAACACAAGTTACAACACAACTAAATTTTTATTCAAGCACAAGGAAACCAAATAATATAGTTTATGATATTAAGTTATCCATATCTCCCATCGCAAGGAAATTTAGCCCATAAACATGATATCAGATCCTTTCAACATCAAGTTTACAATCATCTCAAGGGAAAAGAATAGCCAAAACAAGAAGAGGAAGAGATGAAACTCAATAAAGTTGCAGCGGATAGCTTTGTTTCTACTCCATCCCCACTCTCTAATTTGAAGCCTAGGCTTCTCTTCCCTTCTCCTACAGTATCCACGAGTCTAGATGTTCTTCTTATCAAACACTAAAAGAAGTATTTACACCCCATTGTGATTGGAATGAGACACGTATGAGATTTTTCATGTGCAAGGTTTGTCACCATGGTGCCACTAATCCGGAGCATGAACTAGAAGTTGTCTGCTTAGAGAATTCTAGAATGGTGGTTACGGGCGTTGGAGTGCCAACTTTTTGCTTTGAATATTGATATGTTCTTGCCTTGAAACTTTCTTCCTATCACTTTAGCATGAAGTTTATGAAATAACTACCATTTTTTGTGCGACAAAAGGCCTAAAATAAGTAAATGATAATCCTAAATGATCTAATGCAATGACAATAACCTAAGATGATATGATTTGCATTGAATTCAACTAAAATGCATGAAATACATATTGCATGAAATATAGAAATGATGAAAACTAATGCACAATCTATGTAAATTCACATGTTTCTCTTAAACTAGCATTCAAAATGAGTATAAAATGAACATTAACAACTCTATTTTTATAAAGTTGTTAGGATTATTTTAGCCATTTTCAACCATTGAAAATGACAAAAATACTTTTGTGTTTAAAAATTATGTACATATATTCAGAAATAGTAAAACTTAGTTTATATATTAAATATATTAAGTTAACAATTGTGGGCAGAAAAAAGTAAAAAAAGAATTTAAATGAGAGGTGATTAAGTAAGCTATTATTTAGCCTGAGTTAATAAGATCGCTTATCATATATAATCACAACAAATCATGTAAGCAGAAAAATAATATATAGTTACATTACAGATTTTTAGAAAAAGGAAATAAAAAGAATATTTTAGAAGAAAATTAACATTGAAAACAAGATAAAGGAAGCAAATTAATGAATGTAAAAGTAAATAATAGAAATATAAAGATAAGTATAAATAAAATAATATAATAACATTATGACAAGCATGTATTCGAATATAAATATAAATAATATAAAATACACAAATATAAAAAATTATTTAGGTATTATATATAATATATCTTATAATAAATATAAAATGACAAGTCGGTCTTGAATTTACTTGATTCCTAACTCTATCATATTTATAAATTGGATTCCTCAAGCTTACATTATAAAAAGGTAAGCTCCGACACTCTTGGAATTCGGGTTTGGTTAATCTACTCATATGTACCCATTTTATGTTTCTCATCGGACCCATTATCAAGCCTAATCCCTTTGGCCCCGCATTCACTCGAGGAGCTATTGTTAGAAAATCTCAAGCTATTTTAGAATCTTCTCCCAAATTGGACCTTTAGACCTTTGGGCATCGATTCAAGTCCATAGTAGGAATTTTCCCTGGGCCTTGGGCTACGAAGTCACAATCAGGATTCAATGGCCACCCAGCAAGATTATCAATCAGAAGTAATCTACATCCTAGATAAAGGGAATAGAATTTTTAGAGAATAAGATTGACAAATTGTATGGTGAAGCTAATCAAGATACAAGTCACTTTTTGGGCTACCTAATCATGGAGGAATCAAAGAAGTATGCTATTTGCAGTTGCATCTAATGAAGCAAATTACAAGATTCAAGTAATTAGATGGCAACCCAAACTATTGGATCATTCAAAGAAGATCAAGAGAGTCGGGCCCTCTCGAGAAGCCAAAAGGAGTCGAGGTTCACACCATTGATAAAGAGAAAAATCAATGCCTATAAGAAAATTGACTTCCTATCATGATAAGATCATGTGCCAAGGTTGTTTTACAAAACCACCAACCCAATTACAATGAAGGATACACCTAGCTTTTAAAATTACAAGGTCGGCCGTTTCAAATGATCATGATCAAGCCTATGATCATTGTAGCATGGGCCACTTGAAGCCATACATCTACCATCATGTTTGAGTTGCTAGCTTCACACTCCACCACCTCCATTAGTCATCATATAAAAATCCCTTGAGAAGAAAGCCCACTCTGGATGGGCATGAATTTGGCAACTGTTATAATGGGTTCATACTCTGGCATAGCCTTCATAGATAGCCATGCATGTGTCATCTTGTTTAGATGCTTTTCGAGCCTTTTCATTTTCATGATGTTGACATCCTTCTCACCCATAATCTTCTTGACTGTTTATCACCCATTTTCAATCATCATGCGTTCCTTTAATCCATTCATTACCACGCATCTCAAATGTATTACCATCAAGGTTGAGTTAAAAGCAATCATGCGTCTTCATCTAGGGTGCGTTTCATAGGAAAAAAAATTCATCAAATTTTTTCAAGTACTTTTCCATTTAATCATTTTACTTTCTAATAATTTTTACATACCTTTTCATATAAACGTCATATGTTTCAATCATTTCTGCGGAATATTATTTCACTAATCTCTAGTCCTAATCATTACCCTTAACTTACCACATCACTCTCTCATTTTTTCTAAGTTCTTTTTTTTTGATAAAATGTTTCAACATTTTTTACATCTTACTAAACACAACCTTAACTAATGTTTTCATGAGCTAGGATTGGCCAATTGGGAAATAGAGTTGCCTTTATGAGGGCAAAGCTAGGCTTAGTTCAACCAACTTTGGCCAATGAGGTGTTGCCTCTTGGTAACTGGCATTTCAGCTATGGAGCTGATGTGGGTTCAAGTAATAGTGGCGCTGTTCTCTCTAGGTTTTGTGTGGGAAGTTTAAGCTATGGAGCTGATGTGGGTTCAAGTAATAATGGCACTGTTCTCTCCAGGTTTTTGTGTGGGAATGTTCATAATGAAAATTTAGAAAATATTGTTAGGAAAAATAGAATATTGTTTGATATTTGTAGAATGTTGTAAGAATATCTCAAGTAAGGGTGCAGCTTGGGCCGGGTTCAGCCCGAACCCAATTGGGAGCATTGTTGAAGCTCGGTAATTGTGAACCTGAGCTCGATTTCTCAGCCCGAACCCAGATCGAATTCAAGCAATTTTCAATTTTGAGTTCAGGACCCGGACCCTGTAAACCAAACCCGAACCTATATTTAAAAAATATTCATATTTTATTATTATACGTCAATCAGAGATAGTTGCTCGTTGTCATCCAGTCTCTATCGACTGTCACTGCTAGGCTCCTAGGCGCACTAGGCCAGTTTCGAATTTCCATTCATAGCGCCCTTTCCAGCTTTCTAGCCTTTCCTTTCTGGCTTTTGGTATCTGGGAGCGTACTCGATCGCACCCTTCCTTCATCGTATAGAAGAAAGAAGACAATCTGCGAACAAGGGCGGGAACTCCTTGATTGTCGACTTTCAAGAACTATCAATCTGGCTTCTGGTTCCATTTCCGCCATTGAGGCTTTTGAGCTTTGTGGCCTTGTCGCCATTCGCCAAAATGACGCTCCTTCCCACTGCATTTCCACTGTTAGCCGAAACAACGCCGTTGCTCACTGCATTTTCACCGTTCGCCAAAACGACGCCGTTGCATTTTCGTCGTTCGCCAAAAAGATGTCGCTATAGTTTGCTAAAATGACGCTATCATTCTGCCCAAAATGCTGCCACCGTTCGCCAAAACACTGTTGCTGATTTAGTGTTCAGTCTCTAGCCTTTCGCGATACACCAACTGCCTCGACCGAAGGTCACCGAACTAGCAGAATCTGGTGAGATCTTAATCGTGAGATTCAGTCTTCGGCCTTTCGAGCAGCACTGTCGTTCCGCTTGTCTGCTCACTTTCTTCTCCGGCCATGGCGCTGCGCCGTAATAGTTCTGTTATTGATAATTTTTTAGAAAAAATTCTTACTTATTATTTAATATACAAATTAACAGTACATGATTAATTATTGAAAGCTGGTGAAATAAAATCCTATTTGAAAATGAGAGCAAAAGAGAGGAAAAAATTTATGTAATGTGATTATATACAGGTAGAATGAATTTTTAGAAATAAACAAATGAAAATAATATTAATTATCTAAGAATTAATTGTTAGAATTAAAGTAAATAAAAACTGCGTAAATGGTAATTTAGAAATATCTATTTATACTTAGCATGAAGAATCATTCAAATTTCAAACTTTGTGAATGGTAATTTAAAAATATGTGCTTTAGTGTTGAAAAAGATGCGCTTGTTTTGCATTTTTTTGAACAAGTATTACTATAGCTTGAATGCTTGCATTTTAAATATTTTTGCAATTTGAAAAAATTATTTCATTTATTTGTGTTTATAATAGTTGTTGATAACTTGATATGCATTGGCTAATATTTTGATTTTTGAATTAGTTTGTTATTACTTTGAAATGAGTAGAATTATTGGAATTCACATAAAATTTTTTTAATTATTTTTATATATTATAAAAAAAGTGATATTTAGGTGATCATTTCAATATGGATAGTTCAAGTAATATGCAAACAAAATTAGCGAGCCAGAAATCAACAGTGAGCAAATAAAAATACACTAACTGCCTCAAACACTGTTGATCTCATAGAAAATTTAGATGCAAATGAGCTTTTTCCTAAAAAAGAAGGGGTATAAAATTTTGTTGGCAGTTTGGGAAGAATTTGAATGAATTCTAGATGAAAATGGAAAAGTGGCATGAGATATTTGTAAATATTGTAAGATCAAACTTAAGTGTCCAAGTACTCAAGGAACAAGCACATTAACAAGACACTTAAAATTATGCAAATATAATACCAACAACAGAGTCAAGGGTCAACACTTGTTATCATTTCAAACAGTAGCCGATGATGGTCAAAAAGTTATATCAAGTTGAAAGTTTGACCAAGAAGCTTGCAAAAGAGCAATAGCACGAATGATTATTCTTGATGAATTACCATTTAAATTTATCAAGAAAGAAGGGTTTGTAGAATTTTGTGAAGTTGTATAACCACTTATTAAACATATTTTTAGAACCACAATTGTGAAGAATATACAAGTTGGAGAAGGCTAAATTAAGAAATTTTTTTAGTAAGAATATTCATCGTGTATACTTGACAACAGATTCGTGGACTTTAAATTAGAATATTGGATATTTATGTTTGACTGCTCACTTTATAGACTTGAATTAGACTCTTCAAAAGCGAATTTTGAATTTTTGTATTCTTCCTTCACCACACATGGGCGAAACTATTGGTAATGCAATTGAAGAATGTTTGAATATTTGGAATATTAGACAAGTGTGTACTCTTACTATTGATAATGCGTTGGTCAATGATGTCGCGTTAAACACTTTGCGTTTGAATTTAAAAATGAAGAATGCTCTTTTTGGAGATGGGAAATCTTTCAATGTCTGTTGTATTGCACACATTTTAAATCTGGTTGTAAAGGAGGGAACTGATCAAATTAAGGATTTTATTGCTTGAATTCGTAATAGTATAAAGAAGGTCAAGAGTTCTCCAAGTAGAGAGCAAACATTTAGAAAATCTTGTGAAAGTGTTAGAATTTCAACTAAATTATCTTTG
Organism: Annona squamosa; assembly: GCA_035584095.1. NCBI lineage: Eukaryota > Viridiplantae > Streptophyta > Magnoliopsida > Magnoliales > Annonaceae > Annona > Annona squamosa. Next base: position 37,269,443 of record JAXCLR010000001.1, on the reverse strand, counting down.
TGTTCAGATGTGTCAACACATTGAAATTCTACATACTTGATGTTAAAACATGCTTTGCCCTTTCAAATGGTTTCAAATATCTTGAAGTGAATGATGCAAGCTTTAGGAGCACTAGTCCTCCTCTTGGAGAAGATTAGAACCATGCTAGAGTCATTTGTGACTTCTGAGTCTTGTTTCTTAAAGCAACTGAGCTTTTATCAGGCACCAAATATATCACTTCTCAACATCATTTTTCTCAACTTGATACGATTCAAGATTGATTAAATACATTTCCAACTAAAATAGTAACCCTATCCTTCTTCACATGTGTAACAAAATAAAGGAAAAACATGTAAAGTATTAGGGTGTTATTGATAAGTTCAATATTTACTTGCTCATTGCAATAGTACTTGATCCACATTACAAGCTAAATTTGAAATTTTATCTTAAAATTTGTCTTTCTATGAATCAAGCTTGTGTATTATCCAAGAAAGTATATGATAAAATGCTTGAATTGTATGACACTTATCAAGTTGGATCTACATTTACAACTACAAGTTATTCATCTGAAGTGTGTGATGCACCATTTGAATCAAAGCGTGCAAAATAGAAACTATGGCAATCCACAAGTTGTTCTAGTGCTGAAGTTATTGCAAATGAATTTGATGTCTATTTAAAAGATCCTGTTGAGAATGATGTAGAATCATTTGATATTTTGGCACAGTGGTCCATGACTACAAAATATAGAGTTTTATCTTTGATGGCAAAAGATATTTTGATTATTCTTGTTTCAACAATTGCATCAGAATCTGCATTTAGCATGGGAGAACGTGTTCTTGACTAATATCGTAGTTCATTAACATCTATGTTGATTAAGTGTTTGATTTGCACTTAAGATTGGTTGGGAGCAACTCTAAATGATTCAAGTTATGAAGAATTCGTTGAAGAACTAGACAAATGTGCAAGAGGTAATATATATTTTTCTATGTTTCAATTATTTTGCTTACTTTTAATACTATTTTCTACCTAATATTTATCTTTCAGACGAAGCTAATGAAACATCGACATGTGCTTCTTTACCTCTTCTTCCATCAAACAATTAATTTAAAAGAGGTGTTAGTTATATCTTTGTGTATATATACATATATATACTCTTTAAGTTCAATTATAGAATATAATATTGAATTTTTACCTTTTCTTTTAGAAAAGAAGAATTTGGCATGACATATGATAATAATGCAAGACAAGGGCAATGAACACAACAGTTGAAGGTAAAAATATTTATTTCTATTGTGTTGTACTGTTTGTTGTAATTTGGTTATTCAGGCTTAAGACTTGTGTTGTTGACTTGGAGTTAACTTGGATGTTGTGATTTGGAGTTTGATACTCGAATTAATATAATCTTATTCAACTTGATATTTTGTGATTTTTGGATGATTTTATTTTATTGTAATTGATGTGATAATGTTTATCTTACAATTGGATGGTAATATTGAAGTATATAGTTGTGATATTGGTGTTAAATTGTAGAATGGAAAACGGTTGTACCTCTACATTCTCTAAAATACAGTTATTATTCTACTCGATGCAAAGAAAAGGCTAAAAACAGATTTCCTTCTTTCTACTCTTAAGCGGTATTTGAATTTTTTTTTGCTTTCGTATAATAAATTATTTTAAAACTTTTTTATACAATAGGTTTGTGATAAAAATTATATATAGGATGAGTAACAAAGACATATTAATAGGAGAATTTCAACCCGAAACTCAACTCGAGCCCGAATTTCAAAAATAAGGTTAAGAGTTGGGGTTTACAGATATAGTTAGGGTTAAGGTTAGAGTTGAAGTTTTACAAATAGGGTTAGGGTTGAGGTGAACTCGAGTTTCATGAGCCCGAGTTGTACCCCTATTCTCAAGAGACAGATTGCAATATAAGTTGACAAGATTGTAATATAAATATTATAAAAACAACTTTGGGAATAGATTTCAGTACTAGTCCTCTTGGAGAAGAGATCCCATCCTTATATTTTGCCATATATGACACCCTAACTCTCCTAAGATTTTTGTAATAAATTGTAATTTTATTTTTCTAATATTCCTTGGATTAATGCATTCGAGGGTATAAAAGATGTACTATTGTGTGCTTATTTATTTTCTCTTCATCGAAGTTTAGTATTTAGTGTCTTATTATGGATGACTTAACCATCATTATATGCCTAGTGAAGGCTCCTATTGATATTATTATCTGTAGATTTTATTTGCATTCTTGCATTTTTTTCATATCACGATACTAACAAATGAATTTTTACACATCATTATTGGCTCACTAATCCAATAACTCACATCATGCCGATTCACAAACTTACTAATTTTCATGAAACTGACATACTAATTTGTTAACTTGCTTTTCCATGCGCATGCATCACTTTTATTTTCAGCAATTGCATTACATTTTATTTTTGTTGTGATGCGTTACATGTTTATTTATTGTAATTTGCATTTCGATCATTTATTTTATTTATCTGTAGACCTATTAGCTCGATGCATCGTAGTACCTACTTGGCTATATGTGCTACAATTAAAAAAAGAAAATATTTTCTTAGGAACTTTCAAGATTTTGCTTCTTAATGTTAATTGTGTTCTTCACCCTGTCAAGGAAAAGGTTCTTTGGATTCAAAATTCGAGTGTAAAACTAAGTTAGGTAACAACAATGCCCATTTAGCACCCCATATGTTTCTCTCCAACTTGCACGACTGGATATGGTTTTCTCAATGCACTAAACTATCCTAGGTAACAACAATGCAACTGGTAAAGATACAACTATAAAAGAAACAAAACTAGCTGAGAAAGGAATTTTTCCAGTGGGTATTTACAAAACAGCAAAGTTGAGAGTCCACAGGAGAGCCTATTATAACACATAGACCAATTGAATTCTCTGCTTTCATTCTTTATAAGGGATTACAATTGCCTATTTTCCAAAATGCAACCACATTCCAAAAGAAACAGAACCATGAGGAGTCAGAGACTATGTTTATCATGAACTCCACGAAATTCTAAATACAACAGGTGAAGTAGATTATAACTTTATGATCATGTGGGGCTCATTTTGAGGTAACTGCACCGTACTTGTGGTGTAGTGAACAATGAAGCTACACCTGAATATTTTTTCTTTATATATATGTATATATAAAAAGAGAGAACTTTTCTTGCACAATGAAGCTGCACTATAATTAACGATACATTAGGCCCAAAATGGACCCTACATATACTTAAATATATTGATATTTTATACAATTATTTATCAATATATAAATTTTATATTAAATAGTTTACATGTTGGAAAAACAACTTTAAAGTTGTCATTTATATCAAACTATTTTATTACGTTAAATTTGTGCTATTTTTAGATAGGTTCCATATAAATATCTAATTGTGATAAAAATTGAAATGTTAATAGAATACATAATTCTCAATACAATGATTAGAGTAGATTATAATTTTATGAGCACATGGGGCCCATTTTGAAGTAACTGCATCGTAATTGTGGTGCAGTGAAGCTGCACCTGAATATTTCTTATATATATATGGGCTCTGCTTCTATGTAACCGGATAATATAGAAGCAAACTCATACAACTCCAAAATCTAAGATTTTGGTCTTTGATTGAAAAATTAATTCGTTCATTGTATTTAACATCATTTTTTATCTAGGAGACTAAATTTCATCCGAATCAAGTATGTTTATGCGCCAAATTTGTTAATCATTTATTCCCATAAAAATGATACTAGATTATTTTCCTATATATATGCATTACTTCTGCTCAATAAAATAGAATGTGAGTGTGTGGAAATCCATTCCAGCAGACGCTGCTTTCTTTCTCTTCTTATTTCAAACCTTTACACGAAATCCATTCTAATAAACACTGACTTCTTTTCTCTTCTTTATTTTAGTCTCAAACCTCTTCATGGTATCAGAGCCACATAAGGGCATAGATGCCTTCTCTCATTTCTTTCTAATACATTTGTAATTCTCATATTTTCTTTTACAAAATTCACCCAACCAGTTTAGTATCACCCATTTGTTGTCTTCTACATCAACTGTGAACGAAAATATATTTATGATTTTTCTTTTCTTCGAACTATGGCTGAAAATACCCGACAAGTTACTACTCTAAATTCCAAATTTCCATTTCCTTCAAACCTAAATGTTGTCGATTTCGTATGCTTAAAACTTACATAATAGACTTTTATCCTTTGGGAAACTCAAATATTTTTTTTAATGGAAAGTTAGGATTTACTTGGCTTTTTAATGGGCGACATAACTTCTCCACGGCAATATCTTGAAGGCGAAAATAAATCACAGATTGTAAATCTAAAGTACACCTCATGGGTTCGTATTGACAGGTTAATAAGGTCTTGGATCATTGGAACCCTCTCTGACATTTTGGGCTAAGCCTTAGGTCTCAAAACCGAAAAATGAGGTATGAAAAGATTTAACTAACCATTTTTTACACAATGTTCCATTGCACAGGAATTTGGTCTTCTAGCCCAACTTTAGTATGTGAGCAAAAGGAGTAAATTTGTGCCTGTTTAAGAGAATTTAAATCAATACACAATCAACTTAATGCTATTGGGAAACCAATGTCCGATTATAATATAGTATTCAAGCTATTAGAAGGACTTGATGATAGCTATGAGGCTTTAAGACCACCATGCTCTATCCTCCACTACTTACATATGCAAAATTATCCTACAATCGCAAAGCTATGAGCCGCGAGCCTCTAAAGTCTCGTCATCTCCAGTCAATCCTACTATGGAATTTGTCGTCGATAATAGTGGTCCGCGGTCTTATGTTTCCCAAGAGTGTGAGTCTTCTTTTGGACAATATACAAGGGGACGCGGTGGAAGGGTTGTTTTCACTTCAAGAGGTTGTGGATTTGCTCATACTAATCAACAAGTTCTTACCCAAAGAAGAATTGAATAGTCCCCACAATTACAGGACTTACTAGTGCTCCAAGGAGATATCATAGGTTCTTTACAACAACAACCTTGGTATATTGTATACCAAGGATGTTTTAGTTTGGCTCACAAACCATTTTTTAACCAACCAAAACATCCTTGGTATGTTAAGTCTGTAAAAAGAAAGGACATGATGCCCTGCAATGTTGGCATCAATTTGATAATAACTATCAATTAGAGGGTATCCCTCAAGGACTTACTACTATGCAGTTTTAGACTTTTAGGATGGTGATCAGCATCTTGACATAGGTGCCAATGCTTAAATGATAGCCGACATAGGTATTCTTTTCAACCTTAGATCTTATAATGGAAATTCGAGGGATATGGGTGGAAACTGTCAGTCATTGCCAATTACACATGTTGGATCTGGATATATTGAACAAGCCTATCATTGTTTGCCATGGAATAATGTCTTCATAGTTCCCAACATTAAGAAAAACCTATTATCTATTTCAAAGATTATTTCAGATTATTCATGTTACTTTGAGTTTGACAAATCTAGTTTCTTGGTTAAGGATTCACAACAACAGCAGATTCTTCGCAAGGGCAGTCACAATAATAGTTTATATAATTTGAAGACCACTAAACCCCTTACTTCTTCTTAGTGAGACATCAGGCTCCATATGAAGAAGTATGACATGGAAGATTAGCTCACTTAAATAATAAAGTGTTAAAATTTTTGCAGTATCATCAGCTAATTACAATTAATAAGCCAACTAACAGCCTTTACCAAAATTGTCAACTGAGTAAATGTTGTAAACTTGCATTCATTATAGAAGGCACACCTACATTCTCACCATTACAAAAGATCACTGCGACCTATGGGGACCAACACTAGTTAATTCTATTCAGTAGTTTCACTATTTTGTAATCTTAGTGGATGATTTTTCTCGATTTTCTTGGTTTATCCTTTGAAAAAGAAATATGATTTTTTTCTGTGTTTGTTTCCTTTCATAAGATGGTCTCGAACCAGTTTATGATAACTATGAATAAAAACTGGATGTAATTCTAAAATTCTTTGGATGTTCAGAAATAAAAAAATTATTTTTTTATTCGTAACAAACTAACATTTACGAATTTTTTTACAAAGAATTAAAACCATATACCTTATTTTAAATCGCAAAGAATTAAAAATAATATATTTATTTTAATTCACAAAGAATTAAAATTTATGAATGAATTAAAATTTTGTAACGTTCTGGTGGATGATCCAACATAGTTTGGATTCTCAGACTATGAAATTTACAATCTTGAAGAAAATTATTTGAATTTTGAAGTTCGTATTGACCTGCTTTATTCCCTAATTTATTATGTATAGAGAATTGAAAGGAACAAGAACTTGGAACATTTTGCGCAATATTATCGTGTAGATGGTTGCCCTCAAAAAAATAATATTATGATTACAGGCATCATAACTTGAAGATCCATCATTCATTATGTTTAGAAAAATTCAATGATAAAAAAAAGATATGGCATGTTATATATCATGTTCTAAATATATGGATAATATAACATCCAAACAACAGAAAACAAGATGCAGGATATATGGCTCTGATACCATTGTTATAAAAACTGGATTTGCATAAGTTAATTTATGAGTACTTAAGCGGAAGCAAGGATTGCGTAATTTGTGAAAATCTTTATACCAACCGAGAACAGAATCATAAAGGAATCCAAACTCTTCCCACAACGTAAGTGCTTTATGACGTGAATAGGAATGGTTTTCAGACAAAGATGTTATTGTCGTATATGATATTGATTTGAGGCGTGACGTGTGTCCGGACCAAAAACATATATATTTTTTATTTTTTTTATGGACAAGTAAATTTAGATGTATTAAATCTATAAATGAAGTTTTACCATTTTTGAATTTTTTAAGTAATTTTTTTTTATTTTTAAACATGGTGGCATTTCTGAAATTTTCTGAGACCCAAAAATACGGAAATACCACTGTATTTAAAAATCCAAAAAAATACTTAAAAGCATTCAAAAATGGTAAGACCTGGTTTATAAATTTCATACAACTAGGTTTACTTGCCTATGAAAATAACATAATATATATATGTTTTTGGTGCGTCCGGCCGCAAATTATCAGCGGTCATATTTACATATGGCAGTTTTATAAACTGCCGCTACGGTGGTTTTTATAACTCCATACTGTGCGGTTTTGCAACAAGGGCAAAAGGGGGTCACCCTGCTTAGCAACATGCTAGAGCTAGGCACAATATATGTGGAGGTACAAAGATGATTTTGAAGATGTGTTGATGTCGGTCTATCAATTTGACTGTCGATGTTGGGAAAAGATTCCATTCTGCAATTGAAGATTTGAATTTGCTAGGAAGTTGCAATCTTACATGTGCATTAGACTCTAAATCCATGGCATTCTGAATAAGAGAAAGATTATATGGTCATGATATTTTTCTTGTGAAGGGGATCCATGCAATGGAGATGGAACGAGAGAAAAGGGGGCGCAAGCTATGGTTAGAGAAGGGGGAGAAATGGAGAAGAGATGAGAGAAGGTAAAGTCATAGCAAAATCTTAGGCATTGTTGAGTGAGAGGAGCTGAGAGAGAGGGAGAGGGAGAGGGAGAGGGAGAAAGAGCAGAAGCTATCACACTAGTGAGCAAAGTTAGACTCGTGATCTGACAGGAGGTGTACATAGTTTTTCCTTCGAATTAATTATGGTGTCACCGCCTGCTTTTGAAAATATAATCAAACTGGTGAGAAATAAGCCCACCAAATCCGACAATGGGAGACATGGTAAAAAACAGGGTGGATTCTAGACTGGGCGTAAAAGATCACACCTCTTATTTAATTAAGATTCTAAAATCAGTTACTTTCCTGAGGAGAAAAAGTAGTATTAATCAAGACAATAGCTCGGGTTATTTCATATTATATGATCAGGATGTTCCTAATGTGAAGCAACTTTTATGATGAGGTAAGTTCTATACTGAGTAAATTTTAATGGAAAGAGAAGGAGAAAGGAAAATGAGCCGAGTATTCTAAAATAAAATACGTGAAAGTGAGAGGAGTGATCCTTTACGACCGGTTTTCAACTGGTCAAAAAATATATATTTTTATTTTTTTGAAAAATATTTTTATAAACATGTTAATCTAGTTATATTTAATCTATAAACCAAGTTTTATCATTTTTGGA
>JAXCLR010000001.1:37245100-37261194 GCA_035584095.1 Annona squamosa | reverse complement strand
AATATTTTTATAAACATGTTAATCTAGTTATATTTAATCTATAAACTAAGTTTTATCGTTTTTGGATATGTATATATATTTATTTTGAATTTTTAAATGCAGGAGTATTTAAGTCATTTCATATTTTTCAAAAAAAAAAATTTCTTTTTTTTTTTTTTTTTTTACCGGTCCCAGTTGTAAAAGAGGCCTAAATGTGATGGTAGATTAGCTTTTAGAATTCTTATAACTTCTAGCATTACGTTGTTAGTAAAAACAAGGATGGAGATTAACCACAGTTAGCAGCTCATTTTTTTTTACTAAATTCTGAAATCAAAGTAGTTTCGAAGTTTTAATTTATGTGAATTTTAAAACTCTGATTGCTACAAGGGAGATAGGTTGGAATTTAATCAAAATGATTCCAGTCCCTCAATGTATATTTGAGTCTAGAATCAAATAGGTCATTTAGAGTAAGATGTTCATATATGTTGGTTTTGAAGGACATGGAAGCTAGATGCGTTTCAAAAATGGAGGGTTTAAACAAAGCAAAAGTTTGTGTAAACAAAGCCATATGGAAGTTGCAATTGCCTTCAAAAAATTTTATTTTCGGATGAAGAGTGGGTCTAGTGCAGGGAAACTAGATCCAAGGACTACCTTAACTTGAGGCTGTTTGCCAACTCTCTTACTAAATTAGCCTTCCCTTGGCATATGAACCCCAAGCAATGTTTCAATGCATCGTGATGCATTAAAATTTCAATTCTTTAGATGCAAAATTTTATTTTAATTTTTTTAATAAAATTGTTAACCTAGATGTATTTATTATTAAATTTTACCATTTTTGGAGATATATAAATATATTTTCGATTTTTAAAATAAAGATATTTTAGTCATGTAAAAATAACTAAAACCTCCCCTATTTTAAAAAAATAAAAAATATATAGATATTTCCAAAAATGATAAAATTTGGTTTATAGATTAAATATATCTAGATTAATACTTTTATAAAAACAATTTTCCAAAATATTTAAAAAACAGAGTTTTGTACTATGATGCATTGAAATTTCAGTGCACTAAGATAAATTGAAACAATACTCGACTAAGTACGTTGAGTACGATTAACAGTTGGTAAGATTTGGGAAGTAAGTATACGGGCTAACTTTTGCACACAAAAAATCAAGTTCTGGTTGCAAGAAAAGTCATACTTTTCTCTCATATACCCAATTTTATCCTTTAATTAAAGTTAAGACTTGTGTAAAACATTCATGCTTACAAGATTTGCATCAAATTGCAAAAAATACTTATAAACCGTAAACCATTTTTGAAATAATGAAAACACACATAGAAGCAATAAAATGAAAAATACAAGAAAATAACTTGAAAATGCTAAAAAAAAGTTAAAAATTTATTCCACATTAAATAGATTGATTGATAAGTATTTGTAAAAATAATTTTTTTATATATTTTAAGGTATTTTACTGTATTTGTCATTTAGTAAGAATACAAGAAAATATTTTAAAATATCCAAATTCTTTTATAATAGTCTTCAAATTGAAAGAATTCAATTTGAACCCTTTAGTGAGAAGAATATTGTAAAAAAGTTAATTTTTTTTGGCATTTAAAAGATTTTTTATACTTTTATCTTATTAGTTCCTGAGGTACTTTCATCATTTTCAAACAGGTCATAGGGATTTTAGGTATACTAGCAATTTCAAGCAATCTTTGTACATGTGTATTGAAAAATGATCTTGCTAGTCCAGACTAAGTAATGAGTTACTTAGCTAACCTTAAAAACTCTGTTAAAATTTCTTTTTATTTTTTCATCGTAAACTTGTTAATATAAATGTATTTAACATATAAATCAAGTTTTACTATTTTTAGATACGTGTATATATATTTTAAGATTTTTAAATATAAGGGTATTTTAGCTATTTTTACTAGTTGAATAATATATACATATATCTTTGAAATAGTAAAACTTAGTTTATATAGTGTATAAAGAAAAAGAAAAAAATTAAATGAATTTTTTGTGGCAGGCTAAGTCATTACTTAGCCCAAGCTGATAGTATCATTTATATATTATTATGCATTTATACGCACGGTAACTTATAGTACATTTGGTTCAAAATGAGATATGTATGCATTTAAATATGAGAGATGATTCTGTTAATCTAGGCTAAGCAAATGTTTTGCTTAGCTCACTTTAAAAACTCATTTACAACATTTTTTGCTTGTTTTTTTGTATATTTATTTATTTAAGTGTATTTAATATATAAACTAAAATTTACCATTTTTGCATATTTGTATATATTTTTTGAGATTTTTAAAAATAAGAGTATTTTAAACATCTATGTATATATATATATTCAAAATACCCTTATCTTTAAAAATCTCAAAAAAAAAATACGTATATCCAAAAATATTAAAACTTGATTATATATTAAATATACATAGATAAATAAGTATATGGAGAAAAAAAGAAAAAAGTGTTATAAGTGGATTGTTTTAAGGTGGACTATTCATTTTGCTCATGCTAACAGGATTACTTCTTTTCAAATATATTAATATTTTATACAATAATTTATTATATAAATTATATGTTAGTTAATTTACCTGTTAAAAAACTTTAAATTGGTATTTACGCTAAACTATTTTCTTACGTTGATTTTATTTCATTTATAGATGGGGCTTATATATATATATATACATATATATATCTAACTTGAATGAAAATTAGTATGCTAATAAAAAAACAATTCTAATACAATGTCCGGAGGAGTAAATGTATATTTTATGATATACCCATTTTAAGTAAAATGTACCATAAGTTAAGGTACATTTCAACGCATTAGAGAATTTCTGTTTCTTTATGCAAATTTCATAAAAGCCATTACACATTTAATTTCAGCCAAACATTGTAGGCACAAATGAAAAACACCAAGAAAAAGCAAAAGTGCAACACATTTTGTTTATTAGTATATATATTTTTACATACATCTCAACATGTGTTATAATTAAATTCTGAGAAATTACTGCAGTTGTTCCAATATATTTTCTAGAAGAAGACAAACGCAGTATGGCCAAAAGCGCAGCACTTAGCTAAACAAAGATTTGAATTTATCCAAAAGCTTCCGTAAAAGCTGAAAAAGTCGTGCCAAAGGCGTCGCAAAACAGAACCTTATTCAGCTTCGATAATGAAATCTTTCCTTTTGCAGCCTATTGGCTGCTCAAGAATCTAGCCTCTTTTAGATTGCAATGGTGGGATTCCAAGGTGGAGCATTAGCTTATATTAAGTTAATCTTCACCCTACATCCCGAGGCGGCGGATCACTAATGAACCTAATTATCTAAACAGAGTATGATTAAGACAGGCAGAGTACTTTCAAAAAGAAAAAAAGCAGAGTAAATCCGTACCTAATTATATTTTAAAAAATTTCTAATCAAATTTTGGTATTAATTTTGCAAACTGTCCTCGTTTGTCGCAGACTTGGTCCACGAACTTTATCGTCAAAGGTCAACTAAGGCAATTCAGTTATCATTTAGCCGATGCCTCGGCCCAGTTGCCCATTGTATGCAACCAAACATTTGGTTCTGTATATACCTAGAAGTATATATTTTACTGCTAATAATTTTAATAATAATAGCTGATGGCAGGAGTGCATTTGCAAAGATAAGTGATAAGTAGGAATACCTTTGAAAATCAACAACAATATATGTAGTAAAAATTACACCAACAGTAAATTGATGGGCGATATGTAGCCTCGCTCGCCAACAAAATCCTTTTGAATTTTCGATGAGTTTATTAGTATTTGACAGGGATAAGTAAAAAACGCAATGTATGATCATTTTAGCCCAGGCTGACATAAGCTTACGTTAGAAGGGATGGTTTTATAATTTTTTAATCAACTCACAAACCAAATTTTATAGTCTTTTTTATAGGATATATATTTACAATCATTTCAATTTGTATTATAATCAGGTTCTTTGAGACATTCTTGCAATATTCCATACAACATTCTACCAAATACTTACCAATATTCCAATTTTTTCATCCTCCTATTTTTCCTATATTATCAACTTGTGGACACCTATGTGAAAATAAGGGGAGATGTTTTTGCTTTGCCACCACGATGTTTCGAAACTTCACCACCCAACATTGGAGCACAACGACATAGCATCCGGCCAAAGGTGTGATGACAGTTTTGCAATCTTTTGATATGTATATAGGCGTGTAACCGAGTTAGAGTCAATGTGCAACCTAGTCAATCTGACCCCATTTTTATCCAATTAAAGTTGATAATTTTCAACTCATCAATCCTTTTACATAACTTGTGTAACCCATTCAATTAAACAGGCTGATCATAGATTGAGCAAATCGAACTTGGCGACCCAATTCTCCAACATGTTTAAGAGCGCATTTAGCATTCGATAAAACTTTTAAAATGGGAGAAGTGATATGATACAATAGAGGTAATTATAAGTAAAGAAAATAAAATTAAAATAATAGGTAGTTATATATATTGATGATCTGGAGTCCACTATCATGGTTGAAGAGACTTTACATTGAGGAGGATCGAAACCTCGATAACCATCTGGCCTATGGCTATGGACGCATAAATAGTTATATATTTAGTTGTAAAGAAATAATTGAACAATAAAGTAGTATATAGAAAGATGTGAAAAAATGATTAGAAATAAGTAATTGTACTTGTTTTCATAATTTCCAAACATACCCTAACTTGCCACAAAGATGTTGGCCCGGTGGTAAGCAACGCAAGCAGCATCATGGGGGACAAAGGTTCGAATTTTGTTCTTGCAAATGGGAGCAGTTGTTGTCTCTCTTGATATTAAGGAGCACGTAGTCTCCTGTATAGATAGGTGAGAGCTTATGGTTGTCTCCCATATATGATTTGAGTTTGATTGTAATTTAAGATGAGATGTAATATTGCACAACAAATAAAAAAACGCAACCTAGATAATTAAATTGCAAAATTCAATTCATCTATTTTATTCAAATATCTAGCTAAGGATATACATTTCATTTGTATTATCACTTAATAATTTTCAATTTCAATTTTTACAATTATTTAACCATTAATGAATTTTAAAGCTTTTAGTTGAACATATACCTTCTAAAAATTATATTATTCTTTAGATGAGTTATTTTATAAAGTATGATAATATTCTAATGCTTGTCTTAGTGGATCTAATTATTTTCATAATTAACCTGTGATTAACATAATAAAAAGTATATAATTTTACATACTTTTGAATGGAATAATTTGTCCAAGTTTTGTTCTAAATGGCCTTTAATGTTGAATTAAAGTTGGATAGAGATACTTATCTCGTTTATCCTTCTCAGAAGTTGTCTTTCTTTAAGGGCTTTTTCCAAATTTACTTACTACGTTTGTAGTTAACTCCCAAAAATACTCATTTGATGAGTTGACACCATTAGTTAATATATGGAGTTACTATATGCTCATCAAATTTTGGGCATAATTAAAATTTTGAATGTTATAACTCACCAATGCTTTAATTACAAATGAGCTTTAAATTTAGAGAATCATAATTTTATTTTTTCTATTTTATTCGATCTTTTATTATTTTATACAGGGGTATCTTGGGCATTTATAAAATTTAATTAATGATTTTTAATGGAATAAGTTTTTTTGGAATTAATAGCAAATGTAGTGAGCATATCTAGAATTTAGAAAATATAGTAGGTATATTTGTGATTAAGGTCAATCATTACATAATGAGGATCTTTGTGAAAAACACTTGTTTAATTGTCGAGTTACCTAAAGAGGTGACACAATAAAAGAAATAGGTGGAAATATTTCCACTACATTGGAAACGTTAATTATATGATAAAAATACATCATATTCCGAACAAGACAATTTCACACCTAAGTTTGCATGCAATGAGGACATGAGTTTGACACCAAGGCTTAAGTATTTAAATGATTGTGGAATGATTGTGGAGTTTGACACCTATGTATCTAAGTATTCTTTTTGTGCAGGAGTTGTGTCTTCCCTACCTATGGGCTTTATATAAGTTTAATAGGGTAATTTGTAAATATGCCTCTATAGTTTAACGTTAATTGCAAATATGCCCTATTATTTTACGAATTGAATATTACATCTACAAACTTTCACAAAAACTACTTGCGTACCCTTGTTAATGGCTAAACTTTAATAGTTATTAAATAAAAAATGTTTGTCTTCATATTTGTGAGCGGAGCTATGTATATACATATTCTTTGTGTGTAGGAATTGTGTCTCCCCTACCTATGGGCTTTATGTAAGTTTAATAGGATAATTTGTAAATATGCTTCTATAGTTTGACGCTAATTGCAAATATGTCTCATTGTTTTATAAATTGCATATTACACCCACAAATTTTCACAAAAATTGCTTGGGTACCCTTATTAACAGCTAAAATTTAATGGGTGTTAAATAAAAATACAATTTGCAAATACACTTCCATAGTTTGATGCTAATTACTGATACACCTTCGTTATTTCACGAATTGCATATTAGCCCCACAAGTTTCGTCAAAAATGCATGCGTAATCATGACACCTTTTTGTCGCTAAAGGTGCATTAAAATTTTAGATAATGAAAAAAATAATCTTACTTAAAACTATATTAAAATCTCATAGTTTATAAAATATACAGTTGTGTAGGTAGAAGAGATTTGTAAAACACTTATGTTAATTACTAATATTTTATCTCATTCCGCCTACACAACTAAGTCATTTTTGTCAGTATCCAAAATTTTAAAGCACATTTGGCTAAAAAATAGCATCATAGGTACGCAAGCAATTTTGGTGAAACTTTGTGGGGTAATACGTAATTTGTGAAACAATAGGGGTATCTCAGCAAATAGCATCAAACTATGGATGTATATTAGCAATTAGGGTCAAATTGTGGGGTATATCAGAAAATTATATTTTTATTTAACGGTTGTTAACAGGGGTACATAAGCAATTTTTGTGAAGCTTTGTAGAGGTAATATGCAATTCGTGAAACAATAGGGACAGATCTGCAATTAGCATCAAAGTATGGGGTCGTATTTGCAAATTATCCGAGTTTCATATGCTGTATGAGGTGTTTTATATAATGTAAATTGAATAAAAAAAAGTTAAGCACCAAATTTTATTCATCGATCATGTATAAAGAAAGCAATACATGCGAGAGAGGCTATATATGCCATGTTCTTCGTGGTTTATATAAATCCGAATTGAACAGTATATTCTATGAAGAAAGCACCCTTTAGTTTACCCCCTCTTATTAACTAAATAAATATGAGAATGGACGGTGGAGATTTGATGGAACCAATTAAGCCAAGCAACATCTAGCTCAAGACATCATCCCATGCAGCAACAGTACTGGTAGAAGGGTGGGACGCACTGTCCACCTTTTGGAAAGAATCTGCGGCAGAAAGCATCGCAATCCGGAAAATCCTCACACTTCCCTTGGCACACGTAACCACCGGTCCCTGCAAGTGCACACAAATCATCCTCCGAAATTAAAGCAACTTCCACTAAAAGGTACCGCTTTGATGAAACATTAGAGCCCACCTTGACAATCAAATTAAAATTCAACAACACAAATGGTTCAACATCAGTTCTTGTTTCAACGTGATACCAAAAATATATATTTTTTAAATATTTATTAATCTATCAATAGATTAAAGAACAATTAAATCCATTTACAAGCTTCATAAAAAAAATTCATTTACAATTACATTTCAATCTTGTAATATTTTATAAAATCATCCATCCCTATATATTTAGATGTTGAATTACGTTTTTTTTCTGAAATTGATATATAAATAAAAAAACTATTATATTAGAATTTCCATCAAAAAATGCCTAAACGTAATTTTTTGTTGTACAATATTGTGTCTAATTTCATATTATAATAAAGCTTAGTAATCTACACTGAAGGCAAAAATAAACTCTCCATATTGGAAGAAAACAATAAACCCACACCTATGCACACGAAAGACAACAAATTTCTACCAAAAAGTGTAGTAAAACAATGTCATCCCTCGTCAAAATAGGCCACATCTATGAGGCTCACAAGAATCTTTTCGTAGAATCAAAACATACAAATGAAAAGAAAATTAATTTGAATGAAATGAAATTGTATATTAGATTTGATCCTGGTTGATGGTATGAACCGTGCATGAGGACATGCATCCTTTTATGTAGATAGCCTGACACGTGTCCTGGACATCAGCTTCAAAAGAATTTTCTAGATACTTAAACCTTTCTTCAGTTACTTTGGACTCTATACTCGCACCTTATGATTACAAGTCTTACAACTTCTTCTACCTCTTCTTTCTCTTCCTCTTCTTCTTTTGTTGTCATCAATTTCAATTGTTACATATGGCTACAAATCTCATCTTAGTCATTCCATCCTAGAAAAATCTAAACAAACCATTTCAACATCGACTAATTCGATCCGCTGATCAATTTGGCCGAAATATTCGTATCTCGAAAACAAAAACCTGAGAATGAGAGATATGATGGTATGATTTTAGCGATGGTGAAGTGATTGCAAGTAACCTCAGGAAAAAAGGAAATTAATAAAAACGACCACTGTTGATGACTTACCCAGAGTGAAAAGCATGGCAACGATTACAAAAGCAAATAAAAATGTCTTGGCCAAGGCAGAAAAACTGCTGCTGCCACCCATGTTTATAAGTCGAGCGATCGACGCGCTGTAGTTATTTTCTAGTGATTCCTAAGCTCATTCTTACTTCTCATCAGAAACCTGGTATTTATAGATATGGAAGAGCGCCAGGCTCTAAGCAACCGTTATTTTGCATTAGCTGGCAAGGATTCATCAATAATATCCAGATTCTCAGAGCCCACTTAATTAATTAATCAATATTACCAGTATTGTTTATTGGAGGATCCGCCTAATTAACATCGCTGATATTTTTTTGTGGGATGAGCTGGCAAATACTCGTAGGATGGAAGAGTCAATAATACCATAATGCTGATATATGTATATATAATCAATCCAGTGTAGACGGACTGGTCCGTTGCGAGATGGGCCTCATATACATTACATACTTCATACAAATAATAGACTCTAGACGGTTTAAATATTGAAAATGTTATTTTAAAATTAATATTGAAGTTAAAAATTTTTATTATATTGATTTTGTACCATTTTAAGATAGTGTATATATACATGCTAGATTTGGATGAAAATTGATATGCTATCAAAATAAATAATTTTAAACATAATGAGTGAAATATATGTTAATTTTAATACGGGTCGGGTCCATTTTGGGCAGTCTACACTGTAGTTATAGTACAGTCTATCCCCACTTGAATATTTTCTATATATGTATATGGCATGCCTCAATCAGACACTAACATAACACAACAAAAAGGATTATATATAGGAACCTTTTCTAGCTAAATTTCACTTTGAACACGGATCATTTGTACTCGGTTGCAAATTAAAAATAATTTTATCTATGTTTAAAAATACAAAATAACTATATATATTTTTCCAAAATTGATAAAACTTAATTTATACATTAACTACAGATAAATTAATAGTTATATAAAAATTTCTTCAAACCTTGTTTTTAAAAATACAAAATAACTAGGTATATATTTCTGAAATTGATAAAACACGGTTTATACACTAAATGCACATATATTAACAGGTACTAAAATTTTCAAAAAAAATGCAAATATGTTTTTGGCCCGGTGGTAAATGCAAATGGGGCCATTTGCAGCCGAGTGCAAACGATCGCTGGCATTTCATTTCTATTTGCATTTAATTATAATCAACGAAATTTCAATATTACTTATATATTCCCAAAAAAATATTATTATTTGTTGTCAAATCTAAATTGTGTGCTAATCATTTGTGCTCTATTGCAAAAAAACATATTTTAAAAAAATTTTATGTAGCTAGAATCGATTGACTTATACGTGATAGGGACGATCTTAAGTAAAATTAATGTTCCAAAAAAAAGGAAAATGGCCACACAGTAGATGAAAGTAAAATGTATTAGCTTCTTTGAAAAACATATATAAATTAGAATAATGATCCAGTTAGCCTGGGCTAAGCAAATGTCCCACTTAGCCCATCCCAAAAAATTCATTAGCTTTTTTTTTTTTAACTCTTGTCTTCGTACACTTATTTATCTAAGTGTATTTTACATATAAATCAAGTTTTACCATTTTTGGATATATTTATATATATTTTTTGAGAGTTTTAAACATCTATATATATATATATTTAAAATACTCTTATTTTTAAAAATCTAAAAAAATATATACACATATCCAAAAATAGTAAAATTTAGTTTGTATGTTAAATATATTAAAATTTGGTTTGTATGTTAAATATAAACAAATTAGCGTATGAAGACAAAAGCAAAAGAAATTATTATAAATAAGTTTTTTGAGGTAAATTAAAATATATATTTACTTAACCAAACTAACAGAATCATTTAACTATAAATTATAGTACAAAACAGACTATTGAGAGTGAATGAATGCGGATACATACCCACGTTTACGGTAAGGTAGGAATGATTGGTTTGGGCCTATTATATTGTCACATACACGGATTAGGACAGTGCAGAAACTGCTCCCGAGCAACAGCTGTCTCGCTTGGTCGGCATTCCGCAGGCTAACCAATATGTTATTGGTTGATATACTTAGCATGCTAACAAATATGTCACATCGCCTCTTTTTATAATTTTTTCTGTTTGCAGGTCTAACCTAGACGCATGGGAAATACAAATTTTTATTTAAAAATTCAAAAGAAGACCTATGCAGTAATAAGTTAAAAAAAATTATATAAAACTGTGTATGTGGTTTACCGCATGGAATTAGTGCCTTTGAAAAAGATATAAATCATTCATCTCGTTTGAAACGGTGCTTTATACCTTGGATATGTATTACATCAGAACAATGGAAATGACACAATCATACTAACCCTTTACGTACGTTTGTTAACAACAAAAAGTTATCAAGTTAAAATTTTTCAATTTAAATTTTTTATTCTTCATAATTATCCTTTTTTTAATCATTTCTTCACTTTTTTCTATACAATTACTTTACTTTTCAATCATTTCTACACAACTACCAACACGACAAACCTATCTATTTCAACTTTATCCTATTTATTCCTCATCATTAACCCTATTATATCACATCATTTGACAACTTTTTATCTCTACAACTTTTTATCAAAAATTTTATCCATTCCTAAACACACCCTTACTGGGTTGGCTAGCCGGGACAATCAACTGTCTAACATGCATGAATTTGACGGCGGACTTTGGCATCACTGGATTGCACCCACATTCATGATGCTTGCTGCTAAGCATAAGATACCATTACAAGATGCAGAAATAATTCCTTTATATATGTTCTATTGTTCTTTAGTATTTTTCTTTTTCTTTAGATATTATTTCATAATTTTTATAAGTTATTTCGTACGTATAGGTGCTATAATAATTTCAATTCTGTGAGTTTTTATCTACAGAATATTTATTTGCCAAGCCTAACCCAAAATGTTTAAACCTAACATTTTTCTACCAAATACAATTAATTTTAACTTTAGTTTTATATTGAATTTTAGTTCTTATTCAATTAATCGTTTAGTCGAATCCTTATTATTATTATTATTATTATTATTGTTTCAAAGCAGAAATACATTTGTTGATTTGATTTTTATATTTTTCCTTTTTGCAAGTCTACATTTATGAGAGGGCCTTGACACTATTGGTTAGATTCCTTTTGCTATGCACTATTGCATTTCTGATGACATGTTTTCTCTTTTATTGTGACTGAGTTAGCACTTAGCACTGCATATCAAGTAGGGTGAATTTGAGCATATTTGTGATGTTGATTTTGTGTGAGTATATTGTCAACTATGAAAGTAACATTTCAGATTTGTTTCTTGGTTCTGAGTAGTTGAAATCATGGGATTTGCTGCAGATGTCTCAACTTGTTTGCAATGGAAATGAATGCCCCATAATCTCTTTCATTTTTATAGCCACGACCTGATACATCAACAGCCAAAAAAATAAAGGTCATGGATACTTTTCAGAGAGACGGCCGCCCATAGAAATAATTATCATGGACTAAAAATTCAGTTAAACTTATGAAGTCTTCCTGCAAATTATAAAATAGTATTCAAATTTTCACATCTTAATTAATTTTGTATGAACTTAACAACAGATAAGAGCACAAACTTCTTCACAAATTGTGTACGGCAACTCACTATTTGTTTAATTTGCTCACTGTTTTGCTTTTTGT
Organism: Annona squamosa; assembly: GCA_035584095.1. NCBI lineage: Eukaryota > Viridiplantae > Streptophyta > Magnoliopsida > Magnoliales > Annonaceae > Annona > Annona squamosa. The sequence goes on along the minus strand of JAXCLR010000001.1, from coordinate 37,248,912 downwards.
GAAATGGTTAAAACTCTATAATTCTATTTCACTGGAGAAAATTTGTTTCTTGATGTTGAAGACAAATACTTGAAGAATGATGAATTACCATCTTGCATTTGTTGAAATGTGCTCTTTATCGCTAACAGAGAAGATGCCAGATTTTTTTTTTTTTTTTTTGAAATTTTAATCCCAAGCTCCTGCTAATGAAACAATATTACCATGATGGTGCCAAAGCAGCATTCTCCAAATTCATTCCGCCTCTCATTCCAATCTATTAAAGGAATGAAAGCCGGCTGACGTATGCACTGTAAATCTACCAACTTTACTCATGGATCAAAGAACAAAACCATCCACCATAGAAGTGTATTCTCTCCGCGAGAAATATTATTCAACAAAAAAATATGATGGATGAGAATAGATTATTGTAGATTTTTCTACTTTCCAACTTCTTTCTATTGCTTTGCCTTACTACACATATATAATTATATATTAATTTAGAGGAGTCATTCTGTTAGCACGGGCTAAATAAATATCTCTCTTAGCTTACTTCAAAAAACTCATTTACAATAACTTTTTTTTTTACTTTCTTTTTCATACACTTGTTTATCTAAATATATTTAACATATAAACCAAGTTTTATATTTTTGGATGCGTTTATATACTTTTTAAGATTTTAAAATATCTATGTGTATATATATGTATTTAAAATACTCTTATCTTTAAAATCTCAAAAAAAAAAAAACATAAATCCAAAAATGATAAAACTTAGTTTATATGTTAAATACACTTAGATAAATAAATATCTGAAGAAAAAAGCGAAAACGTTGTTGTAAATAAATTTTTTAAGATGAGCGAAGTGTGACATTTGATTAGTCTGATCTAACAAGGTCATTCCTCATTAATTTATAGGGTGAAACAGTGGTTGATGGATGCTTGGATGGTGGATTCTTAGTAAGGTTGTGACGACGCACGTTAGATGGTGAGCAACTTGCACTCGCTTGTACAAAACATTGCTTTGCAAAGCTAGTCCTAGAACTTCTAGCTTTTTAAATCTATTTTGATTTTGGTTTAACCATTAAGAACAATCATTAAATGTTCAAATTTTTATAATTTCTTTAGTTTTGAGTTGGTTTTTGGATTATAATGTATCTTTCAAGTAATTTATATGATGATCTAATTTTGTTTATTTTGATAGGCTGAAGAACTAGTTGCAAGGAAAGGGAGTTTAAAGAGAAGCTTATGTTGAACACCCCTTGATGTTGATGATTTCTTAAGCGTGAGAGATTAGATTTGATAGATTATAACATTTTGTAGTTATTGGTAACATTTTAAGGGTGTTAGATGATGCAACACTCTAGTATAGCTTTATTATAATATCTGTAGACTCTGTATGAAAATTTTCTTACATCGTCAAATAGTGAAAAGTTGTACACTTAGATATTGTTAGTGGTGATAAACATTGTGTTCTCCCAAAAAATATACCATGAAATCAAGAATATTTTTGTGTGCTTGAATTCAAAAACAATGCAAGAAATGGTTCAACACATTTTAATCAAGATTATCTTTTGCATATTTGAATATTTATATCATGAGGCAATTGCCTATTCATTTTGGATTGCCTTGAGCTTTTAAATATAATGCTTTTAGTTATTTACAATTTGAAATTAAAGTGTATAAAAAATATAATTTATACAAGTGTAGTTTTATTTTTATTTACTTTTAAATTCTGATTATTTTTTAAAAATCCTTTTATTTTTTGCAACCTAATGTAAACTTTTTATTAAAACTTTAATTTTAGCGACTATTATATTTATTGTCACTAAGGAGTTCATTTCGAGACCGAGATTTTTTATGTTGTTAAATGAATGCATTTAGTGATAAAAAGCTATTTCTGTCATAAGTACCTTTTGTGATAGGTTTATAGTATCCAAATTTTACGGCATAATAAATTATTGGTTAATCTTTTTGAGAAATATGTGCATTTTTGGAAACAAAAATTCATGTCACTAAAAGTAATTTCTGTTGTAGTGATATACTAGAACCAAAAGTATTAAAAAAATGGTTTGCAAATTAAGGGTATATTTGGGAAGTAATAAAATTTTTAGATGAAAAACTTTTGGCGTAAAATTTTTTAAAATAGGAAAAAAAATAATATGAGAAGGGCAATGATAAGGAATAAAAAGAAAAAATTTTAAATAGATATGTTAGTTGTATAAGTATTTTGTAGAAATGATTGAAAAATAGGATAGTTGTATAGGAAAATATGAAAAAATAATTAAAAATAGGTAGTGGAGAGTGAAAAATTTTATATTGAAATATAAGTTAATGAACAACCCCTGCATGAGCAAAATCCAGGCATAAAGTTTGTGTAGCGATTGATTCCACAACTTAATTGAATTCGATAACATCCAATGCATATCTTTCTTGCCCACAGATTTGCATAAGTGGGCCCACGTTACAGTTGAGTGCCTAAAGTAATCACTGACTTTTTTTTTTTGATGGTTTATATTTACATACATCTCAACACAGATTACATTGTAGTTATGAGATATTCTTACAAACAAGGAGATACATAACTCCTCCAAAGAAATCTGGAGACACAGCTCCACTAACGAATTAGGAAGAATAACTTCCATCCAGCCCAAGGGAGACAACAGCTCCCACCCCACCTCAAAGGGAGACCACAGCTCCCACACCATTTTTTTCCAGGCCGAAATCCCAATGTGGAATTCGAACACACGACCTACGCTAAAGGAGCCAACGCCCCTGCCACCTGCGCTAGCCGCAGGTGACAACCACTAACTTTTTAAGAATGAAAGATAACAAACTCTCCATCTTAGTTGTTGTGCATGTCTCGCATCATGGTCCAAGAAGACGTGATATATTTTCTCACTATCCATGTTTTAGCATGACGAGGGAATCGACGTTAATATTATCACTTGCGGGACATATAGAGGAGGTTGTGCAGCCAAAATTTAAAATGGGGCACCTTGTCAGCCTAAAAAAAATACCCCTTAATATATCTAGCTTATTCCATATATGTGTGTACACACTCATATTTTTTCTAGAAAATTTTATATTCTCTAATGCTAAATTTTATATGCGGTTCAATACATATCTTAATTAATTAATTTATATTAAATAAACAATTTGGTTAATCATATATATACTATAATAACTTATGGAGATGCTTCTGTGGAATCTTGTTTCTGCGTAACTATCTTCATTTTTAAATCTAGATTATTGATGAAAAATCAACTCATCTATTATGTTTGATATCACTTATATCATCATAAAAACTCTTTTATTTGTCTAATATCGCTATATATGGCCCTCTATTTACAAGCATATAAAGTCAACATAATAAAATGATTTAATGCTAACTATCAATTTTTAAATAGTATTTTCAATATCTAAACCGTTTAAAATATCATTACTATATGGATAAATGATTTTCTAAAGTATTTCTACGTTTCAATATCTATGTGAATCGATTTATGCATTCTAATTTACACATTTATATACCTATTTTTGAGCAAATGTGGCCTATGCACATATTTGGATTTGAATGAAACTTGATTTCATAATTAAGCAAATGATTTTGAAATAATGAATAGATTAGATTTCCCATCAAAAATCAAAATCTTAAAATTTGATAGGGTTGCATGGGGATTTACTTTTATGCCACTCTGTTATATAGAAACAGGCACGAATAACTTAAATAGCTTAGCCCGTTCAACTAAAATTTATGAACTCATAAGAAGATCAATAACTTAAATAGCTTAGCCCGTTCAACGAACTCATAAGAAGATCATAAGCAAAACTATTGT
>JAXCLR010000001.1:37218712-37235764 GCA_035584095.1 Annona squamosa | reverse complement strand
AAAATATGATAGATGTGAAAAGTGAAAAGTTTTAAATTGAAAAGTTTTAATGTGACAACTTTTAACCATTGCCAAACGTACCCTTTGTATCCTTGACATCTTGTAGTTTATACAAAAAATAGAAAATATCAATGATTGAATTTTGTCTTAAAAATTAATTACAAATTATTATTTTCATTTTAATTGAAAGAAATATGCAAATATAAATACCTTATGCGAAGTTGATGAAAATAATTATTTTGATTAATTTAGTACTTTAAATTTGCAAAGATCCATACCGTTCACACATTTCTCCCGTAGAATAAAAAATAATTGTTTGAATATTTTAATTTGAAAAGAAATAATTTTTGATGCCCTTTACCCTCATGCCTAAAATTTTTGATCTATAATCCTGATTGTCCAAAGAGATTTAAATAATGTTTAGATTTAAATAAACTAAATGATTTTGAAAAAAATATACTTAATAATTCATTTTAGAATTATGCAAATCTTTAAATAATTTTAAAACTAAATAAGCATATAAAATAATAATTAATTTAAATTAATTGAAATAAAAATTTGCATAAATATATAAAATTTTAATAATTATATATGACTTTTTAAAACTAAAATTATAATAAATTATATTTATTTAAAGTATATATAACTGTAATTTAGATTTAATAATATAAATAAGTTACTTTTTAGGATTGTTTAAGTTACCAATTTAGTAAATAACTATATTTAATAATATAGACATTTTATAATAAAATTATTAAAATTGTAAAATAATATTATTATAGTTTATATTACAAATTTAATGTATTAATTTAGTAATGTTATTTATTTTTACTAAAATTAATAAATTTCAAATAAAATAAAAAATCGATAGCCCCTTCAAAATTTTCAGATGCTGAAAATGCCCACAGCCATCCACGCTGTCTGGCTTCTCGCGATTTTCTCTTGGTAAGGGTTTTTCGTGGGTTGGCAATGGCAAAGGAAGGAGACAGAGGGAGAGCTGAAGAGATGGAAGATGACGATGCAGCAGGGAGAAAGAGGGAGAATCGCAGAAATGGTGCAACAATGACAAAGAGATGATGCGAAAAGAAGAGGTGATGCAACAAGGCACGATGAATCTATGATGGGAAAGCTGGACAAACAGCGAGGCAAGAGAGAACCGAGCTAGGGCATAGATGGGGGGGAAAGAAAAAGGAAGATGAGGGGTGTGGGAGTGGAGCCGCGTGTACGAGAGATGTCGTCGAACGAAAATCATAGAAATCCAAACCTTGCAATATTTTTCAAATGCCAAAACTGCCCCTTAAAATCCAAGCCATTGAACATAAATGAACAATGGATGATGGGCTTCCTGCGACAAAAGATGCAGTGCACACTTCCCATGCGTTGGCTCTCTTATATTAAACTTGTTCCACCTGCTGTTGTGCTAATCTATAATCCTACTTATAGTTTTTACACTATCCCAAGATATTATCAAAAGATGGCATTTCCTCTATTTCTATCATTTGGTTCCTTATAAACTAGAGCTTCTAGCACTGTAAGATAAAGAATCCGAGCCCCTTGCTATCCCGCTAGCGCGCTACCCATTTGAAGATGCAGTCGACATCTTTCCCGGTATCTAAATCTCTTCACCTTTGATATTTTTGCTTCTAGTTTGTCTTATATTGTCACAAAAGATAATGAGATGCTTTGTATTTTCCTTTGCTTTGTTGCAAAATATACAGTTGGAGTTCACTGTGATACATCTCTATTGCAAACTTTGTTTGGTGGGCAAGCATCTTTAAATAAACTCCATCCAAAAACTTTAACTTTTTTTAGAAAAATTTATGCGCCAAAGCTTCTTGAAAGCCTTCTTCACTAAATCGTCTAGATGTTCTCTCCTGCACCTGTTTTGCCTTACAAAAGAACAAAGTTAGCTTTTGTTATCCTATATCTTAATTTCACTAAGAACCTCCCATCGACGTCTTCCTTCTAGAACTACTTATTTATTTTCTATTTCTTGAGATGGTAAAGGGATTAGTCTAACAATTCTCGGGGTATTTGCGTCATACCCACTCTAAATATGCGAAACAAACATTTTAGACCCCAAAGTTTGCGTACTAGCATTTTAGATCCTGATAAGTTTTGTCTTTTACATTTTAAACCCTCTGCCCTAACGCTGTCTGCTGCGCACCGTCTGGCCGTCCTATTGTGCACGTGGTTTTTTTTAAAATGACGTAAATGACATTGGTTGAGATGCTTTTAAGATGAAAAGGGGAAAGACTAGACTTTTAAAAGAGGCACGACATTGTGAATGAAGGGACTTTGGATAATGGACAATGGAAATCTTGTCCTAAGAGACAGGTCCAATTCATCTCGAGTGACATGACAAAGCTGCGATCACCCAACAGATACATGGTTGCCTAAACAAAAGGTGGGTTTGAACAAAGTCACCAGACTTCACCAGCGCCTCTTTTCATGGAGGAACTCAGAAGATCCTGCTTCCGGTGCTTACTCTTTCTAGATAGAAGCAGCTGGCACCAGCCAGTATTACATGTTGTGGAATGATTCTTATAGGTACTGGAGAATTGGAGTGTGGGATGGCCAAAGGTTCCCTTTAATCCCAGCAATACCATCAAAACTCATTCAACAACCGGTGATGTTTTTGCTGTTTGTGGGGCCTTTGGGGTCTTTGGGTAGGTGATCAGACCAAGAACTGGAATGTTTTTATGTCCTACCCGTCAAACCAATGTGATGTTTTTGTTGTTTGTGAGGACTTTGGGGTCTGTGATTCTAGCAGCTCAACCTTGTGTGGATGTTTGCAGGGCTTTCAGCCGCGGTCCCAAAAAAATTGGGAGATGGGTGACTGGGCTTCAGGTTGTGTAGAAGAGGAAGATGTGTTATGTTTTGAGAATAACTTCATGAATGGTAAAAAAGTGATGTTTTTGCGGATTCCAAACATGAAACTATCTCCAAATTCAAGATCTTTAGTTGTTAAAGGTATTGAAAAATGCCATGTAGCATGCTTGGATGATTGCTCTTGCTCTGCATATTCCTATAACAGGAGCGGATGCTTTGTATGGAAGGGAGATCTATTGAACCTCCGGAAGCTAGCTGATGGCGATGTTAATCAAGGAGATCTTCATGTTCGTGTTTCAATAGAGAGTAGAGATGCTAAGAGGGGACAGAGTAGAAATGTTAAGAGGAGAGTGCTTGCTTTGGTTTGGGAAGGGAGTTCGATTTGAGAAAGATTTTCTCCTTAGGGCAATAATTTTGTTTCTATTTAGGGGTATTTCTGTCATTGCACACAGCCAGACTGCGCGTAGCAGACGGTGTTAGGGCGGAGGGTTTAAAATACAAAAGACAAAACTTATTAGGGTCTAAAATGCTAATACACAAACATCGGGGTCTAAAATACTATTTCGCATACTTAGAGGGGGTATGGCACAAATACCCCAACAATTCTCCATCCAACTTCTCCTGCTACTGTTTTCACCATCTCGTTATTCCAGTATCTTATGCCTGATCAATGAAGCAATCCACCTTCATATCTTATTTAATGTATTCAAGTAAATGATCCACCTTACATAGTTCTTTCTCCATCCATCTATCTCATAAGAACTTGGTCATTCTTCCATTTTCAATCCTTTATCTTCCCCCCTCCAAGATAGCATCTCTCGTTCTTAGCATTCCTTTCCATGTATAAGAATCTCATCCACTAGTTTTACTGTCCCAAATGGTCTCCCCTAAAGTGCTTGGTCCTTAACACTCTATAGCAAAATAAATTGGTATTATTAATAAGACACTAGAATTGCTTTGCTAAAAGGGCCTTACTGAAAGCTCATATATCTCTAAAGTCCATTCCCCAACTCGCTTTTATTTGACACATCCCCCTCCAAGTTACCCAACTGATTTTCATTTTATTGTGATTTTCTCCCATTAGAATTTGCTCATTAAGCCATTCAATTCCATGCACAAACCCCTTGGGAAAAGAAAAAGGCTTATTGCAGTGCATGGTATAGCTTGAGCTATAAACTTTATCAGTATCTCTTTTTCACCAAAGAAAAGAAGTTTATATTCCACCCCAACCTTCCCCAAATCCTCTCCTTCATGTATCTTAGAACAACCTTGTTTTATTTTTTCCCAACCAAGCCGAAAGGCCCAAGTATGTGTAGATCTCATTTTCATTTTACCTAATCTATGTCTAAATGGTTCCTTTTATATCTGGCTTTGTGTTGGCACTAAAGAAGAGAGATGCCTTATCAATGTTGATCATTTTTCCTGAGCACTCTCCATAAGTACTTAGTGCTTTCAGCATCTTGGAGACTTCCTCCAGACTTGTTTTCAAGAAAAGTAGCACATCATCTACAAAGAAAAGATAGAAAATGCTCGGTTTATGAGTGAAAGGTTGAGAAGTGCCCTTTTCTATTTAAGGGCTTGTTTGTTTATAACAAAATTCTTAAAACTAAAACTTTTCAATTTAAAATTTTTCACTCTTCATAATTAGCCTATTTTTAATTATTTTTCATATCTTCCTACATGACTACCTTACAACTAATTGATTTACTTTATTCTTTTTACTCTTTATCATTACTTCTATCATATCACATTATTTTCTATCAAGTCGAAAATATTTATACCAAAACTTTTTATCCAAAAGTTTTATCAATTTTCAAACACACCTAAGTCACCAATGATAAAAGGCAAACCTTACGCAATGATGAGGACGAGATAAGGGAATAAAGGGTGTCCCGGTCTCAAGCCTTTGCTTGGATAAAAATAAATGAGCAAGAAAGCCATTTTCATTCACTCTGTATCTCACCAAGCGAGATAGATTCTCATCCAACTAATCCACGCCTCATGAAAATTCATCCTATGCATCATCTCACATAGGAACCTCCACTTTTCTCGATCATAGGCTTTTGACACGTCTAGCTTCACTACTATATCCTCCCTTTTCTTATTCTTCCTCCTCCTCAGATGGTGGACTGCCTCATAAGCTATGAGTACATTATCCGTTACCAAACGTCCTAGTACGAAGTCACTTTACTACTCTTCTATGATATCATAGAAGCATCCCTTCAATTGTTTGTTAGAACCTGTAGAAAATCTACCATGACGCCTTTTGGCGCCTTTTGGCGGTGTGGTATGTGCAATTTTCCCCTCAAGATGGGTATGCACAAAGCAAATGGAAATTGAAACAAAAGAAAAGAGCATGAGTTTGTTGCGTTAGTCCTCCCCACCTTATGGGAGCGTCCACAATTTAATGGTTTTGGCAAATTTGTTATAGGTGTATTAGAAATTGTTAGATGTGCACAGAAAATTGTAGAAAAAATTTGTTGTAGACAAATGTTTGAAATGATTGTAATATAAATCAAAAAAAGAACCTTTAGAAAATCCAGTAGATCATATTACAAAGGATAGGTCTAAATTCTCCAATCTCGCTTGCCTATCAATCTTTAGAATGAGAATAATTATTATTTCACTTATGTGAACTAGTTTCTATTGTGAATTAAATAGCAAATCAAGACAATCAATGTTTTGATGATTAACAACTCAATTTTGAGAATTTTAAGATACTAACAAGAGTGTGAAGTTGTTTCAAGTTAAGAAATTTCTAATTCGAGGCATGATAGGTCAAGTGGCAAAGCCAAGGCGACTCAGGCATCGACTTAACTCAAGTCGATACCTAAGTCGACTCCAATATCAACTTCAACAGGCGGTTTCTGGACAATGTTAAAATTGTGGACATGTGAATAGGTGAAGTCAAAATTGAAGTTGACTTCGCAAGCGACTTGGGTCAAGTCATAACTCAAGTTGATTACATAGGTGACTTGGATGGATTTCAGGTCCCCAATGTTGAATATGGTGAAATCAAGTCACAACTCAAGTCGATTTTGACTACAACTTGAGCAAAGTCCTAGATGAAGTCGATTCAGTCATGCAACTTGAGTTATATTGCACATCAAGTTGACCTCAGAATTCTACTTGAGCACAAGGAGGTTCAAGTCAACTCCAAAATGGCACTTGAGGCAAGATCCAGGAAGAATATCCATAAGAAGAAAGTGCTAAAGACCTAAGTCGCAACCCAAGTTGACCATAGTCTTCGACTTGGGTGAAGTCGCACTGAAGTCAACTCCGAGTGCAACTCGGATTGTAATAGTCGAAAAAAATCTAACGTTGATGCATTAAATGCGTGACACCAACCTCATAATGTTCAAATTTATTCCCTCTTTATTTATGACTCGTCAAGTGAAGTGGAGAGGGTTAGCAAGAACATTGATTAAGCTTCCACTTTCTAACTTATAAGCATTTAAGTGATCATTTAAGTGCTCTACAAGAAGAACTACGTCATTCATTGCAAGTACTGAGACGATCTCCTTCAAACTCACTCTACAAGTTCTTCTTCATGTTGAAACTTTCTTTATATAGTCTATAAATTGTAGAATCTATTTTTATTTGCTTTGTTGTGATTCTACTTGGCTTGGTAATAGAGACCAAGGTCAAGTAAAGATAAGTATTATGTAGTTGAAGCATGACTCACCACCTACTTGTGTGATAGTTGTGAAGGCCCCCTAGAGCTAAAATCTGAAAGAAAGCAAAAGCATTAGTTGTAATCCTATTAATAGAGTAGAACTCAAGACAAAAAAGTGTGCTCTTGTAGGAGTAGAGTAGGGAGGGTTGTCCCAAACCACTATAATCATGTGTCTTTGATATTATTGTTGTGTTTGCACTTTTATACTCTATGTTTTCATTTGGGGACTTGATTCACAAGGAGTTAAAAATTAATATAAGAGAGAGTTTCAAAAGAACCCAATTCACCATCCCGCTTTTAAGTTTTGCCACAAACTCAAGACCATTAGTTTCTTCTATTGGATCTCTTAATCTTTGTATTCTGTGAAGGTCTTGCACATTTCAAAAACAACTTTCCCACTATGTTTGCTTTTGAGAAAAAATATGAACAAGTCATTCGGACCCATAGCCCTTAGGAGGTTCATGTCCTTCACAATGATTATGAATTCTTCCTTACTAATGAGTTTTATAAGGTTCAAACTTTGATCTTATGATAATTTTTTCCAACTCAAATTAGTTATTACATCTAAACTGTAGGGACCATTGCTTGAGAATAACTATTTAAAATGGTCCAAAGCTACCTCCTTTTTTTTAGTTGTCTATAACATCATCTTCTCATGCACTCTTACAGTCCTTCAATAATGTTGTTGTGAACTCAATTGAATAATTTGTGAATTAAGACTTACTCATGTTTTGATGATTAACAGTCAAATTTGATAATATTAAAGATACTAACGTGTTTGATTTTATGTTTGAAATCAGAATTTTGAATTTCTAGTGCAACAATCAAATTAGCAATGCCAAGTCAATTTTAATAGCGACATAGGTCAAGTCGATAACACAAGTCGACTTGAAGTGGCATTTTGGAGACAAAAAGAACAATGTGGACTCTTGATAGGTTGAAATAGCACCCCAAGTCGACTTTGCCTGCGACTTCGGTGAAGTCACAAATCAAAGTCGACTTTGCCTATGACTTAGATATCATTGAGCGACTAAAGACTTTTCTTACTACAATTAGAAGATTGAAGTCAGAAATAAGTCAACTTCACACTACGACTTTGGTGAAGTTAGGTAAGAAGTCAACCTAGCTTTAATACTTGGTGTTCTAGAAAACAACTACGAAAACTTGGTTAAGGACCAAGAGTGAAATTGCAACCCCTAGTCAACTTCACTTGTGATTTAGGTTAAGTCTCATGTCACATTGACTCAAGTTCAAGGCTTGAAGATAAAGAAGCACAACTAATGAAGTTTCAAGTTTCAAGTTTTTAATCAGTAGTGAAGTTGTATAACCAAGTTGACTTCACTTGTAACTTAGGTAAATTCTCATGTCTAAGTCGACTTAGGATGGAATTTGGAAAGTAATGTTGAACAAAAATGTTCTGGATTAGAAAATTTTGAACATTGGCACATTTAGTGTGTGCCACATACTTCCTAACATTCAAATGTCTTATACAATTATTTAAGATACGTCAAGGAGACTTCATTAAGTTTTCATCTTCCCACTTTCAAACAATTAATTGTGCATTAAGTGTTCCTCAAGAGAGACCCTCACTTCTACTGAAAAAGGGGTTTAAGTTTTCATCTTCCTTAAGTACACAAGAGTCTTCTCAAGTTCTGAAACTGCTCTATATGAATTTGTAAAGTGTAGATTCTTTTTTTAAAATCATTCTTGTTTTATTGAGATACTTGGCTTGGTGTTGAAGACCAAGTTCAAGTTAAAATAAGTGGTGAATGGTTGGAGTAGAACTCATCGTCTACTTTTGTAACTATTGTGAAGTCCCTCTAAAGCCGCAATCTAGAAGATAGCAAAGTCTCTACTTGTAATCACTACTGAGATAATGGAATCAAATATACAAGGGAATGTGTGCTTGGAGTAGTGAAGTATGAAAGATTGTCCGAACCACTATAATTTGTTGTATCTATTGTACATATTTCTTTTGTTCTCTAGCTTTTTATATTTCATTCAAGGTGATTGAAATTACAAGGATTAAGTTTGAAATTATTAAAAAAAATTTAAGAACTCAATTTACCCCTCTCCTCTGGGTTTTGAAATAAACTGGGGACTAATAGTTGCTTCTCCTCCTGTTTGATGTTATTTTATGAAAGAAGTCCTCATGTTTGATGCCATTTTATGAAAGAAGATTTTATTTCTGTCACCATTTTGAAGCCAATGGACTTTTGACCTTTGTTTCCAAAGGGTCTCCTCATCTTCTAATAGTATGTTGCTTCTCTCTGATTTTCTTTTGAAGATTGCCCTTTTATTTCTATTCCATTCCACCAATCTTTTACCACAGTTCTAAATTTTCCTATTGATCACTTTAAATATAAATGAACTGCTTCCCTATCGTCTACACCAGTCACTTTGAATAACATCATAATATTCTTTATCTCTTGCCCAAAATAATTCATACATGAAAACTTTTAGTTGATTATTTAATATCTTAGCATCTAAACACATTATGATGGGGCTATGTTCTAATGAGCCAGTTTCAAGATGATAGAGCTTAGCAAAAGGAAAAACCAAAGCCATCTAGGCTTAGCTAATCCCCTGTCTAATTTAGCTTCAACCTTATCCTACAGTTATTTCTTCAAGTCATACTTGGATCCACGAACCTAACAACCACCAAGTTGCAATCACTAATTACATCCCTGAATGAGTTCATCTACCTCTCTAACCTAAAATTCCTATTGATCACTACAGTGATACCCATTACTTCATTAAAATCTCCCAAAATTATTTAAGGGACATTACATATATTGTCAAGGTGCTTTCACAAATCTCATGATTCAACTTCTCCTTCCAATTTCTAGATTTTCATAGAAGCAAAAGTCAGCCTCCAGCTTGTAGCCCCTCTTCTATGTATGACTTTAGTTTCAATGTGGTTCTTTGTATGGCTCTTTAGCTACACCTTCCAATTGTTTTCCATAACATTGCTAGCCCCATTTTTGTTAACACAATCTACTGTAGCATGGCCACTAAACCTTAACAACCTTTTAACTTTATCCATCTCCATGCTCTTCCTCTTAGTTTCATTAAGGAAGATAACTTTGGGATCTTTTTTCTTTACCATGTTAAGAAGACCCAAATTGTCTGCAAGTTCCCAAGTCTACAACAATTCCAAGCTATAATTGACTTTTAGGCTAGGTGGGGTTGAGATGTGTTCTCAGCCACCACCTCATATCTTTACTTCTTATATCTCTTGGTTTCCATTGCCACTTGCCATTTTGATTCCCTTAGAACCTATCTCTTTCCCACTTTGCCCAAATGCTTCCCTCACTACCCAACTGAGTCTTCTATTATCTGCCTCTAGCGATTTTTTTCCACTTTTTATCTAGGTTACATTGGTTCTTTCTACATTTTAAATTCATTCCTAACCTACGGGATCCTCTCACTCATTTATAAATTTACTTTCTCAGTTATCTTCCTTCCCTCTTTTAGTTGCCTCACAATTTTTGCTTCCTAGCTAAGACCCTCTAGAAAAGGTATGTTATCACTTTTCCCCTAATTTTTCCCACTGCCATTCCCCTTGTTAAAATCATTTACAACTATTGATCCCAATTTAGTGGCTTTACCTAAAAGATGATGGTGGAATTGGGCAAATAAAAATTTTTAGATCATGTATTAACCCTTTTTAGTTCAATTTCCCTTAAATGAAACATGTAGAACTAAGATAGGGGAGCAAAAATAATGAATATTAATTTCACACGGAAACATATAAAATTTTTATCATGGTTCAAACTATCTCCGTATTCTACTTTCTAAACACATACCCCTTCTATTTTGGGGTCCACTAACTTACGTCACATTTAACTTAGAGTAGTAGCTCTCTTTTAAATTCTTGTTCTATAATGCCTTTCATAAATAACGTAAGCAATTGAAGATCACATTTTCAATGAAACCTCTGCTTGCCTTTTGTGCATAATCTTACCGTGAGTGCATGGGTCGTGAAGTATAATATATAAAATATCGATTCACAAAGAATTTGAGACTATAAGCTTTTCTTTTAATGCTTTTTTATTTAAAAGTGAGTAAAAATGGAATAGAAAATAGAAAGGTGGGAAAAAAAGAATTCATAACTAGAACAAATATTAGAAAATAAGGATATAAGTATCTAGGTTCTAGAATTTCACATGCGTCTTTTGTTACGAATAGTGGTATAATTATTTAATTTGGATATTATTTGTTAAAGGAGAATAAAATATAATTTATCCATGCATCTTTTCTCGAAGCCTACAAGGTGTACCTTAATTTTCTTAATAACTTATTCTCATCAGATTAAGTTAAATAGAATCTATTAAGTTTTGTGGATTATTCATGAAATTCCTCAAGGTCATCATGTCTATCCTCATAGTCTTTAATTTTCAGATTTAATATCTTGATTATTGTATATTAGACTTCTACCTCTCAGTTCCATTACCCAATATATGGAATCATGCCAAAGTACGGACCCATGTATAAAGCAAGCAGTAAAAATATAAAATATTAAATTAATAATAATATCCATCATAAACAAATCAAAACCACCCACTGCGCTATATTGTATGTATGCTACATTCTAAGCTTTAGATTTAAGATTTAGCCACGCATGTTTAAGTCTAAAATAAAATTAAAATTAAAATTCGTCTTAAACAAGACAATAAAAAAATGGAAGAAGAAAGAAAAGCTTAATAGTTGGAAACACCGATGGTGTGTCGGCTACTCTACACAACTCGTCACCTTGCCTCTTCCCTGTGCTCTTTGCCTTCTCCACCCTGTGCTTTCTCTCTCTAAATTTTTGCTGTAATTTTTGCCCAGAATTTCCGTCTAACATCTTGCGTTCTAAAATTCTGCTCGTTCTCCTTGTCTATCCCTTAATTTATAATGGTGCAAACTTGCGTTTAATTAAAGCCTATGCAGTTAATCCGTTCTTCACATAAACTTGGTTTGTGTACGATGTTCTGCTTAGAGTTCTGCATAGAAGTTTATCACCGCCTGCTACATCATGGTCAGATGGCTGAGATGATCAATGTGAGTGGTGATGATAAGCTGCTTAAGATTGAGCATCTATTTTGAAATATTGAATACACCAAATAAAATTGCGCACCAAGGCTTGGATTAACGGCCTGGATCAGTTGAAGCTGCTGAATTTTTTCACACAAATTTGCATAATTTGCTAGAAATTTCTAGCCTTGAATGGACGGATGGATCTTATTGATCATGCTTCAGCTGTTAATTTAAATGACCAGATGGACGGTGGCTAAATTGACTAGCTGCACGCATGGTTTAGCTCAGGGCGATGGACATTTTACTGAAATCAAAATAAATGGACGGTTGGAATTTTACTCAATGCAGATTTCTGGTGGGCCTTGTTCGATGGTTGGTTGAGCGGCAACATCTGGATGGTTCAATTGGATGCATGAATTTGGACGGCTAAGCCCGCTGCAATTAAAACTGGATGGACGGACGGACGGACGGACAACTTGCTTGATTTTTTGTGTGCTAAAACTTTGGTGGGCCCCACTAAAATGGACGGTTTATTTTGGTTGCTGAAAAATCTAGATGGTGCACATGAATGGATGACCTGAGTTAATTGAATTGCTTATATGCCACCTTGATGTGATCGTATGGTGGGCCCCACGGTTGGAATTTGATTTCCTGAAAAAATAGATATTAAATTATCAAATTAATAGACAAGTGGTTAAAAATTGTTTAAAGCCCAACAAAAATATCAAGCATATTTGGATTTATGGAAACAAATAAAAATATAATTTTAAGCTAAAAGATCATAAAAATCATTTAGGTCGCTTAAAATTAATATTTAAAACCTGAATGCTGCAAAAACATATTTTAAACCAAATTTTACATTAAACTCAAATAATTACTCACCAAATTAGTATAAAATTCTCACAAAATATATTATTAATTTTCAATTATCAAATATCCCACACTTGAACGTTTGCTGGTCCTTAAGTGTAATGCCCCGTTGCCTAAATATTTCCAATGGTTAGTCAACGGATATCATATGACCTAAGAAAAATTCGACAGCATCTCCCTATAAAATATAAGGGGGTAGTATGGAATACAAGACATGTTATTCATAAGTATTTCAATTTTTGTTCTACAATAGACCATTCAACTCTACATTTATGCATTTACATCTTCATGCTATAAGGACATTCATGTAGTAGGAAAATCATTGAAATTCATCCTTACATAACAAGCAATCAAAAAGATCACACACATATATATATATATATCCGCATAAATTCTAATCAAGTTCAAAATACCCTAGGATACCTAAAATATTTTGAGATCAATAAATATAATCTAGGTATTCAAGAATAATTAATGGTACAATTTAAGTTGATGAATAAAATTAAGGTTAATAACCAAGTGAGGCGGTTAAGTTAATCACATTAGCCCAATATGAATTAATGTGCTTAAAAAAGACAAAATGAAGTACAAAAATGATGATATGGCATGGTCAATTATTCTATTAAATATGATTAAGTTGGTGATAATGATGGGATAAAATTAGGTTATTGTTAGAAAATTCATAACTTGACGCCCATAAGGTGGATTGATGTGAAATTTGAAAGGTAGGCACATGATGATATGCTCTACCTCATGAATGGTATGGATTATGTTAATCATGATTTCATTATGGTGATAATGATTTAACTTCATGAAAATGCAAGAGTATTTTCAAATTACAATAACTTACATTAGAGAGGTCATTTTCAGATGAAAATTATTACGAACGGCTAAAACAAAGTTCTCTATCATATGGATAGAATGGATTAAGCTAAATTACATGAAAAAAATACTTAATCACATATGGACAAAACCCTTTGACTTTTCGCATCAAAAAGTGGTTTCACATTAATGCAAAAGTCAATGCATTAAAGGGTATAAATGAGGTGTCTCAAAGAGAGATTTTTTAGAGTAATTTTGCATTTTTTAAAATTCAAAAATGCATGATAAAAGAGCTGTATGTAGGGATGTTAATTGGGCAACAATATTTGGACAATTTTGTGCTCACAAAATGTCAAAAATGGGCAGCCACATAGGGACGTGACCATGGACCGTATGGGTAGAATTTTTTGTTTAAAAATTATATATAAAATAAAAATTCAAGGGATAAACATGACAATGTGGTAGATAATTATGAGAATTATTAAGTCAAAAATGAGGTGAAAATGCACCCTTATAGAAAGGGGCAATATCGACAGCTTGAACCCCCCCCCCCCCTTGGCAGACAACTTTGGCGTCCACTTTTGGGTAGAAAAATTAACAAAATAAAAAAGAAAGGACAGAGGCAGCAGCTTAATGTCCAAGCAAGGAGGAAAAAAGGGGAAGAAAAGAAGAAGAAAAAGGAGAAAACAGAAGAGAAGAAAGGAGGAAACCAAGTTATGCAAGGAGCAATTAAAACCTATCAATATCAAGTAAGTGTTTAAACTAAGTTTGGGTTGATAATTTTTAAGTTTTTAGCTCAATTCATGAATCATAAATTTGATTCATTATGAACCCTAAATAATGATTATGAAGCTCTTGATAGGTTTATTGAATGTCAAATGAATTAGGAGGTTTAATTCAAGGATGTAAGGAAGTCATAGATGAATCTAGGCTTGTTTACAACATATGCACTAAGATGAAATTTTTGTTAAATTCCATTTAAATTTATTGTTTTGAGCTTATGTTATGAAAAGATTATGTGAATTATTTTCATGTTTAATATATGTTAAACCAAGCATCTTTGATAAACCTTAGTTGGGTGAAACTTTGGTTTAACAACTAGGTGAAATTTTCATTCAAATAGGGTGAAAATGATGCATGACTTGAGCAACCTGATAGGTAGGTGATTATTAGGGTAAAATACCTTAAATATGGAGCTAGATGGGACATCCAAAGAGCTGAAAATAAAAAAAAATCTGTTTATATGGCTATGATGAAGGGGACGTCGAAGGTGGAGAACATGGGAAGAAAAGCTATTATTTTCAGCAATTTATTTAATGGATTTTAATTCCACAATTATACCCTAAATTATGTGCAAAATAAGTGTCTAAATTAAGCAAAAATGGAAGGGAAAGTGCTATTTTATAAAAATTTAATTGACACATAATGTATGTGTGACTAAGAAAGTGCACATGAAGGGTATGGATGGTAAGAATGGAAAATGACCAAGTATGATTAACTAAAATGCAAAAATAAAATTAAAATGTGGCAAAATGAGAAAAGAGGGGTCTATTTTGAGAAAATTATAAAATCTCAACATCTTGAGATTTAAACTAGTAGCCCTAACACATAAATAGATGCCTTGAATGAGCACTAATGTGAAAATGCAAAAATTAATGTTAAATGACAAGTGGGAGATGTTGAACCTCCGTATGTTGAGTTAACCTTAAAGGTTATAAATGAGCTTGAAAGCTTATCCTAAATAACGATAATAAAATGAAAGGAATGGTCAAAATGGGAAGAATAGTCACAATTGAGTCATATGTCACACCGATGTGTGAAGTGAAAGATTGACACCCAACTTGAAAGACGAGTGGGTTAAGTTAGTCAGTATAAAATCATGTAGATTCATGTAGGTTAAAAAACTCTAACAGATGCAAGATTTAAATTTTAGGTATATAAATAAAATGCCATTTTTAGTTATTTTGACAAAGGCAAGGAAAACGATGGAAGAAGGGAATTGAAGCTATCACAGGAAAGCAAATAAACTTTTGAAATGATTGATTTCATCTCAAAGCATTAAAATGATCGAAAGCATTTTCTGTTGATGCTTTTATGAATTTCTTACAAGTGGGCAAGAATAAGTCTTAAAAATTATGACTTTAATAAAATATCTTAAGGACTGCTTCATTGTAAGCAAGTAACACTTCTTGAAATAATTATTTTGTTTTAAGTATTGTAATAATTGAAAATGTTTTATGCCGATGAATTCAAAATTTTCTTACAAGTAAGCACATTCTTTAAGATATTATTTTCAAGGGATTTTATGAAGAAAAAAGGAGTTTTGACTGTTTCACAAAAACATACTTACAAAAAAGTTTTAAATTTGACTTCTAGAGGATTGTGAAACGCAAATGTGTTTACGACAGAAAAAGAAAAAAGGGATTTGATTTGTAGAACGAGATTAGTTTCTCCATGACACAACATTTGATAAATTAATGATGTTTTGGAAATAGTTCAATTGTTGAAATAGATTATTAGAAAAGTTTAAATTTCTTCAAATATGAAAATACTTTGGAAATACATTGGAAATGTTTACACGGGTGTTCTAAAGAGGATTTAAGGGCGGACAACTCAATAAGTTAATTTTACAAAATAAATTAATTTTGGTTTGCTGGATAGCATACAAAAGGTTATGAAAGTTCTTCTTTGCCTAAAAGAATGACAAGAACGAAATGTAGACAAGTATATGATTCTAGGATGAATCAAGGAGGATGATGCAATTGCATATCTTTAGTGCGTGAAAAGCCTCAAGAAAGAAATAAAGAAAAGGTTAGTGAGAAGAACTTTGTCTTTTTGTATATTAAAGCTTTGAAAACTCTTTCTCATGATGACTTTAAGATTCATTACAAGCAACATTTTTAGAAAGATTGTTTCTCAAATGTTACAAATGCTTATCAAAATATTTTACTTAAATATTTCTAAAATTATTTAAGGGTAGTCATCCTAAAACTAGATTTCAAATATGTTAAGTGGGTGCGCCCGTTTTTCAAGATGGTTTAAAAGGGCACGGACTGCGGTCTGTGATGTTTCATGAAATCATGCTAGCATGTAGACATTTATGATGATGATATACGATGCTCTAGAATAATAAATAGGATGATTTTAAAGATGGTCGCAGATGGACTAGACCTACTCTACATATGGACAAGTAGCTAAGGGATGGTAGGAAGCCAGCGACGCCCTTCCTAAGATGGGAGCAGGTTTATGGAACGGCCGCTTAGCTAGCGTGCTATTATATAATAGATTCTCTTCTAGAAAGTAGAACAATCACTTGGTAAGTATCACTACTAGATGGGGGGAATGCATTTGCATATGTTTTGCTTTGAAAACCCCAAAAAATTAGGATATAAATTATTCATGCAAAAAAATTACCCTAAATGAGGTTTTATCAGCCTATATAAAAATTTATCTTAAAAATAGGGTGTTTTACACAAAAAGAGTAAATATCAAGATTGAGATGAAGTGTGTTCTATGCAAATGCATTCATGAAAAAGGACTACATGCATATGCTTTGTTTGTTTTAAACAAGCCTAAAAATTGGATTAAGAAAAAAGATTTATAAAAAAATAATTTAGGACATAAAAATGTCCACTATCAAAGAGGGTTTTGTAAAAATATTTTAGGACATAAAAATGTCCACTGCCAACAAAGGTTTATGTGAAAAGTGTTTTATGACATAAGAATGTCCATTAGCTAAAAGGGTTTATGTGGAAAATATTTTAGGACATAAAAATGTCCACTGCCAACAAAGGTTTATGTGAAAAGTGTTTTATGACATAAGAATGTCC
>JAXCLR010000001.1:37170053-37211240 GCA_035584095.1 Annona squamosa | reverse complement strand
TATGGAATGCAAAGCATGGATTTTGACCTAATTTCTTAATTTTTGGGTTAAAAATGTTATGGAAATGAATTTGCATGCTTTAGGCATGTTATGTAGGTTCAAATATCCTAGGTTTAAGTTATGATGGATGCCCAAAATATTTGGGAGAAATAAACCCTAAATTTGATTTTTATGAATTTTATGAAAGAACGTCAAACTGACATGAAACGGGTCTCAAAACATGAGGGTAACTTGCTGTTTTGAGAAATGATAATGCACGGATGTTAATTATGTGTTA
Organism: Annona squamosa; assembly: GCA_035584095.1. Lineage (NCBI taxonomy): Eukaryota > Viridiplantae > Streptophyta > Magnoliopsida > Magnoliales > Annonaceae > Annona > Annona squamosa. Next base: position 37,210,963 of record JAXCLR010000001.1, on the reverse strand, counting down.
AATTACTAAATATGGATGAGTAAAAATAGATTTTATTGCTGGAAATTCGGAATTATATGACTGCATAGGGTTAAGTGTCGAAAGACTCATAAAACAGGTGAACAACGAGTTCCAAACTTGCTATATGGGAACCTATGAAGAATGGATTTTAAACCCCATGAAAATACATTAAGTAAAGTGGTATTAAAGGGTAGTTAACCCTTTGAAAAATGGATTAAATTTTTGAGTTAGGAAATTTTATGAAATGCATTGTGTTTAAGTGCTAAATGAGCTTATGTGAAGGGATAACGGTAAACAGGTGATGCATGACTTTTTAAAAAATAATTTTATGCAAAAATGCATGAAAATGAGATGAATTCCATGTTTATGGATATTTTTGAAATTATATGATATTAATCCAAAATTTTGGACTTGATTTATGAAGCTAAGGCAATGCTATGTACATAGAAGAAACACCCGTATGTGTATTTTGAGAAAAATGCGAAAAATGAAAAAGTAAGCTTAATGAAGCTATGAATGATGTATATGGAATGAATTTTATGATATTGAAAGAATACCCTAAGTTTAGGGTTATATGTATATGCTATGTTGTATAATAGCCGAATGTGTGTAAGTTATGATAATGGGTACAAAATAAGCCATATATGTGTATAATGACTTACGAAGTCAAATGAATGATGGATGTATATGAAATGGGTTGAAAAACTAAATGAAATATGAGAAAAATGAAATGTATGAAAAATCATATCATTTTTGTGTAGGCAAAGGCAGAGTGAAAGTAATGACGGAAAGCTAAGAACTTCAGGTAAGCAAGCAGCGTTCTAGATGAGTTTTGTTTTAAATGCTTTCCAAGTTATTTAAGGATGGTCATTCCTTGTCTAAATGTACGTTGAAATGTTTATTTCTATTGAAATAAATGATTGCTTATGGTTTTGCAATTATGCTTGAAATGTGATGAAATATGAATTTATACTATGTTTCATTGAAATGGTATTTAAAAAGGGATGGTGCAAAGAATTCTCTATATGAGAATGACAACTTCCATGTGTAATGAGGTATATAATGCCGGAGTGACTAAAGGACATGCATGGAATGGAAATCAAGTAGGCTAGTCAAGGTAGTAAGTAGGCAAGGAGTCCCCCTTGACGTTGCCAAGTCGGTAGGTCCGGCGCCAAGGATGGAAAGGACATGTCATGGTATAATGTTCCTCGTGCTAGCGTACCCTCACATGAAGGATAATGTCATTAATAGGAATGAAGAATTTGCACATTCAATATTTATGAAATGTTCACAAATGGTTTACGTGAATAGTTTTTCATGAAATGTTTATGCAAGTTTTATAAAAAAGTTTTTGCTCTACAGGTAGTTAATCACTTGATAAGTGTCTCTACCGAAGGGAGAAAAATGTTTTTGAATAAACATGCCTTCAAAATGAATTGCTTGCAAAATATATAGCTTGCTTATTGAGTTTCGACTCACATTTTCATTTTCCAAACCCATAAATAAGTGAAAGAAAAGGCCTGACAAAGGAGCAAGAGCTGAGCATTGAGGAAATGAAGAACAATATAAGTTTCATGTTGTGAAAAACTTATGTTGAATGATTGATTATAAATTTACCTTGATGGTTTATGTTGACAACTATGATAATACATGCAGTGACATCTTATTTATGAGAATGATGAAATGTTTTTGAACATCATGATTTATTATGCCATTATTGGATGGGAATGACTCAGATATGCATGAGATGAAAATAAGAAGGAATCAAACTTCTATGAAATATATTTAATTAGATAAAAATCCATTAAAACCTGCCATGTGCCAGGACAATCCTGATTACATTTATCAATCAATCCGATCTTGAGGTAAGGTTGTGACGCTCGGGTTGGGCCGCCACACACTCATCATGAAAGTCCTCATTCATCTGCTCATTTTTATTAGCTCAGTTTCTTCAACTGCTAGTAGTCTGGATAGATGATCAGCTACCTCATTCTTTATGTCTTCTGTGTCTTGAATTGCAAGGTCGAATTCCTATAATAACAGAATCCAGCGAATCAATATTGGTTTGGCATCTTTCTTGGCAAGTACATAGCGAAAGGCTGCATAGTCTGTGTAAGCAATCACTTTCGACCCTATAAAATAGGAACGAAATTTGTCAATAATAAACAGAACAACTAGCAATTCCTTCTCAGTGGTTTCATAGTTGACTTGAGAATTATCCAGGGTTTTGCTTACACAATAGATCACCACTGGCTTGTTGTCTTTCTGTTGATCCAAAATTGCCCCAACCGCATGGCCACTTGTATCACATATGATCTCAAATGGTAGGCTCCAATCGGGTGGTTGTATAATTGAGGTAGTAGTCAAAGATTCTTTTAACTTGCAAAATGACTTCAGACAGTCATTAAAGAAATTGAATTTTACATCTTGATTTAACAAGTTAGTCCATGCAATTTTTGAGAAATATTTAATAAAATGTCCACAGAAACCGACATGTCCAAGAAAAATTTGAATTCCTTTGACCTAATTAGGTGGCAATAATTTTTGAATGACTTCTCTTTTCACTTCGTCAGCTTCGATTTCCCTATTTTAAACTAGGTGTTCTAAAACAATTCCCTCTTGTACCATAAAGTGACATTTTTCACGTTTCAGAACCAAATTAGTTTCTTCACACTTTTGCAACACCTTAGATAGGTTAGACAAGCATAATTCAAAAGTAGTACTGTAAGTAGGAAAATCATCTTTCAAAACTTCCATAATATTTTTAATATAATCAAAGAATATTGTCATCATGCAACGTTGAAAAATTGCAAGTGCATTGCAGAGTTCGAATAGCGTAAGTCGGAATGTGAAAGTGTCATATAGATAGAGATAAAAGGTTGTCTTTTCTTAGCCCTACGAGTGAATTAGAATTTAAAAATAACCAAAATATCCATATAAATATTAAAAGTAAGAATGGTTGGCTATTCATTCAAGCATGTGATCAATGAAAGGCAAAGGAAAATGGTCCTTTTAGGTTACAGTGTTTAGTTTGAAGTAATCGATGCACATCCGCCAACCTATGATAGTCATTATTAATATTAGTACATTTTTTTCATTTTTTATAACAGTCATGCCTCCTTACTTTGGTAACATGAGTATCAAGCTTACCTGGCTGCTATCTGAATAAGGTAAATGATTATAGCATCAAGTAGCTTTAAATTTTCTTTTTTTCACAACTTCTTTGATGTTTAGGTTTAGACACCTTTGAGGTTCAATGTTTGTCTTATAATTGTCCTCCATGAGAATCTTACACATGCACAAAGTAGGGCTAATACCAGATAGATCATTCATGCAATAGCCAATTGTCTTCTTATGCTTTCTTATTTCAATTAAAAGTTCATCAAATTGAGATTCAGAAATATTGTCATTGATTATAACCTAACAAGTAGAATTGAGTTGAAGAAATGCATACCTAAGGTTTTTAAGAAGAGGTTTGAGTTCTACCTTTGGTGCTTCTTCCTTTGCTAGTGTCGAGTTCAGAGAATTGGTGTTCATGTCTAGTTTCTCACAATTTGCAGTGGTAGCAGATGAAATTAGGGATTTTTCCAAGAAAGCTACACAAGCAGAAAGTTCTGGATCATTATTTTTAATTGTTACACTTAGAATGATACATACCTTCATTGAGTCGCATTTTTCTTCAATCAGTAAAGGGTCAATGAGGTCAACTTGCAAGCAAGAGTCGTCGGTTGATGGGTGCTTTGTGGCTTTAGAAAGGTTAAACTCTATTTTTTCATCTCCAACTGTCAAAGAGAGTTTACCATTCTTGACATCTATGATGACTTCAGCGGTGACTAAGAAAGGTTATCTAAGAATGATTAGGATTTAGAAGTCCTCATCCATGTCAAGGATTACAAAGTTAACTAGGATGAATGTCTTGTCGACTTTCAAATGTATGTCTTCAAAAATGCCAGCTGGAAGTTTGATTAATCGATCAGCAAGTTGGAGTGACATGATGTAGGTTTTGGATCAGCCATGTTCAGCATTTTTCAGATGAAGAGAGGGATCGGACTTACATTGGTCATGTAGTGCCTCGCTATATGAACATACTCAAGAGCACAAAGAATGGAGAAGATCTTAAGATCTTTAAGCTTTTTAGGCAGTTTGTTTTATAGGATGGCACTACATTCTTTAGTAAGTGCAATGGTTCTATACTTCTCAAGATTTCTTTTGTTGGATACCATCTCCTTTATAAATTTTGCATAAGCTAGCATTTGAGAGAGAAATTAGGGTAGTTTCTTCATCCAAAGTTATAAGTATTTGAGTATGAATTACCATATATGCAAGTGTTGCACTAGTTATTAACTATATTAGCTTGTTTGCTTGTGGTATCCTGGATGGAAAAGTTACACTCAAACGTGTAGTGTGATGCTCCATAGATCTCGCATGAAATTTGTTGTGAAGTAAATGCACCTCAGTCTGTGTATCTTGCTTCTTTTGTTGCAGTAGCTAGTCCATTTTAGCATAAATAAGCGCATGAATTGAATGACATACATTACCTCATCGAGAGGGTCCTCAAATATCACCGTATTGAGAGTCATAGAGAGCTAAATTATCGAGGAGTTCGAGAGACTCCTTGTTAGTGAGTCACATGAATTGACCATCAACAGTTGAGTTGATGACACTTCGAGTCAATTTGTCGAGTCTGTTAAGGAAATTTTCAAAGATATCACCTCGACGAATGTCATGATATGGACACTTGCGCTGCAAGTCTTTCATTATCTCACATGCATCATAGAGGGTCTCACCATCTTTTTGGACGAATTGTTGCTTCCTATATTCACGAACTTTTTGAAGTATGTTCAATCTCTAGGTTAGTAATAAATAATTTCTCACCTAGTTATTTTGCAGAATTTCGAGTATGCAGGTGCATACAAGGATAGGGTAATTTCACTAGCTGATTCACAAAAAGAAAAAGAAAATAAGAAGATAAATGAGAAAGAGAGGAAAGAACAGACAAAGGAGATGAAGATAAGAAAGTGAAAAGGACAGTGTCTAATAAGAAAGATCAAACACTGAAATCCCTGGCAATAGCGCCAAAATACTTGTTCGTAATATCACCACAAACGCATAGGTCGTAGATTGTAGTATATAAAGTACGATTTAAAGAAAACTCAAAAACGTAAACTTTACTCTTAAATGCTTTCGTATATAAAAATGAGTAAAAATGGAATAGAAAATAGAAAGGTGAGAAGAGAAAATAGAATTCAAAACTAGAATAAATATTAGAAAATAGATATGCAGGTATCTAGGGTCTAGGGTTTCACATACATCTTTTGCAACTAGTAGTGATATAATTATTTAATCTAGATATTATTTGTTAAAGGAGAACAATCTCTAATTTATCCTTGCATCTTCTCTCGAAATCTATAAGGCATACTCTAATTTTCTTAATAACCTATTTTCATAGGATTAAGTTAATTAGAATACATTAAGTCATGTGGCTTGTTCATAGAATTCTTCTAAGTCATCATGTCTATTCTCATGATCTTAGATGTTCAAATTCAACATCTTGGTAATCATATGTTAAACTTTCACCTCTCAGTTCTATTACCTAATATGTAGAATCATACCAAAATACAAGCCCATGAACAAATACAACATTAAAAACACAAGATATTAATTAACAATAATATTTATCATAAATAAATCAAAATCACCCACCTTGCTATATTGTACACATGCTACATTCTAAGCTCTAGATTTAGCACTTCGTCGAATATATTTAAGTCCAAAATAAAATTAAAATTGAAATTCATCTTAAAAAAGACAATAAAAATAAAAAGGGAAGAAAAAAGAAAAGTTTATTGGTTAGAAGCGCTAATGGTGTATCGGCTGCTCCAAACAACACGTCACCTTACCTCTTGCCTATGCTCTTTGCCTTCTCCACCGTGCGCTTTCTCTCTCTCAAATTTTCTCTCCAAATTTCTGCTGTCATCTTATGCTTGGAATTTCCGTCTAAAATCTTGTGTTCCAATATTCTGCTTGTTCTCCTTATTATTCCCTTAATTTATAATGGTACAAACTTGCATTTAATTAATGCCTAGTCAATTAATCCATTCTTCCCATAAACTTGGTTTGCTTACAATGTTCTGCTTAGAGTTCTACGCAGAAATTTTCCACCTCTTGCTACGTCATGGTTGGATGGCTGAGATGATCAATGTGAATGGTGATGATGAGCTGCTTAGGATTACGCATTTGTTTTGAAATCTTGAATGCACCAAATAAAATTTGCGAACCAAGGCTTGGATTAACGACCTGGATCAGTGGAAACTACTGAATTTTTGCACGCAAATTTACATGATCTACTGGAAATCTCCACCTTGAATAGACGGATGGATCTTATTGATCATGCTTCAGCCGTTAATTTAAATGAGCAGATGGACGGTGGCTAAATTGACTGGCTGCACGCATGGTTTAGCTTAGCGCGGTAGACTTTTGCCAAAATCAAAGTAAATGGACGGCTGACATTGAACTCAATGCAGATTTCCAGTGGGCCTTGATGGACGATTGGATGACCTACAACATCTGGACGGTTCAGCTGGTTGCATGAGTTTGGACGGCTAAGCTTTCCGCAATCAAAATTGGATGGAGGATGGACGGATAGCTTGCTTGATTTTTGGCGTGCTAAAAATCTGGTGTGCCCCACTGAAATGGACGGTTTGATTTTAGTTGCTAAAAAATCTGGATGGTGCACATGAATGGACAGCCTGGATTGAATTAATTGAACCGCTGATATCGCTGCACTGATGTGATCATATGGTGCGCCCCACAATTGGAATTTGATTTCCTACAAAATATTAGATATTTAAATTATCAAATTAATAGAAGTGGTAAAAAATTATTTAAAACCCAATAAAAATATCAAGCACACTTGGTTTTATGACAACAAATAAAAATATAATTTCAAGTCAAAAGATCATAAAAATTGTTTAAATCACTTAAAATTAATATTTAATATTCAAATGTTGTAAAAACATATTTTAAACCAAATTTCACATTAAACTTAAAATAATTACGCACCAAATTATTATAAAATGCCCACAAATATATTATTAATTATCATTTATCATTTTTAAGACTTGGATCTTAGTCACCGATACCCAGTTGAGTACTGATACATAACAACAAACGACAACAAAGTGAAAACTACACTTTATAAGTTTTGTAAAATATTGCAGCACTATAAGCTCTTTAATTTGAAGTAGAGAATGACTAGGAGTTGAAGATTTGACTGTATGCTTGAGAGCTTAACTTATATCTTTTTTTTATGGAGCTTTGAATGCAAGTAAGTGAGAAATTGTAAGCACAATAATAGTTAACCCCAATAACTCCTCTCTATGAGATATTTATAGCCTTAAAAAAAATTTTGAATGTCTAAAGGTAGGTGACGCATATAAATATGCTAAACTTTCAAATTTTTAAATCATTATGAACTAAAGACACATATGAGGTTGATTTGGTATGCAACTTCGCCTAATTTGTAGCTAGGGTTAACTTGGTCATTAACTTCAACTTATGCTCTCTCCAACAAAGCCATCTTTCATGCTTTCTTTCCAAGTTTATCATCGAGTTGACTTTGAGTGCTACTTTACTCAAGTTGTATCTAAAATCGACTTGGCCTTCACCTTCAGTAGATGATTTCTTCACAAAAACTTTATTTTTTCTGAGTTATCTCCCAATTTGCACATGCGGTCAACTTTGGATATAATTTAGCCTAAAAAGACACATCTAAGGTCAACTTTGAGTGTGACTTCAAATTGATTTTTTCTTATAACAAATTTAACTTGCCATTACTTCTTCCAAGTCACTAGTGGAGTCAATTTCAAATACGGCTTCAACCAAGTTGCAACTTGAGGTTGACTTTTAGTGTAACTTCAAATGATTTTTTTCTTTACAGCAGCTTCAATCTTCTTGAATTGATTTTTCAAATCGTACATGGGATCAACCTCAGGTGCGTCGTCACCTAAGTCACATCACATTTGGGGTCTTCACATGAGACTTCACATGTGCTTTCTTTCTTTCATTTCTGTTGCTGAAATCCGTATTAAAGTCACTCTTGGAGTTAACTTGAGTATCAACTTCGCCCAAGTAGCACATAAGGTTAACTTGACCTGAGACTTCAACGACGTTGCACTTGTGTTCCTTATCTTTAAGATTTTTTGTACGTTATCTTGTAGATGCTTAACTGAAAGTCTATTATTAACCAAAATCCATTTCAATTTGGTTTCTAATAATCAAAACTTATCATTTGACTTGCAATCTGCCATCATTGAGTTCACAACATCTGCTCTCTCTATCCACTTACCACACCCATATCCTTCGCCTATCCCACTAGTTGTACCCATCTACACCTACTTCTCTTGTTCTCTCCGATCCCTACTAACTCTTATTTCCTCCTTCCATCTCTGCTTTATTGTCCTATCCTTATGTTTAGATTAACCTCTCCCTCATTTGCTTTAAACTTTTCAGTTTCCAATTACATGTATAGTTCTTTTTCCCTTAAACTTATCATTCCCCTCCTCTCTTTTATCCTACGGTGTCCCTTTTCGTCTGTTTCTGTGGCCTTCTTTACACTCATTTTTTCTCCAGCTCCCACTTCTTATACCAATCCTTTCCCCACATCACATCCTTTTCTTCCACATCAAATAACCCCTCATCACTCTCCTCTCCACCAGCCTCAATCTAACTTAGTTTTCGCTCCGAGGTAACTACCTTCGTACCTCCCCATTTCCTTAAGGACAACTAAGAGAGGTCAAAAAAGAGGACCTATAGCAACGAATTGGCCATGAGCAAATATGGTTGCTGAAATTATTTAACAATAAAATTCTAATTTTTAACAATGAATAAGCTTCATTGCTAAATACTAAAGTACATTCAATAAAAAGGTTTACTATGGAAACTGATATTTATAGTAGTGCTAAGATATGGAATATGCTCTAAAGGGCTTGGCCAACCACAAATTTGGCTGCTAATGAATGAAAACGACTTAGGTTGACTTGCATCACAAATATTGCTCATTATGTTATTCTCGCATAGCCTTGAATTAAAAATAAAATGGAGCCCGATTACAGGTAGCTAGTTGTATAGATGCTTAAAAGATATTATTCGTTTTTAATTTATTTTTATTTTTTTTAAATATATTTTTCCTAATTATATTTAATTCATATACCAAGTTTTGACATTTTACAATACTTATATTTATTTGCCTTTAATTTTTAAAAAATCATCAGTTTCGGAGGACATCTAAGTCATTTTCATTCCTTAAAAACTTAATTTTTAAAAATAAAAAATAAATATGTAAAAATATTGTAAAATGGAAAAACTTCCTAAACAGCTTAAATACACTTAGGAAAACGTATTTATGAAAAAAAATTAAAATAAAATGAAAAATGAAAAATGTGCTTTAAACATATATAGACCGAGCTCCAAATAAAACCAGCATAACTGAACAAATGATAGTCCAGTCGCGTAATTAACGCACGCATGCATCAGTCAATATATAGTCAATAACAAGATCATAGATACATCGTAAAAGATCCAATTGGGCATGGTGTATGAGTCCTTATTAGCCTTATACTAATAGATCCACTTGCAAAGTGAACAGAATGCAGATTGCAGAGAGATAAAAATGGGCCTTCGGGGATGCATACCATTGGGCCATAAGCTAACAATTTCCAAGGGTATGGAATTGCCTTGAAGTAAAAGGGAAAGAAAGAAAATAACTGATGACAAACCTCATTGTAGGCAACTAATTCACTTATTGACACCATACATATACATATATCTATATCTCGCTCTGGCTAGCATGTATGGTATTAATTATGGTTGTCGATAATTAATATGGTGAATAATTAAGGTTCTTTTCGTGAAATTTGTTGCAGTCAGAGTAATTTCATTGCAAGAACCTCATGCATTTGAGGTAATTTGCTTGGGCACGCCTAGTTTAGCCTATAGAATATGAATAAAATACACTTCAAAAACGCTTCCGTGAAAAATTTAAAAACGAAAAAAAAATTAGTAAGTGTATTAGAACAGCCTAAAATAATCTTATAGGCAAGTTAGTTTAGGCCAGCCTTACAAGATCATTATTCATATTTTAAACCATATATTTTACAGTGGAATACGTTAGGGTGCATCTTGTTGCACCATATTATGGTGCACCAGGACATATCGGAGTCTAGTTTGATGACAGTTTATTGACTTTGGTATCATTTATTTAACTACCATATTAAGTTTAATCAAAATCAAATATGTATATGGTTTTCATGTAGAAACTGTTAAAATCAATGTAAAATAATTATTTGATTTATATACCAACTTTAAAGTTGTTAATACTTTTCTCAAAAAAAAAATTTGTTAATACAACATTTAAATGGTTTAAAATATTATTCTTATATCGATAAATTGATGTATTATAACATTTTGATGTGCCTATGAATGTATCTAAGTGTTTTTCAAAATGTATACATTATTAAATATATGTTTAAATATATGTGGCTGTCCAAGATTCAAATTTAACTTATTATAGCATGATAGACTGATGTGATGGATTATTTTTTGATTTCATCATCAATGTGTGGGTTCCATTTCATAATAGCTAATCATAACTAAAGTACAACATTGTATTTCCTAGATATCTTTTTTAAGTTAAAAAATTATATTTATAAAAAAAATGTAGGAATATATCCTTTTGAAAATAATTTTTCGTTTAAGATTATGAATTAAATAGAAAGAATATAAACTTCAAGTCATTCTTTTATAATTTTCGGGCAAACTAAGCTGCAATTTTTTATTTCGATAGAAACAACGCATACGAAAATGAAAAAGACATAATACAATACGAACATGATTTACTCTTTTCTGAAACCCTATTAATAGATAACACTATCCATTTTTCCCACTTTTATGGTTGATTAGAAATTCGATTTGTCCATTATATTTAGCATCATTATATTATCACGAAAATTCTATCATTTGAATAGTACCACACGGCCTCCATCTACAAATATACAAAATCAATATAAAAAACTCTATCACCGCTTTAGCGCTGAAGATATTGGTCTCGCTTTTTTTACTTAACCAAAAGGGAAAGGTAAATTGGGTTATTAAAAAAATCTTTAGTTTAAATGTTAACCGCTTTATGATTTAATTCTCCTTGAATGAAACATTTTAAATAAAAAATGAGAGCTAAAATAGTGAAAATAAAAAACGTAAGAAGACAAATTTTTATAATGGTTCAAATAACCCTTCTACTCCACTCTACCAAACACATACATTTTGTATTTTGAGTTCTACTAAAATATCAAAATACAGCTTAGAGCATATTCTCTCTTATAGATTTCAACTCTCAAGGTTTTACACAACCAAAAACTGTTGGTGAACACCTCTCCAACTAATTCTTAGTTTATGTCAAACAGTTGGCCTTCATCTCTAGCATTAAGCCAATAGTTCTAATCAAGTATTCAAACAAAAGAAAATATATACTTTACATAATTGTGTAAGAATGTGAAACATAATAAGTTCTAAATTGTAGCAGAAGAAGACCAAAAAATGTAGCTTTCATAGTTGTATAGCAGAGCTTGACTTGAATTCTTATGTATGTACCGTTGAGTACATGTGAGCAGGAAGATGAGAGCTCATTGAATTACTTAACTAATTTTCGTAACTTCACTTGGTGAGATATTTAATATCGTGAGAGAAATGTAGCCATTTAGTGGTAGGTGGCATGTAATAAATGCACCAACATTAGAATTTTTCAAATATTATACTCTGAAGTTGCTACTAGAGTTGACCTAGGGTTTAACTTTACCTACAGTCGCATATCAAGGTTGACTTAGAATACAATTTCATAGATTTGTTCTTACATGTTTTCTTCTTTAAGTCGTAGTCCAGGTTAATCTGAGTTGCGACTTCAACTAAGTCGCATGTGGAGTTAACTTGAATGTAATACTTTAACACTTGATATGTTCTAGAGACTTAGCTTCATATGTTCACTTTCTCAAGTCACAATTGAAGTCGATCTAGGGTACAACTTCATCCAAGTCACATGTTGGGTTGACTTGAATATGCTACTTTTACGTTCTAGAGACTTGGCTTCATCTATTCACTTCTTAAGTTGTAGTTGAGGTCGATTTGTAGTGCAACTTTACCCAAGTTGTATATAAAGTCAACTTAGCTGCACAACCTCATTCAAGTTAATACTTGGTTGGACTTGAGTCGCGACTCTAGCTATTTGCATTTTGAACTTAATATGATCTTTGAATTTTTATCTTATATAAACTCAACCAAAGCCTTATTAGTAGCTTTATTTCATTTTAATTGAATTGTTAATCATCAAAATTATGATTATTTGTAATTTTCGACAATTGAATTCACATAAGAAATTGACGTGAGGGTGTATAGGATAGTGTGAGTATGAGGTTCAAGGATCAAATGTTGAAGGCAATTACCTCATTATCCTTTTCTTAGAGTACACCTCAATTACATTCTTGGTCATCCAATGCGGGTGGCATAATAAAAAATATATAATAAAATGACTTTATGCAATTTTAATTTTGAAGTTATATTTTCAACCTGTCAGTTGTCTAAAATATCATTATTATGTGGATAAATAAATTTATTAAGTATAATTATATTGTAATGTATGTGCAAATGGATCTAAGTATCTTTTAAAATTTACACATGGACATATATTTACCCAAAAGTGATCCATACACATTTTTCGATTTGGATGAAATTTGATATTTTAGTTAAACAAACAAAGCTTAATATGATAAATGGAGTTGATTTGTTATCACTCACAAGAAAAAATGAATAAGGTTACGTGAATCAACTTCTATATAATACAAGAGAGACTATAGATATAAATTTAAAGAGACAATGTAAAGGTATTTATGAATTTAAAAGGTTTAATACTATAATATATTTATTCTTAAGTAACAAAATTGGCAACCATTTGGTTGCTATTAGGTTGTTGCATATGCCCAATAGTAATGAAAATGTATATTTTCATTATTGAATATATGTGACAACTTAACGATAACCATAGTGCTACTAATTTTGTTGTTAAAATCTAATTTTTTATTATGTATCATTACAAAGGAGTCCCATCTCTACTCAGGTTGGAACTTGTATACTCATGCACATAAGCCCCATGTGACACCAATGGGCTATGCCCAGCTTCACTTACAATCCAACTTTATTAGTATGAAATGGTTGGGTGTTTTAGAGGATTTAAAAGGTTAAATATTACAATAAATTTAAGCATAAGTAACAAAATTGATAACCATTTAGTTATGAAATGGTTATTGTAAGGCTATCTCATATGTTTAGTAGCAATGAAAATGCTCATTTGCATTATTGAATATATCTAACAACCCAACAGCAATCATAGTACTACCAAATATTATTATTAAAATCCGACTTTACTATTGTGAAATGGTTCGTGAGATATCTATTAATGTTAAGAGAAAACAGAAAAAGTTTAGCACATTTTGAAGGCAATGTAAGAAAAAGGATTGTAAAATTTTAGTAAATTTGAAGGGCATGCTATATGTCATGTACATGTACTAAAATAACTTCCACTTAGTGAAGCTAATTTTATGCTACATATAATATATCTATTGGAAGATAATTGAATGCACCCATTTTCACTTAGCTTTGGTCTATCCGATTATATTTAACAAATTTTTTATAAAATTATCAATCTAGGTATATTTAAAATATAAGATAAGTCTTACCTTTTTTAGATTTGTAGATTTTTTTAAAATTTTTAAAATATATCATTGTTTTAATAAAAATTCTAAAAAATATTTACACATCTACAAAAATGGTAAAACTTAATACATATTTTAAATACACTTAGATTAAAAATTATATAAAAATTTTCAAACAAATTTTAGAAAATAAATTTTTACACCCAGGTGCACTAAACCTAAGTGCACCATGCATGTATTTTGGTTACATTAAATATGCTTTGACTATAATTGGTCATTCAATTACAAATCATTAGTTATTTTTCAATGGTGTTGATTGGTTACATGCAACCAATTTTCTATATTAAATATAACAAAAGTAATATTTAACATAACTATTAAAATTTGACCAAGAAGGTAACAAAATATTGGTTGCACACATTTGAACAAAGTAGTCAAATCTTTCATTGCATTTGATCAAGGGTGTAAATCTAAGTGCTTTATTCTATGTTACTAAGATATATAGAAGCAAAACTATGTAATTCTTTCAAAATTTAAGATTTTGATCATTAATAGAAAATTTAATTCATTTATTGCATTTAACATGATTTGTTTAACGATGATACCAACTTTCATCCCATTCAAATATGTCTATGAGTTACATTTTTAGAAAAATATATATTAATGTGTAATTATGAAAAATACTTGGATCATTTTATATATATATTAGAATATAATAATACTTTATAGAATCATTTATCCACATAGAAATGACATTTAGGTAGTTTAGATGTTGAAAATATAACTTTAAAATTGATATTTAATACTGAACTATTTTATTATACTTTATAGAATCATTTATCCACGTAAAAATGATATGTTAGGTGGTTTAGATGTTGAAAATATAACTTTAAAATTGATATTTAACACTAAATTATTTTATTATATTGATTTTTGTGAGGCTCATGCACGGTGATATTAGATAAATAAAAGGGTTTCAAGATACTATAAATAAATTTATAGTAAATATAATAGATGGAATGATTTTTCATGGACTATCATGATATAAAAAGAGAAGAAGATTACGGGAAAGATTTTATAGAAGGGGGACTGTAAATCTAATATTAAATATGTATCGGAGACATCGCTCCTCAAATCGAAAACTTAACTCTTGCTGGAACGACAAAGCCACACTGGCGATGGCACAGACTACTTAAGTTGAAAAAAAAATCTCACGAGAGATGTGTTTGAAAAATAATAAAACTTTTACATAAAAATTTTTGATGTAAAAATTTTAAAATTAGTAGAAAATTATGTGATATTATAATGGTAGTGATGAAGAGTAAATAGAATAAAATTAAAGTAGATAAGTTAGTTGTACGGGTAATTTATATAAAAATGATTAAAAAGTAAAGTACTTACATAGAAAAATATGAATAAATAATTAAAAAATAATAATTACGAAGAGTAATAAGTTTTAGATTAAAAAGTTTTTGTTACGGAGAAACATGCCCAATATGTTTTCATTCAAAATGGTAGGTGAAAAACAACTGTTTCAGCCCATAAATTATATGGGCAGCGACCATCCAATACGTTGTTTTTTTATTTAAAAAGATTTTTTGTTTAGTGAACCAATCCATATAGCCTGTTGTTACCAAAAGAAAAACAACATTTTGCAACATATATAGTTTAACCATCAATTTAGCAATCCCTAATTTTTTAATAAAAAAGACAGTAATCAGGCCATTTTGCAACCGGTCCAAAAAGCATATTTTTTATTTTAGTAATACTGTTAATTTAAGTATATATTTATAAATAAAATTTTAACATTTATGAAAATGCATATAGATATATATATTTATTTTATATTTTTAAATACAGGAGTGTTTTAGTTATTTTCAATGATTTAAAATGACTAAAATATAACTATGTTTAAAAATTCAAAATAAATATATATCCAAAAATGGTAAAACCTAGATTATGGATTAAAAACATTTAGCTTAACAGTTTTGACAAAGAATTTTCAAGAAATAAAAATTTATGTTTTTGAACGAATTATACCTATCTGAAATTATCAAACCCTAATTAATTATTAAAAAAGACACTAAATACAAAATGCAATCTTTTAGCTATTGTAAAATAGTGATAACTTAAAATTTAGAAGTACTTTTTCTTTTTTATCTATAATTTTTTATACAAATTACGTTTATGCCTATGATTTGAAATTTATTGAAAATACACTTATGAAATTTTAAACTATTTGTAGTTATGCCTACAAGTTTGAAGTAGTACGTTTTTTATAAATCCAAACCACATTAATAAAGTCACATCGAGTAGATGTCCTACTAGCCCTAATAAATATAAATTATTTTTAAATTGATTATAATCTAGTGAGATATCTAATTAAAGCAATTTTTGTGTATTAACTAAATTCACATTAATAAACATAATGGATGGTTTTGATTAATTAAAAAGCATTCTAATTTTTAAGAAAACTAAGAATTTAATACTTGTCATAAGCATAACTATAAGCCTTTTAAATTTTTATGATCATACTTGCAACAAGTTTTAAAACATAAGAGTAAATACAATTTGTTTAAAAAATTATATCTATGAATGCAAATATCTCTAAAAGTTATTATTGAAATCTTGTACAAAGCAGCTTTACAAGGGAATGAGTTAGTAGTACTCTAAGAAAATCAATATTTTACATAATGGTTTTAGTGACAATTTACTTTCTTTATTATAAAAGATATAGGGTTCCGCTTCTATATATTAGCTTACAGAAAAATGCAACCCTCTCAATTTTTAAAATTTTGGACCTTTACGGAAAATTCAATTCATTCATTATTTTCAACATCATTTATTTGTCTAAGACACTAAGTTTCAATTTGATCAGTATTTTCATGGAGCCTCCTTTGTTGAAAAATATATATTTATCTGTAAATTATAAAAAATGTTTAGATCCATTTACACATATATTATAATGTAATAATATTTTATATAATCATTTATCTACATAAAAATGACATTTTTAGATGGTTTAGATGTTGAAAATATTACTTTAGAATTGATATTTAACCATTTTATTATGTTAATTTTCATGAAGCTCATGCAAAGTGATATTAGACAAATAAAGAGATTTTTGAGATACTATATACGGTACTAAATACAAAAAATAGAGTGAATTTTTTATCAACCATTAAGATATTAAAATGAAGAAAGTTACATAAAAAAAAGGTTTCGTAGATGTAGGAACGAAAGATACAAATTAGATATAAAATTTATTATATTACCTGTAATTCTTATTCCAAAAATTTACTTAATTGAAATTACAAAAAAAAAAAGCCTCTTAATTAGAAGTAGCACTTTCATCTAATGTGTTCATTTGATGGAATTTGGAATTGAAAAGGAAAGATTATAAAAAAGCTTTTTACCCAAAAACTTTTACTTATATCTTATTTTATAGCCTAATTTGGTATATTTCTATACAATTATTCTATTTTTTAATTATTTATATATATATCTTTCCTTAAAAGTACCCAATCTATTTTAATTTTATTATTACTCATATTATATCACATCACTCCCTCCCATTTTTTAAAAGCTTTTCAACTGAAATTTTTTCATCATTTTTTCGTAGTTCCCAAACACTCCATATGTTGGAAAAAATGTGCCCATCTTATATCATATGGACTATCTAAAAATATTTTTATAAAAATGAGGGTCGTCACCTATATTTTTCATCTTATTTGATTTTTATTTTTTAATATTTTTGGATTTTTAAAAAAATGACATTTATCCATGGCCTTTTGTGTTGGAAACATGTGGAAAATAAACCAAGTTTATGTTTTGATGATTAACAAATCAATTTGAGTAAATTTTGGTTACTAACATGTTTTGTAAAGATGATTAAAGGATATACAAATGAAGAAAATGAAGCACGACAAGTCAAGTCTATTTCCAAGTTGACTCAGGCTTCGACTTAGGCCAAGTCGATCTCCAAGTCGACTCAAGAAGTGACTTCGAGGTGTTATTTTCGTACAGAGTTGAAATCAAATAGCAAAGTTGTCGAAGTCGCATCCCAAGTCGACTCCGCATGCAACTTAGGTGTAGTCGCAGATCAAGTCGACTCCAGTAGCGACTTCGAGGCGTCATTTTCATCCAGAGTTGAAATCAAGGAGCAACGCTACCGAAGTCGCATCCCAAGTCGACTCCGTATGCGACTTGGGTGAAGTCGCAGGTCAAGTCGACTTCAGTTTTGACTTCAGTGTGGAACTTGAAAACCAAGTGGATTCAAATATTCAACGTAGGACAAATGAAGATCAAATCAAATCCAAAGCAAACAAAGTTGCATGTATTCATTGTGGAAAATCAAGATCACACATTTCATATACTCCAAGAGTCAAGGATTCAAAGTTTGTAAGTCATGGAGCTAAAGGACATCAAGCTAGGATGATTATATTGAGTTCAAAGAAATATAATCAAGAGAAGAACATTACTTTGAAGAAAATCAAGAGATCAAAATCATCTCCAAGAATTTCAAGTTCATCAAGCAAGCTAAAGAAGTGAAGTCGCACCAGAAGTCGACTTCACCTGCGACTTGGGTCAAGTCGATGACCAAGTCGACGTAGACTGGAACTTGAAGAAGTTGCGAACAGGCGAAGTCGCACCCGAAGTCGACTCCACCTGCGACTTGGGGTCGCAACAGTCGGAAATTTTCGAATGTTTGCGCATTAAATGCGGGCCGCCTACTTCCAAACGTTCAGATTCCCTCAACAGTTATAAAAGGCATTCAATATGAACAAGGAAGGTAGTTGAGAATTCATTAATTGAGCACAACTCCCATCTCTAAGAGCATTAAGTGATCATGCCATCATATAGAAGAAAAACTCAGATTTCAAACTGCTAAGAGCTGCTTATTGAATAATCAACATTGCTGTATAAGTTCTTCTCTGTGCCAAATCTGCCTCTATACACCAGTAACGTATAGAAATTTTCTTTTGTTATTTGGTGTTATATTGAACTTGATTTAGTTTGGGTAACTAAGATCAAGTATAAGCAAAGTAGTGTGTGATTGGAGTGGAACTCGTCACCTACTTGTGCTATGATTTGTTGATGCCCCTTAGAGTTGAAATCTAAAAAAGAGCAATGGCTCTAGTTGTATTTGTGAAATACATAGTGAACCCAAGTCACAAAGGGTGTGAGCTTAGAAGAGTGGAGTAGAGAAGGTTGCTCGAACCACTATAAAATCTTGTTTGTTGATTTTTATTTCTGCTCTTCGCACTATATTGCTTTCCATTTGTTTCTTCATAAAGGAGACTAGATTAATCCAGGTTAAAGTTTCTGTTTAAGTTAAAAAAATTTAATTACCCAATTCACCCCTCTCCTCTTGAGTAATCGTCATTAACTCAGGACCAACATTTTGTATTTTCAAAAGTCTATGAACAAATCAAACAAATTCTTTAAAAAAAATATCAAATTTCACAGGGAATGAATTTTAGGTGAGACATGGACAAATATAAAAAAAAAACTAAAAATATATTTTTTTAGGCGATAGTATAGGATATGGAACCCTTAAGATAAGTTTGTTGAGGTAAATATAGGTTAAAGGAAAATGTTCTATTTCAATCGGATGCAAAATGGGGCTCATGTGATAATATTTATATAGTCATCTTTGGATTAAGAACATATGTTAATTTTAGATGTGTTAGATTTTATAAAAACAATTTTAAAATGATTATTTAAATCAAATTATTTTATACATTGCATGTTTGTTTACCTATAAAACTATTCACTTTTTGTAATTATCTTATTTTTTAATTATTTTTTAATATTTTCCTTTACAACTACTTTATTTTTTAAACATTTCTATACAACTACCCTTACAACTAACCTATTTATGTTAATCTTATTCTATTTACTCATCATCGTTATCTTTCTCTAGTCACATCATTTTCTCTTATTTCAAAAAATTTTATATTAAAAATATTTTATTTAAAAGTTTCTTAGCTTACCAAATATGAACTATTTTTGTACCATTTTTAGGATTTTATTACGCAGTTTTCTGATTTTGATGAAAATTAGTGTGCTACTGAAATATATAATTTTAAATACAATTGGTGGATTAAATTTTAATTTCATAATCTATTGATGTCCTTTTGCAGCGAGTTGCCTCATAACTATATACGTGCACTACGCATGCGCTGGAGTATTTTACACATATAATTAAGACGCTCTGGAGAAGCTTGTGATACTCACACATGTTTCAAATTGCCTAAATGGCTTCGGGGGCGTATAACTGACTTAAAAAATAAAAACAAACTGAAAAGGGACATTTATGTTAATCTCATAAATGATGATCCGGTGGTTTTTTATTATATCTGGTGTGGTGCGTAGGACCCATGCATCCAAAGTAATCCACTGAGATCCTGCTAGCTGAGCAGTAAAATCTTTGGTGGTCGTCAGGAATTAGCAAATGCGCGTATTTTGTATACATGTAGGTATTAATGGGTCTTGTCATTAACTCAAAACATCAGCTTAAACACGCTAGAAAGAAGTGGGGCTGGGTAAGTTCCACAGTCTTATAAGCTTGGATTATCGACTAGCTAGCTAGCTACATTCCAATAGTCGATCATTTCAAGAATTAAAAGTAATTACATATAAAAATACGAAATTATTGTAATTAATAGGTACTAATTAAACCAGACAACCAAAATTTTCTTCTTAATTAATTCTTAGTTTCATACTCCATTTATAATTGGGCTTTTCTCTCATAGGACCTGTAGCAAATTTCGTCCCTTTGGATTTTAATCTTTTCCTTTTATTAAAATTCAAGTCATACGTTGTATTGGAACTAATTATTTGACCTAAACATAAAAATAAACATTGTTAAAACTTGATAATATGTAATAGGAAAAATATAACTTTAAAAAACCTCATGAATTAATTTGCTGTAAATCATATTTAAATCTAATTAAAATGATTGTTCATGTCATAAAAATGTTCATACAGGAGAATATAATCCATGGCTTGGATTTTCAAAAATAAAAAAAGGAAGTTAAGGGGTGCAGTTTGCGCCTGGTCTGATGGGAGAAAAAGCCCTATGAATTTTCAAGAGTTGCATGTCAAAGGCCATTCTTCTATATACATGTGAAGAATGTGCTGGTGCATATATTTTTAGGACGTACTGGTGAGATGTTTGCTTGTGGCTAAGAATCAATATTGCAATTAAGCGTTAGTCAATGACGATCCAAAACGGGACTTCAGCTGCATGCGCCCGGGGACATCCAACTGAAGTCCGTAGAAAACGGCTAGGTTAGGTAGTAACTTAACGCAACATGGCATGCGTTTTAGCTTTTGCTTTTTTCTTTTTTCTTTTGAAGTTTTCCAGACATGGTGTTATGGCAGTACGATTCCTTTCTGCGTGAATTGAATTTGCTGTGGACAGTTTTTAATATGCGGCCGGGGGAAATCTAGTGGAAGACGGAGATATTTGTAATAAAAAAAAGCCAATTAATAACCTGCATATAGGTACATCTGTGAATAATGCACACACTAATCACCGATTAACAACACTAATCCTCCTATGTTGAAACGCTTGGTTACTGGTTAGGCACCCATGAGGTCACTTTGCTAAATTTAAATTATCCATCTTTACTTGAAAAGATATTTTTTTATATATTATAAATATATTTATATACATGTATCGAAGAAGATACAGAAGTTTTAATAATTTAATATCTAAATAATTTTAATTTAGTGGTGTATTATCAATGATTATTTCATGGTAAAAATTTTTATTTCCTAATTATAATATATTAAACAGGTAGGTAATTTAGATTTCATAAAATTGATATATTGAGGCAAAATATTTCTGCATTTGGGAAGGCCCGGACGTTTTCACCCAATTATCTCCCCATTATCCAATAGTCGTAAAGAAAAAGAAGGATCTGTGCCACAAAGATCTAATTGAAACATCTAGTTTGAGAACATCATAAAAAGAAATCGAATACAAAATGTAAGGGCTATGATTAGCACATTACAGACCAAAATGGATACCAACCTAAACATTTCATGCGACGAAACTTCTTTGCTTTTTTTTTTTTTTTGTTGCCTTATTAGCAAGAACTCTGTTATTTTCCGCCTCCGCCAACACCTCCCCCTCCACCGAACCCGCCTCCACCGCCAGCACCGGCACCTACGCCGAACCCTCCTCCTGCCCCAAATCCACCGCCACCACCAATTCCTCCTCCACCTCCACCTCCGCCTCCAAATCCACCCCCGCCTCCACCACCCACTCCAGCACCACCACCAAAACCACCACCAGCGCCTACACCACCACCACCACCAACTCCACCGCCAGCTCCTCCTCCGACTCCTCCACCACCACCAACCCCTCCTCCGGCTCCACCTCCAAGTCCTCCACCGGCACCTCCTCCAAGTCCGCCGCCAGCTCCACCACCTGCGCCACCTCCCGCACCAGCTCCTCCTCCGGCTCCTCCCCCTGCACCACCACCAATTCCACCACCCGCTCCTCCTCCAAGTCCGCCGCCGGCTCCCCCACCCGCACCACCACCAATTCCACCACCCGCTCCTCCTCCAAGTCCGCCGCCAGCTCCTCCTCCGGCTCCTCCACCCGCACCGCCACCAATTCCACCACCCGCTCCTCCTCCAAGTCCGCCGCCAGCTCCTCCTCCGGCTCCCCCTCCCGCACCGCCACCAATTCCACCACCCGCTCCTCCTCCAAGTCCGCCGCCAGCTCCTCCTCCTGCTCCCCCGCCTGCACCGCCACCAATTCCACCACCCGCTCCTCCTCCAAGTCCGCCGCCGCCACCAGCTCCTCCACCAATTCCTCCACCAGCACCACCACCTATTCCCCCACCAATTCCACCGCCAGCTCCTCCACCAATTCCCCCACCAGCACCACCACCTCCACCAAATCCGCCACCACCTCCGCCGCCCAAACCCCCACCACCGCCTAGTCCACCTCCGCCAGCACAGCCCCCAAGCCCGCCACCGCATCCTCCACGACCGAACCTGCCATGTCGAAATCCCCTCTTGTAAATCCCATGGCCAAGGCCTCCTCCAATCCAAGGCCGACGCCCCCCAAAGAAGTGCTTCTCATCTTCCGAACCACCACTCACCTCGGCTACAGCAATGCAGCTGCTAGTTATAAAAGCCAAAGCAAGCACAAACACAAGTATGCAACCTCCAGCACTTGCAACTCCCATTTCATCAACTGATCAAAGGCCAAGCAGGAACACAGAAATAATGAAGAAGAAGAAGAAGAAGAATGTGCTAATCGCTGAGCGTGTTTGTGCTTGTACTGGGTGTGTGAGCGGCGTAAGCGCATGTGAGGTGGATTTATAGCAAGCGCGTGCGAGAAAGCATTTAGTACTACTACCAGCAAAACCCAGCAGACGAAAGTAAATGCGGCCATTGTTTTATTGGGTTGAGTTCAAGCCTTTCAACTGCCATCCCACCCCTACTTAAAAGCCACACGCATTTGACTTTGGTGTTTTTGAAATCAGTGAAGCTTTGATAATAGTCAACCTACTACCATTTATTTATTCAATTCGATGGCCGGATGATGATCAGAAATTCCCTACATCAACCAGTATACTAGCAAGGGGAATGAGCCGCATGCAACAGCGAGTGACTTTACCGCATTTTCTGTCTTTTGTGGATTTGGGTCATAGAGGACCCTAATCTTATGCTCTGTATGCTCCCGGGTGCATGAGATGAAGGTCCGTATTCTACTTTGCCAGGAGCAATTGCAGGGATTAGGGAGAGAAATCGGTAACGGTTTCACTCATAAATCACATCATGCGCGTGACTCGGTTATGACTACTGTCAAGCTACACAGGTGGAACATTCATGCATGCATGAAATTTCTCGTGACGTCGTAGAAGTATTCTGTCCTTTATGGGTTTTTTGTATTTTAAAACTTCTAATTTTTTCTATTTGCATTTTAAATTCTAAAATTTAGTTGTTTGCATTTTAAATCTTGAAAATTTTAATTCCTTTATATTTTAAACTCTAACTCATAACGGCATTAAAAACCACCAATAATCCATACAAAATGATATAAATAATCTCGGATATTTAAAAAAATATTTTTATATTTTAAACTTGACTATTAGTCTTTCTTTATTTTATTATTAAAGGTTTCAGTAACATCTTCACCTTAAATACATATTTAAGTATTTTTTTAATATTTTGAAGGGTATTTATGTCATTTTGCATGAATTAACAAAAATTTGTAGTGTCGTTATGAGTTAAGGTTTAAAATATAAAAGAACCAAAATTTCAGAATTTAAAATACAAATAACCAAACTTCAATGTTTAAAATGCAGATAGACAAATTTAAAGGGTTTAAATGCAAATACCCTCCTATTGTCATCATTTTTTTGGGAAATTCTGCCACGAAACCAGTTGTACCTCGTAACGTAAATTTATCTTGTACCTCTTTTTATTTAGATCGACGTTATTTATTTTATTTAAGACTATTGTTAAATAGCCTAACTATTAAAACTTGCTTGATTGAAATTAACCTTTTATAATCCATGATCTTAAGATTTCGTGATTAATTGTATACCACTAGTGCTATCAAAAAAAATTTGTATACCAATAGTATTGAAATTATTTTTCACATCATAGAAACATTTATGGGAAAAGACCGTGAGACGCAAGAATAGGTCAAGAATAGCTGTTCCCTTTGCATTCAGAAACTTAGAATTCATTTCCATAGCCTAGTGGCTAAATGCCGGCCAAACATGGTCTAAGCAAGGATCTAAAAATACAATTCCGTGGTCTCATGGAACTCAGTGAGCCACAAACAAAGATTCCTGCAAATTAGTTTTTAAAGAAGTTTCCTAAATAATTTTTTCTGCTGAGTAACTAATTCGAAGGTATAAATTACAAAATTGCAGAAAAAAGGAAGAAAAATAAAGACTGCCAAGACTAAGAAATTGGGCCTTCAAGCTTTACGGCAAAAATTGGGCCTTTAAGGTTTGTGGCATCATGACATTGTATGTAATCAGAATTTTAAAGAGAGTGAGAAAGATATTGAAAGAACACTTAATAATTTTGATATTTCAATATTTGATATTAAAAAGGACAAATATAATACTTATTTATATTATATTACGGATAATAATGATATCTCATGTTAGCTATAAATAATATGAGAAACTCATTCATATCGCATCATAAACTAATTTTATCCTATCAGAATGTCATCACAAATTTAAAACAATATTAATTACACAAAAATAACCAAGCAAGGATGCATGCATAAACTAACAGACAGTATTAAAGATGATAAATCAGGTTAAGTAAATTTAAGGCTCAAAGTGCTGTCACCAAACTTCTATAATACATAGAATTAGCTAAGTAACATCGTTAGTGCATAACTTTTATATTATGCCGCCATTAGTGTAGAAATAGGAGCATACACATGCATTTTAGCATGATGAAAAAGCTCGACAGTATATTTCTGTTGATATAGAAATAAATCATTTGGTCTACGTTGAATCTCAATGCGAAGAAAGTAACACAAGAACCTCATGTCTTTAATGGACAAACTTCTTAATCAAAGAATGCAATTGTTCAGAGTTACTATGAGTACAAACCATCAAATCCATATAAATTAAAAAGAAGAAAAGCATCGTTATTAGTTTTAGAGACAAGTAAGAATGGCTCAGCCATGATATTAAAAAGTCAATGCTAAGAAGAAATTGACAGACCAAATCATACTTATGGCTCTTACTTTAAACTACATGAGGATCATTTTTATTTGCATACAAATTGGGAAAAAACTTAATTCACATGGCCGAGAGGTTGAGCCATTTACACTAGCTTTGTTAAACAATCAACCAAGAAAGGCGTTATCAACTTCAAGTTGACGAATTTTCCACAAAAGCATGGTTGCAATTGAAAGAACCAAATGGATGGTAACTTTTTTATGGTGCAATTCGGACTCATTCAGTTGGAGTTCACTTTAACTCTAATCCTAATTTTAATTCTATTTATAAAACTTTAACATTAACACTAGCCCTAAATCTATACTCACAACGTTTCAAGTATGGTACTCATAACATTTCACTTTTAATTCCTTACACGCTCATACCATCACAGACGGGAGCTGATTTGTTGCACCCGGTAGCAGGCAGCGCTCCCTGCTCCCAGGGGCATAAACTTACTTTTTTATTTTTTTTGAAATTTTGCTTTTTTAAAACTGTCCGGGAGCAAGGAGTGCTGCTGCTCCTCGGTGCAACAGATCAGCTCCCGTAATAGACAACCTAAATGATAAATGACAATTTTACCCCTACCACCTTTACTAAGCAAGCAATTCAAACGAAATCCTCCGTCATTACTGCCATGCCAGTCAAGATCGAAGATTTAGACTTGGATTCCCCAATTCCACTCTCAATCCAACAAACCAGTTGGACCTGGCCCCACAAAAGTAGAGGGTGGAGAGAGAGCCAACGCTGCTAGTGGATGTCCAAAAGAGGGGGTGTCATTGAGCTTCGGTAAGGCCAAGGAGCACTACAAGGGCTTCTAGCAGCGGCCGTGGGGGAACTTTGTGGCGAAGATCCATGATCCCCAGCCGAAGAGCCAAAGGATTTAGCTAAGGATGTTGAACACGGCGATGAAACCAGCTTAAGCATACGATCAAGCTACATTTCAAATGCGCGGAAGTAAGGTAATCCTCAATTTCCTGCTAGGGGCTGGAAACTCAGCCGCAGAAGTTGCGACTGTCGATGCTGAAAGTTACCAAAGTTTGGAGGGATAATCTATGACTTCTTCAGATCGCCACTACCCTTTCTCCTCTTCATAAAATTAGCATATATAGTGATGGTCGACTTCGAATATCTAGCGGTTTCGTTGTTGTTGTGGAACGGGTATTCTTGGTAACAATGCATACATGTATGTCAAATATAAGTGTCAGTTAAGCCGGTTGTATAGGCCAGTTGGTTGAGAATTAGAGTTGTAAGAGTCCTATAAAAGGAGGACTTGAGTCTAGAGAAAGAGTCGATTGTAATCTTTGTTTCTGTTGCAATGCAATAAAGAGTTACTGAAGCTTGTCTTACAAGAGAATAGGTCCTTGGTGCGAGTCCACTTCTAGGCAGGATCGCATCAATTAGTACTAGAGCTTCACGCATGGCAACTGTGAATTTTGAGAAGATCGACAATTCTTGGTCGAGACACTTAACGAGGATCCAAGCAAAGGTGGATGAAGCCCTCATTCTCTCGAGCGGATCCAGAGGAAGTTAAACTGCGCTGCAGATACAAGAATATGCTAACTCATGGGGAGAATCTAGCTACCATTCAATCCGCCATGATCCGGCTATAAACGATGGCAGCAATGGAATCACCAATCATCAATTTCTTGGTCATCCCTACACAAATCTTGACATAGTCAGAAGAGGTAGCCGTGGGAACAAGATAGAGGACGAGGCGAAGGCCAAGAAACTGTTGACAAGGTTAACAAGCAAATTACAAACTTACGATGCCGAGATTCAGCGGCAAAGGCTGTATGTCAAGACATGGAGAGGACAATGAAGAACGAGCCACCTACTCATGCAGAAACATCCCTTCCACTTGCAACATCTGCTGCCAAGAAACCGCAAGTACCTCTTAGGCTTCATCCCCATCTTCAGTGACAACCAGAATTTGAATTGTTACCAAATCTTTACTAGGATCTAACTCAGCGATCAAAATACGAACTTTGGCACTGACAAAGTTAGTCGTGGCTTTGGACGAAGAGATGGCCGGCGACTCACAATCAATGCACAGCAGAGGAAGGAAGAGGTTGTCAACAACAACCTAGTGTCGTCGCTGCAGCTAAAGGAGCCCGCGCATATCTTAGAGGGTCCTCTTGAGGGTGGAGCGGCGAGTTTCGCGGTCGACGACACAAACCCACTATTCTTGGGTCTACCATCCATGAGTCTTTGCAAGACCGTGAGTGGTTGCAAAAAGTAGATGGTGGTCGGGATGACAACCCGGAAAGAATAGCTAAAGCCAACGAACGAATCCCAGGTTGCAATCACACTGCCAACAGCTGTGGGCTTAAGCTGATTGAAATCTAAATGGGATGGAAGAATAAAAAGTGATATGTTGTTAGGTTGAAATGATATATTACACCAAGCACCTCTCAAATGGAAACTCCTATTTTTAACGACACTCAACCGACTTTGGCACAAAAATTCTAATTAATTTTAAGTTGGTGAAAGGATATTTTTATACCGTTAGCTTTTATGAAGATTTCCATATGAAGATTTCCACAAGCTATTCATCTATCCTGTAAAATTGTGGTTGAATTTCTCCTTTCTCCATGAACTCTCGAATAAAATGATAACGAATGTCGATGTGTTTTGTATAGCTGTGGAAGATGGAATTCTTGGTCATGGTGATAGATGACATGTCGTTGCAGTAAATTGATGTAGGAGACTTCACTTCTAATGTATGTAGAATTCCTTTTAACAATAATGTTTCACATGCTACACTTGTTGTTGCAACATATTCTACTTCTGTTGTAGATAATATCACTATCTTCTGCTTCTTTGATGACTAGGAGATAATATTTGATTCGAAGAAAATATATAACTACTTGTGCTTTTTCAATCATCAATAAAACTAACCCAATCATTATCTGTATAATTTAACAAGCTAAAGCTTTCTCCTTATTTATATAGAATGTCATGATTCTTCGTACCTTGCATATATCTTAAAATTCCCCTAGCAGCTATAGAATTAATTTTGCTTGGCTTTGCATAGACTTGGAGACGATGCTCATAGCATATTTTGACATACACCAGGAGACAATGCTCACAGCATGTACAATATCTAGCCCTGTGTTGGTTAAATATATTAATGATCCTACTAGGCTACGGTATATTGTTTCATCTACCTTTTCTTTTCCATCATCTTTGGACAATTTTTATTAACGGTCGTTGGTGTAGCCATGGGATTGCAGTTGGCCATATTAAATTTCTTTAATACATCATCCACATATTTTCTTTGAGAAATAAATATCATATACAAATGTTGCTTTACTTGCATACTGAGAAAATATTTCATGACACCGAGGTCCATTACTCAGAGTCTTGCATCTTAGATTTCTTGAAATCTTCAACCATTTGCAGATCGGTGCTCATATATATAAGATCATCCATATATAAGCATAGGATAAGAAGATATTAAGCCCCTTATGTCTTTATTTAGAGTGACAGCTCGCTTGGGCTTATGATGAAATTATACTGAAGAAGATAATTATCAACATTGCTATTTCTAGCTCTTGAAGCTTGCTTAAGACTATATAACGTCTTGCTAGCTTACATATTTTTCCTTCTTTTCCGTCAATAATATAACCTTCTAGCTAGTCTACATATACTTCTTCTTCAATTTCTCTCTTGAGAAAGATTGATTTGACGTCCAATTGAAAATTCGTAGCTTTAACTATGCAGTGAAAACAAGTACAATTTGAATAGTTTCCATTCAGATAATCGAGGTGTGGCACCGCAACCCAAGCACCACAACATGAGCCTTAGTCCAGGACCGTTTATTGATTGGTAAACGTGAACATGATTATTGTCCTGTCATACGGAGAGATCTTAACACATATATGGATTAATAATTCCGATCATAAAAACTTATCACATGGCACTTAGATATTTTTGCACAATTTTGCCCTCCTTGGCCAACGTCAAACCTGATATGCACATGCAACATTAAATTCCTACCCATCATGTTTCATCCCATATTAAAGTGTACATTCATCATCAGTCATTATTTTTTCAATAATTCAATAAACACCAATCCATATACATCACAGTGTATAATTTCATAAATTTCATCAAGTTGTAAACATTCAACTCATAATATATTTTTCATCATATAAATGTATCCACAGAAATACAGGAATTCATAACTCTTCATTTAAACCTGAGCTCCTCCTTGGTAGCCATGTTGCACCTGTTTTAGGATTTGGAAAACAAATCGTGAGTATAACTCAGTAAGAAAGTTGCATAGTTTTTCAGGCAAAGTTTGCATTTAAATAATATCTTTGAAACCAACATGATACCCACTCGTGGGTATATTATGAAAAATGCAACATCATACCCATTATGAGTATATCATGAATAATGTTATGCATTATTATCATTAAAAATATGAATATCGTATGATGGTACGCTAGCTAGGTGACCATCCGTCATCCTGCTCCCATCTCATGAAAGGCGCAGTAGGCCTATGATCTATTTTAGCTATCTGATCACACTAGATGGGGACAATCGGTCCACTTATATCGCTAAAGTGAACCTCGTACCTTGTGCGAAATATAGACATAGATATGCTAGCATGATTTTCATGAGTAAGAATTTGAGCCATAATTTCTCAACAACATTTAATAAAATACTATACAAGTCATTTACAAAAATTATAGGGATAGCTATCCTTAAATAATTCCAAAAGCATTCAAACATCTATTTGCAAGATTTAATTCAAAACATTTAAATAGCAATTTCCAACACATTGTGATAATTTTGAAAAAGCAAGTTTTAAAAATTTGCTTGCTTACCTAAATTCACCTTAATTTTCTTCATTCATTTTTTCTTTGCCTTTGCCTATATACATAAGAATGATATTTCATTCATACACATAATTTCATATGCTTGCACATAATATAGTTTTCCAACTCACATGATTTCCATCAATTTATTTATCCTACTTGTTTTTCGAACTAGGTGTTCATTTTCCTATTCACACATCGGCATAACTTGCGCTTTTATAACACCCATTCTTTCCATTTTTAATACGCTTATTTAGAGAAATTTTTAAGTTTATTATAATCTTTCATTTAACTCAATATATAGAAGTTCAACATTTCTCATTCATCATTTATCATCCATTCTTTACATTTCTCACATTGGTGCTCACTTTAGGTACATACTTACGAGTTAGGGGTATACATATTAATCCCAAATTTTTGAGATTTCTTAATTTTATCAAAACAATCCCTTCTTTTCACATTTTACAATATTTTGTTCCATTTTTGTATTTTAACGAATCATATTTGGTCATTTCTCATCTTTGTCATCTATACCCTTTATGTGCACCCTCTCAATTACACATATATTATGTATCATTCAATTTTTTTCAAAATAACAACTGCATTTCATTTTGGCTTGATTAAAAAACTTATTTTGCACATAATTTAGGGTATTTTCATAAGATTATAATCCCTTAATTACATGGTTCCAAGATAACAACTTTTCTATCATTCTTTCCTATGTTAAACGTCCATATTAACATATGTCCATAAATAGATTTTATATTTTTAATTTCATCCCTTGGACATCTCCTTTTTGCTCCATATTAGGATATTTTTATGGAATGAAAGTCCATAAAGCAAGTTGCCCAAAATAGCAACCTTCCATCTATTCTTTTCCACACTTGGACATCCACATCTCATGTCCATCCAAAATAAATTTTTGGATTTATTTTTAGCCCTATGTTGGATGTCCATTCCACCTTAATTTTATGATATTTTACCCTTTAAATCATCCACATATTAATTTGTTGAGTTTATGCACAAATTTCACTTCGAAAGAGTAGAATTTTCATCAAATTGTCAAATCTATATTTCACCCTTCTAAGGTTCATTAATTATGCTTAATTCAATATATATTAAACATAGAACAATTTAACATAATCCACATATATCATATGCTCAAAGCAACAAATTTAATTGGAATTAAACAAAAATTCCAGCATGGTGAACTTAGAATAATCAACCCTAAAATCATACCTAGCATGTTTGAAAGCTTGAATTGAATCCTCTATCTCATTTATCACTTAGAAACCTTATTAAAATCTTCTTAAATCATCATTTAGGGTTCATAAATAAATTAATTTATGACCCTTGAATTGAGCTAGAAAATTTAAAAATTAGCAATCCAAACTTAGTTGGATACCTACTTAAACTTATATGGTTTCACTCCAACTCGTCAAGCTTGGATTCCTCCTCTTTCTCCTCCTTTTTTCTCCTTTTTCCCTTTTCTCTCTCTTTTTCCTTGCTTGGGGATGTTCACTATTGCTGGAGTTAGAATTTTTTTTCACCACACAAGCTGTCTGCTCCCAAAAACATGAACTGTCTCTCTCTCTTGTTTATATATTGCTGCCCTTTTTCTTTTTTTATTTCCACATCATTTCAAGTTTAGATAATGTACATAATTATCCTTTTGAGGTGTCATATTTGCCTCTTGTAATTAGCATTTTTCAGAATTTTTAAAAGGCAACAATCTACCTAAACTTACTCCTTAGACGTCCCCTTGTGCCACCCCCTATTTTGGCATTTAGTGAAAACAAAAACTACCCAATCTTTAGCCGTTAATCACTTAGGATCTTGCTGGACTTTTTACCCTCAAAATCTGAATTTTTGAATTATCAAAAAAGCCTAAAAATCCACCTCATTTCCAAGCATTAACCCATTTGACTTTTCATTAATGACAAGTCTCTTTTTTGAAGACATGAGTCAACTAATTTTTTTCTTCTGCGATTAATAATTTTTTCATAATAATTTGCTTAATCAAACCCATCCATATGATAATCCATGTCATTTTAATCATCCATGAAAAATTTCAGATCAAAATAACCTTTCTAGTGTAAGTTATGGTCATTTGAAATTATCTTTTGAATTTGAATAAAATCAAATAATTGTCACCCTGAATACTATCATAATTAACATTATCTATTTCATTCATAAGGTAGAGCACATCATCATGTGCTTACCCTTCAAATTCCACGTCATTCCACCTTATAGGCGTCAAGTTATGAATTTTCTAACATTAAACATATTAATCCCATAATTATCATAATAATTATCGTCAATTAAATCATAATATATAAAATAATTATTCATGACATATCCTCATTTTCTAAACCTCATTGGGTCTCTTTGTACACATTAACTCACATTAAGCTATGGTGACTAATTTAATCACCTTATTTAATCAATAGCCTTAAAATCAATCATTAAATTGAATGGTACGATTAATCAAGTTAAATGTCTAGTTTACATGTATGGAACTTCATTTGTCTTGGTATTACACAGGGCAAATGTTTCTATACAATCAATTCTAAGCAACTGAGAATAACTTTTAGTAACTAGCCTAATTTTGTACTTTTGGATGGAGTTATCTTCAATGTATTTGGCTTTGTAAACCCATTTCAGTTCAGTAATCTCTTTGTCTTGTAGTTTGTCAACAAGCATTCAGGTTTGATTTTTCTCTATCATTTTCATCTCCACATTCATAACATTAATCCAATGCTCTTCTTCTATAGCATCTTCAAATTTTTGTAGCTCATAAGCGAAAAATGTCACATGACAACTTTGATAGATATCTCCTAAGGATCACCATTTCCTTAGAGTAAATGAGTCCAGAGAAGAGGTAGATGAAGAACTAAGGCTTGAATCAGCCCTTGAAGATGCTAGTGGAGAGCTTAGGCCTTGACTTATCATCTTCTTCATATAATTGTAGCCTTAATTTTTTAGGCTCATTCCAAGGCCAGGATTTTATTTCATCAAAGATGACATCCCTCAAGATAATTAAGTGCTTGGTATCATGTTTATAGAGATGATAGCTCTTAAATTTATCACTATAACTAATAAAAATACATTGTTCTCCTTTTTCATCAACTTCTTTCTATTTTTTGGAATATGTGCATACGCAACACATCTAAAGATTTTAAAATACTCCACTTTAGGCTTTCTTTTTTGCCAAGCCATAAAAGATGTCATATCAGAAATTGCTTTCTAGAGGATCTAATGAGAATATAAATGATTGTATTAATAGCCTTGGCCTAGAAGAATTTTGGCATATTTTTTACTTTACATCATACTGTAGACCATTTTAGCAATTGTTCTATATTTTTTCCAGCCACAACTTTTTTGTGATGTACGCCAAACTAAGAGGTTTCTTTTTTATACCAAATGCTTTTTAATATTTATCAAACTAACGACTTGTGGATTCTTTCTCACAATCATTTCTTAATATTTTCATATGATGCCTACTTTGTTTTTTAATAAGAGCTTTAAATTGAATAAAATAAGAAAATGCTTCCAATTTCTGCTTTAGAAAGTATACCTACATTATACGAGTAAAATCGTCAACAAAGAGAAAGAAATACCTTTTGCCATCGAGAGATATATTTTGAGAAAGCTTTCATATGTTAGCATAAATGAGCTCCAAAGGTGCTTTAGCTCTCCAAGATGACTTAGAAAATGGCAATTTATGCATTTTGCCATAAATGTAACCTTCATTCTTCTCAGCAGTAATAGATGGAAACTCGATAACCATAATATTTTGTCAAAGAACTGTTGAAGTTTAAGTACTCAAATCTCAGAGGCTGTAATGTGGAATCGTGCATATTTTTACAATTTAATGCATATCTTTGAGCAGGAGGCATTATAATAAGACATACATTGCTGGAAGTCATACTATAGTAATTAATTGCCTTTTTATTTATCAATAATGATGCATTTACAATCATCGAATTTCACCCAATAGCCTCTCTAGACTAATTGGCCTACACTTAATAAATTTTGAGCTAGTTCAGAAACATAGAGAACATCGTGGATAAATTTGGAATTTTCATCTTTCACTTTCATGAAAATAATGTCTTTTTCTTTAACATTTTGGGATTTACTATCCCCAAGAGTTGTCTTAGACTTTATATTTTTATCAATTTGACAAAGCAATTTTCATCACCTTCATATTGTTTGAATAATCACTAACCGGGCACCAAACATCATGTGGCACTTTTTGAAGATTTAAACAACAATAAATACTTAATCGTTTAAGACAATTTTTTTAGAGTAATATGCCTCCTATTTAAACCAATCGTCTTTATCAAAATAAGTACGCCTCTTGAGCCAATATTTTCAAAATAATATGCCTCTTATTTAAACCAGTCATCTTTATCAAAATGAGTAAGTCTCTTGCATCTTGTGCATTTATATCAACAATTATTTATGTTATAGCCACTTTTATTGTATAATTGACAATGAAAAGAAAATTTAGCATTCTCTATTTTCTTAATTTTGGAATCTCTCTCTTCCTGCCAAGATTATTTGGTGACTTTTTTGAAAATTAGCTCTCTGACTATTTTTTCCTTTTTCTTGAATTTTCTTGTCTCCATCTCTTTTTGAAATATTGAATTTTAACTAGAAAGTTTGCTCCAGTAGCTATTCTGAAAATCTATACATTCTTTTTCCGAAAATGTATACAATCTTTTCTCGTGGCCTTGAAGAGAGCCCATTAATTCAACTAAGGAAAGTGTAAATAATTCTTTTGATTCTTGTATAGCAACCATCGCATGGGCAAATTTGAGAGGAAGACTTCTCAATATTTTTGAGATAATTCTCTTATCTTCTATTGTATCCTCATTGCTTCTAATCTGGTTTATAATATTAAAACATCGGATTATAATATTAAAATATGGGAGAAAAATACTTGTACTGTATTGCCTTTCTTCATTAATAGAGTATTAAAATTTTTCCATAATGACTGGAGCTTGATGGAAACTACTCTATCATTGCCTTTAAAATTACTTTCCAAAATATTCTATTCTTATTTGATGTTGTAGCAGCCATGATTTTACTGCAAGGCTTTTGTATCATGCATTTGATTTTCATAATATTGTTTTTTCTTATTTTCATCTAAAGATACAAGCTCTGAGTCATCTTCGGGTGGCTCGTATCCATTGTAGACTAAATCTCATAATTCTTGTGATATAAATAGCATCTTCACTTGGATAATCCAAAAATCATGAGTTTCAGCTTCAATGGATACGAGTTGAGGGGACTGATGCTTGGGTATAATTAAATGTAGTAACAAAAGCCATTGACAGCGTACCTTATAATATTATAATATTTTCTTGCAACAATGGCATAGGAAAAAAATAGCAGCTTCCATGGCTCACGATGATATATCTCTGATACCATTGATGAAAATTTAAATGAGACGAAAGAATTTGAAGTGATATGCAACGGGGAAGAGATAGACAAATTTTATTAGACTGAATTGATGTATTACACCAAGTACACACTTCACGCGCCTCTTAAATGGAAACCCGTATTATAACAACACTCAACGGACTATGGCACCAAAAAATTTGGTTGATTTAAGTCGATTAGGCGGGTTTCTGTCCCAAGCTTGGGATCCAGTTGGAGAGACGGAAACAGGGGTAGTGAGCAGTCCATGGGATCCATGCGGGAAAGGGGAAACAAGGGAGTCATGCATATTCTGGTAACAATAAGGAGATCAGAGCGAGCTCTGACAGGTAAGTTGGTACGCCAGTTGAAATATGTAGGTGAGAGGAGGGATTCAACTATTGTGGACACTAGATCCTTATGGCCAACCCGAGAATTGTGTTACTTATGCGGCCAGGGTCAAGCAAAGAGATAGCCATAGCCAAGGATGGAAGGTGTGGCAGGATGGCAGAATCGATGAGGCTACGGCGCAAGCGAGGCCATTGCTGGTGGCTTTAGCGATTTCTGCCATGCTTACCAAATTTCCTGAAGACGCACGTGTTGCAGAAGCTTTCCCACTCGAAGCCGCACGTGTTGGGCAGAGTCCCACAGACGGGGTATTTGCGTCATACTCCCTCTAAGTATGCGAAATAGCATTTTAGACCCCGACGTTTGTGTATTAGTATTATATTCATCTTTTGTATTTTAAACCTTCCACCCTAATGCCGTCTATAATGCACCGTCTGGTCATGTGCACTGACGAAAATACCCCCTCAATAAAAACAAAATCATAATAATTAACTCATTCAATGCCTGTGTCTTCTTCCCCTCCATCACACTCTGTCCATTTGCTTCCTAGAATCCCATGACCACTAGAAATTAGAAACTCTAAATCCATATGACAATGGTATATATTCCAGCATCCAACCTCTACAAATTGCAAATTGCAAATTTCCATCTCCCTCATTTTCCTTTTCTTTCTTTCTTGCTAGCTCTATTCCATATACCTGTAGGAAAGAACACCGCCTCCTCACTACACACTTCCCAATCCATGTTAGGATTCAAACGGAAAAGAGGCTGAAAACCTAAAATCAAATATCAAGCCGACAACATGGATCTCCAACTTGTCACCTCCTCCGTAGACTCTCCCCCTACCATGGAGGCCTTTCCGCCTCCAATGCCTAACCCCTCACCCACTACAGCCCATCGCTGCCGCGACAATCCATTGGTAAGAAGAAGCCTGAGAATGGAAGTAACACCCAACTCCTTGCTGCAACCCTCTGGCGGCCTCCTATGCTTCTGTCTTCTTCACTGGCCTCTTGGATGGTTGGATATAAGAAGGCGAACAACTGGATTTGAGGGGATAAATGATATGCTTGAGCCGGGGTGTCTCCAGTTGTACTGGGTGAGCAGTTACGAGTAAAACAGAGTATATTAAAACAATTATAAAAAGGATAGTCCGGTTTGTATAAGAGGTGAGAATTGTAATTTGGATTCGTTCTATTAAAATGCAATAGAAGATAGCTTCTTCCTCACGAAGCCCAAATTGATATTGCAGAGCTCGTCTCTCTTTGGTTTTGCCATTGATACTTGATCTGCCATGGCTGGATCGTATCAATAAAGCTGCCAGATTTCCATTGGATTTTGTGGCTCTTTCAAGAGAAAGAGAAGCAGAGCAGCAGTGAAGCGGGCTGTTTTCCATTAGAGAATTCAATGAGGTTTTCTACAGTTGATTGGGCAGCTGATTAGCCGACGATGCGAGATCGTAGCGGCGATCATAGAGGATGAGGGAGTCAGGAGCTAGGGCAGCAACATCGCATCTATTCAATGCTCCACTGCGTGAATTCTAATGGAACAATTGATCAAGGGATGCCCACCTCAGCACATGGTGGAAATTTCGTAGGTGCATTGATTTTTGCTGGAACCCATCTCACCTTCACTAAATGCAATCTTCCATCATTCTCCTACTCCCCCAATAGATGTAAAGCTGATTGAAGGAGATAAAGCTTTCAGATTTAAGGATGTTAATAAGATGCGGCATCAGAAAAGATGAAACCCTAACGAAATTGACCACTCACCCATCATCTTCTTCAATAACGATAGAAAATCATCCGTCCTCTCCACGTGCTTCGACATCAACATGCACAAGGAGCTGGAGGTCCAGGAGGCTTTTATTTTCCTTCCATATACATGTAGCTACACCAAGGCTTTTCTTTTCAAGGTCCCAACAAACATATGTCTATCCTCCACCGTTCACGTTGGAAAGAGAATGGGTTAGCTGTTATGATTTTATTTTATTGAGGGGTATTTTCATCAATGTGCACAACTAGACGGTGCATGACAAACGGCGTTAGGGCGGAGGGTTTAAAATGCAAATGATAAAACTTTTTAAGGTCTAATATGCTAATACGCAAACGTCGAGGTCTAAAATGCTAATACGCAAACTTAGAGAGAGAGGGTATGGCGCAAATTCCCCCCACAGACCAGGGTCCTAGGGGAAGCTTGCGTCGTGATGGGCACACCCTTCTCCAAGGGCGAGACAGCACTGGTCCGGAAATATGCACCAATGTGCAAAGTCTCAACCTACAGGTTGATTTTTAAGGGGTCAGGAATGATATGGATGGGACATACGTGTATGTCAAATATAAGTGTCTATTATGCCAGTCGTATAGGCTAATCGGTTGTAAAGAGTTGGTTGGAAACTAAAGTTGTAAGAGTCCTATAAAAGGACTGAGTCTAAAGAAAGAGTCGATTGTAATTTTTGTTTCTATTGCAATGCAATATATGGTAACTCCCTTTGAGAGTCCTTGTGAGATTGTGAAGCTCATCTTGTAAGAGAATAGGTACTTCTTACGGATCCACCTCTAAGCAGGATCGTATCAATTGTCATCTCCAACAACTCTAAAAAATCCATCTTCAATTGTGTCCATGGGCTTGCCCCAATAGTAACATATGGTAGCATCATGCCACTGGTTGAGGGTTCAACTCTCACCTCTTACACTTGATGTAATAAAAAAAATAATAAAAAAAAAATCTGTAGCCATGAAATTTGGTTGATTGCAACCATAAACCATCAAATCCGGCCGGCTGCAGACAACATAAAAAATAAAATAAAATAAAATAAAACAAAACCATAGCAACCTCGTAGAGAACCCATCGACCTAGCAAACCTGCTTTCTTTCCGGCTGCTAACATCGCCAGTTGTCCGTCAGCATGCGCACACAACGTGATCGAACGCACGCCACACACCATCATCATCTAGGCCAAATCTTACACAATCGCCAGTAATTCCGTTGAGCAACATAATACAACACCAAATGGTAGCTCTATTTTTCCGGTGGTTTGCAATTTGCCAGATATCCACAATCCTCCCACTCAAAATCGTCAAGCTGGCCCTCAGAAAATGATGCAGTTGCAACTGGCAAACAATAAGTCAATAACCATCCA
This sequence comes from Annona squamosa, assembly GCA_035584095.1. Taxonomy (NCBI): domain Eukaryota; kingdom Viridiplantae; phylum Streptophyta; class Magnoliopsida; order Magnoliales; family Annonaceae; genus Annona; species Annona squamosa. The sequence continues at coordinate 37,171,741 of JAXCLR010000001.1, read as the reverse complement.
TATGAACCGGTGTAGGCAACCTGAGCATTAAAAATAAGAGACGTGATCCTGATAATCCGAGTTAAGTAAATAGCTCACTCAGCTCATTTCAAAAAACTCATTTAAAATACTTATTTTTTGCTTTTTTATTATAAACTTATTTATTTAAGTATATTTAACATAAACCAAAATTTACCATTTTTGAATATATATCTATATATATTTTTAAGATTTTTAAATATAGAGAGATTTTAAATACATATATACATATAGAGTTAGTTTAAATGAGTTTTTTTTATGTAAAATAAGTGAGTCATTTGCTTAGCCCAGACTAACAAGATCATTCACAATGTTTGTAACTTTCTCATCCATCAAACTTAAGTGATGGAATGTAATAGTACAAGCATGTAGTGAATTAGGGGTAAAATGTTGTGATTACCAAATGAATTATTAAAATATTATAGATATAGGAAAAATTATGGACAAATATCCCTCACATAGGAGAAATTTTTTCCTAATTTTATTTGTAAAACTTAAACTCTGACATTATTTATGAAAATCGAGTTAAGTTTGAGTTTCGGTTAAAATTCGAATTGATAGATTTTATTTTAATCTAAGATTGACAAGCTTAAATTTGATATAAATATAAAATGCTAACAAATCACATAAGCAAAAATAAAAATACATAGTCTAGCTATGTTTTTTAAAAATATAATACTAGATAATTTGTTTCTAAAAGAAAATTTAACCTTTTGAAGCAAGATAAAGAAAGAAAATTAATAAAATTAAAATAAATAATATAAATATAAAGATAGATATAAATAAAAATAAGAAATTTATTTATAAAATAATTAAGAGATGACTAACACGTATTTAAATAAAAATATAAATAGGAAAAAATATTGTTTAAATATTACGTATATAATATTTTTATATTGAATACATAAACAGAAACTGATCATATACGATATACGCATATGCCGTAAGCCAAGATATTTGCATCCACACTGCGTATTTCCACACGAGTGCAGAAAATCCCCTCCGCCAGGAGCTGAGCGGGGCGTTATGAAGTGTACCTAATATTGCAATTCAGCCCCTACGCAGGCTTGGTTTGAACGATTTGAGTGGCTAAGAAATCTGAGAATTCTGGTGCCACATATTGTACACGATCAGCTCCGTATATATTTCTACAAACTTCTCCAAAACACATATGGGATCGACCTGCCAATCTCGTGCAACTATAATTACAACCTTTATTTCATCTACCACGAAGTGCGCACAAATTCGGGATCATAACGACAGAAAATCAAATTGAAGTTCAAAGAAGGCAATCGGAAATCAAAAACTAATCTAGAATTTCCACAGAGCATGCAGATGAAGCGGAGTCGGGACATATTGCCATGCACATTTTATTCATTTTCAAAATTTAAAATAAAATATTAAATTCATTTCGTAAATTGCCAAATTTTACAAAAAGGAAGGTTTAGTAAGGCCTTCATATAGATTAAAAAAAAGAGGGGTGATTCCATGCATCCACCGCATGAGACCTCCCATAATTATTTTTTTGATTTTTTTTATAAATATGTAAAAGTAAGTGTATTTAATCTAAACCCCAAGTTTTATGCTTGTTATACTTTATTCTTGTTATACTTTTCAACTCAAAATTTGAATTCAAAATCGATCCGATTGATAAGTGGGAATTAAAGATC
>JAXCLR010000001.1:37153849-37167087 GCA_035584095.1 Annona squamosa | reverse complement strand
AACAAACCACTTGGCTCATGCTTCCAAAATATGGAATCAGCAACAGGGTGACAGGGGAGAGGGACCATGCTGATAGTCTTCGCTTTTTCTCAAGCAATGGAAAATTCAAATACCTCTTTGTATTAGTGATGGGCTTTTGCATCGCTTTTACGGCAAATTAAAAGGTATAAAGTGCATATCAGATGAGCACAAAAATATAACTTCAATCAGAAGTTCATGCCCGAGTAATCGGAAGCAAAAGCAAGCTCCGAACATCACCGCCCAGCTAGGCCTAAAACTATCCTGTTCAAAATTTTGGTACTACCGATTTTTAAAGTGTGTTTGGTTTTAAATATAACTTTTCAAAGAAAACTTTTTACTCTCTACATCTACCTAATTTTTTAATTATTTTTTCACATCTTCCTATTCAAACTACCCTACTTTTTAATCATTTCTACACAACTATCCATAAAACTAATCTATTTTAACTTCATTCTCTTTATTCTTTATCATTACCCTTATTATATCATACCATTATCTCTCATTTCAAAAACTTTGACACCAAAAACTTTTCATTAAACATTTTTATCACTTCCCAAACATATTGAATACATATGGAACTGATTGACAAAACAAATTTCAAACGTGATAAAACATAAGAATGAGAGAAAAGAGTTGATTGTGGGACTGCAGATTATGCTCAAAGATAAACAGCAATTCTGCTAGGCAGCAGTGATTACATCTCCGATCCACTAGTTGGCGAGCCATTATCTCTAGTAACAACTTCAGAATCTTCAGCTTTCTGTTCCTGGTGGGAAGTCCTTGATCCACAGCAAGCTTCAGAGGGGATATTGATCCCGAAGAACCCAGCCAAGACTGCAGCAGCACCAAGATAATCCATGAGATGAGGAGCATGACCAGTCAGTGAGTCTACAACTGCTGCAATTGGGACCTGGATTGTAAGACCAGCTGTCGCAGCTGTGGTTGTCGTAAGGATAATAGCCTTTGCCCAGAGGTAATCACTCAGCACATTATCCAGCAGACCTGTCCAAACCAAATAAATATTATTACAACTATGAAAACATTCCCCCATTGATTTGCTCCTGTCGTATTGGCTGGAGCTGACAAATAATGAATATCATCAAAATCGTAAAAAGAAAACAAAATTGAGACCAAAAAATATTTGATGAAGAATAGCTATGCTAATTATACTACATAAAAAGACACTTAAACTTGAGCAAAACCCCCCACAAAAACTCCGAACTCCATTGATGAACTTGATGGAAATCCAAAACTAATCTACAAAACTAGGGTGCAACTTGGTCGGGTAATAGTCTACCCTACTCATACCCTATTTTCAAAAAGTTTACTCTATCCTATCCGCTTACAGAGTCGGTTCCTACTATAGTCCACCCTACCCATTACTCATAGGGTTAATTCTAGTTCCAGTTTCAAATTGGTTCCTACAATAACTAATGACGATATATGAAAAAATATTTTTTGTGTTGTTTTAAATAATATAAAGCAATACTCATTTATATTTTAGGCTTTATAGTTTATAATTAATTTTACTTTATTGTAGCTTCATTATCCATAATAATCACATTGACATCATCATCCACATTCATATTATAATCATCCGTCATTACAAATACAAACTCTATACAATTTATAAAAAAAATAATAATAAATGAATGAATGAAACTAACAATAATTTATTGGTGAATAAGGGATAAAATGTGTTCATTTATATACATATATTTATAGTTATTTATATATTAGGGTAACCATCCCGAATGGTTCCGGGTATCCGGCATGTATACCCTACCCTTACCCTATTTAAGGGGTTGGGTATGATTTTTACCTTACCCATACCTACGGGTAAAATTTTCCATCCTACCCTACCCAATTTATGGTCAGGTTGATGAGTACTCATGAGTACCCTACTTAAATTGTACCCTTAAACAAAACTTGACCTGATAGTCAGTAGAATGTTCAGAACATTAGCATGACATAATCTATTTTTTTTCCCTTGATCCTAAATCTCAGATCTAAGGAATGTATTTCTGGTTTTCTTGTGGAAGGATGCATACAACAGGATCATGCAAAATAAGACAAAATTTAAGTAAAAAACACAGGAGAGAATAATCTAGAAAAAACAAGTCACGAACATACACTTAGAATGACTCGTACCCATCCTTTGGAATCCCTCACACACATCGTCAATCAACACATGTTGATTACACTCTCTCACTCAGGAAAACCCTAGAAACCATATGGGCTCCTCCATCTCACCTCTAGGGCCTGCGCTGAATCCATATTCCATAAAATCATATTTTAAAAGCTCAGATGAACTTTTAGAAGCAAGCTAATGTTTGCTCTCTTATGAATTATTATACATACTCTCACTTGTGCAACAAATGCATAAACAACGCATGCATCACCAGAAAATCCTGAAGGTTCAAACTCAGTTCAACAATTAGATTCAAATCATCAATCTGAACTCAGCCTGTTAATCTAAGAGTTCGTTTAGGTTTGGGTTGAGATCTTAAACAGGGTTTAGGTTGGGTTAATCCACTTCAGGTCAACCCAACTTGATTCATACAATTACAGACCTAGTTCCCACTATGGTTGACTCAGACAAATAATATATATCAACACTAAGGAAACGTGACTTTTTTTAATGAAAAATGGGACAATTACAACAGGAGAAAGAACGGGCTGTAGAAACAATCACTCAACAATCAAATTCATCATGTAAGTATATAAATGACAGTGTATACAGACCCAGAGCTTATGCATCACTTCCGATTTTGAAGTAAGGTAAACTGAATTGTGGGAATTAGATAGAGAGGAAATTACAATGTGATAGAAAAATTTTACAGTAGAGACTATGCAGAGATTTGGCAAAGATTTACTGCTAAAAGAGAGTCTTGAATATGTTTTGGACCAGTTTCCTTCAATGCACAAGTTTTGAACATCAAACTCAAGCTTTGATCCCTTTCTACCAGAGGTAAGTACTATAGTATTCGGAAAGCTCCTACAAACAACAAGGTAGACATTGTTTTAAATTAACACGTTTTCTCTATCTTTGTGACACAATTTTCAACTTAAAAACCAATAGACTCGGAAGTTGGCTTCGTCTGCAACTAGTTTCCAGTGAGACAAAAAGAATGAGTCAATGAGAAATTAGCAAATTAAAGTAACAAAAAAAAAAACACCTTGGCAGGCCTACTCAAAGCTTTGGTTCAGTTGATACTTCACATCTCATTAAATAGCAGTCTTCAAATTATTAGTTCCAGCACACAAGCCACAAGAAAAGTCAATGTAACCATTGGGGACTTTTGGAAGCATTTCCGATCAAGAATCATAGGTGTGGTCTAGAGGAATTAAGCAATCAAATTGCATTTCTGCAGCATTCAGATGGACAGTCTAACTCCAACTCAATCAGTTATATTACTTATAATTAGGAATTTCAAGAAACATAGGTTCAATTTGAGTCCCAGATTGTAAACAAAAGGAAATAAATCAATTCCTGTTATTTTCCTCAGAATTAAATCAGGCTTTCACAACAAACTGAGTTTAGGTATCAAAAGCACAGCCTGCATACAAAAACTACAACTGTATAAACTACCTTGGACACTTCTTGACTTTTTATAAAGATCCCTACAAGTAAAGGAAAACAACCAATTTGGAACACTAGTCGATTTCATTCATCAATGAAAAGGTATAGACTGGAACTTATATTTAAAAAATAAAATAAAAACAAAGTGCCTCACTAGCAGATTCCAAATTAAAAGACTCAAACAGGTTATGGACACAAACCTTTTCCTACTATGAGACCAGTCTGCCTCCAGCCAAGCCTGTGAAAGGGCTCTAGTCCAGTAAAATTCAGAATGAGAGCAACAGGCAGAAAAATCAATAAATTGAACAGCCCCAGAAATCCAAGGAACTGAGCCATGCTGGCTTGACCTTCTCCTTTGTCTTCATCTGGTATTTTCTTGCGTATTAGGGTAATATAAACAGAATACAATCCCGCAGAAACAATTGCAAGGACATCTCCAAGAAGACGGTTTGTAGCAATCACATTGAGTCCTGATTTTCCAGTTGCTGAATCACCTAAGCTCACAATTATTGTGCCCGCCATGCAGAGAAGGACACTAATCAATTTCAAAAACGTGAACCTCTCACCTAAGAATGCTACTGCCACCAAGAAAGTAAATAAGCTGGAAGCAGTGCTTAAGATGGTGTTTGACTGCAATAGGTGAACATTGATACGAAACCAAATAATCAGCAAAACAAAAACAGAAGAGACAGAAAACATGGGCGTCAGAAAAAATGTGAATCAACATGTTGGGAGTGATACAGAGCAGATGCTTACCGTCACTGTTGTATACTTGAGAGAGAGATTGAAAGTGAGTTGAGCAAGAAACCAAAATGGAGATATTAACAGGCCCACCTTCGCCATCTTAGTCCTCGTCCAACGTCCCTTTGCATCCAATTCTTTGTTCCCAATTCCATCAACCTGCCCTGCCCTTTCAGATTCATTATACTGACTTAAATGTTCCTCAGAAACAATTTCTGACCGATTCAGACTATCTATTTCTGCATTTGAGTCCTCAACCATGAGAAGTGCCTTCTCTGAATTCAATAATTGGTTGGCACTGGCAGCAGTCTTATCAGGGTTTCTAATTGAAAAAATACGTACAGAATCCTCAAAATAGCGCACAATTTCAACTATGGGTATATATATGACGAACAAAGAATTGCAAATGTAGGTGATGAGAAAAGGAGAAACACCCTCCTCAACAACAGATTGAACAATATAGCTGGCCACAATCCAGATAGCTGCAACGGCCACAATATAGACCACACCCAGAGCCCATCTCCAACCTTGACTCCTCATGTCTTCACAAACACAACAGTTGAAGAACAGATCAACTAGATCCCACTACAACATATATCACTCTGCTGATTCCAGAACACACAGATTTAACAAATAAGCAGATTCAGACGGTCTTATCTTCACAAACGCAATAATCGAACACCAGATCAAATAAATTCCCCTTTCGTATACATAATTCAGATAGCCTTATCTTCTACTGAATCCTTAGTAGGGTCGCGAGACTTTAAGCTCTACTATCCGCAGGAGATCTTCGGAAACAATTCACATCCAGAATAGCCTGAAAGAGGGAAGATTTAAAGCAATCAGTTTTAAAAGAAAAAACCTTCAACCTCATGAATTATGAAAAGAGGCCCAAAGTTATCCCATTCAACACCCAATAATAATTTCATCTCGCGACAAACAAAAACCCCAAAGCGAATGCTTAGATATCGCTAAGGTTGAATGTTTAGGAAAAAAGGAATGGCATGAATTTCAAGAAGACTACGAAAGAAAGGAACCGAAAAAAGATAATGGGAATCATAGCTTGCAGCGAAAAGTATACAAAGTGGGGGAAGATGCTGAATAACCACATAAATAGAGTCATTGAAATTCGAACAGAAAAAATTTCCATGAAAGAAAAAGGGAAGGCGTCCACCTTTCATCCGGTAAAACTCCAAAACATATGCTCCATCAATCACCCGAATAATGAAACATTCAGATTTAGGAGTTCCATGCCATGGTAAGCACAAAACTCAAAATCATGAACTGTGAGATGCAATCGAAACATACCCAATGACTAAATCCAGAGACTTTCAATACCACAGATTTTTGGGTTCTTTGCAGAAAGCAACTGTTAGGGCGCTGTTGGTAATTGGTATTGACTAGGGGAGGGGAGAGGACTTTCACGGGCAGAAATGTGACCAATTGCAGTTGGCTGGCATAGCCTCCTTTGACTCTTGTCTTGGTGCTGGATTTCCGGATTTCAAGTCCCCGCATAAGAATTCTGGTTTTTTAAAAAGGTTGATTCAAATATACCCGGTACCTTTGCCTTTAATAACAACAATATTGAAAAAATGAGTACACAATTATTGAAAAAATGAGTACACAATTATTAGTGGGAGCTGTGTCTCCCGTCCGGTTGTTGTGGAAGCAGTGGTCTCCCGTTTGGTTGTTGGAAGTTGTGTCTTCCTGATTATTTGGTAGAGTTGTATCTCCAGATTTGTAAGAATGTCTCAAAACTTTCAGTGTAATACATGTTGAGATGTATGTAAATATCTTCCAATCAAAAAAATAACAACAATACCTCTTTATCAAAAAAAATAACAACAATACCTACTAAGTTTAAAAGGGGTGATCCTAACCCCTCTCATAAATATTTTTTTATTTTTTCCGTAGACATATAGAGCTAGATATATTTAACCTTTATACTAAGTTTTATCATTTTTAAATGATTTTGGGTATTTTTAATTTCTAAACATAGTAGCATTTTTTTACATTTCTATTTTAGAAATTTACAAAAATGTCGCTGTGTTTAAAATTTTAAAAATGTTTAAAATATCCAAAAATGAGAAATTTCGGCTTATAAGTTAAATACATCTAGTTTTACATGTCCGTGAAAAAAATCATAATTATAAGTTAAAATCATTCAAATTGGAAGTTTTAATTATAAAAATCATAATTAAGAAAGGGCATCTTTGTCATTTTTTATGGAGCTAATAGCTCCCTTTGTAAATTCGTAACAACTTGAGTAGAATAGAAATTTCAAGTAAAATATCTAGCTATATTTGGATTATTTAAAAATTCATGGATATAAATAGAACTATGAGTAAAAATTCATAGGTATAGAATGTGCCCAAATTGAAAAGACACTGATGCAATATTATTTAAACCTTGTAGACTTATTTGAAAAAAATTCTATTTTCTAAAAAGTACACAGCGTGGGCAAACAATGGATCAAAAGAAATAAAAAGAAAGTGGAAAAGTAGAAAAAGAAAAAAAATTTAAAAAGTGAAACAATGATCTAATAAAATGTGGGCAATGATTTGGACCGAAGAAAATAAAGATAAAATAAATTTGACAATTGTGTAAAATATATAAAAATAATTAGAATATAAGGGTAATAATAGAAAATTAGTGTAGCTAAGTTGTTAAAAAGTATTATATGAAATATAAGGCTTCATTTGGTCGAGCTTTCTTCTTGCTAAACATATCGAATATAGCAGACAGCTTGTAGGAAGTCAGTTAATTTAGCTTTCTACAAATATGAATATTTTACTTATTTCTCTCATTTCTTATTTTTGTTTTTTTGATAGAAAACCCGTAGTTGCTATCTTCAAACACGACACAACTCCCTGCACTACACAAGGGGAGAAAAACTGGAAAGGCCAACCTAACCAACAACAAGAAGAGAGGCATCCCTGTACATAAATTTACAATGGAGAAAATTCCCACTAGACTTTAATCTCCTCCTTAGAAGAAATTTTCTCAAAGCGACGATAAAAATTTGTTATATCCTCAATCATAAACTTCACATTTGATGGCATTTGGCTATTGCCCACCCAAGCATTGATTAAGACCATTGAATCACTCTGCACCTCTATTCTTCTGAATTCAAGCTTCCTAATCCACCTCATTCCTAAGAGGAGAGCTTTTATTTCCATCCATAAAGGACTCAAAGCTTCCTAATCCAGCCAGGTCACAATAAACGTCCTATTCTAATTTTGAATCACAACCCCAAAATCCAACATATTTTTATCTGCAAAATAATCATTTCAAAGAGATCTAAAATCAGACTAGTCCAAAAATATTTTTTTATATTTTTCAAAAGATATTTTTGCAAAAGGGTTAATCTAGCTATATTTAATTTATAAACTAATTTTTACTAATTTTGAAGATATATTTATTTTGAATTTTTAAATATAGAAATATTTTAGTTATGTTTAACCTATAAACTAATTTTTATCATTGTTCCTTCTCTTAATTTTCATGGCTCCTGTTAATGTAAGTACTAATCCAGCAGGGCTGTCGTTCAAGTTCAGTCCCCAATTGAGAATCAATGAAGAAGAGTTGAAATGACGCAGGTAATCAATACTCCAGTCGACTATGCCTTCATAGTCTGTCGAGCTCCCTTCTGCCAGCACATTGTTCTTGATAACCAGATCTTCTAACAAATAATGACTTCTGAAGGGAGGAATAAGAGGCAACCTAGTGGGGAAGGTTTAATGAAGCATGGGGCGGGGGACAACGAGGCGCTAGTCAATGTCCGGGTTATGCAGCAAGATTATATGGCCGGGGATGGAGATTGGACGCTAGAACTTGGGGAGGCATCAATGCATGATAAAGAAGGGGTGTTAAAGAAGGGAAAAGGTGGGGGTGTGGTAGTCAACAAGAAGAAGGGGTGTTGGCAGAGGAGAGCTAGAGTGGGCAAAGATAGGGGCAATCCTCATCTTTCTTTCGGATGTGGTGTTGGAGGCCAAAAGAAAAGACGGGCCTCTCAAGTAGGAGAGGATATGGAGGTGCGAAAGAGAAGAAAGGGGAATGTTGTCAATGAATTGGAAGAGGTGGCGGCTGTGGGTAGCCCACAGCCCCACCTCATCTAAAAATAGCCCTACTTGCCTGGAATTGTCGTGGGCTTGGGAACCCACGAGCGATTCGCAGTCTTCTTGATTTAATCAGGAATCAAGCTCCCTGTTTGGTCTTCCTTTGCGAAACCAAGTGCGATTCTAAAGAGATGGAAGGCATTCGAAGACGCATGAAGTTTGATTGTTGTTTTGCTGTGGAGCCGGATATCAGAAAGGGGGGATTGGCCCTCCTATGGAACAATGACAAACCGGCTTGCATTCAGAGTTACTCCCGGCACCATATTGATGCCAAATTTTGTGGTTGGCGATTCACGGGGTTTTGTGGCCACCCCGAAACCTGCCAGCGACACTTTAGCTGGCAAACCCTTTCACAGCTAAGTTCTGGAAATGTGGCTCCATGACTTGTGATGGGAGATTTCAACGAGGTTATGGGCCCAAGTGAATATGCTAGCGGGAGGACGCGTCCCTAAGCCCAAATGGACCTTTTTTGCGAAACTATGAACAGATGTAGCCTGCTAGACATTGGTTTCACCGGGGCAACCATGACTTGGTGCAACAACAGAAGGGGAAGCCAAAGGGTGGAAGCAAGACTTGACCGGGGGTTAGCCAATCGCGAATGGATGGATATGTTTCCTATTGCAAAAGTTCATCACTTAACGGCTCCGACTTCTGATCACTGCCCTGTATTGCTGCTTCTCGACTCCAATGCGGGAAGGAAGAGACCACCTTGGGAGTTTAGATATGAGTTATTTTGGGCGCGCAATAGGGAGGCCACCAGAATTGTTAATCAGGCTTGGGATTCCACTACCCAGGAGGCGTTGTCAGCGGCTGCTTTGCTATCATGGAAGCTCAAGAGGTGTGGGATTGATCTATCAAATTGGAACAGAAGAAAAAGAGGCAATCTTCGAAAAGCGATTCTGCAAAAGCAAAGGGACCTTCAATCTATGATGTGGATGCCACCATGCGATGCTAAGGATGACTCCGTTCGGAAGCTTAAAGACCAAATTAATATTTTACTTGAAGACGAAGAGCAATTGTGGAGAATACGATCGAAATCTCACTGGCTTCATGAAGGAGACAGAAACATCGGGTATTTTCACCGTGCGGCTTCTTACAGGCGACGAACAAACTTCATTGAAGCATTGATGGATGGAGATGGTGTCTGGATTAAGGACCAGGACAAATTGATGGATATGGCGGTTAAACATTTCTCTGACATCTTCTCCTCATCTGGCCCCCTAAAGGCACCATGGGTGGATAACGTCATCACCAGAAGAATTTCGGATGATCAAAGACAGTCTCTAACAAATCCACCACAGATTGAGGAAGTTGTGACTGCAATTAAAAGCATGTGCCCTACGAAAGCTCCGGGCCCTGATGGGATGTCAGAGGGGTTTTACCAAAAGCATTGGAATATTATGGGAGGTGATATTGTCAATTGGTGCAGGGCTTTTATGGAAGAAAGCAATCCTGATACGCGACATAGGCACATTATGGAATTCAATTCTACCACTATCATTCTTATTCCTAAGAGGGCCGGGGCGCAGACTTTATCCCACTTCAGACCTATAAGCCTATGCAATGTGATCTATAAAATACTGGCGAAGGTTCTTACGAACAGATTGAAGGTGGTTCTTAATGATATTATTAGGGAAGAACAGAGTGCATTCGTCCCTAGACGACTCATCACGGATAACATGCTTGTAGCCTACGAAGTGATCCATTCACTTAGAATGCGCAAATACGGGCGCAAACATGAGATGGCGATCAAGCTAGACATGTCGAAGGCCTATGATTGGGTTGAATGGTCCTTCCTCAAAAAGATGATGGAAACTATGAATTTCAGCCAAAAGTGGATTAATTGGATAATGAGCTGCTTAACATCGGTAAGTTACCGAGTCAATGTCAATGGCTTTAAATTTGCTTTCTTCCAACCCCATAGGGGACTTCGGCAGGGGGACCCGCTGTCTCCATATTTATTCCTAATATGTGTGGAGGGGCTATCGGCCCTGCTCCGTCAGGCTGCGAGGAATTGGGTAATTCATGACATCAATTTGCGCCCGCAAGGCCCAATGATCACTCACCTATTATTTGCGGATGATGCAATCATTTTCATAAAGGCGAATGGGGAGAATGTCAAAAGGTTGATGGACATGCTGTCACAATATGGGGACTGCTCGGGCCAAAAAATAATGTCGACAAAACTGCGGTCTTTTGAAGTAACAACATGGATAGTTCATTGAAGAGGGAGATGATCAATCTTCTTGGTGTGGGTGGGAACGACCTCCAACAATATTTGGGTCTACCTGCATGGCTGGGCAGGTCTAAAGCTGGAATGTTGAAGGGTCTCAAAGAACGCATCAAAAACCGCATTCAGCGTTGGGAAAGTAAGCTCCTCTCTTGGGGAGGAAAAGAAGTGCTTATCAAGGCAGTTGCCCAGGCCATACCAATGCACACGATGAGCATCTTTTTACTACCCAAATCTTTTTGCAGAGATATGGATGGCTTGCTTAGTAAATTCTGGTGGGGAGAGAAAGCTGGAAAAAAGGAAAATGAGTTGGGTAGCTTAGAGAGATATTTGTACATCTAAGCGGTCGGGCGGGCTCGGTTTTTGAGATTTTCACAATTTCAACCTCGCCCTTCTAGCAAAGCAGGTTTGGAGGCTGGCATCTTCTGATTCATCCTACTGTCACAAAGTGCTTAAAGCCAAGTACTTCCCAAATTCGAATATTTGGACATATATGGCGAAACCTTTTGATTCCTTCACGTGGAGTAACATTCTTAAGGTTCACAACATGATTTTGAAGGGCTGCAGGTGGAGGATTGGTAACGGCAACCGGGTGAAGTTTTTCGATGATTTATGGTTGGATTCTAAAGTGAACAAGGCGGGACCTCTCCCACTCTCCATCCCAGAGGATGCAGCGGTTTGTCATTTTATTGAGGGCAGTTCTCGATCTTGGAATAAGGACCGGGTGTTGGCTGCGGCTGGAGAGGCTAGATGGCAGAAGGTTAATATGATTCCCCTCTCCCAGGGGAATGAGGAGGACTGTATGTTCTGGAAGCACGAACCACACGGACGCTATACCGTCAAATCTGCTTATAGACTCCTATGTTCTGGCCACGACACTTCTGCACTTGCAGAATGCTATAAGGCCATCTGGCGACTCAAGCTCCCAAGTAAAGTCATCATTTTCAGATGGAGACTTATCAAAAATTCTCTCCCAACTCTACAAAATCTTCTCCATAGGGGCCTTATAGTTGAGCCGGTGTGCGTACTGTGTAGAAATGATGTGGAAGATGCGAACCACCTATTTTTAAGATGCGCTAAGACGGATGGGATCTGCTGGAAGGCGGCTCGGCTATTAAACCGAGAGGGATCTGTTCAGGAGATTCTTAAATTGCTTTTAACAATGAACAGACCCGAGGACCTCACTCTTTTCATTTTGTGCTGCTGGCGGGTTTGGTTTTTTCGAAACAAACTCAGGGAAGAGAATGTGTAGCCGAGGTTCACCGGTACTTTGGCATGGTGTGTGGATTTCCTTAATCAGCATCGAAATGTGAGTACTCTATCTATGTCGAGAGCTCTGGACAGATCTTTGATGACGAGATGGTGTAAACCGCCGGCGGGATTTGTTAAGCTCAACATGGACGCACGAAGGCAAGGGGACACGTCGGATTTTGCTTGTGCGGCGGTTATCAGAGATTCTTTGGGATCCTTCATTGCTGCTAGGGGCTAGAGACTCAATGGTGTGACAGAACAATTATTCATGGAGGCTACTGCCTTTGTGTTGGGGCTCAATGGGCACTTCAGCTCAACATTACCAACGCCTACTTTGCAACGAACTCGCTTATTTTATGCAACTTTTTGTCCAACACTGACTCTATCTCCTCTCCGGTGGGCTTCATTGTGTCTGAAATTAGGACTATACTTAGGGAGAAACAATTTTTTCTGTCCATCATGTCTTGAGGCAAGGAAATATGGTGGCTCATTCCCTTGCTGAGCTGGTTCTGCGATCTTAGGTGGAACTCCAATTTTGGTGGGGTAATCCCCCCAAGCTATTCTGGGAAATATTTGTAAAGATAATTTTTTGGTAATGAATTGCGTGGATTACTCTTTCCCTAATCCTTTTTAGGTTGAAAGGGAAGAGGGATAGAGTAATTCTTCTTTTATCAAAAAAAAAAAAAACAAATAATGACTTCTAACAAATAATGATATATAGGGTAAGATCAAAGTGATTATTACCTTTTACGAGCGAATTGAGAATCCCTTTGATAGCCTCAAAATTTCCTGTTTTGAGTTTATCAAAGGTTTGCTGTGATAGAGAATTTATGAATTTCAATCATACAAAAGAAATAAAATGGATTTTCTGGCCACATTAATGTGCGTCCAAACTAGGTCGAAGCAGTGTTTTTAAAAAGGTTCCGAACCATACAGTTAGACTACCGATTGACCCGTGAACTCAACGTCGCCCGGTTCGGTCAGAGTACGCTTTTGCATTTTTATTTAAAAAAATGGTTAAGACAAGGTGGAATGCCGATTAGACCGTTAAAAAAGGCGGTTCGTGCGAGAGGGCAATGCCTATTGGCCCGAGTTTATGGCAAAACCCAAGAGGGGAGGGGTGAATTAGATTCTTGAAAAATTCTTTGGTAAATTAAAACTTAATTCCTTATAATTTCAATCCCCTTGATGAAACGATATGAGATAGAATGAGAGGATGCAAATGGAATATAAAAATGTAAACAATCAAACCAAACAAGAGACAATGATATATAGTGGTTCGGGCAACCTTCCC
>JAXCLR010000001.1:37120154-37135324 GCA_035584095.1 Annona squamosa | reverse complement strand
CAAAAATTAAAAATAAATATCTAAAATACTCTAAAAATGGTAAAAATTTACCCAAAGATTAAATACACTTGGGCTAACAAGTTTATGAATTTTTTTTTAAAAAAATAGAAAAAAATAGGTATATGCGTCTGGGAGTATGCAGCGCTGCATGCTCAACCGCAGTCCAATTTATAGTTTGCCTAAAATGCCGTTATAGATATATTACGTTCCATCAACAGGCATTAACATTGTCAATAATTCAATGAAGGAAAATTCTCATCACACTCACAATATTTGATTATTATTTCTTTTGTATCCACACTATTTCGAATTCTCCATATTCTTATGTCATCAATCTCACCGTAAACAGATGTTAAGTACATGCAGAAATGTCAATTTTACCACTACACTATTTGTAAAAAACTCCAAATGAAATCTCTACTATATTTTTCGCAAAACAAATCATACATATTTTTTATTCAATATAATGAAACAAAACAACAATTTATTTCATTTTTATTTACATAATAATTTAGAGATAAAATTAACATTTTTGCATGCACTTGAAGTCTATTTGAGCTAATATTGATAGCATAGGCATCTGAGAAATGAAGGGCAAAATGTTGTAGGTATGAAAAAAAATAATTGTTAAATTTTATGTATATGAGGGGAATTTTTCCAAAGATAAAAATGACCATGCAGCCTATCTTCCCTAAGAAGCCATGGTTGCGAATCCTCCTCGATCATTCTCTTTTCTCGATATTTTCATTGTACAAGAAGATGGGTTGTCCCATTTTATTTAGGAGTATTATCTTATTAGTCCGGGCTAAATAATAACTTACCTCACGCCAAATACTATTTTAAAAACTTTTTTCTTCATTAACTTATTAATCTAGATATACTTATTATATAAACTAACTTTTTCTATTTTTGAAGATGTACATATTTTTTGGACTTTAGATACAATATTATTTTAATAATTTGAACCATTAAAAATGGCTAAAATATTATCACCAATGACTAGTGCAAGTGGTTAGAGGCGCTGCCTCTATTTCCCTTGATTCCAATATCAAATTCAAGTTTATGCTGTTTGGGAGTTTATAATCTCTTTGATTGATATTTGAGAGATTTTAGTCTACATTTGGCAAAATTGTAAGAATTGTTTTAGAACTTAATTGTAATATGAGTTGAAATGTAATTAAAAAAATACAACAATAAAAAGGCTAAAATATTCCTGTGTTTAAAAATAGAAATACACCTATCTCGAAAACAATAAAATATGATTTATATATTGAATACATCTTGATCAATAAGTTTAGAAAAAACAAAAATAATTAAAAATGAGTTTACGTCATGCGTTAAATAAGTCATTATTTAATCCAAGCTAACCAATCATTCAGATTTTATTTATAGTTGTACAATTTATTTATTTTCTTTTTTAAAGATATAAAGGAAAATCCATGATAATGTTGAGTCACTTTTATATTATGACTATTGAGCATTAATTGAGAAAAAATTGAGTGTTTAAGATGATTTAAATAATATTTTGACTGATTTAGTTTTGTTTAACATAAAACACTTATAATTTATTAGTATGTACAAATTCAGGGGAAAACATAGCAAAACTTTTGCAATTCTTGAAAAGTTGAAGATGAGGACAAGTCTCACTAAGTTTGATGATTTTAAAGAATTAAAAGGAGGAAAAACAATGATTAAATTAATCAAAAACATGTCATGGAAGATTCAACGCGAAACGGGCATCAAACATGCAAAAAGGCAAATTGGGAGTAGGATTGATGCAAGATAATTGATGATCATGAGACAAATGATTCAATGAATACAATAATGATGTTTTAAAGAGTTTAAAGAAGTAAAAATAGCGATCAACAAGTTCTAAAACATGTATAAGAAGTTTTGGTGCGATTTGGGGTGAATAGACACAAAACATGCCAAATCTTTGAAGCAAATTGAGAGGACTAAAGACCCATGCAATTTGGACCGTGTAGACCCGTAGAGATGTACAATCCTATGTGTAGTTAAGTTGTTTTGCATAAGTTTTGGTGGGAGCACTATATAAATACTTGTTATGAACATACTAAGTCATCTGAGAACTTTCTTGGAATTAGGGTTGAGGTTTGGGGGTAAGAGCATTGAAGAACAAAAGGTGAGAAGTGAGACGGCAAGTTGCTTAGAGCAGCAGAGACACCATTGGGGCTTTCTATCAATAATTTTCCATTTCTTTATTTCTTTTGATTTTAATTGTTTCGTCTGTTATGATATTGGATATAATATTATTTTGCATTTAATTTTAATTATAAACAAACTGGGCTAAACCCGTTGTCTAGAGTTTAAGATGTAGCATACGCCCAATATAGCAGATATTGTGATTTGATTATTTAAGATATTTTATATTAATTTAATATATTATGATTTAATGCTTACGTAGTGTTTAAGCACCCACTTTTGTAATGGTTAAGGAATGGGAAGGTCGAAGTCTAATCCGTAGATCAGATTTTCATCTAAGCCAATCCGGAAATCAGCATAGCCGTCCAAATTCCAAGATTAGATCAGCTGTCCGGTCCAAAACAACAATCCAGCCGTCCACTTCATGCGTCCAGATGAATCCAAGCAACAATCTAGCCATACAACCCATCAGCACCGTCCAATGCATCCAACCGTTAAATACGACCGTCCAAGGCATGCTGATCATCCGCCGTTCAAAACATCATTTCCAGAATTCAGCATTCAAAAGTTAGCCCATGCAAATCCAGCTGTCCGCCCAAATAAAATCCATACCGTCCAATAAAATTCTAGCGACAATTTCAACCGTCCAGATCATGCAACGTGTCCCGCCATGCAATCTTCCTAACTGTCTAGAAAATCTGGCCGTCTAGAATTTTTAGCACGTCCATCTAGCACCATCCTTAAGCATCTACGGAATAAAAATTCAACGGCTGGAATAGAATCACGCAGCTTACGTCCAGCCCTTGAATTAATCCCAACTGTCCATCATCCAAGCCAATTCATGCAGTCCATCAACCGTCCAAAGATGTCCAGAAAATTAGATTTTTCACCCAAGCCGTCCAATTTATTTTCCGGCTTTCAACCCATGAAAAAATTCAAATGACCAGAAAATCATAAGCTATTCATCCGTTTTCCAAAAGTATTCTCAGCCGTCCAATTTTTTTTTACATGCAGATCGTCATCACCGTCCAAAATTTCATACGGCAGCATGCATGAATATTCAGACACCGAGCATGACTAATTCCACACCGAGGATTTGAAATTTAGATGCATCAGCACCGCAATCCAGACGCTCAAAATCGTCCACCAGTGGGGTCCACCATCAACGCGTACGTAAATTCACAACGCAGATTTCCACCTTTGAGTCAATTCGCATTTATAAATGTTAATGTTAAAGTTTCGGGAGAACCGAAAAAAAAATAGAGGGAGCGGATTTTAAGCAGCTTTTAGAGAGAGCGGATTTTATTATTTTTTTTTATAAGAAGATATACTCTATCCCTACTTCCTCTCGATTTGAAAGAGAATAGGGATGGAGAAATCAAAGCAATTCATTGTCAAAAAATTGTCTGTACAAATTTTTACAATAACAGCATAGGGTGGCGTATCTCACCAAGACATATGGTTCGAAGGAGATACCGAGACCAAATCAGCTAGGGAGTTCGCAATGGCATTTCCCTGCCGTAATACATGATGTACTGAAAAGAAATCATTCCTACTAAGAATTGATCTGATTTCATCAATAATAAGACCCACCGGGGAGGAGATAGGTTCCTTGTTGGACAGATAGTTTCAAAGCATTAAAGAGTCAGTCTCAAATGGCGCATGTCTGATGTTAAGTTGAGTAGCCCATTTGATTCCCAGAAGAAAGGTGGTCGCTTCAGTGAGTAACGGCTCCCTCACACCTGACCGCCTCCATCCACTAGCTGTAATAAATGAACCCCTGTAATCTCTGATCACGGCCGCGCATCCGAATCCATCCCGGTCCTCGAGGCTACGGGCATCTGTATTTATCTTGACAAATCTCGGGGGCGCTTTGAACCATCTGGTTACCATGGCTCTACCCAAAGACCCCGATTGAACCAACATTTTTGCTGTGCGATGTTGATTAAGGTACTTCTCGCACCAGGCCAAGGTTTTTGATATTCTCGGTTGAGATCCCTCCTCTCTGAGCTTGTTCCGCAGAAACCAAATCTGCCAACAGCACAAGATGAAGAAAGCCAGGTCGTCAGGCCTCTTCTCACACACACAATTGTCCAAGATTTCCTGTATCGTTATCCCGTGAGAATCCACCCTCGCAGCCATCTTGCATACCCCACTGGTCACTTCACACTTAAGGAAAAGGTGATTTGCATCTTCAGATTCGTTCCTGCATAATACACACCGTAAGTCGACCTCTATGCCCCTGTGATTGAGATTTTGCAGGGTGGGAAGGGCATCCCTTGCCAATCTCCATCCAAAAATAATGATCTTTGTTGGAAGTTGCAATCGCCAAATTGCTTTGAAGATCCCCAAGAGTTCAGGGAAACCATCGCCAGAACATAGTAGTCTATACGCCGATTTGATCATGTAAGCACAGTTGGGTTCGTGTATCCAAAACATACAATCTTCCACCTGTCCCTCCAGGATAGGGATTGTGCTAACCTCCTGCCACCTCTCCTCCCCCAATGCAGATACTACCTGATCCTTGTTCCAAGATTTAGTTTAACTATCGATGAGGTGGTTTACCGTCATATCCTCCGACATTGATAATGGGAGAGGTCCCACTTTATTTACTTTAGATTCCAACCAAGTATCCGAGAAAACCTTCACTTGGTCCCCCATTCCAATCCTCCATCTACACCCCATCTGGATTACATTGCTCACTTTCAAAATACTCTTCCAAGTAGAGGAATCTGATGGTTTCTCTTTGCAATTCTAAATATCAGTGTTTGGGAAATACTGGCCTTAAGAACTTTATGGCAAAGGGAAGTGTTGCATGTTACTAACTGCCATACCTACTTAGCTAGGAGAGCGCAGTTGAGTTTGTGGAAGTCTCTGAACCTCATCCCACCTGCACACTTAGGCTTGCACATGTCCTTCCAAGCCACCCAGCTCAGCTTCCTTTTCCATCTTTCTCCCTCCATCAAAATTTACTAATCATCCCATTAAGATCATTACAAAATGATTTGTACTCATCTCATATGATGGGATTGCCTGGCCAACCACCTTGATTAGCACCTCTTTTCCTCTGCCCGAGAGCAACTTGCCTTTCCATCCTTGAGTGTGGTTCCAGATACGCTCCTTAATGCCCTTGAAAAAATCCGATTTAGATCTTCCAAGCCAGGCCGGGAGACCCAAATATTAGTGAAGATCCTGACCTGCGGAACCTAACATTTGAATCAACTGTGTTCTGATGTTATACTCTGTATTGGTGCTAAAGAAGACGACAGTTTTGTCCACATTTACCATTTGGCCCGAGTAGCTGGTATATTGACTTAACAATTCGAGTAGGTACCTAACTTCCCTCTCAATTGCCTGTATGAAGATGATAGCATCATCAGCGAATAGCAAATGGGAGATCGTCGGGCCATTCTCCTTTACTATGATACCATGAATAACTCCACTATCAACCGCCTTGTAGATCAGTGCCGATAGACCCTCAGCACACAATAGGAAGAGATAGGGGGATAGCGGGTCCTCTTGTCTTAGACCCCTTTGGGATTGGAAGAATGGGGATTTGAAACTATTAACATTTACACGGTATGTGACAGTTGAGACGCAGCTCATAATCTAATTCACCCACACCGGGCAAAAGTTCATGGCCACCATTATCTGCTTTAGGAAGTTCCATTCCACCCTGTCGTATGCTTTGGACCTATCCAACTTGATAGACATCTCATGCTTACGCCCCCTCTTTCGCTTGCGAAGGGAATGGATTGCTTCATAGGTGATTAACATGTTATCTGTAATGAGCCGCCCCAGAACAAACGCACTTTGTTCATCCCCAATGACTTCGTGGAGAGTCGACTTGAGTCTATTATCTAAGACTTTGGCCAAGATTTTATAGACCACATTGCATAGACTAATGGGCCTAAAATGAGAAAGGTTTTGAGCTCTAGCCTTCTTCGGAATCAAAATCAAAGTGGTTGTATTTAGATCCTTTATAAGCCTACACTGTTGATCCGGGTTTCTCTCCACCATGAACTGTTTGCACCATTTGATTATATCGCTTCCCACCGTGCTCCAGTGTCTTTGGTAAAACCCGGCTGACATCCCATCTAGTCCGAGGGCTTTGGTAGAGCTCATACCTTTCACCGCCTTGATTACTTCTTCGGACGTTAGTGGTTTTGTTAGACTTTGCCTATGATCATTAGAGATTCTTCTCGAGATAACATTCTCCACCCATGGTGCAGCCGAGTATGTAGATGATGAGAAAACCTCAGAGAAGTGCTTAACAGCCATATCCAAGAGCTAGTCCTACTCCCTTACCCAATTACCATTCTGATCCATTAACGCGTATGGAGCCACTGTGTCTTTGCGTGCATCCTCCAAAGTTGCTCTTCATCCTCTAGCAAAAGGTTGATTTGGAGTTTAAGTTTTTGAATGACATTGTCCCTTTCATCACATGGGTCCATGCATGAGAGGGCCTCGACTTCTCTTCGTTTATGCTTAATCGCTTTCCGAAGATTTCCCCTCTTACGTCGGTTCCATATGGAAAGTTCCGAAGCAATCCGTTTAGTTTTCCAAGAGAGCTTATCAGCATCTTGCAGCTCTGTCGGGGGCTAAGCTTCCCACACTTGGTTCACAATTTTTGTGGCTTCTTCATCCCTATTCCAGAATAATTCATATCTGAATTCCCTTGGCGGTTTCCTCCTACCTATATTGGAATCAAGTACCAACAATAAAGGACAGTGGTCAGAGGTCGGGGCTTGTAAATTGATGATTTTTGCATGAGGATGCAAGTTAAGCCATGATGGAGTAGAAAGTCTTCTATTCAGTCTCGCTTCCACCCTATGTCGTCTGCTTCTATTGTTTTTCCATGTCATGATGCTCCAGCAAATCACAAGTTGAGCAGATTGCAACAATCCATAGTTTCATAAAAACGGTCTATTTGGGGTTGGGGGCGGGATCTTTCGCTATTATACTCACCGTGGGCCATCACCTCATTAAAATCCCTCATCACTAGCCAAGGATCAGTGCATTCGGTACTCAATTGATTGAGAATGTGCCAACTTTGGTGCCTTTGATGAGCTTCAGGATGTCCATAAAATTCGGTGAATCTCTATCTGCAAAAATTTACATCAATGTGATGGTTAGAAAAGCTCCTAATGCTAGCAGCTTTGTTGTTATTCCACAGGAGGGCCAAGCCCCCTCTCCTTACCTGTGGGTCCACAGCAAAACACCCATCAAAATTAAGTCTTCTTCTAATGCCCTCCATTTCTTTGGAATAACATTTAGTTTCACAGAAGAAGACCAAACAAGGATCTTTTTTTCTTACAAGATAAAGGAGATTCTGAACTGCCCGAGGGTTCCCAAGCCCTTGACAATTCCATGCTAGAAGGGTCATATTACATGAGGCGAGGTCGCAGCCTCCGCCTCTACCATATCAGGACTCACCAATCTCCTTCTTCGCTTCTACATCCCCATCTGTACCTCCCACTCGCTTTTTCGGCCTCTCTTTGTAGGATCTGTCATCTGACTTTCCTGTATTTCAGGCTTGTCCATTTCATTCCACAGTTTGGCTCCTCGCTTCCATCTACTTTTCAATTGCTTGGGGATCAAATACCTCCCTCTAGACCCCTTATTATCATCTCCTTGCCAAACCTGAACATCAAACAGCCCGTCTTCCTCCTCCCTTGTGTCTAGCTGACCAATTCCAGCACATGCCCCAGACACATTGTTGGAATGAATCTCATTCATCCCCTTTCGATCTGCTTCTGGTTGCATGGCGTGGATGTGCTGATTATCCAGCATCCCCATCGGCCCCTTGTCTTGACTAGGATAAGAGTCCTCCCATGCCTTGCCTGCCCACGCCATTGAGAGTTCAACCATCTGGTTTCTGGGTTGCATCAACACCAACTGTTGGATCTATGAGGATGTAGATGTAGATACCTTGGAGTTGTCGTCTCCTTCTGTATATGCATGTGCCGGGGAGTAGCTAGTGTTTATCGGCATAATCCATACAGTAGGTGGTTGTAGCGACAAATGGCTGTGGGCCTGTAGGTTCGCCTCATCTAATTGAGATTCCTCCATAATGCAATTAGTTCGCTAGTTTATTTTAGGGGAGCCAATCCGGTTCTGCTGCCAACGCTTTTCCGGACAGTCATCCATCCTACTGCTACGGGTTAGCTTGCCACCCCCTTCCGGAACTCCTCCATTTTCTGGTTTGTCCCTTAACTGATCCCCTGGGGCGCAGGATTCCCCGAGGTATTTGATTGGCGCAGCCCTATTGCCTTTAGAAACTTCGAAACGAGGCTTCAGCTGTTTGACCCCTGCTCTCAGCCAGCTGCCAAATGGCATGTCTTCTTCGACCACATGTTGCTGGGGAATTGGTTTCACCGAGTAATCCCGGTGGACATGACCCATGATTCCACATAGGTAGCAGAACAAAGGCAGCTTCTCATATTGGAACGTGATCCATTGCTTTTGTTGGGAAGCAATCTTTATAAACATTCCTCTTCTGAGGGGCTCCCGACAATCAACCATCACTTTCATTTTGATCTCAGCTTCTATGGCATCCAACTCGGTCCAGCTTTCAAAGGAATTCCCTATATTTATACCTAGAATCTTCTTGTCAACGATAAATGGGACTCCCGTGATGTGCAGCCACAATGGCGTTTTCATAAGCATTACTTGTGCAATGTCAGTCTCCTCCCGAATTTCTGAGATCAGCACCAGATGTCGTTCGAATATCCATGGACATCCCTTAACAGTTTGTTCCTTATCCTCTACCTGCCCGAATGTGATTTGATACAGATTCTCTCCCACCTCATTGAATTGACAGGAGCCCTTCGGCCTCCACAACCTCCTTATCGATTTGAAAATTTCTTTGTTGTATGTCTTCAACAACCACAAGGAGCATAGGATTGAAGCACCTGATCTCGGAGAAATCTTTTTTATGGCCGCCCCAAAGATCACCATTATTTGTAATTCCGCCCCTAGCAATTCCCCAATGTTCAGATTCATCTTAGCTACACTCCTACAATACCAGCTTCCCTTTTGCCTCTGCCTCAATCTCCCTTTTCCTGCCTCCCAAAAATCCCCCAGAACTTCGATCTTCGGAGAAAGCTCCGACTACCTCAACCCAGTTCCGAGTGCACCATTGATGCTATTGGACCTACAGGGGAGAGGACGCGGCGATCCTGATCATTTAAGTGTTAACTACAGAGAGAGCGGGTTTTAAGCAGCTTTCAGAGAGAGCAAATTTTAAACAGCTTTCAGAAAGAGAGAGAGAGAGAGAGAGAGAGAGAGAGAGAGAGAGAGAGAGAGAGAGACAGAGAGCGCCTTTGAGGCAATTCGCATTTATAAATGTTAAAGTTTTGAGAGAACTAAAAAAAATACAGGGAGTGGATTTTAAATAGCTTTTAGAGAGAGAAAGAGAGAGAAGGCAAAGAGCATAGGACGAGAGACAAAGGCCGCAAGTTGCGAGAACCAGCCGACACACCATCTGCATTTTCAATCAATAAGCTTTTTTTTTCTTTTTTTTTCTATCGTTTAAGATAGATTTTGATTTTAATTTTATTTTGGACTTAAACATAATTGGTTAAGCTTTAAATCTAGGGTTTAAGATATAAAATGCATATAGCATAGTGCGTAGTTTTAATTTATTTACGATGGAATTATTGTTAAGTTAATATCCCGTGAGTTAATGCTTACTAAGTATTTGAGCTCTTACTTTGGTAGTGATTCTAATATACGATAATTAAAATATTAAACCTAAAAATCTAAGACTATGAGAATAGGCATAATGATCTTGAGGAATCCACGAACGATCACAAAACTTAATGAATCCTATCTAACTTAATCTTATGAGAAGAAGTAGTTAAGAATAAATTAGGATTACACTTTGTAAGTTTCGAGGAAAAGTGTAAGGATAAATTAGGGTTTGTTTTCTTTTAACAAACATATCCAAAATAAACAATCATATCACACATGTTGTAAAAGACGCATGTGATACCCTAGATCCTCGGTACTTTCATCACTGCTTTATAATCTTTGATCTGCATCTAAGTTCTATTTTTCCTTTCTGCTTTTCTATTTTCTATTTCATTTTACCCTACTTTATTCTCTTATTATTTGCTCCAAACCATTTAAAAACAAAGTTCTAAGACCCAAATTCCTTGTGGAATAATATTTATATACTACAATTTACAACTCATGGACCTACAGTATGATTGCAAACAAATAATGATTTTTCTATCATTCCATGATATTATGGACAGGTATTTACTTGGGGATTGAAGCAAGCATTACAAAAACTCTTCAAAGAATGATTTTACTTTTGTCCCAAAAAGCTAGGAAATTTTAGAAGATTTTGCATCCATTTTCCCATAATGTTTTACTAATGCGAAAATTTTCTAGCATTCCGTAAATAACTTTATTGCTCACTTTCCTAATTTTCAATTGAAACTAAAACTATCATTTTTGGAGGAATCAATATACGTGATTGATTTTATACACTTAGGTGCACTAAGCTTGGGTGCACTCAGATGCAAAAATCATTTTTTACTTAAAATTTTTTTTTTTATATAATTGTTAATCTAAGTGTATTTAACATGTATATCTTTTTCAAAAAATATATATATCAACTTTTACCATTTTCGGAGATTTTTAATTTTTTTTGAATTTTTAAAAATTAATAGCATTTTCGTAATTTTGGCACCCAAGCTTAGTGCACCAATAACAGCCCATTAATATATCATTGTTGGAACTGCATGCGTAGACTACAGTGTACCTGCGTGCACCAAAACTATTTCAACATCTTCAAAAGATGAGAACAACAACCCAGATGCCGTAACTACATTCACTCTAATATATTTTGCGGTGTCTATCTTTGCTAGTCACCTGTTCTTGACTGTGGTCGCATAATATATGTTGAGTGTATCTTGTATTTTACGTATTTTAATTGTAAATCTAGGACTATATATTGGATTGTATGGTAAATAAACATGTGATCTATGAAGTTTCGTATCAAAGAGAATGTAAAGAATCCTGATTAGAGATTTTTAAAGGAAGAGACAGTTGTTGTTTGTAAGAGAAAAATTGTAATTGTTTGTTAATCAGTAAACTATTCACTTTTTGTGTTTTGTGTGCTTTGGGTTGTGTTTTCGACCCTAACATTAGAGTAACATTGTAGTCATCTTCAATACACACTCGTTCTTCCTCTCCAGCGGCACTGCCCTGTTTTCTCATCTTCGACGCTAATTTCCACTAGCATTGATGGCGTCTTCATCACCTTCATTAATGGCAGTCTCAACTCCAGCGAATGCATCGTTGTTCGCCGATAGTCCATCTACTGGATCCATCGCCTATGCCATTGCTGCCAGTTCATCTCCGATCTCATAGCCGCAAGTCGTCAGATCGCCGATCATCAAAAAATACAGCCACTGTTGATAGAGGCGGCCATAGCTACCTTTCGATATCAGTCATAGGGGTATTTTTGTCTTTCTAAAAAAAGATTTTAATGTCCATCATATGCTTACAATTTAAGCAAACCATTTCGGTTTTCATCCGAAAAAAAAAAAAAAAAAGGAAACCATTTAGGTATAAATGAAACTTTTTATGTAGGTACCAACGAAAACACTTTTGGTGGTTATTTGCGAAAATAATTTTGTAAGTTTTAAGTTTGCTTATCTATGATTTCAACCTTATGGTTTTGATTTTTTTATTGGTATTTATACAATGTGAAAATGGATATTATAAATCAAGTGTATTTAAATCCCTCAAATCATGAAGATGGATATTATAAATCAAGTGTATTTAAATCCCTCAAATCATGAAGGGACATTTCTGTAAAGACCCCCCACACATGGGGAAAATTTTTGTAAAACCTATACATAGATGTGACACAATTATTTTACCCGCAGCCAAACGGGACACAATATTTAACTTGCATGCAGTTGGCGGGATTTGAAGCCAAGTATACCCGTTGCAGGTATATATAACCTTCTAATTTTTGATGTGGTGCAAAAATAAACACATGAGCATGCATTTTCAAATACATTTATATCATACCAGTTTTCATGTGTATCAAAAATTTCATATGTTTGATATCCACTTGACGTCATTTTCAAAATCTAATTAAGTTTACAAAAGTTTTATCACTCTCCAAATACACTCCCAAAAGTTTGAAGGTTACAAAGTACACAAACTTACAAGATTACAAAGTACACACAAATATCAAAATTACAAAGTTAAAATCATATGTACACAAACTTACAAGATTATTTTTGCAAACTAACCCCTAAACACCCCTATCTTGTGCGAAGACCTTTTTTTATTTTCTGCTGTAAAAGGTTATAAATAGAGGTAATATTTACTAAATTTTGACTTTTAGTTACTATTAATTTTATTGCCACCAGAAATGTAAGTTCAGCCATAACACAGTTATGACATGCAATGTAATATTTGGTGACGCTGAATATTTAATATCACTAGAAATGACGCAACAATTTTTTAAGATCCAGAACTCGTTTCATTAAAACGAACTAATCTTAGAAGCATCCGGCAACGATGAAATGGCTGGCCACATATGCATTTTTTTCATCACTAAAACGAACCTATGCTCTGTCCTAAAGAACCATTTAGCATTTAGCCACTGCATTTTTATGCAGCTAAGCCTTAATTTTAGCTCCATTATTTCTTTTTATTGATAAAACAAGGATTATTTGCAAAAATAAAGTTTACCTAATATGATTTTTAACCTCATAGTTTGGATATTTGCAAATATTATAACCCTCAAAGATTTTAAGTTTCGCAAAAAGATCCCATGTTCGACGATGATGCAGGGGGCCTTTTTTTTAATTATTTTTTTTATCAACGATGACTAAGGGAGATTGGCAGTGGTAGTCGTCGGTAGCTATTTGGGATTTAGGGCCACTGCATGGATTGTCGATCGACTTGCGGCAACACGGAGATGGCGGGCGGATGTCCCAAAATTTGCCGGGTTTTGTTATCTTCAATGTATCCAGCTAAAAAAATTTATGTTTCAATTTTTTTAAAATTTTTTTTAAGGAATTCTTCTAAATATACTGACTAAATTTGATCTTAATCAAAAATATATCTATTATATTTTTAAAATTCCAAATATATTCACTACATTTGCAGTTAATCTTAAAAATGTTCATTCCATTAAAAATTGGTAGTTAAATTTTTATAAATGCCAAAATACCTATGTTATAAAATACTAAAAAATAAATAAAATTAGGACTTCAAATTTAAAGTTCACGTGCAATTAGGGGATTTGTGAGTTATGACATTCAAATTTTTTATTATGTCTAAAATTTGATGATTATATTAGTAATTTTACATATTTAACTAACAATATTTTATGATTAATTACAAGTGTAGCAGGTATATCTGGGATTTTAGAAACGTGGTAGGTATATTTAGGATTAGAGTCAAACGTAATTGATATATTTGAGAAAAAACTCCTTTTTAAAAAACAAAACTCTTAACTTAAGTGTATTTAACTTATGCATTAAGTTTTCTCATTTTTGAAAATATGGGCATTTTAGTCATTTAAAAAGTACTAAAACCCTCCTATTTTTAAAAATTTAAAAATATATACATTTTCAAAACTGGTAAAACTTAATAAATAGATTAAATATAATTAGATTAAGAATTTTATAAAAAAATTCAAAAAATTCAAAAAATAAAATTTCTTGTCAAATGCATTCGGCTACATTGAAACAAATCCCAAATTTTTCATGTGCATCATATTATGTAAGTAGGTTACTGGATCATTAATTTAAGTATTTTATCATTAATAATTTATATCTTTTTGTATTTACTCATATAATATTATTACACTTAAGTATTTTCAATTCAAAATTTCATTTCGGATTATTTTTAAAATAGTTTCATGAAACCTACTCATTAAGATAAAAATATTTACTATTAAAAGACTGCTTCTATGTAAGTAACCACGTCATAGAGAAGCGGAATCATGTAATCCCTCTAAATTTTAAGATTTTGATCTTTGATGTAAGATTTATATCCATTCATTGTATTTAACGTTATTTTTTTTATCTAAGAGACCGAGTTTCATCTTAATCAAGTATATTTATGGGCTACATTTATTGAAAAATAGTATTATTCATATGTAAATTATGAAAAATGCTAAAATCTATTTACACGTGTATTAGAATATAATAATATTTTATAAGATCATTTATCCATATACAAATGATATTGTAGTTAGTTTAGATATTGAAAATATAATTTTAAAATTGATATGTAATATTAAACTATTTTATTACATTGATTTTCAATGAGACTCATCCATAGTGATATTAGATAAATAAAAGTTTCTATAATACTAGAAATGATATTAAACACTAAACACAACAGACGAAGTGGATTTTTTTTTAACCATCAAGATTTTAAAAATAGATTGAATTACATAGAAAGAGGTTTCACAAAAACTGGACCCATTTTGAAAAGATTGAAAAATAATTTTGGCTTTCCCTGTTGTACCAGCAATCATTGCCACGGTAATACGGGCAACCATTTTGTATAACGGCCTAGAAATTGGTAGCTTTTACGGGGTGGCCCACGAATTCGACTATTTACAAGTGGGCTAATTATTTTTACTTTGTTTTTACATTTGCGAGTCCCTACATTCCCAAGAATTTTGATAACTTTTGAAATTTATTTTACATTTATTCGGACTTTTGAAAAAGGGATAATTGAGCAATTCATCGATCTTTAAAAATTCAAATAAAATACTAAATAAAATTAAAAATTAATAAATTTTATAGTGACGAAGATCTAGATAAAACGCAAATGTATTAATTTTTTTTTTAAAAAAAATTAAAAATCATTTCTGCCGCCCATTCCGGGATAACGACTTAACGAAGCAATGTTTCTTTTGTTTCGGAATCAGACCAGGGGTGTGTTTGGTTGGAGGTAAAACTTTTGATGAAAAATTTTTGGAGTAGAAGTTGTCAAATCAATAGAAAGTGATG
>JAXCLR010000001.1:37106856-37120054 GCA_035584095.1 Annona squamosa | reverse complement strand
AAAAATAATTAAAAAATAGAATAATTATGAAGAGTGAAAAGTTTTAGATTGAAAAGTTTTAGTTGACACTTTTTTGCACTAAACAAACACACCCCAGATCTGCTCCCCCTTCCCGCCCAAAACAGGGAGAGGGAGGGAGGAAGGGAGAGAGAGACAGACTGAGCGGTCCATGAACGGTTCATAGTACAGCTCGGTGGTTTGACCGGGTACACCGTGATAAAATTCGGGACAGATCGGCAAAACGGTTCAGCGGGTTTTGAAACACTACGCTTGCTCATCTTTCAAATGCATCAATTTTTTTTACTGTTGCATTCTGGGAATTATTTATAATATCTCGTTTTTCTCCATTTAGGTATTGCGGATCAAATTCATAAAGATCTTTAGAAATTAACTTCATAAATTCATTATAAATTTTTCTTTGCAATGTCAATGAGACAATTAAAGCTCCTCGTGCTGGTGACCGTTGCTCACACATGGGCTACACCGAAAGACCATTACTCCCATGGCTCGTCGAACCCACAAGGCCGCACCCATGTCCAACCGAGTTATCTCGGTTGGTTTCAGATGCATCATTTTAAAACGTTATTTGTCTCGCCAAGACGAGAGGGCCATGTTGGTCTCGGCGGCCAGAAATCTGTATCATCTTTCCAGAGAATGCAAAAGCATGGCGGAAGCCAAACAGATCCTTGCCCAAATCATTCAATCCGGCATTTGCAATCACCCATCTTCCCTCTCTGCAATCCTTTCCTTCTCTGCAACCTCGCCCCACGGCGATCTTCACTTCGCTTCTTTGCTCTTCGCCCACGTCGAAAATCCCAACTCTTTCTCCTTCAATTCCATGATAAGAGGGTTTGCAAGCTCCCGCAGCCCCGACCGTGCTCTTTTCTTCTACGTTAAGATGAATCGCGAAAAGCCCATGTCTGATGAGTTCACTTTCCCTTTTCTTCTCAAAGCTTGCGCCCTTCTTTTGGCTGTCGGGAATGGTAGAGCTGTTCACGGGAAGATTATAGAGTTGGGTTTTTGTTCGGATTTTTTTGTTCGCTCCAGTTTGATCCGTATGTACTCGCAGTTCAATGATATTGATGCTGCCAGGAGTTTGTTCGATGAATCCTCTGAGAGAGATATTGTAATGTGGAATTCAATGATTGGGGGTTATCTGAAATGCGGCCTTGTTGATCATGCGTGTGAATTATTTGATAATATGACCGGTAGGAATGTGGGCACGTACAATGCTATGTTAGGAGGGTATGTAAGCTGTGGGCGCGTTGATGCGGCTCAGCGATTGTTTGAAGGAATGCCCGAAAGAGATGCCATTTCTTGGAACATAATGATTGGGGGCCATGCAAGATTTGGGTCTCCAGAGGCATCAAGGGAGCTTTTCGAGCGTGCACCAATAAGAACTGTGACTACATGGAGCACTATAATATCTGGCTTTGCACAGACCGCACAGTTCCATGATGCTCTCGAGATGTTTAAGGAAATGGTGATGGAGGGTGTGAGACCTAACCAAGCAACTTTGGTTAGTGTACTCTCTTCCTGTGCTCACCTTGGGTCTCTTGAGCAAGGTGTTTGGGTTCATGGCTATGTCGAAAAAAACAACATAGAGTTGGATGATGTATTGGGCGCTTCTCTCATTGACATGTACTCGAAGTGTGGTTTTCTGCAAGGTTCTGTAGCAGTTTTTGAGAAGACCCTCAAGAAAGGTGTCTGCTCATGGACTTCTATGATTTATGGGTTCGCGCTACATGGGCATTCCCTTAATGCGCTTGATTTATTTACTGAAATGGAGGTGTCCAACATTCGACCTAACAATATTACCTTTGTAGCAGTCTTATGTGCTTGTTCTCACTCAGGGGAAGTTGCTCGAGGTCGAGAGATCTTTGATCGAATGCATCGGGTCTATGGCATGAGGCCTACCATTGAGCACTATACATGCATGGTCGATCTTCTCAGCCGTGCCAACCGTTTGGATGAGGCTAAAAACTTGATTAAGGCTATGCCGATGGAGCCAGATGATTTCATAGTAGGGGCTTTACTAAGTGGGTTTCAAATGCATGGCAGGACTGACTTGGGGAATGAAGGTTTGGACATGAAGATTTCAGGATTGGAGGGAACAAAAGATAGTGGGGCTTTCGTTCTCATATCGAACATGTACGCATCGACTGATCAGTGGGAGGACGTTGTGAGGATGAGGAGAATGATGACAAGAATGGGGGTGAGAAAGAATCCGGGCTGTAGCTTGATTGAGGTAGATCGAATCGTTCATGAATTTTTATCGGGAGGAAGACATCATCCTCAATTTATAAGAATATATGAAATATTGGATCAAATGTATAGACACATAACAACAGAATCGTTTCCAAAATTAAATAGAGTCTAATTGCTACCGGGCATGAGTTCCTTGCGTTATGCAAACATAAGCTTTTGAACCATAGAACTTCAATTTGAAAGGAAATATCTTATTCATTTAATATATAGATCAAGGGTAATGTTTCAATTGAAACTTTAATGCTCTCAGCTGTAAAATTCATTTTTTGCAAATTTTTTTTTATAACATTTTTAATCTAAATATATTTCACCTGGGTGCATTGGAATTTCATGCATCCAAAGAGGACTCATGATTCAATGCAATGTTATTAAAACTAGACTAGATTGGCCAGTTTGACTGGGTACAGGTCATAATCTGGTTGGTTGGATCAACCATGGTTTAACTCAAGATACCATCCAAATAACCAATTTAACCCCTAGTCCAATTTTAGGTACTATTTGGCCTTGCTTATTGTGTGTAAAAGGCGCAAGAGTCCTCTGCTTTTTGGAGTTGTTTGGCAGAGCTAATCTATCTAGCTGAGAGATTTGCATGAAAAAATCGCGAGTTGCGATATCTATACGGTTAGACCAAAAAGGCCCTTAATTACACTGGTTCTATTCTCCAACCCAAATATTTAATGAATTACTACCAACCCAAATATTTAATGAATGCAAAGTAATGGTGTTGAATAGCTACTCTTAACATGTCTTTGGAGATTGATTAGACATTTGAACTATCCTTATTAATCATTTTCTTTGTTATAACTTATATTTTCAATTATTTAATCTCATTTTTTACACGTATATCACACTTTATACTTTCTTATATTATGCCTTCGCCCTTTTATCACGCTTATCCAAGCAGATAAATTTATTTAGGAGCAAAAACAGAAAAATATCAGTTATGTATGATTTGTGTAGCTCCCATCATACGCAATCGGACAAGAGTTTGGACGATTTTGTCTGTCCGTTGCGCGTGCATCGTCGCTTGTTAGATTGGACGCAGTGACATTGAGTCGTCGGATGGTAATTAAAGGAAAATTTTCAAAATAGCCTCCTGTGTGAGGACGTTTTTGCTGAAACCAAAAACCCCAAAAAATCCTCATTTTGGTCCACCCGTTGTTCTGAAGTCATGCACGAGAGCCCCAAATCGCCAGGAGGGTGAGAGTTCGGCTTAAATAAAATGAATGCGCATGAAGTTGAGGAAAATTGGAGTGAAGAAATACGTGGCCTTGACATAGCTACGTTGGGCACTGATTAAAAGGAAAGGGCAGCTGTGATTGGCTGGTCGATGGCCTATGGTCGGAGAGATGCAATGGCAGATGGTAGTTCATCAGGTTTCATGGGTGCCTCCATTCAAACCTCTCATGCACGACTTCGAAATAATGGACAGTCAAGAATGGAACTTGTTGGAATAAAATGGTGTCCTTGATAGAGGAGCTAATTTTCGACTAAGGCAAAAGGTAGAAGCGAATTCCAAATCAATCAATCTACTCCACTAGTAGCAACTCACAAATCGTCCGTGCCAAAAAAAAGCTTTAAATTTTATTTGAGTATATTTGCTCATATATATTAAACAATTTGGAAAAAATCACAAAATGGTCTTATTTGCGTATCACTTAAAACAGAAGTCACATGTGTATGGCTTCAAGTGAACTACCAAAGCATCAAAGTACCGGTGCTTCATTATCTTCGATCTCTCTCTCTCCCTCTCTCTGACCCATTAATCCAGCAAGCCAAGCAATCATCGCTAGATCTTCATCATCCCCTGCCTCCAACGGCAATTAAAACTAATAGAAATTACGATGGCAAAGTCCTAAGTCTGCAACCATGAAACCTCACGAACTACCATCTGCCATCCCATCTCTCTAGCCATCGGCCATTGACTAGCCAATCGCAGCTGCCCTTTCCATCTAATCAGTGCCCAGAAAAGCAATGTGAAGGCCTTTTGTCTTTTCACTCCAATTTCGTCCAACTTCATGCTTATCCATTTTATCTAAGTCGAATTCATACCCTACTAGTAATTTGAGGATCTCGTGCACCACTTCAGAGCAATGGGAAGAGACGAATGGCTATTTTTGGGTTTTTGATTTCAGCAATTGCATCCTCGCGTGGGGGCTGTTTTGAAAATTTTCCTTCAATTCTCATTCCACAGCAGTGTCGTTGCGCCCAATCCAACGACTGAGAATTCACATGCAATGGGCGGACAAAGTCATCCAAACTTCGGTCTGAACGCATATGATCTGTCTCGTTGTTTACGTGCCTGGATTTGTTTATAATATAGTTCAATATGTTATTCTAATTGTGTTATTTCATTTATCATTCGATTCTGATGGACTCAATTAACTAATTATTTTGGAAAATTCACGATGCAATGATAGAGTTCACTTGAGGTCTAAAACTTTCAGCTCATAAAAGTGCTCTTTGTTGGGAGAAGTTTTAATATCTTGACAATTTGAGGGTGTCAAAAAATGTGAAAATACATAAGAAAATAGTAAAATAATGATAAATCAGACAAATTTATTGTACCGAAAAGAAACTATTAATACTTAAAAATATTCACTCTGATAAAAAATAATTTTAAAATCAAGTAAAAAAATTTTTTTTTAAAAGAAAGCTAAGAATTTTGAAAAACATAAATATGTAGAAAATAGACATTAATGATGAATGATTGAATTTTTCACTCATTTAAAAATAATATAATATCAATGAACATATTGTTGGCCTAATTGAAGTTTGATAATTGATATGTCGTGAATGGTATGGGATTTTATGGGAATTTACTTCGTTCACACTTTCGAACTAGTATCAATAACCTTATTTTTTCAGTTTCATCCAATAATCCAATTATTTTCCCTTTCAATTACCATATTGATATCAATTTATCCCTATTATTTTATATCTATTATCCAATTCTCAAAATATTGATTTTTTCAATTCTCACCTTATCCGAAAATCTCACATATATTTGCATTACCAAATGTCCCCTCAATATTTTTTTCTGTCAAATACTTATCAAAAGTGAAATCACTCGCCATCAGAGGCGCATCTACATGCCCCATTGAAATTTCCAAAATTATGTAATTACGTTTAAAATTTTGAGAAGTATTCCAGGATACTTATTTTGACACATCTCAGCCAATAACATAATACCTTCTCATCAAATTGCCCTCCACTTGGGAACCTAGGCATTGCCCAGTTATTTTCGAGTCCTAACTTATGTGCCAGAGAGATCCACGGTTCAAACCTTGACGAGGAGTTTCATCTCACCTTGCTTACGATAAACTCCATAAATAAGTGAAAAGATCCGATCGTTTGATTCTGGAGTCATTTCAAGCGTCTTTTTAATATTTAAATTGACGTAGACCATTTGATGAATAATTTCGTGTGCTAGCTAGAAGAGAAGGTCCCTTGCGATGACCTTGCTAATTGATAATTCACCTAAATGATTTTATTACCTACGTTAACAGGTTGGGTAAAAGATTCAACGCGAAAGAATGGCTTAGCAGCCAGCATTTACATGACATGAACAACCTTAACCTCAAAAGGATAAAAATAAAAGAGAAGAACATAGAGAGAAAAAGCTAAAAATGGAATGTGATGTGATGTCACATTTTTTTTATATAGAAAGGTGTGATGTCACATCTTGACGTTTCATTTTTGGGCGTGTTTCCTAAGCAATATAACTTTCGAATGAAAAATTTTTTAATATAATTTTTTTTAGAAAATGGTATGATATGATAAAAGTAATGATTATGTATAAAGAAAATAAAGTTAAACTGGATAACTTATTTATTTGGATAATTATGAAGAAATAATTGAAAGATAAAGTAATTATATAAAAAAATATGAAAAATATTAAAAATTATGATAATTGTGAAAAATGAAAAGTTTTATATTGAAAGATTTTGATTTTAAATAATTTTTGTACTAAACAAACGTACCCGTAGTCTTTTATACCATTCTTTTATCATTGTTTTTCTGAAGTTACCCGGAAACTCTATTTTATTACTATCATCATCATTGTTGTAATCATTATCATTAGTGAAAATTCTTTTCTTATCTATAACATTTTCTCATAATTTTATTATACTTATAATATTTTAAAAATTCTTTTTATACTGATAACATTTTACTTTAAATTATTATCATATATATGTAATTAAAATAATTATTAATTAAAAGACTATATATCATATTAGGGCTAAATAATTTCGAATAGGAAACTTATGAAGGGGCAAAATTATTATTTAAATAAGTAGTTATATGTTGTCTTGATTATATAAGTATGATAGGAATTTAAGGTAAAATGTTACGAGTATAAAATTAATTTTTGAAATGTCATGAGTATATTGGAAATTAGGGTCGAATATTATGGGTATGAAAGATATTTTTTATTATTATGTCTTTATTTCAATAATTTTCATAATTTTTTGGAAAATTATTCTATCAATTTTGTCTTTTCTCTCATTGTTCCCCATCATTATTCT
Source organism: Annona squamosa (assembly GCA_035584095.1). Lineage (NCBI taxonomy): Eukaryota > Viridiplantae > Streptophyta > Magnoliopsida > Magnoliales > Annonaceae > Annona > Annona squamosa. The sequence continues at coordinate 37,113,257 of JAXCLR010000001.1, read as the reverse complement.
TATCTCGTGCATTATAAATTTTAGGAGTTAGGATGAGAGATATTTCAACTATTGATGAAGCTAATGAATTGGTATAGTTAGTTTGATTTATCGACCCTAGCTGGATTTACTTTATTTTTGATACCAAAATGGGCCCCAAATTGTAATCTTATTAAAATGAGTATGGTTTGGTAGAACTATAGTATACGAATCTGGATTTAATTAGGCATAAGAATGATATGCAACTTAGGTAGGGTATTTATAGGACAACTCGTTTGGTACCTAAAAATAGTCATGATGGGTTTGTATTTTTATTTCGATTAAGATATGTTCTAAGTAAAAAAAATCTAATTTAATTAAAATAAAGTAGGATCCAAGGTATGGGTTTGTGCAACCAACTCGAATTACTAATATATGTTCAATATATTTTTATTAAATATCTTTTATATTAAAAGATATGAATATATTTTTTAAATATATAAAAATTTATTGATAGAAAATACATAAAAATTTATTGATAAAAAATATATATAAATTTATTTAATTTATCTATGTAGATTTAATAAAAATATTTTAAAGATTAGATTATTATCATCTTGATTATAGATTTTTAAGTGAGATTTATTCTAAAATTATAATTTTCAAATATAAAATAAATGTTATTTTAAATAACCGATTTGGAATCAAAATGGATACTATCCCATCCTTTAAAAAATATGATATGGTAAACTTAAAATCAACCTAAATTAAAATAAGATAAGATAAAGTTTTTTATAATAAAATAAGGATAAGATTTGACCTTGAACCAAACCACTCGAACCTAATAACACCCCCTAGGCAAAGGGAACCAAAGACGTATAAATATCACACGTGACAACCAGTTGGATCATCATGGGAGATTAGGAGACTAGGACCTCCAACCGATAGGGGCAATTAAATATTAAGTAATTATATTATTATTATTATTGTTAATGAAGTGGAGGGGTGTGTTCCGTAACCTCAACAAAATTTACCCCCGTAAAAATTGGAAAAAATATTGCGGGAAAAAAATTTTTAATGGCGAGGCAGCGATGTGATAAGATAAAGGTGATGGTTAAAAGTAAAATGTCGTTGCACAGAAGAATATAAAAATAATTAAAAAGTAAGATAATTGTATAGAAAGATACTAAGAAATGATTATAAAGCAGAATAATGGTAATAAAGTATGTGAAAAACATATAAAAATTTTATTTTACAAAACACACCCAAGTTAAAATTAATAGTAATTTTTTATTCAAATCAAATGTGTGCATGTGCCATGCTTGTTGAAAAATTGATATATTCAAGTGTAAATTAGGAATATTGATTAAATTTATTGACATATATCTTAGAATGTAATAATACTTCATCAAATTATTTATCCACACAGTAGTAATAGTTTAAATGGTTTAGATATTGAAAATATTATTTAAAATTAATAATTAATATTTAATTATTTTATTACGCTGGTTTTATACATTTGTAGACAAGGGTTTGCATATTGGCTTTAGACAAATGAAAAAGTTCTTGTGATGTTACAAATTATGTTAAACATAATGGACGGAATAAATTTTTCATCAATTATCAAAATATAGAAAATGAAGAAAGCTTAAGAAAAGAAGGGTTTCATAAAAGTATTCTTATTTTAAATATTTTCATAGATTTGCCTTTGGATGTGTTTATTTACACTAAAGTTTTTTTAGGGAATGTAGGAAATGATAAAACTTTTAAGGCATGTTGGTTTAATAAAAAAAATTTTCAAATAAAAACTTTTCACTTTCCGTAACCACTATTTTAAATCATTTTTCTTATTTTCTTAAACAACTACTTTACCTTTTAACTATTTATATATAATTATCCACAAAGTAATTTATCTATTTTAACTTTATTTTTTACTTTTTATTATTACTGCTATCACATCATATCATATCAAATCATTTTTTTCCAATTTAAAAATTTTTATATCAAAAGTTTTATCACTTTCCAAACATATCTTTAAATGATAAGTTTCTTGTGTAAAAACTTTTAAATTGGGAAAAAATGACGGGATATAATAGAAATAATAATGAAGAGTCAATAAAATAAACTTAAAATAAATGTGTTAGTTGTACAAGAAATTATAAAAAAATGTTTAAAAAAATAAAATAATCATGTATAGTGAAAAGTTTTAATTCAAAGTTTTGATTTAAAAATTTTTTGTATTAAACAAACATGCTTTCAAATTAAAACTTTCTCTCCATATTTTTCTATACAATTTACCTTATTTTTCATTGATTTCTTTACAAATTTTCATAAAATTATCTTATTTTTAATTATTATTTTTATTATATTACATTATTTCTTCTAATTTTAAAAACTTTTCTCACGAAAGTTTTGTCCATTTCAAAAGAACCCCTGCATTAACTCGTGAAACAGCCGTTGCATATTACCAAATTTTATCTTCCACTTCCATGTCTGGCTGTTCTTGCCCGGCAATCAATCTGCTCTGCCACGTGCCTATCGACTGTCGGGGATTTTTTTTTACTCCTCCATCTCAGTTACCGTGAAACGACGTTCTGTCCTTATGGTGCACAGAAATTGCTGGCTAACATTGTAGGTTTCCCAGCTACCTTCATCGTTGATCTGGCAGTGGGTACTTGGTACCTATCAGACACCCTAATTAAATAATAATAATAATAATAATAAAATAATAAATAACATAAAAAATGCGGTAAAATATAAATATATGATGACATGATGTTGACTCATAATTTAAAAATTTCAAGGTGAAAGAACAGTCATGACTATTTTCACTGGCCCCACTAACGATTAACAAAGGAAAAATCCAAGCAACCAATAAGGGTGCGTTTGGTTGGAGGTAAAACTTTTTGATGAAAACTTTTCAGAGTAAAAGTTGTAAGTTGATAGAAAATGATGTGATATGATAGGGGTAATAATGAAGTGTAAAGATAATAAAGTTAAAATAGATAGGGTAATTGTATGGGTATTTGTGTGGAAATGATTGAAAAATAGGGTTGTTTATATAGGAAAATGTGAAAAAATAATTAAAAAATAAGGTATTTATGGGGAGTGAAAAGTTTTTGATTGAAAAATTTTCATTGACATGTTTTGTGTGTAACCCAAACACACCCTAAATGAGAACGAAGAAACCCCATTATTAGACCTTTAGCGTCTTCCCTGTGACAGCTCCATCTACAAAAATCCATCATAAAAAGAAAAAAAAAAAAAAACCCATCACTGTTTTGGTAACAACTGCTATCATTGAAATCGTGTTAGCCATGGCTGTTGTCAACTATCTTCAAACCTGTGCTAAAACTTGTCGGTGGATTTAATCTCACCATTGCCAACAAAGAATCCAAGAAAAACATTATTCACTAGTGGAAAGCAAACTTCTAACCTTTCCCAACAGCTTTCCCGGCTTGATGATAAAATTGTTTTCGCTCCCATCAAAATCAATTTTTAATTGATAAAATCGATACAGTATGAAAATAAACACTCTCATTTTTTATTGTTTCATGTTATCGATGACATGCAAAATTGATAATATCGACAATATTATCGTCAATATTATTGAGATGGAGAACTCTACTTTCCACCAAGCAAACACTTGGACCGAAGCTTTTTGACTATTAGAACTTTCTGAACACCGATAAGATCGTTTGAACTGCTAATGTTGCAATCAGAGCGTCCAGCGTCATACTAATAAGAAGAATTGTTAATCCTCTCCTAGTGTTTCTCTATTTAAACTCCTTTAACACCTTCATAGAACAATTTTTCTTATAGATTTATCAGCACAGATAGTACCACTAGCATATCAAAATGAAGTCGATCATGCACAAACACAATACTAAATTCTATTGTTATTTTCATGAGGTTGGCCATTTAACGGAAAATCTTTTCTAGTTAAAGATGTTATCAAAGAGAAGATTGAAGATGACTAGCTAGTGAATTACATTACTTCCTAGTTGAAGGTCAAGCCTTCCGCCTCCACTTTTCCCTTGGCTGACTCTCTTATGATCTTGTTCCTTGCCGCGATATGCACTTTGCGACTAATGACAACCCTCAATCTCTTAATATAATATATGTCATCCATAAAAAGCTATCCAAGGTGGCTTCTCTATGACAAAAACAACATAGCTACACTACGGAGGCCCTCTATATCCATGATGCCATATTAAGCGACTCAAGAAAAACATCTTCCTTCTTTTTATCGACAATGGCGCCAGGACTATTAGGTACTCCCATAATTTTCTTTATTATTCTTGTTATTTTTAACAATATAGTGGTCCATGGTGTGTTCATAGATTCGGTAGCTCCACCAATATCCTTTTCTCTAATTCCTATCATTAAATGGGCACAAGCATAAAAAAATCTCCAACCTTACTCACTGCCTCTAACCATTTTACTAGCCATTTCATGAGCTTTGAAAGCCTTATTATCTTAATCATCCAATTAAGACAAGGCCTCTACTCTAATATACTTGAGATCAATTTTCACATTGTAGATGTTATCCTTGCATGTAATACTTTCATTGGCCTGTTGCCTTAATTTGTTCAACCACAATATCTTCTCTAGTCTTAACACATACCCTTGGCAACTGTTCATTCATAAGGGCTCTGCCTTTAACACCTTCATTGGTATAGAGTCGTCACTACTTATATGGAATTCCAAATCCCCTCCCTTCAGCTGCATTTGAAAATTTCTCTTTTCATTTGAATTATTAGACAATGTTAGACTAAATAATGCTAAAATTGTTTCAAAAGTTATCCCTTTTCCTTTTTTAAGGTGAAAAGGATTTTGAATATTAGTTAACTTTTCTTGTTAAATTGTCAAAATATGACAATATTTCTTGCTTTTAATTAGGTAAAGAAGAATTTTATCTTCTACTCCCCAACTTTTTTTTTTTTTTGCTTTTCTTTTCTGCCATAGACATCTAGTCACAGAATTGCTTTCGAGTAAGAAGAACCCTCTAAAGGGTTTTTTCTCCATTCATTCACCAAGTCATGCAAACACCTAGATGTCAAATACATTTAGTGCCTTTGTCACCACACACTCAAATGAAAGTTTTACTCCAATTTTTAGCATAAAATTAGTTATTTAGATGAACCCCTCTCTCTGCCTCCTAAATGATTCATGGTGCAGGGCCTCTGCAAGCTCCACATTGGTGGGATCCATGGGTGTAACTCAGTTCAGGTACCTATAGATCAACTCGATAGATACCTTAAGTTAGTTAGTGCTAGTTCTAATATATCTATCCACAATGCCTACTCAGTTCTGGGTATAAAAATACCCGCTGAATTTGGGTACAATTGATTCCATATATCAAGTACTTGAAATTGACTCAAATTGCATATATTAATTGTATATATTTAATATTATATTATATATATTATTTCATACTTTACCACCTGTTGAGTTTAACTTGAGTTTAACTCCTCTCTTATAGAAACAGTAGCACACACAAACAAAGTTTAAACAACATCAGCCCCAGTCCCTATCAATATGCCTTTGAGCCTATCCTCTCTAGCAGTCTAGCCCTTCCAACAACCCTCTCTAGATCTTATGTCCACCTCAATCTTCTCTTTGCATCTTTTCTTTTAAATATCTTACTTCTTGCATAATGCATATATGGAGATACTCTTATTATTCTAGGAATCAAGACCAACTACAACAATATTATTGTTGCTATTGTAAACACTACCTAAAATTTCTCTAAACATGTGCCTTGCATGTTCCTTCCATCTCTCATTTGAGATTTTTCTCTTTAACATTTTTTATGTTAGAGGCAATGTTGAAATTCTTATTAGGTTATCTCTTTTCAAGTAATTCTCCTCCTCCTATTAATGTTGATAAGATTAACTGAATTAAATGTTCTTTGTTTCTTTTTCAAGTAATGTTCTTTGTTTTTGGTTAAATCGACTTTCCAAGTGAATCCATCTTTCTTCCTTTTATGTTCATTAAGTTTGAATTGTTGTGAACTCAACTAGAAAATTAAGAGTAAAATATGTTTTGATGATTAACGATCCAATTTTGAGTATTGAATGGTATTAACATATTTGATAAATTTCCTTAAATATAGAAATTTCAAATACTAATCCATGCAGACTAAGTCCCACAGTCAAGCATACTACTTGGGTCAAGTCTACACCCAAGTTGACCTTAAACAACAACTTAGATTGAAAGAATGCAAATCTTTAATAGTAGATAGGTCAAGTAACAAACCCAAGTAGACTTCAAATGCGACTTGAGTGAAGTCAATAGCCAAGTCGACTTAGGGGGTTGCATATTTTCACTGACTCAAAGTTGAACGAACGAAGTTGCACTCCGAGTCAACTTTATCCTGCAACTAGAGTCAAGTCAGAGACCAAGTTAACCCAAGGTTCTGACCTGCATTCCTAAAGAGC
>JAXCLR010000001.1:37077826-37089333 GCA_035584095.1 Annona squamosa | reverse complement strand
AATAGGTTTACATCAAGGCTTAGCCTTGAGTCTTTACCTTTTTACCTTAGTAATAGATGAAATTACTAGACATCTCCAAGAAGAAGTATCTTGGCGTATATTATTTGTGGATGATATTGTCCAATAGATGAAACTAAAGAAGGGCTAAATTTAACATTGAATAGTTGGATAAATGCTTTAGAATCTAATGGTTTTAGAATTAGTCACACAAAAACTGAATATATGAAATGCAATTTTAATCATAGTAAGAACTCGGATGAGGAACCAATTAAGATTTTAGACCAAGTAGTAATAAGAACTAATTACTTCTGGTACCTAAGATCAATAGTTCAAGAGATGAGGAAATTGAGAAAGATATAATACATAGAATTTAAGCAGGATGGAAGAAATGTGAAGTGTGGCAGAAATTTTATGTGATCGTCGAGTTCTAATCAAACTAAAAGGAAAATTTTATAAGACTGCGATTAGACCTGCTATGCTTTATGGGGCAGAATGTCGGACAGTTAAAGAATAACGTATACAAAAAATGAGCGTAACGGAAAGAAGAATGTTAAGGTGGATAAGTGGTAAAACAAGAAAAGATAAAATTAGGACTGCAATAATTCAAGAAAACTTAAAAGGGAGACCAATGGGTTGATAAAATGAGAGAAAATAGATTAAGGGTGTGTTTGGGAATAGATAAAACTTTTGATGAAAAGTTGTATAGATGAGAAGTTGTCAAATGATGTAATATGATAGGAGTAATGATGATGAATAAATAAGATAAAGTTAAAACATAAATGATTGAAAAGTAGGGTAGTTGTATAGAAAAATGTGAAGAAATGATTAAAAAATAGGATAGTTATAGAAAGTGAAAAGTTTTAGATTAAAAAGTTTTAAGTTGACAACTTTTCGTTGTTACCAAACACACCCTAAGATGGTTTGGTCATATTAAAAGGAGGCCTGAAGTAGCATTGATTATGAGAACAAAGTCTATCTAAGTAGGAAACGGTAGGAGAATTAGAGGAAGACCCAAAAACAATAGATGGAAGTAATTAAACAAGATTTAAAAATATTACAAATTATAGAAAATTTAGTCTTAAATCGCCAAGAATGGCATAACAGAATCTATGCAGCCGACTCCACCTAGGTGGGAAATGACTTATGATGATGATGATGATGATGATGATAGTTCGTGATAATATTGTAGAATGTTTTAGTTTTTAGATACTCCAATTTTATTGGGAGATAATTTTTTCTATAGGCTTTAGCTTGAATTCAAATTCTTTAGCGTTGGTCAATTAGGTTCAATCAATTTTAACTTAGATAAATAGGACTTTGTATGATTCAACTAAGTTCAGTTTGGTTCACTAGTATTCGTTATTTATGCTTGGGTTGTTGTTGGGCTGTATTAATCAGTCCATTATAAGTGCTACCAATTTCTTTATCTTTCCAGAGTTGTTAGGCCATTCAAATTTGTACAAATATTTGTTAGGGATTACAAATATATTAACATTTTGGGTCATTCATTATAGTGGAGGATCTTAGTCAGTTTGGACTTGAGTTTGTGGGACTAGAATTCGTTCAAAAAGTTCCAACCAAGTTCCATTATGTCTTACTGAGTTTAGTGGCATACAATTGGCCTCAACAATATCAAGGTGGCATCATCTATGTCTGCCGCATTATGCTTAGTGTGGGCCCTAATGAGCTTTGACTTTTTAAATAAAATGAAATACTTGATATAAAAATAATAAAAATTCACAAAATCCTATAGTCACTTAATTTCAGGAATGTAAGACTCCTCAAGTTCCTAGAACTTAACCCTTGTTGCAATGTGTGGGCTCTACATCAGTATGAAAATATTAAATAAAATAATCATCATGATGGTAAAGGGACCATAAGATGACCTAATAAATTGAAGGCATTTTTGTGTGAATGTTTACTACAACAAAAGTTCTTATATGCAATCATTTTTTAAAGCCAAATTTAATTTAAGCTTCATTTGGCATTGCATGTTGCGCTTGTTTCCAATATTTATGTTTGAGTGGTTGTGTGAGAAGTGAGATTTTATCACTTATCCATTTAGTGCGTTTGCAATTCAATTTAGCTCTGAAAAATGTCAAGAAAAGTAAAAGCAGAGATTGCTACGCCAAATAGATAATTAGATTTATCATGTTTGTTTCATAGAAGCGCAAAATCCTTGTGTATAAGTGGGGTTAAACTAGGCCTTAATATTATAGAGATGACTAAATTTAATATTACTTGTATCCAGATAACCATAATTGTCTGTAGTTAAATTTAACCCACTGCAAGTAATAAGGAATTTGGTTGCAAGTGATATTGAGTTTAGTTGCACTCGAGTAGATACTACTAGGCTACATTTAATACTATAAGTAATCAAATTTAATATTGCTTGTATCTAAATTGCCATAATTATTTGTTGCCCAATGTAAATGACTGTAAATAATATTGAATTTGATTGTGAGTAATATTACAATCCGTTTCATTTAAATCAATGCTATTGCTTTTAAGAAGCCAAGTATTTGCAATCAAATTTATATATATAGCCACATTTATGTTATATATAGTCAAAAACTAGTTGAATTTATGGATATTTGTTGTAGCAGTTTAGTCAATCATAGTAAATTTAATTTCGTCTCATCATCTCCTATCCAATGAAACCATCAATATATTTTGAAATATAAAATGAAACAAGGCCAAGCGAATAGAAGATACATGGCATTTGACATGAACGGCACTGATTATGATGGTCAAGAGGCTATTCTCATAATCAAGCGCACATAATGTGCATTAACATTGGTGTTTTCGTGGTGATTGTTGGAAGGACACTAATGCCCAAGATGCACATCTACCTTTCAAGCTGAATACAAATATACCTCAATGCACTCAGAATTGCTACAGAAAAAAAATAAAATCTAGGAGACAACATTATTGGTTATAAGGGTAAAATAGAAATTAGGAAATAAGCCTAGGAGAGCCTCCATCTTCAAAATGTTATCAAAACTGGATTAAGCTAACTAGTTTTGATTGGTTAGATAAGAAATCAAAATCATTTGCATGTCTGGTTCTGGTTCAATTGGTAAAATTGATAGCCAAATTGGCTAACCAGTCGGAAAATTGATATGGTTTTGATCACATTGTTTAACAACCGCTTTAAGAATATTAACAATTTTTCCATGATTTTAGTTGTGACAATTAACTCTTTTTGTTGCAAAAGATATTCATTAGTGACAATAATAACTATTGTTATTAAAATCTTTAACTTTTAGCAATAATGCTATTGCAAAAAGCAATCTTTTAGTCACGATTATAAAAAGTGTTGTGACTAAAAAATTTAAAAGTTGTTTCTAAACCTTTTGTGATTGGTTACTTATCGCAACTAAGTCAATGTAACCTAAATATCTAATAATTCATTGATGAAAAGTATCATGGTTCCTTAGTTCTAATGGCAAAAATCATGAAACTGATCCTCGGAAGTTTGGCAACCATCATATTACTAGGCAAAAATGTGTCCCTCAATTTCTTTATGGTTTCTAATAATTTTAGGAAAGGTTTGGTAACAAACAAATAGAACGAGGAAATCAAAGGTATTAATTACTTAACAACTCTATTTTTTCCATGTTTATTCTTATATTTTAATTATTTTCTCTTATCTTTTTATACAATTGCTGTATTTATTATCACTTTATTCTTGTTATATAACATCATTCTTATATTTTAAATTTCATTCCTTTCCATTTCCACCATTTACAAAATTTCAAACACTTCCGTTGCAAAAATAGAGTAGACTTTCCTATTCTATTGCATACATTTCATTTGTTGCTTGCCAAACTCTTCCTTAGTATCTTTTGTCAATAATGAGTCAATTAAAATGAGTTAAACTTTTATATAAAAAAAGTTAAACTTTGCTACCTATTGTTGACATTAAGAAAGAAGGAAGATCAATTTTTCGGTAGCATGTATTATTGTTTATTACTGATATGAGATGAAATTTGGTGTGGTATCAAGTTCGTTGATGTTGGAAATGAGTAGTTACTCTATTAATTGGGTCTAATAGATGAACGAATAACTGTGGATAATTAGCAAGAGATGATGGCAATGGCTACTATGGAAATTATCATTGTATGTGTAAAATTTATGTTACAATGACACGCAAAAGGTTAGCAATAATTTTTAAAATTTCGCTAAAACTTATGCTTTTAATGAGCCTTTGGAAATTTTTGTGTGTAAAATTTGTGTTACAATGACATGCAAAAGATTTTAGCAATAATTCTTGAAATTTTTGCTAAAACTTATGCTTTTAGTGAGCATTTGGAAATTAGTGAGAATGGAACGAAATGAATTTTTGAAAGCGAGATGGCGATGTAATATGAGGGTAAAGTGAGAATAAATAAGGTAGTTGTACGAAAATACATAGGAGGTGTTTGGCAAACAAAAAAACCTTTCGAATCAAAATTTTTCAATTTAAAACTTTTTAATCTCTATAATTATCTTATTTTTAAATTAATTTTTTTTACATCTTCTCATACATCTTCCCTACTTTTCAATTATTTTCACACAATTAACTATACAACTAACCTATGTATTTTAATTTTATTCTCTTTATCGTTCATCATTACTCCTATCATATTACATTATTTTCTACTAATTTAAAAAATTTTACACCAAAAACTTTTTGTCAAAAGTTTTACCATTTTCCAAACATGCCCATAATAAAATGATTAAAATATAGGGATAAAAATGGAAAAAATAGGGTACTTAAGTAGTAAATGTATTTAATGTCTTCCCCCATTCCATTCCATTCCATTACAACCATGTCAAATGTTTCCTTAGTGATTATAGTTGTGGCCAAAAGGTGACTTTGTTGCATTTATGTTGTTAATTATTGTTTTTTACAACAACAAGAGTTAATTTTTTTTATAAAATTATACTACAAAAAGTTAAGACTCTTTTTTTTGTTTTTGGGTAATATAAAGCAATAGAGCCTATACATAGTGATGCACTAAAGTGGATAGTTGAATGGTTGATATTTAGTGTTTTGCATGTTATATGTTGGCATGTTCAAAGCATTGATTTCTATATTTTTGGTGTTGTAGGCATGAGGATAAGCTAACTTGGGCAAGAATGGGCTTTGAATTGTGTTTTTAATGAAGTTTGCATATCAATGTTGATTTGGTGATTATTTGGAATTCTAAGCAAGAGATCGACATTCTATTGAATATCCTTATTAGCATTATGCCAAAGCTCTAATTCTTTATTAGTGCTCCTTGCATGGCCCAAGTTAATTTGCTTAAAAAGAGATGATGTCAATTCAATGCGGTTGAAGTTAAGTAGATGCCATTGAGCTGAGTCATCCATTATTGAACTTGGTTCACACTTGTTACATGAATTCAAGAGCTACATCAAACATTTGTAAATGCAATTAATTTTTTGGCTACATCTAACATGAATTTGACTATATATATGTTGATTTAGTTGTAAATACTTGATTGCTTAAGAGTGGTGGCATTTAATCAAATACAATCAATTTAATATCACTTGCAGCCAACTTTCATACTATTTGCAATCATTTACATTTGATTGCAAATAATGATTATTATTTTGTTGTAAGTAATACTGAATTTAGCTCTATACAATATTAAATTTAACCAAATTTTAATTTGGCTGCAAAAAGGTGAGTGCATATAGCAACTTTTGTTGTATTTCAACTAATTCACGAGCCAAGCTAATTAGGATGGATGTTCTTCAATAAACAATAGCAAAGTTAATTAGTAACCAAACTTTCTACTGAAATAATATATAACTTGCTTTTTTTCCTAGTTTCATTGTGCGACCAAACCAATATTATCAAAACCAGACCAATAATCAAACTGGTAAGGCCACCAATCTTGTTCAAATTGGTTTTACTGGTTGTGGAAACTGGATTGAGCTGTCATTTAATATTTTATAATGATAATTTAATAAAAGTTCTATAATTTTAAATTTACATAAGAATGTGGTAATTTAAAACTTAAAAATATATAAATATAGTAAATTTGAATCAAAATAAAAAGCATTATAATATTGATGAAAGTTGTGGATGAGTTTGTCAATTAAATATAAAGAACTAAATACAAAATGTTGTTGTCTAAATTTGACCAACCATTAAACATGTTGCACTATACTTTTTTACATCTACGTGAGTTTTAAATTTTAATAACTGAAAAATAGGTTACCGTGATTATTTTGTAAATGGTAATCATTAATATAGTACATATAGCTATCCATGCAGCTAGAGTTTAGGTGTCACAACTAATTTTTTTTTCAACCAGTTAAACCAAATAGTTACGGTTTGAATTAGACTGCCAATTTAATAGGCTCATATCTGGCAGTTACATTCAACCGGTAATCGGATAAATTGGATTGGTTGGTTCACCAGTTCCCATATGGACCGGCCAGTACAACATTGGTCCTAACACTCCATCCATTTTTGCATGCATGATGGACGGATATAAGTTCAAGGGACCTGTTTGGGAAGGTGGAGTTAAGATGGGCAGATTGAAAAGGTAAGTTTTGATTTTATCAAAGGTCGTCTAGCAGTTTTTGTCCACTCTTTGGGAGAGTCTTTTCTTAAGAGTTTAAAGATAGGTTTGCAAATAGGTGCAAATTGAGAGATGAACCTACTCTTAGAATCGCCAAATCTTTTTTTTAGTTTTAAGAGCTGACATTTTGAGGATAGCCTTGACTTTGGTAGCATCTACATGTATTCCTGTACTTAATATAAATCCTAATAACTGACTTTTCTTTGCCCTAAAAACACATTCGTCAATGTTAAGCCCGAGTTGGAACTTCTCCACCTTATCAAACAACCTTTCAATGTTTTTTAAATAGTCAGCAAAAGAATAGAAACATATAGTCATATCATCTACATATATCTTCATTTTCTTATCCATCATGTCACGGAAGATAGCATTCATTGCTTATTAATAAGTGGACTCAATATTTTTCAGTTCAATGGGCATGAAATGGAATAGTGAAAGAGATTTTTTCTTCTTAATTATCAGGTGCAATTTTGATTTGATTATATTCTGAGAAGTCATTCATGAAGAAAAACCAACTATCCCTTGTTGTACTATGTATCAAAGCATCAATTTGTGTTAAAAAAAGTCATCTTGTGCACTAACTTTGTTGAGGTCGTGATAGTATATACACATTCTAACTTTTCTATCTTTTCTCTATATTGGGACAATTTTAGCTAACCATTTCTGATAATGACTTACTTTTAAGAATCTAGTATTGTTTTATTTAATAATCTCATCTCATCTTTGATTTTGGATATCCTCATATCCATTCTAGTTTGTTTTTCTTGAATTTTTGTTTTATTGGCTTAGCACTTTCTTTTATTGGAAGTTTGTATGTGATCGGGTCTATGATTTTGCTTTTATGCTTGTTTTTTGTCTTCTTGCTAGAGGCCTCAATCTGGTATGCCCATGGAGTTGTCATCCCTTACCTAATTCTTGCTTTCGCCTAATCTCCCGCTTGAATTACTTGGGTGAAGTTTGCAGAGGGATGAGGAATAAGGTAGCCTAAAATACTTGGGCGAGTAGATTTTACTAATATCGATATTTGTTCATTCATGGGGAGAGACATCTTCATTTTGGCAGCAAGGGCTCTCTACCTAGCAGCAAAGTCTGAGAAGGCCTCATTAGGTTTTTGTTTTAGGGTCTCTAAATCAACTCTGTTAGGTGCAAAATTTGGCTTATATGAAAATTTATTTAGAAAGGTGGAAGACAATTCTTCCCATAGTGAGGTGTACCATTCTATAACATCCTTTTTTAAGCTATGTTGAAATAAGCATGTTAAAATTTCCTCTTTCTTACTAAGAGATATACGGTTCCATAATAAGTTTTTAGAAGGGCTCTAAGACAGGAGTCTCTATCACAGCTAGGCAAGGAAGGTATCCAAAATTTATTCAGCCGGCTAATATATTGAAATAGACATAGGTCTATTTTTTATGATGACAACCTTTCTCCATTCTGCTGGTGGAAATTATCCTCTAATTGTTTTAATTGCGAGTGAAGCTGAGATTGAAACAGCTGCTTCATCTCTCATTTTATCTCTTGGATTTCACTCTGATCAACGAGTTGGTTGAGAGCTATCTCTTCCTTCTCATAGTGATTGATTTTTTTTCCTTTTCTACTAGAATTTGTTGAGGTTCCCATCCCCTTATTCTCTTGGTTTCTAAGTGTGTAGGGCTGTTTAGTTGTTCTAGTATTTAAGATAACATTTTTTCCAAAATTTGGACTCTTGTCATATCCATGTATCAATTATGCTAAGGTGACCTAGGGGTTGGTCAGTCCTCATGGATCTGTAATGACTTAGTCATATGCTTGAAGTTTGATTTAGGCCTAGTGATGATAGGACTTCGAGGTGGTTGGGTTACCCTTTTAGGCTCTGTTCTGATTATCTAGATCTTCAAGGTGATTTAGCCATGGTTGGAAGCATGCAATGTCAACATATTGGATGTGTTGATGTGGATTGAGTCGTCCTTCTCTTGCGGCTCCATTGAATTGCATTCTTGGCCACCATTAGGAACGGTTTTGACAAATCATGCATTATTTGTAGGTATGATTTGCATGTCTTTATTTCATTTGGTTCTCTTGCTTGGGTCTTGAAGATGCACAGGGTGCGTGTGCGGAAAGTTTTTAAGTGATAATAGAATTATATCTCTAATAGAATTGGTACCAGAGATGTCTTCTCTCTCTCTGTTGCTTGAGGTAGGCGTTTTATAGGAATGGACTCCGAAGTAGGAGGGTGTGTGGTTTGCTGTCATCATGCTCGTTGCATTAGGAATTTTTGGTATGATCATGGATAGGCAACGGCTAGTTTCAAGGAGTTGGTTGGAATACATGACTGATATGTGTAGTGACTTAGCATAATGTATAAGAACACATGGCCGTAGCTGCCATGTGACATAGGGGTAGCAATAGTCCCATTCAAAATCTTCCATTTGAATAGTACCCAGCAATTCCATTTTCTCCATTTGCTTTGAGCATTGGAAGGTCACTATTTGGATGATTTGAATTATCAACCAGTGGCCTTCCTTTTCCCACTTCCATCTCACCACTTTAGGAGTATGACCATGCATTTTATGCATGAGGTATAAAGCCCATACATGAGCAAACAACCAAAGTTGTGGTTGAAATAGTTATTTGGCATGATTTGAATCACATCTAGCATTTTCCGTAGTCACCATCTCTCTGGTCATAGCAAAGAGTTCATTTTCATTCTTTCAAATTCTTTGAAGTCATCATCCAATGATGGAGTCATCCATGTCAGTTGCTCCGGGTGATAGAGTTGGATCCCACATGGTGAGAATCATTATTAGATGATTTGCTTATCTTCCAGAGGCCTTCAAACCTTATTTAATCGTCCTTCAAGTCATGCATCAATGCATTTCAAATGCATAATGCATGATCCATATCCAAACCTCATGATCCATATCTCATTCAACCATTTATCCATCATGTGACATGAGGTATTGAAGCCCATCTGCGGGCCCACTGCCAAAACCAAGGGAACTCCTATCTCCTTACTAAGATAGTAGATTCCTGCCCAAGTTTCCACACAAACGAAGTCTCACCTAAATCCAAGGAATAGATTCTTATCACTAATTTCCTTTGAGATGAGGTCTCACTCAATGCATCATAATGCCATAGATGATATTTTAACCCTTTTGAGCTTTTATGTAAGAAATATTTTTCTTTTTTAATACTTTTAAAACTATTGTGTTAGGAGAAAAATAAAATGTATATCATATTTTCATTTGTTCTCTTAATTGCAAGTTCGCTTAGATTCTTTGTACTTCGGTGCTTTATTGTATACAGTCTAACTGCTATTATTTGTATAGTGAAGACTTCTATTAATATTATCATATGCGGATTTTATTTTATTTTTTATTTGCACTTTGCGTTTTTCATATCATAACACTAATTGCCAATTTTTATGCATCATTATTGACTCATTAACTTGATAAAATGAATCATGCTAACTCATTAGTTTGGTAACTTGCATCATGCTAATGTACCGACCCATTGACTTCATCATTGTCATCAGCTATTTCCAACCTGAATAGGATTAGCTGCATGGATTCTTTTTATCCATTCTTGATGATCATAAATTAAGTTGTTAGTAATCTTTAATGATTTCATTTTTTGTTTTTAATTATTTTAATCAATGGTTATTTTTCCTTTTCTCTTTTTCTTACTGGTTTTTATTCGAATGTACTCAAGTCTCCAAACCGGTGTCATTGAAGGCCTCCATTTGACCCGCGAACTTGCATTTTATTTTGTGCTATCACATGCACGTACATTAAGTTTATTTTGAGTACTCATATTATGTTTAATTTCTATTATGCACGCATTGCACGTCTATTTGTTGTAACTTGCATTCTTCGATCTTTTATTTTATTTACTCGTAGGCCATTAGTCTTGTCGATCGTGGTACACAGGAGGCCAGGCGCTACACTTTCTCATTATTGTCATTTTTTGTCTCAGCCCGCCCTTTCCATAAGCATTTCTTGAAATTGAAATAAGGCCAAAGCCCTTCCATAATCATTCCATGACCATGGGTTAAATCCCTTCCCTAGTCGTTGCTTGCAATGAAATAAAAAGCCCTTCTACTTGGCAATGGAATTAAGGCCGAATAATCTGAAGGGAGAATACCTTGAGAATTTATTTTTTATGTTTGAAATGATTGTTATTTTGTGGAGTAATCATGGGAGCATAAAGTTATTATGTATTTGAATGGATGATTGACTGTAGGGGAAATCTAAAAATTAACAAAAGAAAGTTCGTGAGTGGAAGACCATTTAAATCGAAGTTGGTGGACTGTAAATTGCAAAATCACAAGCATTTGGGGGGCCATGCCAAGAAAGCCATTTGCAAAATGCACTGCGTTGGGTTATCTCCGGATGGTTATTGCCTGGCGTGCAATTATTCGGATTATAACGTAGGATTTGTCAAAATGGATTCTTGGACATGATTGATTGGACGGTTGGCAACTTAAAATGCAAGCAGGGCAAGCATAATGACGAACTGGTGATTGCGGAACCAAAACTGAGACGCTTACATTGACGCTAATAAAATAAGGGAAATATACGGTTAAAAGTGCATTCCACTAACCCACTTTTCATCCAAAAAGAAATCTACCTATTAAGAGACAGCCGTCGGAGATAGCGCCATCTCCGATCGGTCTAAAAACTATTATTTTTAAATTTTTTTGAATTTTTTTATAAAATGGTTAATCTAGATGTATTATTATCTCTAAATCAAGTTTTATCGATTTTGAAAATATTTATATATTTATTATATTTTTAACGTCACAATACTCCTGCGTTTAAAAATATAAAATAAATATATATGCATATTTAAAATCTTTAATTTTTGGTTTATAGATAATGTACACATAGATTAATCATCTCTTTAATTTTTTTTTTTTTTTTTTTTTTTAAATTGGTGTTATGACGT
>JAXCLR010000001.1:37054870-37074060 GCA_035584095.1 Annona squamosa | reverse complement strand
ATTAAGGGGAGATGCTGCCGAATTTTTCTTAGAATCTGTAGCCCCCATTGATTAGTTATTGAGTATTTCTATGAATGAGGCGTTACAAATAGTGAATTGGAGAATTACCCAACACAAAGAATGAGGATTCCATGAATTTGAATTTTCGTAACCTTTGGGACCTAAGTTGATGATAACTCAAAATCCAACCGTTAATTTACGTTATTTAACTTTATTTTTAAAATTATGGGACTAAAAATAATTTCAAACAAAGTCTGGAGTGGCTGCATTAATTAAAAATATGTAAATCATGTGTAAATTATGAAAAGCTAAGATTCATTCACAAATAAATTATAATGTCATAAAGTTTATTAAATTATTCATCTGCATTGGAAAGTGTTTTTGTCAGTTTATGTTTAATCAATAGCTTTGAAACTGGTATACAAATTAAACTTTATATTTTAATTAGATGGGATTTGTGCAATGGTCTAAATTAAATGAAACTGGGCTTCCTCATTAGAAAAAAAAAAGGAAAAAGAAAAAGAAAAAAAGAATGTTCTCTTGGCAGATTTCCTATAATCATCAACGTAGGCCAAAATCCAAACGGAGAGGTTGAATTCATGTTCCTGGTTTCATTGAATTGCAAACCCATATAGTCTACGTTTGATTTATAGATACTAAGGAATATGATTAGATCCAAAATATACAAAATTACAATAAAAATTAGATAGCGTTTTAAAAGCTCGACTTCCTCGGCAACTGCCCACGATAGTCTTTAACCGTTGATTTCACGAAAGTTCAAAAACTACAAATTGCTTTTTTTAAATATATTTACTATGTTTGACCCTTAAAAATAGTCATTATGTTGCAAAAATCTCAAGTATTTCCAAAAATGCCTGTTGTGTTGAAGTCCATTGGGTAAGTTATGGATTTTTGTGTAAATGATGTATATAGTTTCATATGGTCGCGCTTTTATGAAACCTATTCATATAGAACTTTTTTCAAATTGAAAATCTTGATGATTGATAGAAATTCTACTTCATTTATTGTATTGAACATCATTTATAATATTTTTAAAATTCTTTTATTTGTCTAATATCACTGTGTATATGCTCTATTGAAAATTGATGTAATAAAATAGTTTAAAGTGAAATATTAATTTTAAAGTTGTATTGTGAACATCTAAATTATTTAAGATATCATTTCTATGTAGATAAATAATTTTATAAAATATTATTATATTTTAATATGTACGTAAATGGATTTAAATATTTTTTATGATTTACATGTGAATATATATTTTTCAGTAAATATGACCTATAAACATACTTGATCATAATAAAATTTAGTTTCCATGGCTCTCCTAAGAGCACATTTTTAATAAATGCTAAAAATACCCTTAATATGAAATAATAAAGGATGAAATAAAATAGAAGGAGAATAAAATTAAAGCTATGTAGATTTAGGGATCTTGTACAATTAAAGTTTTACTAAATTATGATATTCAAATCTTCTGATCTAATCTTAAATTTGACAAGTATATTGGTAATTTTACATATAGGTTAATGATGTTTTATTTATTAGCATCTGTAAATGAATGAATGTTTTTAGAATCAGATGCAATTATAATAGGCATTTAGAAATTTTAAAACGTAGTTGGTATTTTTAAAATTAGGATTGATACGTTTTAAAATTAAGGGTGTGTTTAGCAATTTGCAAAAGTTGTCAAGTTAAAATTTTTCAATATAAAACTTTTCACTCTCCATAATTACTTTTTTTTAATTATTTTTTACACATATTTTTATACAACAACGCTACATTTCAATCATTTTTACACTACTACTAATACAACTAACCTATTTATTTTAAATTTATTTTCTTTACTCCTCATCATTACCCCTATAATATCACATTTGATAATTTTTATTTTTCAAAAATTTTCATCACAAAATCTATTCATTATTAGTGGAAAAAGCAAGTCGTACCTCGCACCGGTTCTTATAAAACGCATGCCTCCCTTCCCATCCTCCGCATTGCGTCTCGTTCCATCGCTCTCCTTCGTTTTTCACCTTCCTTGTGATTATCTGCATCATCGGCCCACCCAATCCAACCCTAAATTTCATTTTCCGCCCTTGCTTTCGACTGAAGCCAAGCGGCCGATCCGGATGTCGAACGATGCCCGTGTCGTCTCGACGCCGTCGTCTCAACATCCCAGCTACGCCAAGCAGGAGCAGACTCCCGACAAACCGGCTTTTAGCCGGCTACCTCGCCTACGAATTTCTCTCCCACGGTACCATCTTCGGCCATTCGTGGGATCCAGCTACGCGAGCTGACGCAGCAGCCAAGCCGAGAGCCTATGCTGCGGTGGCAAAACTCCTCAACACCGATGGGGCCCACATCCCGGGAGTGCTCAACCCTCACCAGCTCTCCGGTTGGCTGCAGAAGTGACGTGGATGTCTCACACGTGGCAGGTTGTTGGGCGAGCTGCAGGAGAAAGTAATAAATATGGGAAGTTAATTATTTCTCTTATTTAAAAATCTTTTTTTTTGATCTTTTTCCCGCATAAACATGAATTTTTTATATATAAAACTTTTAAACTCATTCTAATATTTATTTTTGAATACTGAAAAATAAAAAATTAACTGTTCAAAAGTAAATATTAAATTTTTTATTGTAATATTTATTTTTGAATATTGAAAAATAAACTTTAACTATTCAAAGTAAATATTACATGTTCTTCAAAGATTATAAAATTATATATAATAAATACCTATTTGGACTCATATTAATTCCAAAAACTTCGATACTAAAAAAGAAATTCCGAAAAATTTTGCAAAAAATCAAAAGGGAAAATTCCTATTGTATCATTTGTTCCTAATTTTAATGTCCACAATGTTTTAAAAATTTATTTTATACTCATAATATTTTGTCCTGAACTCCTATATTACCCATGGAGTCAACACAATTTTAACTACTCTACGAAAACATAATTTTGTCCCTTTAAAATTTTCTTCCTTGGAACAATTTATTCCTCATATGATATTTGAATCACTAGATGTGACAAATTACTAATTTACAATATTAATTAAGTCATATTAGGGTTAGAATGCTTCCATTAAGAAATTATAAGGGAGCATACTTCTCTTTTCAATGAGATAGTTAATAATTGTTTTAACTATATAGGTATGATAAGAATGGAAGCTGATTATGTGCACCTAGCTATGCTTAGCTTCGGTACACCTGGAGTGCAAATACCTTTTCTAAAATTTTTTGTTTCAAAAATTTTATTACATGACTATTAATCTAAATGTATTTAACATGTGTATCAATTTTTACCGTTTTTGAGATTTTTAATCTAGATTTTAAAAATCAGTAGCATTTTCAGTCATTTTAAAAAATATTTAAAATTTTTAAAAAGGTAAAAATCGATACACATGCTAGATACACTTAGATTAATAGTTTTATGAAAAAAGTTTCAAAAAATAAAAAATGGGTTAAATACAACAAGGTGTATTGAAGCTAAGTGCACGTAAATGCATTTAATAATATCCCAACAAGAATTTAGGATAGAATATTATGGGTATAAAATAAATTTTAAAATGTTGCAGATATAATAAAAATTATTAGAAAATGTTGTAGGTATTAAAGAAATTTTTTCAAATAAAAAAGGGAACATTTGCATTGGATGGACACCAATGATTATGTAAAGACAGCTTCATGCTTCCTTTGTTGAAGTAAGAGCAAATGATCTTATTTGAGATTTTATAAAAATGGATTTGTTTTTTATACTTCTCATGAAATATATTATCCTAAGTTTGTTTATTTTATACAATGAATTTTATAATTTTTGAAGATTCGCATATATTTTTTATTGAATTTTTGAATTAAAAAATGATTGGTATCTAAGTCAATTTTTAACCTCAAAAGTTTTTTATTTCTTAAATTCAATGAAGAATATATACGAATATCCAAAAATTGTAAAATTTGATATATGAATTAAATGGGGACGCTTTTGTGAAACCCTTCTTCTATGAAACCCCTTTCATTTTTAACATTTAGATAGTTAATGAAAAATTCATTCCGTTAATTATATTTAACATCATTTATATTATTATGAAAATCCTTTTATTTATCTTGTATCATTGTGGATGGGCCCCATTTACAAATGTATGAAATCAATGTAGTACAATGATTTAATGCTAAATGTCAATTTTAAATAATATTTTCACCCTTTTAATTATCTAAATAGCACTAATATGTGAATAAATGATTCAATAAAGTATTATACATTCTCATATATATATAAGAGTGGATTTAACATTTTTTGTAATTTATACATGAATATATCTATTTTTGAATAAATGTCTACACATATTTGATTTGAATGAAATTTAATCTCCTAATTAAACAAATGAAATACAATGAATGGTTGGATTTTGCATTAAGCATCAACATCTCAAAAATAAATAAGGTCTCATGGAATCACCATTATGAATCAAGTGTCATAGAGGTATTCCCCTAAATTAAATACACTTGAGATACTTCTAGCCACTGGGGTACTTACCATGGTGGAAACTCATGTGGGCAAGGTGTTGTCTAACACGGGTCCAAGTCTCCCCTCCCTAGGGGTGCAACTTGGTACCAGGTCGGTCTGAACCTGTTCTACCCAACCTGATTTCAAAACTAAGTTTGGGTTTTATTTTTGCAATTGTTTTCAAATTAAACCTAATTTCAACCCGACTCGAGAAACTCAAAGCCAATACTGGATTTGCATCAACCCGATACCAAAACCTGACTCGGTTTGAACACAATATTTTTCTAATTTATTAAAATAATTATATTTATTTATGCATTAAATATTTCAACTATAATTGTGATAAAAGTTATTCTATATAATTATAACCTAATTAAACTGTAATACATTTATTCTAAAACCTAAATTTTAGATATATTTGGCTATAAAAGTTAAATATATTATATCTACATTAACTTTATTTGCAAATAATTACAAATATACCAACTATTAAATTTATTACATATATACGAATTAACTGCAATTATATAAGTTTCACTTTTATTAAACTTTAGATAGTAATTTTGTGTAATCTTATTTATTTTTATCTCAAATTTTTTTTATAACATTACCTTGATTGTTATGTATAAATTTTTTACCTTTATTGTATTTAAAATGTTCTTTTAATTAAAAGACTAACTTTCATTAAAACTAAAGATATCATAGGTCATATAAATATATTCACAAATAAATTATTTATGAGCTAATGCAATAATGTTTAAAATTTTTTTTATCTCTATCGGTAATTTCAACTTTTATTGGTTGATAATTAACCAAATTTCAACCAAAAATTAAGATCGAAACTAACGCTAACCCGGTCCGAACTTGTTCCGAACTTGGATTCTAATATTAGGGTTAGGGTTTAGGCTCACATAAACTTGAAAAACTTTAGGTTTGGGCACCCAAACCCGGTACAACCCAACCCGAGTTGCACCCCCACACCTCCCTCATTTAGAGTAAGAGTTTTTAATTTCCTCCCTTTATGTGGAGGTATTTGTTAATTTTTTCCTGTATGGGGAGTGTTATAGAATAATTATCTCCATTGTGTAAGAATTAGGATTGCACTTCATTGTAATATGAATTGTCATGATGTATAAATATCCATGAAAAAGATACTTCTGAAAAAAAATACACTTAAGATAACATACTTAGATCTTGCCTGTAAAAAAAAAAAAAAGATAAAAACCTGAAATTTTCCCATTTATTGGTTTTGCTATTTTATTTTTTTTTTAAATTAATGACTTGTTAAATACTTCTCTTAGTACCTTTCTCGACTTCAGTGTTTTGCTTTGTTCTATGGAAGGAAGCCGCTGCAGGGGTTTGAAAGGCAGAGCTCTTGTTGCATTATATTCTAGTCTTATAGGATTTTGATATTGTAATTTGTTTATTCAAATACTTAAAATATAAAATTATGTATCAAGTTCCAAAAGTTCAGTAATTTACCCTACTTTTAAAAAACTACGGCAGTAAATACTAATTACTAAAATCATTAAAAGAACCGCATACAGTTGTTCATTGCTTTTGCCTTTCAAAAATAGCTGCGTATCCCTTCCATTTTCAGCTTCACCCAAGATATAAATTTGGGGAAAACAATTATGAAAAATTTATGCAACTTATAGGATATTGTTATATATACGCCAAAATTGGAAATTCGAATATTGGAACCTAAGACAAACAGTAATTAAGGGCATTTTAGGAAGAACACAAATAGACGACTGTTTGTGAATATAATCATGGTTTTGATATAAATAGAATAAAAATTGTTAAAAATGAAATCAAAATTTATAAGTTATTAATAGTTTTGAAGGTATTTTAAAAGCATCGCTGAACTATGGTAAGAAATATTAGTACAAGTGCAAATGACTCCAATATTATATACAGGGCAATTCTTCAATGCAATGGATTGCACCATGCTATTTGTTGATTTTTAAAAAATGTTTATCTTAGATCTAAACAAAAATAGAACAAAAACTTAGGTGTATAAATTTAGAGGTAAACTGCATTCGATCGCAAATCCCATTTTTTAGTTTTTAGTTTTTTATAAATCTGTTAATCTAGATATATCTAAGCTGTAAATTAAATTTTATTATTTTTCGAGATGTGTGTGTATATATATTTAAATGTTTAAACACATTTACATTCGAAGGTGTTTAGGAAGTAATAAAATTTCTGGTATAAAAGTTAGTGAAATGAAAGAAAATGATATAACATAATAGAGGTAATGATGAATAAAGAGAATAAAGTTAAAATAGATAAGTTAGTTGTATGTATAATTGTGAAGAAATGATTGAAAAGTAGAGTAATCTATATAAGAAGATGTGAAAAAATATTTAAAAAATTAAATAGTTATGGAAAATGAAAAGTTTTATTTAAAAACAAAAACTCCCTTAGTTATTTTCAAAAGTTAGAATAATTAAAATATAATTGTTAGAAATCCAAAAATATATACATGTTTCCAAACATTGTAAAACATAATTTATAAATTAAATATATCAAGATTATCTTGAGACTTATTACCTCCAATCCCACATCCTTTGGGTAAGAAAACAGAAGCGGCCCATTTCACTATAAAAAGAGAATTGGTTACCTCCCATTCTACACACCACCACAAGACACAAAGTTTAAGTTATTTTGAGGTCAAGCTAGGCTAAAAAGTGCTTTTAGGCTTGGCTTTTTAAGATATATTGTTCTGATAACATTGTAATATTTAGTTTTTCATTTAGAAAAATTATTTTTGTCATTTGCACAATTGTGGTTGAATATGAGTGTTGTTTCAATTATATATTGCAAGTAATATTAGTTTGTGTGTTAGTAGTGTTATAGTGGGATTATTTCCAAGTAACATTATTGTAAGATAATTAGTGTTATTGTATGGAATATTTTCAACAAGTGGTATTAGTGCTGGCATTGGCTTTAGCATTGTTGAAATTGTGTTGAGGTGAGTAAGATTGTCTTCCAAACAAGACTGCAAAAGTTTAGATAAGAATCCTCTTAAATGACTTCAACCAATGATATTATGCAACCACAAATTCTAACGCTTGGGGTAAAAATTATGAACATTGGAAACTCAGATGAGAGTTATTTTTAAATTTCAAAATATTTAGGATATTATTGAAACTAAGTATGAAGAACCTTTACCAAAAGTAGAAAGTGATATGAAACAGTCACAGATAATTGAATTAAAGGATGTGAAAAAGAAATACTAAAAGACTGTTGCTTTTTTACACCAAGCAATAAATGAAGAGAATTTTGAAAAACTCACAACAACGTTATGAAGCCCAGAATATTCTTGCAATTTTTCAAGGAATTGCATGTGTTAAAGCTATTCAATTAAAATTTTGAAAATTGACTTTGAAAATCTCAAAATGAAATTTTCAGAATTAGTAACAAATTATTTTACTTGTATATTAGCTATTGTCAATCAAATGAAAGTTGGTGATGAAAAGTTGTTGATATTTTTTGTTATATAAAAGATTCTTAGATCTATGACCCTAACATTTGATGTGGCATGTCAAATCGAAGAATTTAAAATTTTTTTAATACATCGATTGATGTAATAATGAGATCGTTAATGATACATAAAGTCAGAATAAGCTAACGCTCAACTAAAGAGCAAGCTTTACATACGAATTGAGTTTTTAGTGATTTAAATATGGAAGAATCAAGAATTCAATAAAAATAGAGGAGATAATCATGGATATGGTTAGCTACCATGCCTTTGGCGTGGTGGTAACCGGGCTTGTCCTATGTGGATGGGCACCTAATTTTGAGACTCCACAACAGTTGTATATTTCAAAAAGAAAGTAGCATTTTGTGGTTGGCGTGAATAATAAATAAGTTGGTGGCATTAGTTTTTCCTAGGAGTGTGGGAGTGTCCACCTTTTGGATAAATTTAGAAATATGGTTAGCTACATGCCTGTATATTGTAAGAAAATTGTAAGAATGTCTTAGAGCTTAGGTTGAAAAATATTTATTAAAATGATTGCAAAAATATCCAAAAATCATGGATGTGGTTAGGGTTGTGGTTGAGCACCTAGACAAATGTGAGGAAGAGAAAACTATGCCAAAATAGATAAGTCTCATATTTAATATTATCGTTATATTAAATTTGGTCATTATAATGATTAATGTTATAATTATCTTACAAATCAAGAATGAGTTGATCATATAAAAAGAGTAAGATGACGAAAACTCTGCTTAAACATGCACTCCTATATATGAAATTGAAGATTTTGTAGGGTGCTTATATACTTATTATAATTTGTAGGATAAATAACTATTTTTTGAAATTAATAAAAGTTTTCATTCTCAAATTTGATCATCATTTCACCATTGGAATTGTGAGGAAAGGAAAATTTTTAATTTTAGCAAAAGATGGTATACACTAACATATATCCAAAGTCTTTTATGTACTAGAATTGAAAAATAATTATTGAGTATGTGAAAACTTTTAGAGAAGGATATATGAGATTAACATGAAGGACTGATGTTGCAAAATTGAGATGAGTAGAAACAAGTCATTGCAAATGTTAAAATGACATCAAATAGAATATTTCTTTTTTATATTTATAATGGAAGACTGTCATGCTTTAATATTATTATGAAAAATGATTCATGACTTTAGCATTTAAGATTTAGACATCTAAATTTTAATGGGTTAAAATTATTATATTGGAAGAATATGGTAATAGGATTGCCATTGATTGATTGCTCAAATGATGTTGGTCGAGATTGTGGTAAAAGATAT
Source organism: Annona squamosa (assembly GCA_035584095.1). Classification (NCBI taxonomy): domain Eukaryota; kingdom Viridiplantae; phylum Streptophyta; class Magnoliopsida; order Magnoliales; family Annonaceae; genus Annona; species Annona squamosa. The sequence goes on along the minus strand of JAXCLR010000001.1, from coordinate 37,064,761 downwards.
TTTATAAACTTTATTGATGATTTTAGTAGAAAGACATGAGTTTTCTTTCTTGAAGAAAAGTCAGAAGCATTTTCAGTATTTCAAAAGTTTAACTTATTTATTGAAAAGCAAATGGGTCATTTTATAAAAAGCTTAAGAATCGATAGAGGTGGTGAATATACTTAAAATGATTTTGTTTGATTTTATAAAAATCATGGTATCAATTATCAATTCACAGCAGTATACACTTCATAATAAAATGAAGTTGCTAAAAAATCGAACAATTATGGACATGGTTAGAAGTATGTTGAAAACAAAATTTTTGAAAAAAGTATTTTAGGTAAATGAAATGAATTGGAGAGTTCAGGCCAAACAAAAAAGTGTAAGGAATATGACACAAGAAGAAACATGAAGTAGTTATAAGCGAAGTGAAATATATCTTAAATATTTAGTTATATTGTTTATGCTCATATTTCTAATGAAAAGATAAAGAAGTTAGATGACAAAATTGATGTATGTATCTTTATTTGATACATAGATAATTCTAAGACTTAATGATTTTATAATTTCAAAAATAAAAAATTATGAATAGCAAAGATGTGACTTTTGTTGAAGATAAGACTATTCAATAAAAAGAAAATAAGGAAAAGATTATTCTTAGAGAATTTCTAGAACATGGAGAAGAACTACTAGAGTCAAGCAGAATATAGGATGAAGTTATTTCACCTAAAAGAGAATCATTACCTAAAAGAGAAGAGTCATTAAAAAATATAGCTTCATTGAGTACTAGTGGGGCGACTGCCAAATCTTAAAGAACTCTAAAGCAACCAACTTGGATGAAAGATTTGATTTTGTGATAAATAATGACAATAATGATGATATTAATGAAAATAATGATGAAGCTCCACTTGCACATTTTGCTTTCTTTTTTGAAGTTGATCCACTAGATCGTGAAAGTACTATACAAGATGAAAATAGAAGAATACAACACAAGAAGAAATAAATTTAATAGAGAAGAATAACACATGAAAATTATTTGATCTTTTTGAAGGACATTAACCCATTCGTGTAAAGTAGTTTTGTAGATTAAAAGTCAATGCAAATAGTGAAGTTGAAAAGTGTAAGGCTAAACTTATTGCTAAGGGCTATAAGTAGAAAGCTGAAATCAACTACAATGAAGTCTTTACATCCGTAGCTCGACAAGAATAATGAGGTTAGTTATCTCATTAGTTGCTCAAAATTCATGATTTATTTTTCATCTGTATATAAAGTCTACTTTTCTACATGGAGATCTACTTCAAGTGATGTTTGCGGAATACTTTCTTGATTTTATCGAACCAATAAATTAAAATAAAGTCTATAGATAGAAAAATTCCTTGTGTGGTTTTAAATAAGCCCCTCGAGTTTTTTACAATCTCATTGACTCTCAATTTGAAAATATAAGATTCATCAAATGTCCATATGAATACACTCTTTATGTGAAATGTGAATAATGAATTAAAATGTTGATTGTTTACTTATATGTGAATGATTTGGTATACATTGGAAATGATCAATTTATAATTGGTAAATTTAAATAGTTAATAGAAAAAGAATTTGACATGACTGATATGGACCTGGTGAACTATTATCTTATAATTGAGGTTGATCAAGTAGAAAATGACATCTTCATAATTCAAAAGAAGTATTTGAAAGAAATTTTTAACATTTTCAGATAGAAACAAGTAAACATGCATGTATTGTAGTTGTTGCAAGATTAATTTATCTAACCCCATAAAAAAGATTAATTTATCTAAAGATAATGATGAAAAAAGAGTGAATACTTTATATAAGTAGATTATGGGTAGTTTGATGTATTTGATAGCTATAAGCTGATATCATGTATGCAACTAGTTTGATCGGTAGATATATAAAAAATTCTAAGAGCAATGTGTCTCCAAGCTGCTAAATTACTTGAATGGAATAAGAAATCTTGGCATTTTATATGATAATAAAAATTCTTGTCTTACAAGTTTTATTGACTATGATTATGTAATAGACCTAGATGATAGAAAAAAGTACATTTGTATATGTCTTCTTCAATAAAGATGGTGCAGTAATCGATGAAGTTTTAGTAGAATAACAGACGTCATGGACAATGAATTGATTAGATACTTGTAGACTTAAGAAGTAATAAAAACTTTGAAGGTTATGGACCCCTTAAAAGCTATGAGAAGCGATGGCATGCCAACAATATTCTTTTAAAAATACTGAAGTGTAATGGGGTTGGATGTTTACAATGTGTGCAAGCAGTTTATGGAAGATAACAAATTTGTACAATGGGATTTATATATACAAGTTATTAATCAGACCATCATAGTTCTAATTTCTAAGAAGTGAGGTGTAGTTAAAATATCTAGCTCTATGCCTATCAACCTTTGCAATATAATATATAAAATTCTCTCTAGAGTCCTATTAATAGACTAAAATAGTGTATGAACCAAGTAATAGAAGAGCAAAAAATGTGCATTTGTACCTAGTCATTTGATATTCGATAACATGTTAGTAGTATTTGAAGCCGTTCATTCCTTAGGAAGTTGAAAAAATTGCAAGAGAGAAAAGGTTGCGGTTAAGTTAGATATGTCAAAGGCCTACAATAGGGTTGAATGAGTCTTCTTGTGCCATATGTTGAGAAAGAAGAAATTTTGTAAAAAAAAAAAAAATGAATTACATAGATTAGATTCTAAGGACTATTAGCTATAGAATGAAAAGTAATGGTTTTCATACGGATTCACATAAACTAGAAAGAGGATTGTGACAAGGTGATCTTCTTTCACCGTTCTTATTTCTAATTTATATATAAGTTCTTTCATCTATAATTCTAAAATGGTAATTATGATCGTGATATCCACGGGATGAGAATGTGTAGACAGGGGCCAACAATTAGTCATCTGCTCTTTGTAGATGAAGAAAAGTCCATTTCACATGTTTATGGCCTATTTTCTAGACATGAAGTCAATATGGCTAAAATTAAGTTGTATTTCATTAGACGGAAGCAGTGTCAATTGGCAAGGGCTAAATTTATCGAGGCAAAACCTCCCATCCCACATTGGTAGTGTGAGAAAATTGGATGGCTTATTACACTATAAAAGGTTTTGCTCTCCCCATTTGCAACATCCCCACACAACCATGAAACTAGCAACACCGAAGTTGTTTTGGTATTAAGCTAGGCCAGATTTTTAGTTAGACTAAAAAATATTTTTTGGGCTTGGTTTTAAGGTATGCCGTTCTTATGTCATTGTAATATTCAGTTTTTCATTTAGAGAAGTTATATTTCATCATTAGCATAAAGTAACAAATTACTTTACTCGTACATTAGCTATTGTCAATCAAATGAAAGCTAATAGTGAAAAAATTGCCAATATTTCTGCTATACAAAAGATTCTTACATCTATAACCTCAAAATTTGATGTGGCATGTCAAATTGAAGAATCTAAAAATTTGTCTAATACATCAATTGATGAAGTAATGGGATCACTAATGATACATGACGTTAGAAAAAGCCAATTCTCAACTGAAGAGCAAACATTATAGATAAAGCAAGTTTTTAATAGTTCAATTGTAGAAAGAGGTTAAGGTACTTCATATGATAGAGGTCGAGGTAATCAGGGAAGAGAAAGAGGAGGATTCAACACAAATGAAGGTCGTAGAGATGTTCAAAATAAAGAATTCAACAAAATAGAGGAGACAATCATGGAGGGGATTGAGGTGGTGTCCAAGCAATTGGACAAATACTAGGAAGAGGAAATTATGCCAAAACAGGTAAGCCTTATATTCAATGTTATAATTGTTGTAAATTTGGTCATTATAGTTTTGAATGTTGTAATATTCCTATAAATCATGAATTGGGTTAATCATACAAAAAAGAAGAATAAGATGATAGAAACTCTGCTTCTAATATGCAATGCTACACATGAAACTAAAGATTCTATGTGGTACTTGGATGCCAATGCTAGTAATCATATGTGTAGAAACAATGAACTATTCACTGAAATTGATGAAAATTTTCTTTTTTCTACCAAATTTGGTGATAATTCCACCATTGAAATTGTGTTAAAAGGAAAAATTTTTCAAGTCAAGCAAAAGACAATACTCAACAACATATATCCAATATTTTTTATATACTGAACATAAAAAATAATTCATTAAGTATGGGGCAATTGTTAGAAAGGGTTATGAAACTAGCATGAAATGGATGCTGTAAAATTGAAAATGAATAGAAACAAGTTATTGCAAATGTCAAGATGACACCAAATAGAATCTTTCATCTTCATATTCAAAGTGGAAGGTTACCATATTTCAATGCCATTATGAAAAATGATTCGTGGCTTTGGCATTTAAGATTTGAATATTTGAATTTTAGTGGACTAAAATTATTGTATCAAAAGAATATGACAATCCTATTAACATTGATTGATCGCCCAAATGATGCATGTGAAGATTGCAAGTGGGAAAATAATATCAAATTTCTTTTCCAACAAGACAGTGAAGAAGGCTAAGGATCTACTGGAGATTGTTCGTTCGGATATATGTATGCCTATCGAACCTTGATCTTCAGAGATAAACGATACTTTATAACTTTCATTGATGATTTTATCACAAAAACATGAGTTTTCTTTCTTGAAGAGAAGTTAGAAGCATTTTTAGTGTTTTTGAAAGTTTAAGTGATTTGTTGAAAAGCAAAGTGGTCATCCTATTAAATGTTTAAAAAATGACTGAGGTGATAAATTTACCACAAATGATTTTACTTTGTTTTGTGAAAATTATGATATCAAACACCAATTGACAGCATCATACACTCCATAACAAAATGGAGTTGCAAAAAGAAAAATTGAACAATTATGGTCATGGCTAGAGGTATGTTGAAAACAAAATCTCTACAAAAAACGTTTTGGGTAGAAGCTGTGAATTGGAGTGTTTATGCACTAAACATGTGCCTAAAAAAAGGTATAAGGAATATGACACCAGAAGAAGCATAGAGTAGCTACAAGCCAAGTGTAACATATCTCAGAGTTTTTGATTGCACTAATTATGCTGAGGTTCCCAACAAAAAAAGAAGTTGGATGACAAAAGAAAGGTATATATTTTTATTAGGTCTAGTAATAATTCTAAGACTTATTGGCTTTATAATCCTAAAATTGGAAATATTGTGAATAATAGAGATGCAACTTTTGTCAAAGATAAGTATTTTCAATAGACAGAAAATAAAGGAAAGATTATTCCTTTAAATTTTATAAAAAATGGCAAAGAATTGCTAAAATCAAGCAAAATATAGGACGAAGCTATTCCACCTAGAAGAGGAGTCACTAAGATTTGTAGCTTCATCTAGTACTAGTAAGGCAACTGCTAAACCTTGAAGAACTCTAAAGTAGCCAACTTGGATGAGAGATTTTGTGGTAAGTAGTGACAATGATGACGATTTGATGAAAATGATAACGAAACTTCACTTTCAAATTTTTCTTTCTTTTTTGAAATTGGTTCATTAGATTTATGAAAGTGCTGCAAAAGATGAAAAATGGAAGAATACAACACAAGAAGAAATAAATTCGACAGAAAATAATGTAATGCAAGAAGAAATAAATTCAATAAAAAAGAATAATACTTGGTGAAGTTCAAAAGTATCAAGCTACACTTGTTGCTAAGGGCTACAAGCAAGAAGTTTGAATTGACTATGATGAAATTTTTGCACCCATAGCTCGACAAGAAACAATAAGCTTAGTTCTCTCATTGGCCGTTCAAAATTCATGGTCTATTTTTCAGTTGGATGTAAGGTCTGATTTTTTACGTGGAGATTTACTTGAAGACTTGTATGTGGAATAGTCCCTTGCTTTTATCAAACCAAAAAAGTAAAAATAAATTCTATGAATTGAAAAAGCTTTGTATGGTTTAAAACAAGCCCTTCGAGCATGATACAGTTGCATTGACTCTCATTTTAAAAATGAGATTAATCAAATATCCATTTGAAAATACTCTTTATGTAAAGTATAGAGAAGGAGACAAAATATTAATCGTTTGCTTTTATGTGGATGATTTGATATATACCGGAAATGATCAATTTATGATAGATGAATTTAAATAGTTAATGAAAAGCGAATTTGACATGACTGAATGAGATTAATGAATTATTATCTTGGAATTTGAAAGAAGTTCTATAGCATTTTCAGATGAAAACAAATAAGTTATACTCCGGTTGTTATAGGATTACAATTATCTAAAGATAATAGTGAAAGGAAATTGGACAATACTTCATGTACGCAAATTGTGAGCAGTTTAATGAATTTGACAACTACAAGACTAGAAATTATATATATAGTTAGTATGATCCGTAGATACGGGGAAAGTCTAAGAGAAATGCATCTCTAACCTGCAAAAAGGATCTTGTGGTACTTGAATGGGATAAGGACTCTTGATATTTTATATGATAACAAAAATTCTTATCTTACAAGTTTTACTGACAGCGATTATGTAGGATATCTAGATGACAGAAAAAGTACATCTAGATATGCCTTCTTCTATGCAGATGGAATGGTATCATGGTCATCAAAGAAGCAGCCAATCGTGACCTTACTTACCACAAAAGTGGAGTATGTTGCGGCAATGACATGTGCATGTCAAGCTATTTGGCTGAAAAATATACTCAAAAGGTTAAATTATAAAGAAAATGAGCCAATTCACATATTTCGTGATAATAATTCAGCAATTGTACTTGCTAAGAATCCAATTTATCATGGCAGAAGCAAGCACACTGATGTGTGATATTATTTCATTTGTCAGTTGGTGAAACAGAGGGAAATTGAGCTTGTATGTTGCGAGACATCTGATCGAGTAGCAAACATATTCATTAAGCCTTTGAAAACTAATATATATGTAACATTAAGAAATTTACTTGGTTTTTGTAATTTGGATGATTTGGTTTAAGGGAGGTTTTTAAAGCCAAACCTCCCATCTCACTTTGGTAGTGTCAGAAAATGGGAGGAACCCATTACACTATAAAGGGGGGTTCGTCTCCCCCTTTTCACACATACACACACACACACACACACCCACACCCACACCCACAAAGCTAGCAATAATAGTTGACTCTATTTTGGGGTTACTCTAGGCCAGATTTTTGTCTAAGCTAAAAAATATTTTTTGGGCTTGACTTTTAAGGTATTTTCTTCTTAAGTCATAGTAATATTCAGTTTTTCATTTGGAAAAGTTATTTTTCATCATTAGCATAATTATTATGCGATAAGAGTGTTATTTTGATATATTTCAAGTAGCATTATTGTGGGGTTATTTTCAAGTAATATTATGTGATTGTTTTCAAGTGATATTGTGTGAAATATTTCCAATAGAATTAAGATAATTTGGATAGGATTTTCAGTTATACTTAAGCCTCATGATATGGTTAAGAAGAGGAAAGCACTATGTTTTCAAGAGTCTTAGGGAGAAGGTATGACGCAAAGTGCAAGGATGGCGCACAAACTATTATCTTGGGGTGGGAAAGTGGTTCTTTTAATGGCCATTTCAAGCTATGTAATGAGCTTTTTTTTGATAAGGGGATTCTACAAAATTTGAGCTGAATAATGAGTCGTTACTAGTGGGGAGAGAATATGGGGAAAAGTAAAATGAATTAGTTAGCATGGAGTAGAACGTGCAGTCCTAAGGGAGTAGGGAGGCTTGGATTTAAGGATCTAAAATTCTCTAACTTGGCTCTGATTACGAAACAAATCTGGTGTCTAGTGACCATAATTAATTTCTTGTATAGTAGAGTATTTAAGACCAAATATTATCCTCATTGTAGCATCTAGGATAACAGAATTAGAGTAGTAGATTGATGCTTAGAAGGGCATCTTAAGAGTATAAGAGGTCTTAAGGATTAGCTGTCAGTGAAGGACAAGTGATGGACAAATATTGATGTTCTTTAAGGACAAACGGATGAACTTGAATATCCAAAAAGTTGAAACTTTACCTGAATATATCTCTGAGGATGTTAATGTTGCATCTTTCATAGAAGAGGATGGTAGGTAGTGGAATAAGGAGCTAGTGGTAATGTCAGCAGGGGAAGATGGATGGGAGAAAATTCAAAATGTACCAATGCTGAGAAGGGAAGAGGATGACATTTTATTCCGGAGTCTCGAAGCCAATGGAGATTACATGGTAAGATCAGTGTACAAGCTACTGAAGATGGGTGAAAAGTAACAAGAGGGGCAGGCAGCTAGTATCAATCGGGTCGACAACAGTGTTTTCCGGTGTTCAAAATGTTGTAAGGGTGAACCTCTTGTCAAAGATTAATATATTTAGTTGGAGATTATTTCTTAATGTCTTCAGATCATTGGCAAAGAGAGGCATTGATGTATGACAACTATATGTGTTATGCTAAAGGGAGGAGGAAGACGTGGACCACCCGCTCTTGACTTGTGCACAAACAAGGGTGGTGATGGGAGATTTTTGGCGGTTATTAGGACTGGGTGGGAGCTACAATTCATAAGGGAGGCTCTTTTGGGATTTGGTTAAGAGAGTAATACACAAGTTCAGGTTGTTTACTCTCTTTTGCTAAAAAATATGGTTCTTGCGTAACAGGAAAAGTATGGATAGACAACTAGTGGCAATTTAGGATGTTTCTACATGGTGTGTGTGTGAAATTCCTAACCCAGTTAGAAGAGGCAAAATTGCTATCAAATTCTAAATACTGGTTCTCTAGTAATACACTGGAAAAGGCCTGATATGGGGGAAAAGTAAATGTTGCTGACAGATATAAAGTACGTATTGTGATGGGGTTAGGTGCAGTAATCATAGATAGCAGGGGTGGTTTTGTTACAGTTAAGGCATGAATAGTCAAGGACGAAATGGGTGTTCTAGCTATGGAAGCAATAGCAGTGCTTCGTATTGTTAAATGGCTAGTGGAAGCCTTCGACAATTGAATTTCAAGTGAACACGAATTCCTTGGTCATTATCAACTTTATCCATGGTGATGGACCTTTGAATGGATTCCTCAAAGAGACAGAAGGCATGTCTGAGGTCCCAAATATACTTTCCCCATGTTTTACGCACGAGAAATAATCTGGCACATAGCTGATTATGCTGTTGTGAATGTTAGCGCTAACGAGGAAAGGTGGAGAGATTCCCCGGAATGCATCTTGAACTACTTTGTATGGAGTTGAATATTTCAGATAACTGTTTGCTATGGCTGGCCTCTTTTGGTTCCCTAAGATGCACCTCAGATGTCAGAGGCTGGAAACCAATTTGGCTTTCTTTTTATTAAAAAAAAAGAAGAAGAATCGATTGCTTTAAAAGTTAAAATGAATCAATTCCCGATACAATCTTGCATCTTAGACCTCTTGCATTACTTCCGTGGTATGTTTTGCCTTGTTTTGTTGTTGGATTCCATCCTTATCTTGTTCACAGGGCAAGGCAAAGAGTTTTTTAGACTTGATACGATCTGCATCTGCTTCTTTACCCCACAACAGTAGATAGAGACCAAGAATGACCATAACGCCTCCAATTATACTGAAAATATAAAACCAAGAGTAGATCAAATAGCAATTAATTATTGATAGGTATGTTAATTAATTATGAGTTCCGCTTCTATCAAAATTTTACCTCTATATAACTACATTTATTTTTCTACCTTGATAATTGATGAAAAGTATACTTTATCTTTTTTTATTTAGCATTATTATTCTCATTGAAGTCCAATCCTTTGCTTAGTATTGTTGTGCGTGAGCTTCATTTATAAACATATAAAATCAATATAATAAAATAATTTGATATTAAATATCAATTTTAAAATTTTATCTAAATATTATTACTATCATCATCATCATCATAAGCCATTTCCCACCTATGTGGGGTCGGCTGCATGGATTCTGTTACGCCATTCCTGGC
>JAXCLR010000001.1:37032099-37054491 GCA_035584095.1 Annona squamosa | reverse complement strand
TTTCATAATATATATATATATATATATATATATGGTTTAGAATATATATGAATATGTATATTCTAAACCAAATGTTCTAAACCAAATGTGGTTCAAGCATTTTTTTGATTTTGGACAAATATAGTTTCCAAATTAAACAAATAGTGCTAAATACAATGGATGATGTGAATTTGCTATCAATTATTAAGATAGAAAAATAGATGGAGTTGCATGAAACTGCTTCTCATGATTAATTGTATAACGATTACCACATAAATAGCTTATTAGTATTTTTGTTCTTATCCTGTAGGGAATATTTGAAAGTGGATTTAGTTAATGAATCATATGCAAAAATTTTTTGGAACAACTTACCATCCTGCATAGAGTTTTTCTCCAAAAACAAAATAAGCTAAAACTGCGACCAAAATTGTTGCAAGAGGATTAAACATTGAAACAAAAACTGGTCCTCTTTCTTCTGTACACCATAGTTGTGCAAAAACTAACAAACCTGTGACAAATATACCCTGCAAAACAAAAGAATAAATTAGTAAACAAATTTACATTCTTTGCAAGATTGGAACAGTATGGCCATTAATGGAGACAACTTAATGAAGGAAAATACTTCTATCAAGGACAATTTAAAGCAAGTATTTGTGTAGGCCTCATCTGATAAGAGTGTAAAATTAAGGTCTCATTTGTATCTAAGGGCGAAATTTCAACCATTAAAATTATATATATCATAGGAAATTAAACTTACAGCATAGAGAGTACTCCATAGGTCAACATTGAAACCAATACGCCAATCCTTAGGTTTGTGAGCCACAATAACGGTGAAAACAGTTGTTTGTGTACAACCAATAAAGTTCATCCATGTTGTTAACGACAATTGCGCTGGATACCTCTTCAATGTCAGTGCCTGCAAAGTGCAAATTAATTAATACTGTCCCTGGTTGAAAACGAACTGCATCTGTTTTGGGATTGTTCAAAAAAGTCGGCATGTTTCAAACTGCCTACTTTCAACAGACATATCTGGGTCTTCTGGGAGTGCTCGGGAGATGGTGGTTCAGCTAGTAAAATGTATCAACCCTCGTCCCCTATCAACATATATTACTATCTTTGGAAAACCCGGTATATAAGAAATAATCTGTTTGCCGATTTCTATGTCTGGAATTGTGGAGTGGTGTCTTGATTATATTTATTAGTTCTTGTTAACCAAGCTGTTCAGCAACAGTTCTACTCAATGGAAGAGCCTAGCTATGGGACAGATGAAGGTTAATATGGATGCTGGAGCTCGATTGGAGGACAATTGCTTAGGTTTCGAGGCTATTGCACGAGATTGGAATGACACTTTTACGGGAGCTCGATGCGAAGCAGTGGGTTGTGTTTTGAATACGCTAGAAACGGAAGCAGGCACCCTAATAAGGGGTATGTAATGGAGCCTGGAGATTGGAATCAAAAGAGTGGTTTTTTAATCAGATTCTCTTCTTGTAATTAATCTCTTAAATGGAGTTGGGGCTCCACAATCAGGTTTAAAGTATCTCATTGAGGAGGTCAATGAGCTCAAGATTCTAATAGACATCCTTTTGCCATGTATTACACAATGGGAACAAGATTGTTAAAGCTCTAGTGAGGTTGGCCTTTTTTCATAGGTCTTTATATATATCATAACAACTCATATTATATTCAAGCACATTCATAACTCTCATTTAATAGAGAAAATTTTTTCAATAATACCAAACATAGGGGGAAAACTGCAACTGCCTCAACCAAAAGGAAGAAACAGAAAAACTTATACACCACCTAAATGGTCCACCTAAATGATAGAGGAGAGTCGAACTTGTGACTAGCCATTAATAGACTAACATGAGTTACCACTAGGATACACCCCTAATGGCATAAGGTTGGCCTTTTTATACAAGAAGGAAACTAATTTTTAGCGGGGGCAATCCCCCTAGTTGCATGTCACATTTTTTGTATAAAGACTTTGTTTCATATAGGTTTGGGTGAATTGCTCTCTTACCTGCCCTAATTTAAATTTTAGGTGACAGATTTTCTTGCTCATCCACACCCATCTAATTTATTTTCAAAAATATATATTCTATTAATTACTTAGGGTGTATTTGGTTGGAGGTAAAACTTTTTGATGAAAACTTTTCAGAGTAAAAGTTGTCAAGTTGTTAGAAAATGATGTGATATGATAGATGTAATAATGGAATGTAAAGAGAATAAAGTTAAAATAGATAGGGTAATTGTATAAGTATTTGTGTGGAAATGATTGAAAAGTAGAGTTGTTTATATCGGAAAATGTGAAAAAATAATTAAAAAATAAGGTAGTTATAGGGAGTGAAAAGTTTTCAATGACATGTTTTATGTGTAACCAAACACACCCTTAATTAATTAATCGTAATAATGTGAGAGAGAGAGAGAGATGAACCTGCCTGCATTATGTACCAAGAGGAGAAAGTAATGCAGCATAATACCGTAAGTATTGAACCCCTTATCCAATCTTCATGGACGACTGTGCTTTCTTTCATTTGAATGAGAACAGCTCCAGTGTTTTTTACTGCTGGTCCCTTGTACAGTGCAATGGTGGTCAACCCCGCTAATGAAACAAGCATGCCAACAATCTTTGCCACGTCGTGTCTGCTTCTAATATCTACACTTTCCAACCTAAAAAAACATATAATATAGGCGCAATATTGGATGAAGGGTTACCAAAAATTCTTTCATCTGTTTCAATCCATTTTTACAAAATTAAAGCCTCTAGGAACAATTTGTTCCTGCCTGTATGTACTAAATATGCATAATAACAACAACAACAATAATGATAATGACAAGAAGAAGAACAATAAAGTTTAAATATGATAATAAATTATGAATTTCAAGCGGGATATTTTATTCATTTTGAAAGGTTAAAATACCACTATATTTTAAAGTTAAAAAATTACATATCTTCAAAAATAATTAAACTGGTTTATGGATCATATGTACTTAGCATAATAGTTTTATAAAAAATAATAAAATAAAAAATATTATTCCAGACTGATCACAGGGGACATCAATCCCGAATGTACTCACAAGGTTTTTTTCTAATTCCAAATATATTCATATAGCTTTAATAATCCTAAATATAACATATAATTTGCTCAAAATCTGATAAACAATTGGTTAAAAAAAAATCTCATCCATGACAAATGTAAGGACGACTCATTTTTATATGCATTTAGATTTGAACAAAGGGCATTTTTAGTGAAAATACTTGGGCAAGACTTACATTATTGTAATATTTGAAGAACGGTTGCAAATGTAACGCAATATTGATATTTCTACAAATGTTGGGTCATATAGTAAGTATGGGTATGTTTTGTGGCCATTGTTGGAATTAACCTAATAATAATAATAAGAAGAAAAACAACAACTCATGCATGCATTTGACTAATTTCATTCGCAACACTGTCTTCGAATGTAAGTACGTGTATGATCTTACCTCAGAAACACTGCAATTAGAAAAGTGAAGGACCCAACAGTGTTGAACATGGATGCCACGAAAGTTGGGGATGTGTATTTTATGCTTGCGAAGTACAGGTTTGCAGTTAAGCCGACCCTGCGCATTTATTAGCAAAGTTCAAAAATTTCATGTAATAATAATAATAATAAAAGATTCCATGTTAGTCCTCCCATAGAATAATGCCAAAACTATCTATTCATGCCAAATTAAGCTATCGGTTTCATCAAAATATCACGACTATATACTATCCATTCATGCCAACTAACATTTTATCTGGCGTCGGTTTCATCGAATTTACAGGACTAATAAACTATCTATTCATGCCAACCAAAATTTTATCCGGCTATTCTATAGTTTGGCTTGAATGGAATTGCTTTCATCCAAATAAATAAAAAAATTGGCACTTTGTCATAATGTACACACAAAAAAACCAAATTGGAACCAAAACATACTGTATGCCCTTAACTGATTATTTCCGCAATGCATAACTTGCAAATATATTTCACATAATTTGACCAAAATTAAAAATGTACTCACTTAGTTTATTAAATTGTATATATATTTGCAAATATACTTATGATATTATTGTGCCATGATAGCACTATAACGAAGCTATGATAGAGTTCAAACATTGTAGGCATACTTTCAAATAATATGTTAAATTATGTGGGGCAATATGCAATTTTTGAAAACTAAGCAGATATATTTGTAATATGATCAAATTATATGGTATATCTGTAAATTAGTTTTTTAAATTTTTTAATATATATTTGTGAATTTAAACAAATGACAACTTTTAGGCTTACTTAAATAATTTTCAAGAGTGTAATCGGATAGGATACCTATGATATCCACTATAATCACCTTAATATCAGTGAAGCATAAAAATTAATTAATCTTTGTTTACAAGTTACCTTACCTCTTTTTCTTTTCCATCGTAACTCTGTAGTTAACCTCTTTTTTTTTTTTTTTTTTTTTTTTTTAAAAGATAGTCATAAAGTAGCTAAATCATAAAATAACAAGTTAGATACTTAAAGTTGCTACAACATGAGTACCCATTTGAGTTAATTTTAGTTATCTTGGTATGAAATTCAACCTACCTAAATTAAAATTGACTTGGTAGGCACTCATAGATATAATACCTAAGTCACATCCTTAAAAGTTACTTAAATAACTATCAAAACCAATGTTTTTAGAACCAAATCAGGAAAGGAACTCATCTAGTTTGAATTGATTTTACTGATTAAACAAACTGGTTTAAATCCATGATGTTAGCATGACATATTTTATTATGTCATAAAGGTGTAATTATTTTTTAATTAATTATACATTTTTCAATATATATTTATAACTCATAAATCTATATGTTAGACTTTAATTATCACAATAAAACATACAAGAAAATAATAGAAAATTTTGAAAATTCGTTAACTAAGCACAAATATAACATATGAAATTTAAAAAATCAATTAAATTAGCTGACCTGAAATGTGTAATAAATCTTGAAACTTAACACTTGGCATTCAAAGTATCCTTGTTTATCTCAACTTGTTTGTGAATTATACTTTTATAAACATATGTAACAAAATAAAAAATAAAATAAATGAGTAAATATTGAAGAATTAATTATTCATAATAATATAAAAATTAAGAACAACTCATGTGGGATTAATTTAAATGAAATTCACAACGTGTCATATTCCGTCACTTCCCCTAACAGCCTCCTCTAGCATGATTTAGTTAAGCCATGAAAAGATTAAATTACCCTTTTGCTTGATTGGGAGAATTTGGACATCAATCTGGGAATTTCGGTGCTGAGAATCTCTTCCCAAAAGCTTCCGCACAAAAAACCTCTGCTAATTTTCACTCCATTTTCAAATCGAAAGGGAAGACCAAGGTCATTGAAGATTCTCTTTTTTTTTTTTTTTTGATGAAAGAAGATTCTCTTTTCGATTATGAAATCCACTGACGATTCCCATTTTTGAATTGACGACGGACGTGTTGAAGATCCTCTCTTTGATTCGTGCTGGTGGTGGATTTTCCTTTCAAAATTATTTATAGATTTTCTCTATTTTCCCTGTTTCGTTGGCAACGACGATGGTGCAGTTTCCAGTGCAGGTAACGATGGTCGTCGACGGATCGATTAAAGAAGATAGCTGTCGGATTTTTGGGACGCCGGAATTGCAAAGAGATGCCAAAGAGAGGAGCATCATGGCCATCAGATCCGGAGAAGGCAAGAAAATCCAGCAGGTTTTCATGCTGCAAATGACTGGATCTGAAAAGGGGTAGCTTGGTGGCCATGGGAAACGATTTAAGGAAAATGATAGAGGGACTTGGGAGAGCAGCATGGCTGCCTTCGGAGGGAAACGAAAAGGGGGTGGGAAGGGAAACTGCAATCGAGCGAGCAACAGATAGATTGTGGGTTCGTTTAATGCTCTGCACCGAACCGATTGAATACGGTCCGACCATCGGTTTCGGTTCTACCGCCGTCGTGTGGTTCAGGTGGTTCAATGGGGTTGAACCCAACCTATTATAAACAGATCAGATCCGTCACCGGTTCCCGGTCGAACCAGTTCGACCGGTCCAATCCGGTTTTGATAACACTTCTTAAAATGATTAATTTTTGAAATTTAAGAAATATATACATAGTCTAAAATTCATAAAAATGATAATTTACAAATACACCTCATAGTTTGATCGTACAGCAAATATGCCTACTTAGTTTCTACATATTATCTCATATGTTATGTATATATTTTTTATAGGTATACATCGACGCCCTTTTGACTTTGTTTTTGCAAGTAAAAATGATTTTTTTTTTTGAAAAAAAAAATTTAACTTCCTCAAATGAGGTCTCAAAAACATAATCCCCATAAAATTTCTAAAGTTTCAACTATAAAATATAGGTCTAAGAGTGTATAAGGGAAACAAAATCGATCCAC
Organism: Annona squamosa; assembly: GCA_035584095.1. NCBI lineage: Eukaryota > Viridiplantae > Streptophyta > Magnoliopsida > Magnoliales > Annonaceae > Annona > Annona squamosa. Next base: position 37,048,062 of record JAXCLR010000001.1, on the reverse strand, counting down.
AACTTCGATCCACAACATGGTATTTTTTTTGTTATTCGTAGCTAATCGAAGCCTGGAAGATCTCAATATATGTGCTCTCCCTCAAACGGTTTATTGCCTATGGTAGCTGATCATGATAAAATTGCAAGAGAAAAAGCTCACGAACGATTGTTGGAAGAGTCCTTGTCAAAACACCGGTAAGGTTAGGGTGATTTGCGATTTGCAAATATAACCATAGTATTTCACATAATTACAAATATACCTCATAGTTTTGGAAATAGCAAATTATATCCTATAGCTGGCAAGTATTGCAAGTGTACCCTTGCAATTAAGTTTCATAAAGAGATTTTTATAAATGCTTTTAGAATTAAAAAATTGCCTTCATCTTCCTCTCATAATGAATCCTGTAATCCTAAGCTAATTTTTTTCTTGTTTTCAAATGCCACAAATAATTTCTTAAGCTGATTAGAAGAAGGGGTTGATTCCAGGATTTTAATATTCTAAAAAATATTTCTTGATAGAATATAATGTCATGGGCGTAGGAATGTAATTTTCTATTTTTGCAACTATAATGATTATTTACAATTATGATCCAATAATGTGGGTCTGCTTGCAAATAACTGGTAAGATAATTAAAAGGGAAGTGTATTTTGGTCCTTTCGACTTGTTAGTTAACCATGTTAGGGTTTCACGAAACTCGCTATCACCTTGGGACTATAGGGGTAAAATTTTAAAACTTAAAATTCTGTTGCTAATATGAAACTTAGGAGTCAAAAAGTGCAAATCTTGTAAACTGAAGGGACCTCTTTGCAAATCCCCCATAATTGATAAAGCCTCTTGATTTGGGTCCAACTTCTTGATTAGTCAAAACCCAATCCTATTAGCAACAACAAGGTTTTACATTAGTCCTTTCGCTGCCCGTTTCTTCTTTGTGTGGCCAAAGCAAGGTTTACTAATTTAATCCTTACCAGAGAAAGGAGAGCACACAAATCTCTAAAAACAATGCAACTGTAAGCTTTGGCCTTATTTTCCTGCATCCAAAAATCACAAAAAATACTAATACTAGGAAGCTGTATGAGATGATAAAAGTAAAAGAAGATGGAGAAGAAAGAGTACTCACTTCTCAAGAAAATAAGCAAAAGGTAACATAAACACACCACCTACAAAATGTCTGTACGTGGTATAGACATGAGGGTTCATGCCATGGTTGAAAGAGGCTTTTGCGAAGAAGAATTGCAATGTGTAGCCAACTTGAACCAAAACCATTAGAAGGTGAGGCTTGAACTTCTTCAAAGACATGGCTCCCATCCCATGTACCACTTGCTACAGACCGTATCTTTAATTAGTGGTTCAAACATGCGTCCATAAGGGAAAAGATGCATAATAAATGCCTATATGCACGTCAGCATTATCTGGCTGTACTTGTCCCTTTACCCACATATTATGCATTTGTCGAGTATCTATTCTCTTGCATAGCACATGTTCGGTTACTCCAAAGTGATTCTTAATCCTAAATTTTTAAATCTTTTAGAATTCTCGTTAACTCTCATACTATCTCCCGTGCAATTAATTAGTATAGGGGTTATTGCATATCGGTAAGTTCATGAAATTTACATTTTTTAGCGTAAATGTTATTTGCACCAGATGACTCAAGCCGTAGAAATTTTTACTCATGATTCTATAATTATCCAAAAATTTTATTAGTATTAAATTATGATATGAAATGACCAAAACGTGCTTCTAGTTTCCTAAATAGGTATATTGAATCATCTGAATAAAGGATAATTTGCAAATACACCAACTTAGTTTAACCATAATTACAAATATACCTATCTAGTTCCAGAAATCACAAATAACCGTATATAGTTTGATCATAATTGCAAAAAATATACTTACATTGTTAACATATTTACAAAAACACCAATATTAGTTGTTGACATGTTATCCTCTAGTTAAACCCCTTTCACTTACACAACTGGGTGTTTTATAAATTATAAGATTCTAGTATAACTTTAAATAGAGTCATTTTTGTCATTATTCAAAATTTTAATGCACGTTCGGCAAAAAAAATGCTATGAGTACACAAGAAATTTTCATGAAACTCTGTGGGAATAATATGCAATTTGTAAAACACTATAGATATATTAGCAATTAGTGTCAAACTAAGTGGGCATATTTGCAAATCACACTTTTTTACTAGCAGCCATTAAATTTTAACGGTTAAAATGGGTGCACAGGCAAATTTTGTTAAACTTTGTGAAAGTAATATATGATTTGTGAAACAACCTAGATATTAACAATTAGCGTTAAACTAAGTGGGTATATTAACAAATTACCCAAAATAAATAATGTTAAACAAAATAAGCTAAGTAGATATTGATTTAATCATTAAAAGCAAAAAATAAGGCAGCAACATCACCATGGAAGCACTGCCACCTTTTTTTGTTAAACCCACTTGCTGGAAAAATGCCGTTCAAAAGTGCAGCTCAAAAGGAAACGTTAATCGTGAAAGATTTGTAACGGTCTCTTTCCTTTCACCGATGGTAGATTTTTGAAACTAAACTAAATTATGAATTTTTACAAAATTAACCCTTTAACTTTGCACAATAGTGTATTTACCCCTCTGTTTTGAATATTTACAATTCACAAATCGAACCAAAAAAAACTGCCTGAATTTTTTTTTAAAAAAAATTGCCATTAATTTTGAAATAGCAAGGTTAATTTTGCAAATATAAAAAATTTAAAAAATTCCATAAATTAAATAAATTGATTCAAGTTTTGTCCATAATTAAGATTAAAACCTGAAGTCATGAGAAGAAGATGCCCTGCAAATTGTCATCACACTAGCCACCAATAGAGGTGAAGCTATGTTTGGATGGCCACAATCTGGTCCCGGATCCATGGGAGAGGCGATCGGATGATTGAGATAAACGATCATGACCGGTGCTATTAGTGCTGGATTTAGAGATTGGGTGGTGGACCTCGACTGGTGGAAGATTTGGTAGGCAGTAAGTGCAAGCACCGCAAACTAATTCACTTAAAGGGATGTTTGTAAAATGACCCAAAAGCAGCGTTAAGGTAAATTTTTTTTTTTAGGGCTGTTAGGAAAAAACAAAAACTTTTTAACCCAAAAATTTTCAATTTAAACATTTTCAATTTGTACAACTACCATATTTTTAGTTATTTTTTTTTTTTACTTTTTCTCACACGGCTATCCTATTTTTCAATTATTTTTATATAATTACTCATACTACTAATATATTTATTTTAATTTTATTTTCTTTACTTCTCATCATTACTATATTATATCACATCATTTTATACCAAGGGGTATGTGTTTATCTCAAAAACTTTTCAACTTAAAACTTTTTACTCTCCACAATTGCTATATTTTCTAATTGTTTTTCACTTCTTTATATACAACTATTTTACTTTTCAATCTTTTCTACATAATTTTCCATACATTTAACTTGTTTATTTTAATTCCTCATCATTAACCATATCATATCACATTATTTTCACTCATTTCAAAAATTTTTATACTGAAAACTTTTTATCAAAATTTTTTCATTTCCAAACACACCCTAATTCAAAAACTTTAACATTAAAAGCCTTTTATCTAAAAGTTTTATTACTTCCAAAGCACACTCTTAAAAAAAAAAGAAAAAGAAAAACAATAGCATTACCTTGAAGACTAGGGGTGCAATTGAACCGTTAATTAGTTTTTTTAACCCATTTTAAAAAGGATAAAAATTGGCTTTTATCAATTTGCTAACCTATTTAGAAGTTTGTTTAACTCATTCATTGAAAATAAATAGTCACTAGTTGAGAGTTCTTAGCCTTTTAAATATATATAATGATTTGTTTAAGCTATAACCCACCCAAATAGCTAACCCCCTAACAATCCTTTACCTTAAAATATAAATTTACACCTTCGAATATAAATATAAATATAAATAGCTATATATAAATATTTTCAAATTAAATTTTTTTAATGTAAAACTTTTCACTTTGCACAGCTATCTTCTTTTCTAAATTATTTCTTTACATCTTTCTATATATTATTTACTTTTCAATTGCTTTTGCACGACTATCCATAGTACTAATGTATCTATTTTAACTTTATTTTCTCTATTTTCATCATTATTTATAAGGTAAATTTCATATATACTCACATAGTTTCATTGGTATTGCAGATATACCCGCATAATTTCACAAATTGCATATTACCCTCACATAGTTTTACCGAAATTGCGTATTACCCTCATGTCATTAATATCTGCCGTTATATTTCCAAAAATGACGAAAATGCCCTCATCTTCATGGGGTGATATGCAATTTTGTAAAACTATGGATGAGGGCATTTTCGTCATTTTTGAAAAATATAACAGGGATATTAGAGGCAGTTAATGGCGTGGGGTAATATGCAATTTCGGTGAAACTATATGGGGTTAAAATGCAATTTGTGAAACTACGTGAATATATCTGCAATATCGATGAAACTATGTAGGTATATATGAAATTTACCCTTATTTATATTATATTGCCTCATTTCTTCTATTTTAGAGCCTTTTATACAAAAACCTTCTAATCCAAAAGTTGTATCACTTCTCATACACACTCTTAGCGTTTAAGTTTTTTATATTAATGCATATATTGTTGTTATCACTTGTTAAGTATTCATTGAAATCTTGAGATTCAAACAACTATGTACAAATTCTCATGATGAATAGGTTTATTTCCAAGCTATTAAAATGGTTCAAATTTATTTTGTGTCATGTATTTGTTGAGAAATCAGTTGTCTTATAACATATTTACAAATTACGACTTGTTTTCACCCACCTAAATAATCGATCAACCCATTCATTAAATAATTATAAATAAATTAGAGTTAAAATTTATTAAATGAGTTAACAAACATATTAAAATTGAAATTTAATACACATGTATTAGAATTAGGATTAAGCTTCAACTTGTCCTGCTGCACCCGTACCCAGAACCGACCATCTGCATTGCCCATGCCTTCCCCATCGTTGCATTGTAATTCCAGCAAGCTAACTGCAGTATTACCCTAGATATTGTCTCCTACCTTTATCTTTTGGCAATTCCCTTGCTGTTTTGGCTTCAACTCGATGTTTTCATTCTGTCGTTTATTTATTTTGTTAAAATTTATCTCACAGTTTATGGAAATTGATGATTAAGCAGTTCATCTCCCTTCTGTGATGTATCAAGCGATTTTTTCCCCTATTTATTTAATGAGTTTTTCTGTGGTAAATAGCATCGAGAATTTCATGAAAGTTGGTATTAAATAGTTTACTTCCATCAAAGAATGTACTCAGTGTATTTTCCTCGTTGTCATGTTTGGATTGAATATTCTTTGGTAGATTTCATTGCACATTTTCATTTTACTCAAAATGCCTATTTTTTAGGAAGATGGTTTTGTCTATCTGTAATTCGAGATTATGGAGCTGTATTTGTATCAATAAAATGACGCCTCAGCTTATTTTCTTAGTTTGGATCCTAATGAGTGTGTATCAACACTTAGCGTTTACCTAAACCCGATAAGTTTAGGATTAAAGTTCATCAAAAATACGATAAGACCCGACCCAAGCCTTACTCCTGAGCATAAGCTGCACTCTGAGTGCAATTGTCTTTCGTGGATATTGCAGATTTCACAATAGCCCATGGGCCAGGTTGAACCGTTAATGTATGGGCACGGACTTGTAGGCCAGTCTCGTCTAAAGCAGATATAGAGCTCAACGCAAATAACAGAGGCTTATGACAGGAGTGCAACTCGAGCTCATGAAACTCGGGTTTACCTCAACCCTAACTCTAACCCTATTTATAAAACATCAACCCTAATCTTAATCTTATTTTTGAAAATAGGGTTTGGATTAGATTTCGAGTTAAAATTTAGGTTGATAAATTTATATTTTATTTAAGAATTATAGGTTTAAAATTTTATATGAATGTATAACGATAACAAATTATATAAATAAACAAAATATACAGTCAGAAAACATATTTATAAAAAAATATGATAATATAAAGAAGAGGAGTACTCCTATTAGTTAGGGCTAAGCAAATGCTTTGCTTAACCTACTTCAAAAAACTCATTTATAACAACTTTTTTCTTCATATACTTGTTTATCTAAGTATATTTAACATATAAACCAAAATTTACCATTTTGAATATTTGTATATATTTTTTGAGATTTTTAGACATTTGTGTATATATATATTAAAAATACCTTTATCTTTAAAAATCTAAAAAAATATATACACATATCTAAAAATTTTAAAACTTATTTTATACATTAATTACAAATAAATAAATAAGTGTATGAAGAAAAAATAAAAAAATTATTGTAAATGAGTTTTTCGAAGTGGGCTAAGCGGAACATTTGCTTAGCCCGAGCTAATAGGATCATTCATCTATTAAAAATATCTTTAGAAAACATTTAACATAAAAAACAAGTTAAATGAGAGGATTATAGACATAAAAGATAAATATAAATGAAAATAATAAAATTTATTTATAATATAATTACAATATATCAAATTTGTATTTAAATATAAATATAGATAACATAAAATACAAAATATAAAGAAATATTATTTAGATATTATATATAAAATATATTTTATAATAAATATAAAATAAAATCAGGCTTGGGTTCAAGTGAACCCTAACCCTATCACATTTATAAATGTGGTTCACCAGGTATGGATGGTAGAAAAACGAGTTCTAATACTATTAGAAATCGAGTTCAACGGGCCAGGTTAGGGCTCAACCCAGCCCAAGTTGCACCCCTAGCCTATGAAGGCCCTGCCCAAAACGACCTGGCTAAAATTCTCGTACTAGATATTAATCGACAAGAAAAAGTAAAAGGAAAAAAGCAATAATTATAATAATAATAATTCACATAAAGTTGCACGATATTAATTGACAGGTCCTGGAGGCATTCAATTCAAAATTACTTTTTTAAAAAAATTCAAGTAGCATTTTTCAAGTTTCAAAATTCAGGGGGCCGACGGACATCTAAAGAGTATCCCTTATTTACATATGACGGATCCAAAGGATATTTTTTTTGTTTTTGGTATTTACAATTTAACTTAAGCACATATTGCAATTCTAGCTCTAGAGGTGTAAGTATAAAATATTACTAATAAAATAGTTAAGAAGATAGAGTTGTGATCTTCTAAGACCGGTCTAAACTCCGGTGATTTCAGAGTAATTCAAAAATGTATTTTTTATATATTTTTAAAAAAATTATTTTATAAACATATTAATCTAGTTATTTTAATCTATAAATGAAGTTTTACTATTTTTGGATATGTGTAATATTTATTTTGGATTTTTAAATATAGGGTATTTTAAGTTATTTAAAATGACTTAAATATTCTTGTATTTAAAAATTCAAAATAAATTTATACATGTATCCGAAAATAACAAAACTTTGTTTACATATTACATATAACTAAATTAGCATGTTTACAAAAAAAACTTCGAGAAAAGTAAAAAATATATTTTTGAACCAGTCTGAAGTAATTGAACGGCAAAAAGATATCGCTCCGAAAAATAGAAGATAATCTCCTTGCTAGGACTCGGAACCCTTCATCCCCTACGAAGGACTCTTTACCAGCGGTGTTAGGGTCCAAAGGATTAAAAATAAGGTAATCTAATAACCATCTTCCGGGTCCATGATGAGATTTAATTAGACCCAAAACCTTGAATTTAGACCTCTTGCATCTTCACGGGCGCCAACTCATTTGCCTCGTTGTTTCTTTGTCTTCCTTCCTTTTCTTCGTTACAAGATATGGCAGAGCGTTTTTGAGAGTCAGAACAAACGCCGTCTGCTTCCTTACCCCACAACAGTAGATACAATCCAATAATCACCACAACACCTCCAACAATGCTGAAAAATATACCAAGAAAAGATCACAACACAGTCAATCCTTTTTAGTGGAGAACATAACCTACCATACTCTTGTTCAATAGCTAGTTTTTCAAAATGAATTTAGCTAATGAATCAAATGTTGAATTTTTGCAGATAGGTCCCTTACTTTGTAAATGTGAACATTTGGTGTTAAGTTTCTTATTTGCAGCAAACGACAAGATTTTTAAAAATATGCAATATTGATCTTTCCAGTTACGTGAAGCCCGGACACGACACTGTTAACTTTTACGTATGAAATTCACATCAGAAAACTATATCATGAAATTACAAAATTACTATTTTAATATTTTAAATCTTAAATGGATTGGGCGATGTACAGTCTTTTTTAGGCCACATTTATGGATTTGCAACGATAACAGAATATTTTACATTTTAATTAGAATATTTTAGATATTTATTTAGGAAATCAGAAGGTCATTTTGGTCATTTCATGTTAAAGGGTTAACAGCGTTAGAATTTCTTATATTTAGAGGGACCAAAGCTGTACAATTTTCTCATAAAAAATTGTACACTTTTTTAATTTAGATCTATCTCTTATAAATACAGAATTTAATAGTCAAAGTGCAAATGTTGCAAACTTAAGGGACTAATGCACAAAAACCTCTTCTTATGCACACATAGATGTATACTATAATTGCCAACCCAGTTGGTCAAGGATAATGGTTTATATGCTGTTTACCTGTGTCCCCAATGTGGGTATTCGAATTGTTATGGGAGCTATGTGTCACATGTAAAATATCGACATATTTATTTCCAAATAATGTCACTGGAGCGACTATTTTCAAAATTGACCAAAAATCTAATAACCCACCCTCTCTTCTATGGAATATTTATTTCCAAATAATGTTACAGGAGGGAGGAGGGACTATTTTCAAAATATTTCCAAATAATGTTACAAGAGGGAAGATTTTCAAAAATAATGTTACAGGAGGGACTATTTTCAAAATTGATCAAAAATCTAATAACCCACTGTCTCTCCTATGGAAGAAGAAGAATGACAATAACCATGAAGGATAAAGATGAATATTTGCATTGCATGAGCATTTGGAGCAGGAGTGTGGATATGAACAAATGAATTTTGAAAAATTTTGTATTGAATTGTTTTATAAAAGTGATGTTTATTTGGTTTAATAGTTGAGTTTTGTTGTTATCCTACTTACTGAGTTAGCTTGAATTCACTTTTTCTTATGTTGATGTTTTTAGGCGATAGGACGTAGGTAGACACCCAATATGGGGTTGGTGCTCAAGCAGAAGTAATGAGAAGCCCCGGTCCATAAGAGTTTATATGAATTATTAACTTAATTATTAGGAAAGATTACGTTTAACATTTTTTCCTCTATAAATATCATTGAAGTATGAACGTGAAGAAGTAAAGAAGAATAAAAGAAAGAGGAAAACACAAGATGAGCTTACACCTATTATTCAAGAGTGTTGAAACCATTTAAACAATTATTGAAGCTTCAAGTGCTACTACTTCAAGTGTGCTTGCTTACAAGATTATTTTCTTCACATGACAAGGAGCTTCTGGAGTTGATTGATTATACATTGTAAAGTGTAAATTCTCTTTTGTCAATTTTATTTTGTGTTTTTACCTTGGATTGATGTTGGAGACCGAATTCAAGAAGAAGCAAAATAGGGAGTTGCTTTGAGTTTGTCTCACTAACAAATCAAACTTGGTTGGTTAGAGTTAGTCTCACCAATAAGTGACTATTGTATATACCCCCTAAAACTAGAATCTAGAAGAAAGCGGGTGCTCTATATTGTATTGAATATAAAATAGTAAAACCCAAGATACAACAGGTGTGTGCTTGGAAGAGTGGAGTAGGAAAGGTTGCTCGAACCACTATATATTGTTGTCTCTTGTTTGGTTTCATTGCTTATATTTTATATTTCATTTGTAGTATTTCATTCTATTTCATAGCACGTTTTATCAAGAAGATTAAACTTACAAGGGGTTAAGCTTCTAATTACGAAAAGAATTTTCAAGAACTTAATTCACCCCTCCCCTCTTGGATTTTTTTCATAAACTCGGGACCAACAGGAAGTACAATTCCCTAGAGAGAAAAGATAATGAAGGTTATTGATGTGAATATGAAATGATAAAAGTGATTTTTTATTTGATTAATTTATATTTATTTTGTCTATGTATTTAGAGTTTTGGAAATTCATATTTTGTCGAATTTTGTTAAAGGAGTTGACAACTTGGTTTGTTGATTCACTATCAAGATTGAGTTTTTGCAATTTTGAGATTTAGTTCCTGATGTTAATTTTGAATATGATTGACATGAGGAAGTTGATTCCTAGTATTAGCTTTGCATATAATTTAGTTGGAGAGGTTGATCCCCATAATCCCTTTGGATGTGATTAGAATGGGGAGGTTGATTCTCAGCACTAGTTCAAGATATTAGATTGATTTGGAGTAGTTGGTCTTTGAAAATGTGACTTGTGAGTATGTGATTTGAGGGTCTACTTCTTAGTTTGAGTATTGGTTTTTATTTTTCCTTAGGGTTTGGGAATCAAATTTTCAGCATTTGTTGTAAAGGCTTGATTGTAGGATTTTGATTAAAGGTTCAACTTTTTGTGCTCGATTAATACATGATCGAGTGTTGTATGCGTTAATAGATTTGAACCCTATTGTGGACTAGACAATGATTTAAAATTGAGGAATTTAGGACCCCATCATTGAGTTAGTCATGGATGAGATGGAATGTATGGGGCAAATACTATTGGATTGAATGTTGAGAGGCTAAGGTCCTTGAGTTGGTAGGATTGTTCAATGAAATAGAATAATTAATTATAAATTTATTATGAGTTTGATAATCTTATGATGATAGATAATAATGATAGTGGGTTAATAGAACTTGAGTTGTGAAATGTGTTTACACTGCAAGATGATAAGATGAGTTGTGTATAAGAACCTCATGTAGAGGGGATCATGATTAAGGTGATTGGATTGTGAGCATCTTAGATAGTTAGTAGGCCTAAAAAAAGCCTGAAGTCCGTGTCTTGGGATGATTTGATGTATAAATTTTATGGACAAAAACATTTTATTAGAGGGGTAAAATGTAATACTTTGGGTATTAGCAATTATATTAATGGATGATGATGTAAATAATGTATCTTAAGAAGCCACAGGATAGTATAATTTTTATGAATAAAGGATTGAATATGTAAAAGATTTGTGAGTTGCGTCAAATGTGCAACTTCCAGATATTGAGAACTAAATGAGTGAATCTAGGTAAATGGCTTTTTATAAGGTGGGAATGAGTTTCAACATGTTTTTAAATGATTTTAGATATGTAAAAGCCCTTTACTTGATTAAATGATAGATTTTTATAATATGATACTTGTATGTGGATTTTGAACTAGAAAAAGGTATAACTTAGAGTTAACTAGACTTAAAATATGTCTAGGCATAGGCGAGATCCATAGCATGTTTAAAATTGATAGATATGATTATGAGGGATATTCAAATGATCAATTTGAAAGAATAATGGAAATGAGTCTTATTGCATAGTTGAGTCCAAAATAACTAAGATAGTGAAAATGATCAGAGATCATTAACAAGAGTCATGGTTAATATGAGAATGATGTTAATAATTTTTGAAGTATGCTTAAGAAGTTTGGGATTGAATTTGAGATAATAATTTCGATAACAAGCTTTTGACATCTTAGAGATTTTTGCGGAAAAATCGAATATGAGTAAGTAATTTGATTTCTTTTGTATCTAAGCATAGATTTCATTTGGAAATGATGTGTTCCTATTGTTGTTTAGGGCATTGACTTTGTTGAATTACTTGCATGTACTTTCATGATTTACAGTTTGTTTAAAGAACATACGAGTGAATTGGGGATTTTATTAAAAATGTATGTAAATGTAGAAATGGAAGTAATTTTGCATGAGATTATGATGTGTTGGTGGACACCCATGGATTTTAAATGAGTTTGATTTGGTATTCATATGTTGGCAATGAGATATTTAATGAATTTCCTAAGCGAGGCCAAATATATAGAACCTATGTATAAATGGACGTGTAAGACCTTAACGACGTGAATAATATCTTACAAATCTTGAGGGCATATGTGATAGAATATAACTTATGATGAGTTTGATGAATATGAGCTGTATAAATCCAAATGGGGTTTGAACTTTATGCTTAAGGATAAATTTCAAGTAAGGTGGGTAGGTTTTAATACCCAAAGTTTTTCTTTCTAATGTTGTGTTTAAATATTGAAATATGATAAATTGATTTTTCTATCTAGTTATTCAGATTGTGAATGGATATGAGTATAAGAGATTATTGGGCTTATAATTAATATTCATAAAAAATGATTATTTACTTTCATTGTAAAATAAACATTACGAATCATATTGGTTCACTAAAATTATTTATGCTGAGACTATGTTGAGAATTGATGATATTTTATTAGTAATTAAGATGAAAGATGTTTGTATCATGATTAAATTAAATTTCAAGGATAAAATTATTGTAATGTGGGTAGAATGTAAGGGGTGCTGATCAAGTGCACCTGGGAGCATAGAGTTTCGATGCTCCTAGGTGCATACACCTATTTTTTATTTTTTTCAAAATTTTTTTATAAAAATGTTAATATAATTATATTAAACATGCATATCAATTTTTACCATTTTTGGAAATTTTTAGATATTTATTTTGAATTTTTAAAAATTAGTGGCATTTTATTAAATTACTAAAATTCAAATTAAAAAATCCGAAATAAATATCTAAAAATTTTCAAAAATGGTAAAAATTGATAAATGTGTTAAATACACTTAGATTAACAAGTTCATGAAAAAATTTTGAAAAAAATAAAAAAATAGGTGTATGCCCTCCAAAGTATTTATTTTCAAATAATGTTACTGAAGGGACTATTTTCAAAATTTAATAAAAATCTAGTAACCCACTGTCTATCTCCCATTCCAGAACAAGGCTATGGTAAAAAAATAGAAAGAAAGCAAACCAGAAACAAAAACAAAGGAAGCAAGGAAGAAGAAGAAGGAGGGGAGAGAGAGAAGTGGTAGAAATTTTTGAGTGGATTTTTAGGGTTGGGTTTGAAGTTGGAGGATTTGAAAAAAATAGTTAGAAATTACAGTAAGAAATTTCCTTTCAATTTTTCTTTCTTTTCCTTGTTTATTACATTTATTTAATGTATTGTCATAATATGGAAGAAATTTAGAATGAAATTGAGATGCTAGGGATAGAAATTCTAAACCCTAATAAGGTAAAGGAATGAAATTTTTTCATGAACACAAAATATGAGCACAAAACCTAGATGACTAATTTTAGGATGATTTTTTTGTGATAAAATATAATTATTATTTTAAATATTTGAGGCAATGTGAAAGATGTATGTCTCCAAATAAGTGTTGGGAATTTGAGAATAAGGAAAATAGAGTATTCAAGGATGAAATTAAAGAAAATTATTTAAAATATTATTTAAGAATATTATTACTATTTTGATATAGATTAAAGTGAGAAGATATTAGAATCTTGTATAGTCCAAAGTTGAGATTTGGAAATTTTGCCTAAGTGCTAAGTAGGAATTTTTAATTTTTTTTTTTATGCTTATGGATGTTGATGGATTTTATTTTTCAGGCATGAATGTTTTATGATGATTTGGATGTTTTATTTGATATTTTTATGAAAAGCGCTTTCTTGATATATATGATTTCTTAGCTTTAATTATTTAATTGAGTTGAGGAGTATGAAAATTTTATTTTGAGTTAATGATGGATTTATTAATTTTTTAATGAGTTCAATGAATATGTTTTAAAAGGAGCATATGAGCATGAGCATGATGTATGAGTGCGTCATTGTATTTTAAGTATAGCATATGATCATTCTTCGAGTAAACCGAAAAATAAGAGAAGTAACAGTATATTATGGTATAATCGTGTAAGATATTTGATGATGATGAGTCTACCTGGTATGCCGAGAGACATAGATGATGTTAATGATGAAGGACAGGGATGAAAACATGCATTGCATAAGCTTTTGGAGCAGAAGTGCTTGCATGAGCATAAATGAATGAACATATAAATTTTAAAAATGTCGATATTTGAGTTATTTTATAAAAATAAAGTTTGTTTGGTCTAATATTTGAGTTTTGCTATTATCCTACTTATTAAGTTGGCCCAGACTTACATTTTTTTGTGTTGATATTTTTAGATGATAGGACAAAGGGAGGAGTCGAACATAGGGTTGGTTCTTAGATAGAAGTGAAGCGATATCCTGGTCCATAATGGTATATATGAATTATTAACTTTATTAGTAGGAAAGATTAAGTTTGGCATTTTTTTATAAATAAGTTATGTGGTGAAGACTTCTTGCAAATTATTATGTGCTGATATGCAGTTGTTTATGTGGATGAATTGGAGAAGATTTAGGTAAATTTATTTTGTTTAACTTCTATATTTTTATATATATATTATAATGGATAGTACAATGTGAGAATACTTGTACAAGGTGATTCTATTTAACTTCTCAACCTTATGATTCTGGGAAAATGCTGTCAGATTTTTCAATGAAATTTAATGACTGTTGGCTAAGTGTGTAGGTTAGATAATCGGGGCATTATATCTCCTTATTGATTATGGGAGCCTGTTGTTGTCTCTTTAATGGATAATGAATAATACGGGAGTCTACTATCTCTCCAGCAGATTGATAAGAACTTGTTGTATCCCTTGAGTTTGATTGAAATATATAAAATAAGATGTAATTTACACTATCAATTAAAAAAAACATATATGCTGTAATTTTTTTTAGAGAACTTACTTTCCGACATGGAGTTTTTCTCCCAGAACAAAATAGGCTGAAACTACGACGACTATTGTTGTGAGGGGACTGAACATTGAAATAAAAACTGGTCCCTTTGCTTTTGCACACCACAACATTATAAATACCGCCAAACCTGTGACAACAATACCCTGCAAAAAAATGAAAAAAAATTAGCCAAAAAATCAGATTCCTTTTATGATTGCTAATAATATGATCTAGGATTGAGATAATTGAATTAACTTATCCGCCCTTTACTTGAGTGACAACTTAATTAGCACATATCTTCGTCCAATTAGCCCAATCCAACAAAGTAAATTATGACTTACATATGATATTGCACTCGTTAAATTGGGTCTAAGTCCTACATCCACAGAATGTTGCCAATGATTCTCACCGGCAGGTTACCGGAGGAAAATTATCTCTTTCCATAATAATTTATCAGCAAAAAATGAAAAGGGATCAATAGCAACGGTCTACCTCCATTGCAATAGCCCAAATTTGTCGTAGCCTTGTAGGGCGGCCTAGAACTGGATTTTTAAAAGGTGTTGATTTTTTAAAAAAGTGAACAGCGATGTCATATGACAAAGGGTAATAATTAAAAATAAAGGGAATAAAAATAAAATATATAGATTAATTATATGGAAAATGTTAAAGTACAATTGGAATATAAATGCAATAATATAAAATTAGGGTATTCGGAAGTTAAAACTTAGAATCATATCAAAAAGCAGGCCGTAAAAAGTGGATTTAGCTCATTGCAAAAATTGGTTGCTAGTAGGTTCAATTGCAAAAAAATATAGCAACAAAAATTTTTCGTTGCAATTGTTGGAGAAATTGCAACAAAATGATGCTTTTGTTGCTATTAGAGTAACAAATTGCAATAAAATTGACCGCATTGGAAAAAAGTGGTAGCTATTAGATGGCAAAATTGCGAAAAACAATCTTTTTGTTGCTACTCTTATTGATATTGATGGGCCTAATTGCAATAAAATCTATCTTGTTGTGAAAGTTGTTGTTAATATATTAATTTTTTTACTAGCACAATTTAATATTTGAAATATTTTTATACTATATATGCATTTACATATAATTTTTATTTTTAAATGAAAGTTAAGAAAGGTAATTATGTTACTTGCTATTCATTTATTTGATATTTAAACAACAAATAACTATAAAAATATATATTTTTTTATAAAGCCATAAAATTAGATTAATGCCAAATTTAT
>JAXCLR010000001.1:36996528-37030941 GCA_035584095.1 Annona squamosa | reverse complement strand
GTAGAAATGATTGAAAAGTAGGGTAGTTTGTGTAGAAAAATGTGAAAAAATAATTAAAAAATAAAGTAATTATGGAGTATGAAAAGTTTTAGATTGAAAAATTTTAGTTGACATTTTTTTATCCTAAACAAACGCACCCCTATTCTAATATATATTAGAATGTAATAATACTTTACAGAATTATTTATAAACATAGAAATAATATTTTAGATAGTTTAAATGTTAAAAATATAATTAAAAATTGATATTTAATATTAAATTCTTTTGTTATGTTGGTTTTACAAATTGGTAGATGGGGCAGACGCATATTAGACAAGTGTAAGTGTTTATAGGATACTATAAGTACTGTTAAATTTAATAGATAGAGTAATTTTTTTCAATTATCTATCTATTCAAAACGGAAGAGGTTTTATATAAGCATCCTCCGATAACAACTTAGTTTGCAAAAGGGCTATTTGCGAATAACCCCTCATGAGGTGTGATGCTAGGCTAGACATAATGAACACATGTGACATTAGAGATGCAAAGTTCAGTTATACAAGGCTAAACCATAGCATGGGTACATATGAATTTTAACTCATCTTTTGAATGTGTGTGTGTGTGTATATATATATATAAGTAGGGATGATTATTTGAAACTCTCTTTCTATATAATTTCTTCCATTTTCAACATCTAGATAGTTGATGAAAAATTTACTTAATTTATTATGTTTAGGATTATTTATAATATTATGAAGACCCTTTCATTTGTTTAATATCACTTTATATGGGCTTCATCTATAAACATATAAAATCAACTTAATAAATTATTTAATGCTAAATATCAATTTTGAAGAAGTATTTTTAACATGTATACCATTTAAAATATCATTATTACATGGATAAATGATTCTATAAAATATTACCACATTCTAATATATAGGTAAATAGATCTAAGTATTTTTCCTAATTTACATGAATATACCTATTTTTGAGTAAATGATTAGATTTTCTGTCAAACATCAAAATCTTAAAATTTGAGGGAATTACATGGAGCCGCTTTTGTGTAACCTGATTACTGGGAAGTGAGCTCCAAAAGCAAAATCCATCCTTTGGTATGTGCATATATACCTTCAAAAGAATTTTAATCTTAATCATTATTCACATCTTTTTTACAATTATAATATTTATTTATTTATTTTTATTATCTTTACTCTCAATCATTACTCTTATGATATAACTAGAATGATTCCTTACAACTAGGTGCACTTAGGCTCAGTGCATTCGGGTGCATTTAACCAATTTTTTATTTTTGAAACTTTTCATACAACTGTTAATCTAAGTGTATTTAACATATTTATTAATTTTTACCTTTTTGTAGATTTTTAGAAATTTTTTGTTTTTAAAAATCAGTTGTATTTTTAATAATTTTTGTATAAAAAAGTTTTTTAAAAAAAGGGTCAAAGTATGGGCGTGCATTAGAGCTAAGTGCATCCGGGGTCTTTCAGTTTTTCAAAAATCTTAAAAACATTCTTTTTGTACATCTTACCGAAATTCATCCTTATAACGAGTAAATCAAACTCACCGCATAGAGGGTACTCCAAAGGTCAATGTTGAAACTTATACTCCAAGCTTTGGGTTTGTGTACTGCAAATGCGGAGAAAGCAGCTGATTGTGCACCACCAATAAAATTCATCCATGTGGTTAGTGACATTTGTGCTGGATACCTCTTCAATGTCAGTGCCTGCAAAGTAATTAATACCATCCCTTAATTAAATTTCAGATAATATAATCCTTAGTCATTCACTCCCAATTACTGTTCAACAATCATGAGAGGAAGAAGAAGAGAGAAAACCTGCATTATGAGCCACAAGGAATAAAATATGCAGCATAATACTGTAAGAATAGAACCCTTCATCCAGTCTTCATGAACACCATTCCTTTTTGGTATATGAATGAGAGCCCCTCGTATGCTCTTTATAGCTGATCCCTTATACAGGGTCATGGTTGTCAAGCCGGCCAATGAAACTAGCGTCCCAACAATCTTTGCCAAGCCTCTGTTTTTTCTAATATCCAGACTTTCTAATCTGAAAAAACATGCCATGGATGAAAATTCACAGTTTGATTTTCGCAAAGTACTATGATGGGATAGACGGATAGCCCTCGCATTCAGAAAGGAAATTTTCAGTCAAATCCAAACGGATATGTTGCATTTGATTTCATCGGAAATTTCGTGTCTCAAAAGTCATAAGAAGGAAGATCTGAGATCTCACCTGAGCATCACTGCAATTAAAAACGTCATGGAAGCGATGGTGTTTGTCAGGCATGAAACGAAAGTCAGCGATGTGTACCTTAAGCTTGCAAAATACATGTTTGTTCCTAAGCCGACCCTGCATATATTAAATTAGCGTTAGCAAGATTCTATGTTAAATTCTATTGAATTCCACTAGATACACATGTTATCGTGGATATAAGTTCTGACCACGACAGGTTACTTAAAAGCAGTTTAATGTAATTCCTTTAATTTTTTAAAAGTTAATGTTTAATGTAAAATTTAATCTATTCATTTCATTTAACATCATTTGTTTAGTTAAGAGATCAAGTTCCATCGAAATCAAATATGTATATAAACCATATTTATTTAAAAATAAATATATTCATGTATAACTTAGAGAACTTAGATCTATTCATACATATTTTTAAAAATAATAGTATTTAGTACAATCGTTCATCTGCATAGCAGTGATATCTTAGATTATTTAGATCCTGTAAATTCAATTCAAAATTTGATATTTAGTATTAAACCACTTTATTATATAATTTTTACACATTATAGATGGGCCTATATATAGTAATACTAAATAAACAAAATGATCATATTAAATAGAATAGATTGAGAGAATTTTTTTTTATTAACCATCAAGATATTGAAAATGAAAGAGATTACGTAGAAAATAAGTTTCATAGAAACATCCTTGATATATATAGGAAAATATTCAAGTGCATTTAAATTACACACTAATTATAGTGCAATCCACTGCAAAATGAGACCCACTTTATCATGAAATTAATATCTACCGACCTATTATATTAAGATTATTTACTTTAATATTATACTAATTTTTATCCAAACCAAACATGTGTATAGACCCATCTTAAGAAGGAACAAAATTGGCGTAATGAAATAACTTAATATAAATATCAATTTAAAGTTGTATTTTAGAATTATTCACTTGATTAACATACTAATTTTCATCTAAATCCAACATACATATGTGCCCCATCTTGAAATGGTATAAGATTAATATAATAAAATAGTTTGATGTAAATATCAAGTTTAAAGTGATATTTTCAATATCTCAACTACCTAAAATATGATTTTTATATGAATAAATGATTGTATGAAGTATTATTATATTCTAATATGTAGGAGTCTATTTTGCATCGGACTGCACCATAATTATATATATACTACACCGAAACAGTGGTATATTTGCCCAAAAATAGGCCTCACATATACTAGAATGCGATAAAACTTTATACAATCATTTATCTATATATAAATTTTATAGCAAATGGTTTATATGTTGAAAAAACTATTTTAAAGTTCTTATTTATATTAAACTATTTTATTAAGTTGAATTTATACCATTTTCAGATAAGGTCTATACACATATTCGATTGGGATGAAAATTAGTATGGTAATAGAATACATGATTTTAAATACAATGAATAGAGTAGATTATAATTTTATGATCATGTGAGGCCCATTTTGGAGCAACTGCACCACTATTACGATCTAGTTGTGTTGCACTTAAATATTTCTCATATATATACACACACAGAGAAAGATACATTTTTATGCATTTTCCTGTATTGTAACTTACGTTGCATTTGACCCAAAATGGGCCGCACATGTATTTAAATATATTGCTATTTATAAGTTATATAGGAAATAATTTACATGTTGAAAAAACAGCTTTAAAATTTTTGTTTACATCAAACTATTTCATTATATTGAATTTGTACCATTTTCGGATGGGGTCCACATATCCAATTAGGATGAAAATTGGTATAATAATAAAATACATAATTACAAATATAATAGGTGAAATAGATTATAATCTTATGGTCATATGTGACCTGTTTTGAGGAACTTGCACCAGAATATCTCTCATTTATATATGAGAACCATTCACATGCGGACGTACTGCACCATAATTTTGGTGAATCCACTACAAAATGGACCCTACATATATTAGAAAGTTAAATTTTTTATACAATTATTTATCTATATAAAACATATATTAGACAGTTTAGATGTTGAAAAAATAGGTTTAAAATTTTACATCAAACTATTTTATTACATTGATTTTGTGTCATTTTAGATGGGGCCCATATGCATATCCAATTAGGATGAAAACTATTATGTTAATAAAGTGAATAATTCTAAATATAATGAGCGGAGTAGATTTTCTAATCATGATTAAGTGGGCCTCATAGGGCATGGACTACATGGTGTAGTTTGAATGCGCTGGAAAATTAGCCTTACATGTGTTAAAATGTGACAGTACTTTATTATCATTTATCTATATAAAAATATTTTTTTAATGATTTAGATGTTGAAAATGCAACTTTAAAATTAATATTTATATCAAATTATTTTATTGCATTGGTTTTATACCATTTTATGATGAGACCCCTATACATGTTTGATTTGGATGAAAATTGATATGCTACTAAATTAAACAATTCTGAATACAATAAATTGGGTAGATGTTAACTTCATGTTCACGTGAAGCCCCTTTCTAATAGAATGCTCCATAATAATAGTGAAATTTGAATACACTTGAATAAATTCCTATATATATGCATATATGTAACCAAGTTATAAAAAAGTGATTCAGGTAACCTCTACCATTTTTAAGATGTTGATGATTGATACAAAATCTAATTCAATTATTAAATTGAGGTAAAATCCCATATACTTACAAATTTTACCTCTAATTTCACTTATACTCATGAATTTTAAAATTTTCCACATATACACAAGTATTTTAACTAAAATTTCACTTGTACCCACATCGTTAAAAAGATCATTAGCACTTCTATAAAGTAGCAAAAATGTTCATCACCATTTATGATTTTATTACCAAAAATTTATATTTGAGTGGATGTTTAACAATTTATAACCATGAGATCATATATTATTTGAATGTAAATTTTTAGTGTTGGGTAAACTAATACCAAGTTATATTAGAACTTTGGCATATTTATCATTTTATAGGGTTGCTAACCGCTACTTTAACAGATTTCTAACGACATAAGTCTAAGTGAAATTTTGAGCAAAATACATGGATATATATGAAATTGTTGAAAATTCATGGGTATAAGTGAAATTAGGAATAAAATTTATAGATATATATGTGGAATTTGCCCTTATATTCAACATCATTTATTTAGCAAGAAGTCCAAATTTCATTTAAGTTAAATATATAATGGATCACATTTTCTTAAAAATGGATATATTTATGTGAAAATTAGAAAAAATAATTAGGTTCATTCACATATATTAGAATATAATAATGCTTTATAAAATCATTTATCCACGTAGTAGTTATATTTTTAGATAATTTAAATACAGAAAATATTAATTTAAAACTATTTTGTTATGTTGAATTTACACTTTTATAGATAGGGAACATATATAATAGTACTAAATAAATGAGAGGATCTCCATTATAATGTAAATGATTTTAAATATGGAACCCAATTATATGCATTATGATATATTTTAGACTAAAATATAACATTTATTTTATCTTATTTTATTCATATTTAATTTTTCTTCATAAAAATGTTTTCCTATGTGTGTATAATATGTATACTGAGTTTTTCCATTTTATAATAAATTTTCAAATTAATTTTTTATTTTTAAAAATTATCATTTTCAAGGGACATTTAAATAATTTCTCACCCTTAAAAAACTTAATTTTTTAAAAAATAAATATGTAAAAGTATTGTAAAATGGTAAAATTTGGTATATAGATTAAATATACTTATAGAAACATCTTCATGAAGAAAAATAAAAAAGTAACTAATTATAAAAATAAATTAATATTGTATTTTAGTTTAAAATACATCATGATATATATTATTAAATTTTTAAATATAATAGATGGAGTAGATTTTTCACAAATTATCAAAATATTAAAAATGAAGAAGGTTACAAAAAAGAAGGGATTCATAGAAGTGAATCCATAAATATTTGAAGAATATTCAAATGCTACTCGACTATACCATAATTAAAGTACGTTTTGCTGCAAAATGAAGTTCACTTGATCATGAAATTTACATATGCTTCATGTATTATATTTAGAATTATTTATTTTAATAACATACTATTTTTCTTTAAAATCAAATATGTCTATGAGCTCATCTAAAAAATGGTATAAAAAACATAGTGAAATAGTTTAATGTAAATATCAATTTTGAAATTGCATTTTGAATATATAAACTATCTAAAATATGATTTTTATATAGATAAATAATTATATAATATATTTTTGTATTTTAATACATGTGATGCTTATTTTTTAGTGAACTACATTGTAGTTATAGTGCAGTCCATCGGCACATGAAAGTTTCTCTCTTAGTATATGTGTGTATATATGAAAAATATTCCAATGCATGTATAACTTACAATGCATTTACATCAATATGGATCCCAAATGATCATAAAATGTACACTACTATCAATTATATTTAAAATTGTTCCTTTTATTAGCATACTAATTTTCATCTAAATTGGATATGCATTTGGGCATTATCTAAAAATAGTACAAAATCAACATAATAAAATAGTTTGATGTAAATAACAACTTTAAAGTTGTTTTTCCAACATGTAAATTACTTTCTATATAATTTATAAATAATCGTATAAAGTATCAATATAATTTAAGTATATACCCTTTTGAGCCAAACGCACCATAAGTTATAGAACATGTAATTGCACAGTAACATATATATAGATAGTAATCTTGTTAGCCTTGACTAAACAAATGTCTCGCTTAGCTCACCTCAAAAATCTATTTATAATACTTTTTTGTACTTTTTTCTTCGTATGGATATACATTTAAATACGTGTGAGGCCTACTTTGAGTCAAATGTACCGTACATGTAATTGCATTAGAACATATCCTTGTATGTAAATACATTTTGATCACTAAGAGTCTAATTCGGAAAACTCGAACACCAAGAGCTTATCTGTAATTTGAAAATTAATTTGTTTAAAATAAAATCGGTGAATGCAAACCGAATTGGTTTTCCAATCAATTGGTCTGTCTATTTACCATTTATGCTAGTTTAGTGGACCGATTTTTCTAGTTTAATTAATTCGAATCAGTCAACTAAAAATACAAGCATCTCATAATACGAGCTAGTCTAATCCAATTTTAATAACACCAAACATAATTGGACAGCAAGCGGCTGATGTGATGTGTGTGTAAGAGTGTATAAGGTGGAATGTCACGTGTTTGAAGTTCGATAAAAGCATTTACCTTGTTTATCCCTCCTATGTAGTTGTTCTTTATCAATTGCCTAGTAAACCGAGGTAACATGATAAAAAGAAGGAAGAGTTGGGCACATCCCCAACAACTTAGTGTCCATTTAACCTAGCGTTTCTAAGTAGCAAAATGTTGGTCGTAATTCATTTATTAAAGGTATAAACAAACTAGCAGTTTCCCACAAATTCGATCATATTCATTAATAATACCAATTTCTATAAAATTATTAGAGATAATGCATAGAGAAAGAAGATCTTTGATGTATTTGTAAGGTGTGTTGAATTATATACCATCATAGAAATTTGACAAACTAATTGCACCTAGTTCCAATATTAGTCAAATTATGTTGTCATATCAACAAAACCCTTATAAACTTTCTTATTTTTATATCATGTCTTCAGAAGGCTTGATCTGGTTTTAATACCGTCAAATAGACTTATTGGACATAACCTACCAACTTGGATATATATGGACTCTGCTTCTATGCAACCGGAGCCAAATAACGCTCCTAATTTTTAAGATTTTGATCCTTTATAGAAAATCAAATCTATTCATTGTATTTTAACATCATTTATTTATCTAAGAGACCAAGTTTCATCTCGATCAAGTATTTTTATGGGTCACATTTGTTGAAAAATATATTTTCGTATGTAAATTATGGAAAATATTTAGATCAAGTTACAAGTGTATTAGAATGTAATAATGCTTTACAGAATCACTTATCCAAGTAAAAATGATATTTTAGATGATTTCGATGTTGAAAATACAACTTTGAAATTGATATTCTGCATTAAGCCATTTTATTATGTTAATTTTCATTGGGGTCCTTAAGCAATGGAATTAGACCAAGAAAAGGGTTTCTAAAATATTATAAATGATATTAAGTATAATAGATTAAGTAGATTTTTCATTAACCATCAAAATACTTAAAATGAAGAGAGTTACATAGAAAAAATTTCATAAAGCAGAATTAATATATATATATATATATGTATATAATATATAAGAGAACTTATCTAGTGCAGATGAATTGCACCATAATTATGGTGCGATTCGTTGCAAATGGGCCTACATGTATTAAAATGTTAAAATACTTCATATAATTATTTATCCATAAAAACAATATAATTTAGATGTTTAGATCTTGAAAATACTACTTTAAAATTGATATTTATGTTAAACTATTTTATTACATTGATCTTGTATCATTTTAAAATGGGTCATATACACATGATAAATTTAGGTGAAAATTTATATGTTGTCAAAATAAATAGTTCTAAATACAATGGGTAGATAGATGTTAATGCTAATACATATAGGACAATTTTGGGCAGATTGCACCATTTTGCACTTCAATATATATTATATATATATATATAGAAAGAGACGAATGTTTTGCATTGTAAAGTTATGGTGCTATTGGCTCAAAATGGGTCTTACATAATCATAAAATTGTAATCTACTCTACTCATTATATTTAGAATAATTTACTATGGGCGTGTTTGGTTAGGGATAAAAATTTTTAATAAAAAGTTTTTGAGATAAAAAATTATTAAATTGATAGATAATGATATCATATGATATGGATAATGATGATGTGTAAAGAGAATAAAGTTAGAATAGATAGCTTAGTTATATGGATAGTTGTATGGAAATGATTAAAAATTAAGGTAGTTTATGTAGAAAAATATGAAAAAAATAACCAAAAAATAAGATAGTCATGAAAAGTGAAAGTTTTTTATTGAAAAGTTTTGGTCGATATTTTTTTTAGCCCAGCTAAATACATCCTTTATTAATATATCAATTTTCATCCAAATCGAAAATGTATATGGATCCCATATGAAAATAGTACAAATTCAGCATAATAAAATAGTTTGATGTAAATCGCGATCTAAAATTATTTCTTCAACAAGTAAATTATCTTAGGTATAATTTATATGCATATAAATGGCTCTACCATGTAATCTCTTCAAAATCAAAATTTTGATCATCGATGGAAAATTTAATTAATTCATTTTATTTAATATCCTTTGTTTATTTAGAAGACTAAGCTTCATCCCAATCAAGTATATTTATGAGCCAAATTTATTGATAAATATATATTAATGTGAAAATTTTGAAAAATGCTAAAATACTAATTTCAAAGTAGTATTTTTGACATCTAAACAATCCAAGATACCATTTTTATGTGAGTAACATTCTAATACACTTATAAATAGATCTAAATATTTTTCATAATTTACACATAAATAATATTTTTTAACATACTTAATTGAGATGAAACTTGGTCTCCTAAATAAACAAATGATGTTAAATACAATAAATGAATTGAATTTTCATTAATAATCAAAATCTAAAATTTTGAAATGCTTACATGATAGCTTACAAAGAAACAAGACTAATGGATAAATGATTGTATAAAGTATCAATGCATTTAAATATATGTTAAACCTATTTTGAGCCCAGTGTACAATAAATTAATGGTGCAGTTGATTGCATTGGATAGGTCTTTTATAGATATATATATATATACACAAATGTGTATGAACCAATCATGTGTAGACGACATGCACTATAATTATGGTTCAGTCAGCTACATAATGAGTCCTATAAGTATTAAAATATAATAATACTTTATATAATCATTTATCTATATAAAAATCGTATTTTATATGGTTTAGTTGTTGAAAATATTACTTTAAACTTGATATCTCTATATATATACGGTCCCACTTCTATGAAACCTTTTTTCTATAGATCCCTCTCCATTTTAAAATATTGATAATTCATAGAAAATTCACTTCATCCATTGTATTTAGCATCATTTCTAGTATCGTGAAAATCATTTTATTTGTTTAATTTCGCCGTATATGGGTCTCATCTATAAATGTATAAAATCAATATAATAAAATAGTTCAATGGTAAAATATCAATGTTAAAGTAGTTTCTTAACATCTAAATATCACTATTATATGGATAAATAATTTTATAATATTATTATATTTTAATACATGTGTAAATAAACTTAAACATTTTCATAATTTACACATAAATATATATTTTTTAGCAAATATGGCACATGTACATACTTGATTTGGATGAAATTTGGTCTTGTAAATAAATGAGCGATTTTAAAAATAATGAATTGATTCAATTTTAAATCAATCATCAATATTTTAAAAATTAAGGGGTTATATGAGACCACTTTTATGTAATCTGGTTACGTAGAAGCGGAGCAGTGATCCTATTTTACATAGGACCACTTATATATATATATATAAAGGGAGAAGTGATCCTATTAGTCTATCTCAAAAAACTCATTTTCAATAATATTTTTTCTTCATACACTTGTTTATCGAAGTATATGCAATATACAAATCAAAGTTTACCTTTTTGACTATGTGCATACTTTTTTCTAGATTTTTAAAGATAAAGATATTTTAAAAACCTCAAAAAAAATATATGCATGTATCCAAAAATAGTAAAACTTAATTTATATATTGCATATACTTCGATAAACAAGTGTATAAAAAATAAAAATATTGTAAATAAATTTTTTGAAATGGGCTAAATGAGACATTCACTTAGTCTAGGCTAATAGGATCATTCCTTATATATGTTATGAAATCTCTTTTCTACGTAATTTATTTCATATTTAAAATCTAAGTGGTTAATAAAAAATTCACTCAATCCATTGTATTTAGCATCATTTACACTATCATTAAAATTGTCTCATTTGTTTTGTATCATTATATATGAGTCTCATTTATAAATATATAAAATCAACATAATAAAATAGTTTAATGTTAAAATATCAATTTTAAAGTAGTATTTTTAACATCTAGGGTACGTTTGGGAAGTGATAAAACTTTTAGATGAAAAATTTTTAGTGTAAAAGTTTTTGAATTTGGAGAGAATTATTTGATATGGTAGTGGTAATAATGAAGAGTAAAGAGAACAAATTAAAATATATATTTTAGTTGTATAGGTAGTTGTATAGAAATGATTAAAAAATGGAGTGGTTGTATAAGAAGATGTAAACAAAGATTAAAAATGGGTAGCTGTGGAGAGTGAAAAATTTTAGAATGAAAAGGTTTAACTTGATGTTTTTTTGTTATTGCCAAATACACTCATAAACAGTCGAAAATATCATTTTTATGTAAATAAATAATTTTATAAAGTGTCATTACATCTTAACACACGCGTAAATGGATCTAAGTGCTTTTTATAATTTGCACATGAATATATATATATTTTAAAAATGTAAACCATAAACATACTTGATTGGGATAAAACTTGGTCTCTTAGTTATACAAATAATGTTAAGTACAATGTATGAAATGGATTTTTAATTAGGGATCAAAATCTTAAATTTCGAAGGAGTTATGTGGCTCCATTTTTATGTAACCTGGTTATATATAACTGAAGCCATGTAACCTCCTTAATTTTTAAGATTTTGATCTTTGATAAGAAATTTCAATCCATTTATGTATTTAACATAATTTGTTTATCTTTGAGACAGTTTTATCTCGATCAAGTATGCTTATGAGTCACATTTGTTGAAAAATATATACTTATATTTAAACTATAAAAAACTCATCAATTCATTTACATATAGATTAAAATGTAATAATACTTTATAGAATCATTATCTACATAGAAATGATATTTTAGACGGTTTAGATGTTAAAAATACAATAATTCTATGCAATCAGGTTACATAGAAATAGAGCCTTGTAACCCTCTTAATTTTTAAGATTTTGATCCTTGATGAAAATTTCAACTCATTCATTGTATTTAACATTATTTATTTATTTAGAAAACTAGGTTTCAACCCGATCAAGTATGTTTATGGTTACATTTGTTGAAAAATATATATTCATGTATAAATTATGAAAAATGATTAAATCCATTTATGCATGTATTATATTATAATAATACTTATAGTCTCATTTATCTACATAGAAATGATATTTTAAATAGTTTAGATGTTAAAAATAAAACTTCGAAATTGATATTTAGTGTTAAACCATTTTATTACGTTGATTTTCAATGGGGCCTATGATAGTGATATTAGATAAATTAAAATGATTACTATAAACGATACTAAATACAATAAATAGAGTGAATTTTCTATCAGCAATCAAAATTTTAAATATGGAGGAGGTTATGTAGAAAAATGGTTCAATAAAAGCTAGATTATGTGTGTGTGTGTGTGTGTGTGTGTGTATATAGGAAAATAATCAAGTGCAAATAGACTACACCATAATCATAGTGCGATTTGCCATAAAATGGGCTCCATGTGATCAAGAAGATAACATCTACACCTACCATTGTATTTAGAATTATTTAATTCAATAACATATCGATTTTCATTCAAATCAACACATGTTTATGGCCCCCATCTTAAAATGATACAAAATCAACGCAATAAAATAGTTTGATATATATATATATATATTAATATTAAAGTTGTATTTTCAATATCTAAACCACCAAGAACGTGTTTTTTATATTACTAAATGATTGTATAAATTATTATTACACTTTAATAATTGTAGGGCCGATTTTGCAGCAGACTACATCCTAATTATGGTGCAGTTCATCTATATTGGATAGGTTCTCATATATATGAAAGATATTTTAGTGCATGTAAATGCACTGCAACTTCTGGTGCATTTGCATCAAAATAAACATCACATGATCATAAAATATGCATCTACTCCATCCATTGTATATAGAATTTTTTTTATTGGCATATCAATTTTCATCCAAATTGGATATGTGGATAGGCATCATCTAAAAATGGTATAAAATTAAAGTAATAAAATATTTTGATTGTAAATGACAAATTTAAGGTTTTTTCAACATATAAATTATTTAAGATATAATTCATATATGGATAAATGATTATATAAAGTATTAACATATTTAAATGCATGTAAGGTCCATTTTGAGTCAAATGTATCATAAGTTATATTGTATGTAAATGCATATAAACATATCCATATATACATATGGGTTCCACTTCTATATAACCAGATTACATAGAAGCAGTCTTATGTAACCCTTTTAATTTTTAAGATATTGATGATTGATGTAAAATTCAATTCATTTATTATACTTAACATAACTTGTTTAGCCTAAGAGATTAAGTTTCATCCAAATCAAGTACTTGCATGGGCCACATTTGCTCAAAAATATATATTTATATATAAATTATGAAAAACGCTTAAATCCATTTATACATGAATTAAAACATAATAATACTTTATAGAATCATTTATCCTTATAGAGTGATATTTTAAATGGTTTAGATATTGAAAAAATTGTTTTAATATTGATATTTTAATATTAAACTATTTTATTATGTTTATTTTACACATTTCTAGACGGAACCCCATATACTGTCAAATTAAACAAATAAGAGAGTTTCTATGATAATATAAATAATGTTAAATACAATGGTTGGAGAGAATTTTTTTATCAACTGTTAAGATTTTAAATATAAAGGGGCTATATAAAAAGGAAATTTCATAAAAGAATGACCATATATATGTATGGTACATTTATCTTTTACAAATTCAACTTATTCTAATTTCTATATCTTATCTAGCTTAACAGGTACACAAGGGAAACAAACTCCCCGGCAAGGGATACTAAACTCTTAAAATATAATAAAAAGGACACCGTCCCCAGATTTAAAATCAGGTGAGACAGCCCCTATAGGATTTCGAACTGAGGATAAGTGGCTAAAGGAGCACAGCCCCTCATCGATAGTCGCAGATGGCAACTTGGATATATTTTTGGTAATGAATAAAAATTTTGATAAAAAATTTTAGAGAGTAAAAGTTGTTAAATGATGTGATATGATAGAGATAATGATGAGTAGTAAAAAGAATAAAATTAAAATGAATAAGTTAGTTATGTGGATAATTGTGTAGAAATGATTGAAAAGTAAGGTAGTTGTATAGGAAAGTATGAAAAAATAATTAAAAAATATGATAGTTGTGTAGAGTGACAAGTTTTAGATTGAAAAGTTTTAACTTGACATTTTCTATCAATTGCCAAACACACCCTTACAAATTTGGCAAACTAATGAACATAGTCCGAATATTGGTCAAAGTATCATATTTCAAAGATCGCCTTTTCTTTTTTCATTTTATATCATCTCTTCAGCTGAGTTTGAGCAGCACCAAGCACTGAGTTGTGCACATACAATTGCTCCTAGAATTTTGAGCAAATGAATAAAAGTTGCTTAATTAACAGTGTAGTTAAGGACATGTCACCAAAAAACGCTCGTTTATTCCGGAACAATCGGTGGTTAATTTTAATTAAATATATAATTAGATTTTCCGATTTAATGCTTACCAGAGAAGGGACAGCACGAAAATCTCTAGAAACAATGCAAGCGTAAGCTTTGGCCTTATATTCCTGCATCCAAAAATTGCAAAACGGTAATATTGTTAGAAGTTATGAACGGGATGCTGGGAGTAATAACAATACCGAGAGCCAAATATTTGCTTATTCTCCTATATTCTAAATAATCTGTATGATATACGATTTTATATTCATGTCACATAAAGTTTTTATCGATTTACATTTCTCTAATTACCATAATGGCAGTCATTAATCTTTCATTTTTTAAAATATTTTTCCACATATAAATTATTTATCAGGTTTATCCATATGTATTTATTTATTATTCCAAACATCATGTATATATATATGGAATATGATTCTATGCTCCTGGTAAGTGTATTTAACATGTATATTAATTTTTACCATTTTTGGAGATTTTTAGATTTTTTGGATTTTTAAAAATTAATAATATTTTAGTAAAATTACTAAAACGCCACTGACTTTTAAAAATCGAAAAAATATCTAAAAATCTCAAAAAAGATAAAATTGATACACATGTTAAATACACATAGATTAACATTTTATAAAAAAAGTTTCAAAAAATTTTAAAAAATTGGTTTATGCACTCTTGAGATTATAGAATCAGATTCCCATATATATTTAAAATCTCAAGTTCTATATACATGTTAGATATATTTTATTTAAAAAATTAATAGTTAAACATTCACTTTCCAAAAAGATGCAAAATTTTTTATAAGAATAAGTTTCCAATGAAAATTTTTTAGTACCATGATAAAACTAGTTGTGTTAAAGAAAATAAATAATTTAAATTTGAAAAGAAAAAGTTCCGCTACAAGTCTCCGTGCAACCTGGTTGTATTGAATCATTGAACATATATGCATGTGTATGAAACTTGATAAACACACACCTCGGTGTTGTCGGGTGGAGAAAAAGTAAGCAAAAGAGGGAGAGGGAGAGGGAGAGAGAGATCACTTCTCAAGAAAATAAGCAAAAGGCACCATGAAGACACCCCCTACAAAATGTCTGTACGTGGTGTAGATGAAAGGATTCATGCCATGGTTGAAAGAGGCTTTTGCGAAGAAGTATTGGAACGCGAAGCAGACTTGAAGCAAAACCATGAAAAAGTGAGGCTTGAACTTCCTACAAAATATTATGGCACCCATTCCACCCGCAGCTACAAACCATGTAATAGTTATTGCTTCAAACCTACTTACCTACATGCATCCTCAAGGAAAAAGAAGGCCACTAAATGCTTATATACATAGACAAGGATCATAGGTGTTATAGTACCCATCCACCAACAAATGCATGTTGTCACGTATTTATCTCTTCTTACTTAAATTCCACACTTCAACATCCATTTAAAAGCCAAAATAGAACAAACAACAAAAATAGTTGAATGCAACTTATTTTTCTGCTGCATATAGCATTTTTTTATTGGCGTATTTACATCATATCTTAATTTTGATGTTACAACCAAACTCAAGAATTTCTAAGAGAAAGATCATATGTTCTCAAATATCTAGAGAGGAGACCACATGCTCCTAGATATTTAAAAGAGATACCACATACTCCCAAGTGTGTGTATATATATATAATGAAAATGCTTCCATACAGCGAGGGATGGGACTCAAACCCACATTCCCACGGTATAAACCACAATGCTTACCACTATGCTGTTGCTCATGTGGTGTATGTAGCATAATTTTGGTGCATGTAAGTGGATCACTTTTTATTGAAAATAATTGATTGCTAACGACTTATGAGCTAATTTGAGCTTTAAGTGAAATTCTATTTTTGATTTTGGGTTGGAGCAACACTCCATTCACATAAAAAATTATATGTTTTGCAACGAAAAATAATAGTATAAATTTGGCTGCACGTAAATGGATTACTTTTTTATTACAAATATTAATTACTAACAAGTTAACAATGAAAACATTTAATTAAATTTGCATCAAATGTGGCCAAAAATAATATTAATACAATTATGTAAATTTGGTAAGAGACATTAACAAAGTTTCTTTTCGTTTCGATGGAGGCTAACACCCTAATTTAGGTTGGAAGTTCAAACTTTTTACATGCCCAAAGTAGTCATCTTGAAATTAACAATTTTTTACTAGATATTAACAAAATTTGGATGCAAGTAAAATAGATGTTAGCTTCAAATGCAGCCAAATTTAAATTTGGTTACAATAAGATAACCACACATAAGAAATGTAACCTCATATAAGAAATTTTGTTGTAGTCGAAGAAAACATTCAAAATAAACTATTTTTTAAAATAATAATAATAAAATATGCACTATGATGTTTCTAATAACTTCCTTAATCATTTTTTACATTAAAGGTAGTTGTCTCATTAAAAAAAACCATTTCTTCCCATATAGGTAGAATAAGATGAATTGGAAAAGTGTGCATCTATATTTCGTTAAATAAAATGTCATTATACAGATGTTGGTTGATATACTCGAGGGGTTTATAAAACCATATCATTTGATTACCGAAATGTTCAGCTGCATAATTCGCTAAACAATGGTCAATGGGCTACTAAGAACTTTAGTAAGTACCATTAATCAATCGTGTGTAGTTAGGTTGACATCCAACGTGTAAAGTTTCCTCATGAACAATTAATTAGAAAAAAAAGAACCCAACACGAGTGAGCACCGGCCTCGATAATTTTGATGATAGGGATTTTTTTATGAGTATTTGTATATTACAATTGTAACTTGTATTATAATTAAAATTTGAGACATTTTTACAATTTGCAACCATTTCAGAAATGCTGCCGGAAATATTCGAACTCAGGACCACCCAACTTGTGGAGCCATGTCCCACACCACTTAGGATGCACGACCTCAGTGGCGATGATAGGGATTTTATTTTTCGTATTACTATCTCTACATCGGATCGGATAACCTGTTACCAGCACCGATGAGTCATCTCCAGAACCACATTCGTTATTCCCATCATATTAATCCACTTCAATACCAAAATTAATGCGATGACCTCCATTCGCACCACTTCCATCATTCCCATTCGAGACCAACAGTTGGAAGCAACAAAAAACCTAGCACTATTCCTGATGATTGCACTGAACCCATCACCCCATCTATCATTCAATCTACTTCTTCTTATTCGTCTTTTTTTTTCCCCCTTTGCCATTTTTCCTATCTCACAGCTCCTTAATGAAGCGACATCCCTTAGGGAAAGTGCTCCCTTTAAAAAACAAAAATAAAAAGAAAAGAAAAGAAAGTGACATCCCTTAGGTAAAGTGCTCTCAGTAATCCAAGCACAACTACAGCACTTCATTAATAATTCATGAATGAAAAAGAGTACCGGTGGACTTATATTTAGATAATTTGCAAATATACCCACATAATTTAAGTAAAATTGCATATATATATATATACACATAATTTCAGAAATTATAAATAACCCCACACAGTTTTGCCATAATCACAAATGTATCCTCTCCATCATGGTACTATCATTACGTTTATATATTTATAAATATAAGCAAACTACGTAAGTATATTTGTAATTTTTTTGTTTTATAGTTTAAAAAATATACTTACATAGTTTTCATATGTTTGGAAATATGTCGATGCTGGGATGATGTACTAATAGTGCCCTGATTGTGTTGATATATTTGTAATTATGATCATTATGTCTTATAATTTCGAAAACTAGATAAGTATATCGGCAATTATGATCAAATTACGTGGGTGCTGATCACCCCTCGTGTTTTAAAATCGTTACTATTTATATTATGCGCAAAACAATCCTAACCGTTGTGAAATCTAGTTTTTAAGATATCATCATGACAATAATCCTATAAAATTGGATGGTTTTCAAGTTGAAAATTTCAATAAATTTAAATTAATAAAAATCCAAATGAATTCTAATATATTATTATAATTTTATAAATATATGATTATCAATAGCTTTATTACCAAGATAAGTTATAAATGGTTCCTCTTTGGCGAAACCAATGTTCATATGAAACGTTGATTGGAACCTCTTGGATGGGCATATATTTTTTTTGATTTCTTGTATTTACAACTCATTCAATCTTTTTAACTATGATGTATAATCCGACAATGTTGCTAACAAGTAAACTACGAAGACATTACTTCAAAAAATGGAAGAGAAACTTTCAATGCTGAAACTTAAAGCCTGTACTTCACGCATTAAGCTAAGACATTTTGCCGGCCATGTTAGATGGGCAGACTTTGATTTTTATATTAGAATCTAACAAGTCATATCTGTTTACATCATATTATTTTATTATGCGGCGAAAATTGTAAGAGCTCCCCGAATATATTGGTAGTAATACGTAGTTATAACTTGGTTGTAAGCTAATGCAACCTATATCCATGCCCTTTACTGTTTTATTTAAAATTGTTTTTTTTGAAAGAGATCCAAACCATTTGTAGTAGTATTGCCCATTTGTGCTTTGCTTTTTTTTCGTTACCAAAAATCACTTATATTAAAATTTTTTCTCATGTCTTTATTTTTAATTTTAATATTTGTGTATTTACTCTCAAAAGTGTCAAATTTCTAAAGAATTTAAGTTTTCAATGAACCAATTTTTGGCATCCTAAAGGAATATCTATGTATTATGAAGACTATCCATCATGAATGAATACTCTTGACTGTGCGTTATATAATAAATAAGATTTTTAACAAATTATTTTAGAATTTGGATGTTTTAAAAAATTCAAAAAATCAAAAATAGTTTGTTGAAGGATTTATTTAAAATTTCAATGATTAAAAAATTTGTAAAAATATTGAAAGCTAATTTAGTGATATCTATGCGTAAAATTTTACTGTACAAATCGTCAAAATAAAGTTCAACCTAACCAATTCCACAGTGAAATAGGGAGACAATGCAATTAGGTTGAACCTTAAAATTTTTACCCTTATCTCGGAGATCTCCAGGAAATCCTAAGAAAAATCTGGTTGGTTTGCACGGTTGGGTTTGTGAGAACCTTATTTATAACCGTATATATATTACATAAAGTTTACAATTGAGGAAGCCCAAATTGTTACCAATATGGAGAGAAGGCCAAGAACAGAGATAAATATGTATCTAGCTAGGGGGGACTCAGACACATAGCTAAATTTACTTTATATGCAGCGATAAAAAGATGTTTGCGTTCTCATAAAAAAAAATAATAAAAATAAAATGTTTGCGTGCATGGAGAAACGGTTCCATGTAACTCTATCACATGTTTGATGAAAAATTCATTCATTTATTAAATTTAACATCATTTGTTTAGCTAGGAGACCAAGTTTCATCAAAATCCAATATGTGCGGAGGCAACATTAGCTCAAAAATAAGTACATTCATATGTAAATTAGGAAAAATACTTAGATCTATTCATATATGTATTAGAATACAGCAACATTTGATAGAGTCATTTCACCACATATTTACGATATTTTAAATGGTATAAATATTAAAAATATTACTTAAAATTTGATATTTAATATTAGATTATTTTATTACATTGATTTTACATATTTGTAGATGAGACCCATATATAGTAATATTAGACAAATGAAAGCATTGTTATGATAATATAAATAATGTTAAATATGATAGATAGAATGAATTTTCCATCAATCATCTATATTTTAAAAATAAAGGGAGTTAGATAGAGATGGAGTTTCATAAAAGTGTTCCAATGCATGTATTATCACTTTTTGAAAAATATGATTGCATTTGTAAAGTTGGAAAAAATGGGAGACATTTTCGTGGGAAAATATTTGAAAATGATATTTTATTGATATGATATTTGATAAGTAAATAAGTAATAATTAAGAATTCAGCAATAAAGTTGAAATAGATAAAAGAAGTTGTATAAAAGTAAAGGGAAAAGTTCCCAAACGCATTGGACAGATTTTGAAGGTTTTTGAGCGGATTAAATAGATTCGTTTGACGGAATTTTCATATAGCATTTTATGGGTCTTTAATTAAGACCTGCCACAATTAGTATGGTTTATGATTTCAAAAAAGCTTCCCCAAATTCAGAAGTCTACCACTAAGGGCTTGGTAGATTAGAAAAATATTGAAAAAAGTTTATCTAAAATTTTTTTTAATAGAAAAAAGTAATCGTGTTGCGAGATAACAGAAATAATGATTAGAAGTAAAGTAAATAAAATTAAAATAAACAAAGCAATTGAATATCAAGATGTGAAAAAATAATTGTAAACTAGAATAGTAGCATGAAAAAAGGTGCGGATTTTTTGTAGTGATTACCAAACGCACCCTCAAGCCGTGCTAAGAATTTCTTTGTTTTTATAATAATTTGCATGACTCATCAAAAATCTTTCCAACTCTCAAAAAAAGAGTCCATCCTACATTTGGTTGTTTAGGAAAAGAATCACAACCCCACAGAAATGAGGTAAAAAGACAAACTAATATTTGACACCAGCGTTTATATTCCAAAACAAATATCATTGAGGCCATTGGAGAGCGTTGAATACATGCACACGAAATATATATTTATCAAATGCATTCCTCGTCAGTATTGTGGGAGTATGGCTAAATACCTAGTTTTTTTAAAAAAAAAAATTTACAAAATTATTAATTTAAGTGTATTTAACATGTATATCAATTTTTACTATTTTTGAAAATTTTTAATTTTTTTTAAAATTTTGAAAACAAATACAAGAAAATGGATTAAATGCACCCAGGTGTATGGAAGCTAAGTGCGACCAGGTGCATGAAACCATATTCCAACTATGACAGTGTGCCTGGGTGCATGACATCATATGCCAACTATGACGGTTAACTGACGAAAGAGAGCAGTCATGTGCTCCCTCCCACCGGTATCTAAAGCATTATTTATATTTTAGTTAAAATTAGTTCTATAATATAAATTTTGAATTATTGATATGAGTTTTAAGAATTGAATTTATTAAAAAAAATTTTGAATTGATATTAGATCTATAATATTATATTATCCAAATTTTTCTGCAAGTATTTTTTATTAATTTAAACATAATGTATCAAGCTGATTTGAAAAAATAGTAATTAACATTATAAAAATATGCATTTATTGATTTAAATCTCATTTTTGGATGGTAATTATAACGGATTATACGCATATCTAATACGTTTGATTTTTCATTTGCTTATTTCAATGTAACAAAGATAATCAATAAATGCTTTTTGATGTTTCATTAGACAATAGAAAAGGGAGGCCCACGTCGCTATTGCATTCTAGAATCCACATTGGATCATAAAATATCGTAATTCTTGCCGGTGGGAATTTTTTACTGTAAAAAATGTAGATGTTAAAAGCAATTCATCCTAGGGAAAGAGCCTAGTGCTCTTTGAAATCCCCGTTTAATGATAATGCGTTAGTCGGCATCAATATCCAACGGCGCCCAACGGAAGCCCTTCCCCGGTTTTTTCAGGGAAAGCTGCATCTCCACCATTTACTTAAGCCGGATGGCTTAGGATCTATTTGGGTACCTTGGAAAGGCCTGAAAATCGAAGGAACGTATGGATTCTCACTCTCGCCTTTCCTCACTCTCATCTTTCTTCCTCCCTTTAGGCAGAAATCCTCTCTATTTTATTTAATTCAAGGATCAACCTATATATTTTTCTGCAAATTATCAAACTTTTATGGGCCTCATTAACATAAAATCGTATCACTTTATTAAGATTTTTTGGACATATAAATTACATTTCTTCATTTTTTTTAAAAATCGATTATTTTATTTTATATCATTCGATTTTGTGTTTAAATGCATGTTTATATATTGACATTATATTATAGAAAAATCATATTATTTTTATGTACATAACAATTTTTGTTTGATTAATATTCATCCCAAATTAATTTGAATGATAAAAATCAAAGAAACGTTCATGAATTTTGTTACAGACTTTCTATTTAATAAAAATTTTGTTAAAGTCACAATTTTATATTCATTTATTTTAATTTAAATTAATCTTTATTTTTATTTAAATTTTATTAATATCGAATTAAAACGACCATATAAGATAAGTGTTCATACGGTTGTTGCAGGTTTAATCCACTAAATTTGTAAGATAGCTTAGAATAATAAATGGATTGTGTTTATAATTAACTATAAAAGTTAATTATTTTTTACATTATATAGTCACTACATGAATCCATTTCTAAATCCATTTTTTTAAAAAAAAATTGTTCATAGGCCACATTCGGGATGGATCTAGTAGCAATCCGCCACGAGACTAACTGGCCAAGTATGTTACATCATCTTGCAATCCACATTTGAGATAGTACATTAGTTTAAGGCCTTCGATGATGGGTGTAGGGGATTGCATACCTGAAATCAATAACTTCATGATTCCTTTTGTTGCTTGGGTTGCATTGGAGTGTTTTTTCATTGAATATAAATAAAATAACATTATTATTGTTGATATAAAATTAATTGAAGAAGATAACATATTAGATGTCATTAGATTTAGGTAAATTTTATTAAATCTTATTATTTGAGTTTTAAATTCTATAATTAAAACATAAATGACCTTATAAGTAGCTTAAGATCATAGTACAGATGTTAAATTAAGATTAATTTATTAATATTAAAAGTTAAATTCGGTTACACATTGTTTGATGTTGTTAGATGTTATTAAATCCGGTTCGAGACAGTTATATGTTGCTAGGCTC
This sequence comes from Annona squamosa, assembly GCA_035584095.1. Lineage (NCBI taxonomy): Eukaryota > Viridiplantae > Streptophyta > Magnoliopsida > Magnoliales > Annonaceae > Annona > Annona squamosa. Next base: position 37,007,340 of record JAXCLR010000001.1, on the reverse strand, counting down.
TATTAGACACTGTTAGATATGGTTAAATGTTGTTAGATTTAAATAGATTTCATTATGTCCTATTATCAAAGTTTTAAATTTTGTAATTAAAGTATAAATGACCTTACAAGGGGCTTAAGATCATATTATAGGTGTTAAATTATGATTGACTTGTTAATGTCAAAAGTTAGATGCGGTTAGATGTCATTAGGTGTTGTTAGATATAGTTAATTTTAAGTGATTTCATTAAATCTTATTATTTGAATTTTAAGTTTGATACTCAAGGTATAAATGACCCTATAAGGAGTTTATGATCACATTATGGGTATTAAATTAAAAATTAACTTACTAATATCAAAAGTTAGATCTAGTTAGATGTCATTAGATGCTATTAGATACTGGTAGATATCGTTTGATGTTTTTAGATTCTATTATATTCAAAAAATAAAAAAATATTATTAAACATTCAAAACTTAAGAAATAAATATTGAAATTGTTATTTTTGGGAGTACCTTAATTACACGAACTTTAAATACTACAACATAATTTATTATATAAAATATATTTTTCAACTTTACCAATTATAATGAAATCTTATTAAAAAATAATATTTTCTGCACAAATATTTTTAAAAATATCGAATAATAAAAATTATGTCTACATATGTTTTAGTGGTTGATCCACCAAATGAATAAAATAGATTAGGATTTTGTTTACATATAATACAAAATTTATCAAAAAAACCAAACATACTCACATTTTCAAACAAATGTACTCGCCTTTTAAAATTACCACTATGCCTCCACTTCCTTTTTTTCTCAAGGAAAGAGCTTCCCATGGGTGCGCCCTACCTTATCAGAATGGGAACCACTTTATTCGCATGACATATCATTCGGTCTTCTAGCGGCATTACAGAAGTATGAGGTTTTTGCTTTTAAAGCCTTTTAACTTTGCATAGTTGCATTCTAAATCTTGAGTTTGCATGTGTTCATTTTGAATTCCTATAATTTTTGAGTTTTAAATTCTATAATTAAGATATAAATTACTTATAAGGGGCTTAAGATCATAATATAGGTGTTAAATTAAGATTAACTTATTAATATCAAAAGTTAGATTCGGTTAGACATTATTTGATACTGTTAGATGTTGTTAAATCTAGTTAGATGTAATTAGATGCCGTTAGATGCTGTTAGATACGGTTAGATATAGTTAGATGTTGTTAGATTTAGGCAGATTTAATTACATCTTATTATTTAAGCTTTAAATTCTGTAATTAAAATATAATAAACTTATAAGGAGCTTAGGATCATGTTATAGGAGTTAAATTAAGATTAACTTGTCAATGTCAAAAGTTAGATGTGGTTAGATGTCATTAGATATTGTTAGATGTAGTTAAATTAAAGTGATTTCATTAAATTTTATTATTTGAATTTTAAGTTTTATACTCAAGGTATAAATGACCTTATAAGAAATTTATGATCATATTACGGGTTTTAAATTAAGAATTAATTTATTTATATCAAAAGTTAGATCCAATTAGATATTATTAGATGTTATAAGACACTATCAGAACCGTTATATGCTATTAGATTCTATTATATTCAAAAAATAAAAACTATTATTAAACATTCAAAACTTGAGAAATAAATATTGAAATTGTTATTTTCGAGAGTACTTTAATTACCTGAACTTTAAATAATACAACGTAATTTCTTATATAAAATATATTTTTCAACTTTACCAATTATAATGAAATCTTATTAAAAATAATATTTTCTACACAAATATTTTTTTAAAAAATTCAAATAATAAAAAATTATTTCTATATATGTTTTAGAGGTTGATCCACCAATTGAATAAAATAGATAAGGACTTTGTGTACCTATAATACAAATTTTATCAAAAAAAACCAAACATAATCATATTTTCAAACAAATGTACTTACCCTTTAAAATTGCCACTATGTCCCCACTTCCGCTTTTTTCTCATGGAAAGAGCTTCCCATGGGTAGGCGCTACCTTATAAAAATAAAAACCACTACATTCAGTCTTGCAGCGACATTATAGAAGTGTGAGGGTTTTTCATTTAAAACCTTTTAACTTTGCATATTTTAGGGTGCCTTCAGGAATAGATAAAACTTTTGATAAAAGGTAAGTTTGGTAATGGTTAAAAAATGTCAAGTTAAAACTTTTTAATTTAAAATTTTTCATTCTCCACAACTATTATATTTTTTAATTATTTTTTTACATTTTCCTATACAACTACTTTATTTTTCAATCATTTCTATACAACTACTTACACAACTAATCTATCTTTTTTAATTTTATCATCTTTGCTACTTATCATTGCCCTCATCATATCACATCATTTCACAACTTTTACCTTTCAAAATTTTTTATCAAAAGTTTTATCCATTTCCAAATACACTCAAAAAATTGTGGAGAGTAAAAGTTATCAAATGATATGATATGATAGAGGTAATGATGAGGAGTAAATAAGATAAAGTTAAAACTGATAAGTTAATTGTTTAGGTAGTTGCTCAGAATTGATTAAAAATGAGGTAGTTGTATAAGAAAATATGAAAAAATAATTAAAAAATATAATAATTATAGAAAGTGAAATATTTTATATTTAAAAATTTTAATTTGACATTTTATACTTATAACCAAATAGTATTGGAAAAAATTGAAAACCTCTGCGACATTTTTTCGTTAGCGTGAAAATTCGAGACGTCAAATGCATCATGCGGACTAGCAGCGACTGAGAATTTGAATGTGAAGTGCACTGTACGGACCAGTCTCAGGGCCATTAATTTCTTTTAGCTAGTAATGGTTGAGAACGCCAGCTGGAAGCAGGCAGTACTTGTTGACCGCATCCATCAGAATGACTGGTACGGCTGGCAGAGCACAGACAACCAGCAGCGGTAAAATGACAACATTTCCATGAACACACCCAACAATATGAAAAGTTTTAAGAAAACGGGCTAGATTTTGGCTTTACCAAACAGAAACATTTTAGCTACACGAATTGTCTAAAAAGTTCCCTGATGTTTACGAAAATCGCAACGGAACCATTCGATCAATGGCTAATGGTTAAAGCAATTGATCAATGGCTTCTGTCTGCCAAAAGGCAAATCGTTTCCCAACTTTGTATTTGTATTTGATAAAATTTTTGAAGGAAATGCTTTCGGTGAATTTTTTTAAAATTAAAAAAATGTGTTGTGATAATATAAAAGTAATGATGAAAAATAAAAACAATAAAATGTGTTGTGATAAGATAAAAGTTTTGAAGAAATAATTAAAAATTATTGTAGTTGTGTATAAAAAAATATGAAGAAATAATCACTAAAAATAAAGAAATTGTCGGAGGAAACAAATTTTTTATGATAAAAACATTTTTTAGTGAATATGAAACACACCCTAAAATTTCCACATCCTTTTACTTTAAAAAAAACTCCAATTAAATCAATATTTTACGTGAAATTTCTTGAGCTCTAAACATTCATATGGGCATGTTTAAGTAGGTGGTATAAAATAGACTATCATGTATTATTTTCAGAGATATAGAATAATATGATTCATTAATTTCAAATAAAATAATATTAAACATACAAAAATGTCAAATAGGCTCAAAACAATTTGGATATATTTTTATCTTATTACATAAATTTGAGCGAAATTACAGAAATATTTTTTATGGAAAAATTACAGGAATATTTGAATGAATCAAAATAACAACATGCATATAAGTTTTCATACACCATAGAGCACCAGATGGAGCAATTATTTTTTCTGAGATCCAAACTACTCTTAATAATCTTTGCTATATATACATGCATATGGGTAGGGTGGGAATTGGTGAGGGTCATACTGGGTTGAGGTTTATTTAACCCTAACCTTACTTTTTAAAAATCGAGTTTGACCTTCTTTTTATATCGAGTCGGGACAAGATAAGTTTGACCCTCACTTTTTTTTATAGGTTCCGAGACAAACTTCGAGTTGATATTAGATTAGTTTTAGGATAGTGGGTCGGGTCAAAAATACAAGTCATATAAGATAATTTCAAGAATTTATATGCATATCAAACATAAGTATACATCTATATTAAATTTAAATATTATATGTTTCAATATTTTACTAATTATTAAAAAACACATAATTAAGAAAATAAAATATTTGAAAATATAGTATAAATTTATTAAAATAAGTTAATATACAATTAAACATAAGGGTTATATATGTACAAATTTTTTTATTGATTCTTATATTATTTTATGAATAAATTGATTCTTTTATTGTTGATAGAGTTGATTATAGAAAAGTAAAATTTTTGAAAGAAAATAATAATAATATTTAAATATAGACTTATAATAAATATATGTGGGGCGGGTCGGATTCTTTGGGTCGGGACATAGTTGACTCACCCCGACCCTATTTTTGAATTCGGATCAAAATTTCTAACACATCCCTATACTGGGTCAAACATATATTGGTTTTATCAAGCCAAAAATAGGTAAGGTCAAAGCCGAGTCACAGGTTGACCCGCTTCAATTCTCACCCCTAGGTATGGGGTGGGTTTCTTGATGATCCATGCTATTAGCGTTTGTAATCATTGCTGACTTCCATACCTAATGGCCTCGGAGTGTACGTAGGTATCATGGAGAACCAGCACAGTAGACTGGCCGCGAAGGAGGAGCATGATGTTGTCATGGAGTCGGGCAGTGCTCTCTTGGAGGAAGAAGGGAAGGCATTAGGATGTGAGACCCAAACATTGATGTTGCACGAAACGAGAAGACAAGCATGAAACTGGGCGATGATCTCGGGCCTCAGGGGATAAAGGAGAAGCGTCACAGTGGGAGATGTCGCCAAAGAATGCTAGACTCCCAAATGACACATGAATAAGGCCATCTTTGTCATTTGAACAAATATATGTGTGCTTGTGCATGTTGGCGCAGATGTCACCGAGGAACGCTTGACACCCGCCCTCAACACGCGCAGATACTCAAAATTAGAACTAAATTGATCAAACAAGTCCACATAGGATAACTTACTTGACAAGGGTTGACCTGGGCCAGATGGTTAAAAGTAAGTTTCGTCCAATGTTTGTATATGTTTTAGGTTACATTTTTATTTTTGGACATTATTTTAACAACCCATATAGCACGATTGACATGTAAGAGGTCTAGAGATCTAAGGTTTGAGCTGGATTATCATAAGAAAATAATAAATATTATTCACCATTTTTGCCTCTCCAGACTTATGGGCCCACTAGATAGTCAACTAAAGATTCCTCAAATAAGATGAATTAAATTCAAATTTAAGCTAAGTGATAGAATTTTTATAGTTTATTTCCTTTCTTTGAGAACCTACAAAGTGCTTTATAAATGGAGATTGAGACCTTTGGAAAGCAAACACAAGTACAACTTTGTGCATTGATACCTAAGTAAGCCCAAGCACTGAGAAAGATGACAAGCATTATTCATCTCAACGGAATTTACTCTCGAGTATTCTTTATATAAGTGCAAATAGTTCTTCTATATTAAACAAGTTTGTGCGAGAGCACAATTTTAAAGTTAATGAGTTAACTTAGGGTATCCAAGTGACGTCGCCTATTGAGGATAGTTTATTAGTGAGACGTGGTTGTACATTAGAATTAGAAGATTCTACTTCGCTTAACTATCCAAGTAGATCTTTTAATCATTATATGAAAGAACTAGATTTTATTTCGAAAATGAATTGGTTAGCTAAGTAGGTATAAGAAATTTACCCTCATGAGTGTCATATCGATTTGCGAGAACTTGATGAGTAAAGTTTTGATTTCAAAGAAAGTCAATTGATAGAAATATAGCTTATATCGGCTTTGCAAGCTAGACAATTTTTTTGGAAGGGTTAGCAAGGGCGTCTTCTTTTAGTTTTACTAATAGAAGATATTCAAATCATTTAGGAATTCCCAAATGTATTTCCAAAAAGAGTTTACCAGAGCACTCTAGAAGGAGAAATTAACCTTATTATAGAATTGATACTCGTTACTATAATTACAAAAACTCCTTATCGACTTGCTCTTGCAAAATCAAAAGAATTGAAGATGTAGTTGCAAGGGCTTCTTGATTTAGGGTTTATTTGACCTACCAAATCACCTAGGTGATAACTTGTGCTTTTTTACAAAAAAAGATAACAGTATGAGGCTGTGAATTGATTATAGATCAATTACAAAATGCATTTGTCTTCTCAAAAATAGATCTTGGGTTGAGATATCATCAGTTGAAGGTTTAGGAAGAAGATATATCTAAAATAGCTTTGAACTCGTTATGACTATTACCAATTCTTAGTAATGTCATTTGGAGCAACTAATGCTCAACTATTTTTATGGATATGATTAATAGAATATTTCGTCAATTCTTAAATAAGTGTATGGTAGTATTTATTGATAATATTCTATCATAGTCTAATGGAGAGATAAAACATGATGATCATTAATGAGAAGTATTTTAGATTCTAAAAGAATATAAATTATATGTCAAACTTAAAAAATGTAAGTTTTGAATAAATAGTGTGACTTTTTTAGGTCATGTGATTAACAAGGATGAGTATAAACCCAAAAAAATAGAAACTATAATTAATTAGGGCAGATTGACCATATTAATCGAGGTTAGAAGTTTCTTAGGTATAACAAGTTATTATCATAATTATAAAAATTTCTCAAGCATAGCAACTCCACTTACTAGATTAACTCATAAATGCTAAGTTCATCTAAGTAAACACTTGTGAAAAAGTTCTAAAGAATTGAAGAATCATTTAACCTTTGCTCTGGTTTTGCCTTGCTGATTTTTACTCATAATTTAGAACTAGTTGTAATAGTGTTTGCGTTAAAAATATGGTATCACTATTTGTATGGGAAAAAATAAAAATTTTCACAGACCACAGAAGTCTAAAGTATATTTTTTCTCAGAATGAACTAAACCTTCAACAACAAGGATGATTGAAGTTATTGAAAGCTAAAAATATCATTATTCAATACCATCTTGAAATAACAAATGTAGTTACTGATGCATTATGTCGTAAATCATGCACAGAAATTTGAACTACTCAGTAGTTGTCTCTAATATGAGAAATCTATTCTTTGCAGCTAGAAGAAGTTATTATAAGGGAAATCAAAAGAATGAGTTCTTTCTAAATTCAATCAACATTGATTGATAGGATTAACCAAGTTCAGAAGCAGGATAAACTTGTTCTTTGTATTTTATAAAAGTTAAAGAATGAAGAATTCTCTTATTTTTGTTGTAGTTATGATAGTATATTATTTTTTCAAGGAACATTTTTGGTGCCCAAAGATAACATGTTGTGACAAGAATTTTAGAGGAAGCTCATTGGTTGAAATTTTTATGCAACAATGTAGTATAAAGATGTACAAAATGCCGCGGTAAAATTTTTGAAAAAAGTGCTGCGTATCGAATGTACCAAATTTGTATCCTAGGACTTATTGTGTCATCAAGTAAAAGTTGAATGGAAGAGATAGGCTAGGTTCTTATAACCTTTGGAAGTGCCAAAATGAAAATGGGAGCACATAACCATGAAATGTGTGACTACTATTCTTAGAAGACAAGCTCATTATGATGTAGTTTAGATAGTGGTGAATAAACTTACACATCCACTTAGTTCTTATTGTATCGTATGACATTTAGAATGGATCAGATGGAAGACTTATACCTGTGTGAGGTTATTCGTTTACATGGTGTTTCTATTGCCATTGTATTAGATAGAAATTGATGGTTTATTTTTTATTTCTAGAAAAAATTACAAAAGTTTATAAGAATAAAATTGTAGTTGAGCACTACGTATTACCCACAAATAGATGGTCAATTTAAAAGAATTATCCAAAAAAAGATCTATTAAGACCTTGTATCTTGGATTTTCCTAGTTCTTAAGATGAACAATTTACTTTGGTCAAGTTTTCATATAACAAAAGTTATCGGGCTAGTATTGATATGATTTCGTTTGAAGCTACGTATGGAAAAAATGTCAAATGCCTGTTTACTAGGAAGAAATTAGTGCACGACAAATATTAGCTTTTGCCCTTGTCTAACAAGCTACCGATATGGTTCAAGTCATTAGAAAATGACTGGAAGCAACACAGGATTACCAAAAAAGTGTGTCAATGGCAAACGAAAAGATCTATAATTTGTGGTCAATGAGTTACTCTTTTTGAAAGTTTCTCCCACAAAAGGCGCGACTCATTAGATCCTTTCAAATTATTGGAAATCATCGGCGATATTACCTGTCAGCTAGCATTACTTTTGTTGCTAGTAATTATTCATAATGTCTTCTGTATCTTGTAATTGAGAAAGTATGTGGTTGATCTAACTCATAGTTTATTCGCTAATCAATATGAGGTTGAGGATCTAGAGTGTCAATACGAATCTTAGATAGTTGTGAAAGGCAATTAAAGAAAAGGACAATTTGGCAAGTTTTAATATAATAAAGTAACCAAAGCGAATGGGAAGTTTCGTGGGGCTAGAAAATGGTCTTCGCAAAATCTGCTCCAATTGTTCGATGATTTATCCTTGCTATTGCATGTTTTAAAGATGAACCTTTATAAGATGGGGAAAGTGTAAATACCTAAATTTTTTCTAAGTTGACCAGTCAAGGTCCATTTAGAATAGCTTATGTGGTAAGGGTATATCCTTTGACTAACTGGGCAGAAAAATTAATAATGAGCATTGCCTAATTATTATTTGTGATTATTGCAATTTATATTGAGAAATTATTTTAGCAACCCATGTAGCTTGAGTGGCGTGCAAGAGATCCAGAGGTCCTAAAGGTCTAAGGTTTGAGTGCGGGTATCGTAAGAAAATAATGAATATTAATCTTACACTTTTGCCTCTCCAGGCATATGGGCCCCACTAGATAGAAAGATAAAAATTCCCCAAATAAGATAAATTGAACTCAAATTCAAGGTAAGTGATAAAATTTTTATCTCTTTTTTCCTTTCTTCAAGAACCTACAAGAGGTTTTATAAAAAGAATTTACGAAATTGAAGGATTTGAGAAAAGGGCATCTACAGGAAAAGGTTTGGGAAGCTAAAGTTGTGAGAAAGAGAAGGAAAAAATTATTATTTTCTTCTTATCAAGGCAACTGAGATTTTGTCGGGAGGTTGATTTTGCCTCAATAATTATTTATCTTGTAATTATTTTATGCAATTAATTAAGTAGTTTTAATTAATTGTATAAAGCATGTATTTGGTATGTTATGATTTTTAGGTTATGGTTTAATATGTATGGTATGATTTATTTTATAATTTTGGGTTCTATTAAGATATAAAATTTTGCTAAAAAGCTTAAGTTTAATGCCTAAAATACATGTGCGGATATTATTATTGTGTGTTTTTAAAATTTTGCAAAATATTTTACATTTCTTGGATCATCAAACATCATCTACAACTAATACAGACAATCCTTTGTTGCACAAGCTGCATTACCTGGCCAAGTGTTTTTTTCTCCTATTGTGTTTCCAACTAGAGCTCATGATCTAAATCTAGCAATGAGATTAATAGGGATTTTCCAAGACAAATGTTGTTGTTGTTGTTGCTAACTTATCAATTGAAGTCATTTGAGTTATGCCCTTGTAGACACCCCACCTAAATATGGAAAAAGCGACAAAATTTTTTATTCAAATGGGTTTCCCACTCATAGGCTTATGTAGTGATGCAGATGTTTTTACACTCAGGGGCCCACCTGGAAACTGATAAGGTCATTTTTCTACTAATGATACACTTGGAATTCCAAAAATGTTGTAGGGACCATTTCAATGACCACAAGCTCATTTTGGAAGTAAGGGTTGCAAACCTATGTCAATAATCAAGAGGATGACATTGTATATAGTATTATGGCATTCATTCAACATCATTTTTTTTTAAAAAAATTTCATTTAGCACGTTAATGCATTTGGAATATTTTTTAAAAAAATTTCATCCATCTTATCATCCCATTTAGCATTGTCCCCTAAAAGAAATTCATCCAGAATGTCTTAACTTACATCTAGAGTTATTTTCTCTTTTTTTTCTAAAAAAAAAAATTTCACCTAATTGTATCTAGCTTCTACTTCAAAAATATATTTTCCATTTATATTAAATTAGCATAACATTACAAATCGCATTTAAAAAAAAAAATCAAAGAACACTGAAATTGTATCACATCCAACCACTTTTTTACATTAAAGTCGTTACATTATTTGTGATCTTTTGTGAAAATCTATATTCACAATCTCACCGCCAGTGGACGAGTCGTAAATTGTAGTATATAAATTATTGATCAACAAGAAATTCGAGACTATAAACTTTATTTTTAAATGCTTTCGTGTCGAATATAAAGAAAATAAAGTAAATAAAAAGTGAGAGGAAAAATTAAAATTAATAATTAAAATGAGTAGTAGAAAATAAGGATGCAAGTACCTAGTGTCCAGGTTTCCATATGCATCTTTCGCAATTGGTAGTGGTATAATTATTTATTTTGAATATTGTTTGTTAAAGGAGAAAAAATCCTAATTTATCCTTGCACCTTCTATCAGAAGCTACAAGATGTATTTTAATTTTCTTAACCACATATTCTCATAGAATTAAGTTAATTAAGATCCATTAAGTTCTGTGGCTTGTTCATGGAATTTTTCAAGGTCATCATGTGTGAAACCCCAAATTTTAGGACCATGTATGAAACCCTAAGGTCATGAACCCTAAGTAATGTATTGACTTTTATATGAAATAAATATATAATTTTCATAATATATGGAATTGAAGGATCAAATAATTAATTATGAAATATAATTTTAAATGAATAGTAAA
>JAXCLR010000001.1:36919516-36950375 GCA_035584095.1 Annona squamosa | reverse complement strand
CCAGGTTTCAGAACCAAGGGTAGAAAGGTTGATTAATCATCTTCGAACTTGAAAATCCATCACTAGCTTACTGCCGCGAAGCATCATCTGGACGTTGCTGGATCTTCATGTCTTGTCAGTGGTCTTGTCGGCATCTTTATGTCATGTCAATTGTCTTGTCAGAATTACTTCTTGGGTCAACTGTTGACTTCTAGGCATGTAAGCTTTATGTCACATCAATGGTCTTGTCAGCACCTTTATGTCATGTCAATTGTCTTGTCAGAATTACTTCTTGGGTCAACAGTTGACTTCTAGGCATGTAAGCTTTATGTCACATCAATGGTCTTGTCAGCACCTTTATGTCATGTCAATTGTCTTGTCAGCGTCACTTCTTGGGTCAACAGTTGACTTCTAGGCATGTAAGCTTTATGTCACATCAATGGTCTTATCAGCACCTTTATGTCATGTCAGTTGTCTTGTCAACGTCACTTCTTGGGTCAACAGTTGACTTCTAGGCATGTATGCTTTATGTCACATCAATGGTCTTGTCAACACCTTTATGTCATGTCAGTTGTCTTGTCAGCGCTTTTCAGCATCTGTCACATCAATGATTGACTTTCTTTGCCTTTGAGATATGGTGAAGAACCTGAGTAATCAATGAAAAATGGTTAGCACTTGTAAACAGATAAAAAGATCAACCTTTGGATAGATGCTTTCAAGTCCGAGTCCTTTTGTGTGTATTTTTTTCAGATTTTATTTGTTTTAAATTTTGCGCGTGAGAATATTCGAGGTTCACAGATTTGGGTTTGCCTGAGGCGTCTCTGGAAAAGTGACCAGTTCGCTTGAAGCGTGTCTGGAGAAGGACCAGTTCTCTTGAAGCTTGTCTGGCGAAGGACTAGTTCTCTTGAAGTGTGTCCGGAAGAATGACCAGTTCGCTTGAAGAGTGTCTGGAAGAATGACCAATTCGCCTGAAGAGTCTCTGGAATGAAGACCAGTTCGCTTGAAGCGTTTCTGGAAGTGTGACCAGAAAATACTCAGGTTATGAAAAAGAAGTGATTTTTTTTTACGCTGAATTTTTTTTTACGTTAATTGATTTTGGATTTGCCAGAGGCCCTTGCTGTAGGCTCGTTTTACGTGTATGGACGGTTACGAGGCGGTGTGCAATAGTTCCTCACGAGTTCTTTGCTGTTTTGTGTGCTGAACGCCTCTGGACCTAAAAACTTTTTAGGTTTCTGCGTGATTTGGGCAGAAACTTCAGAAACTCGCTGCCAGAAGACGGGAAACCTCCCGGAACTCACTGTTCAGCGAGAAAGAAGCTCTGATCTTCCAGTTTCTGACCCCCTTGCGCCGATGTAGACTTGCAACGCCATCCCCAGCAGAGTCGCCAAGCTGTAGCACCCGCCGGGAGCGCTACAATGGGCTCGAAATGATTTTTCGGGCCTTGGAAATGTGGATCGTGGTGGGCAGTGACGTGGGCTTAGATTTCCTGCATTCACATGGGGTAAAACGCATTAGGATTCACGGTTTTAGATAAATCTTGCGTATGGGCGTTTTCTCGTGATTTCAGCTGCATAACGGCTAAGACGGGGCTTTCCGTACACGGGTCAAGTCACAAATCCAGCAGCATAACGGCAGCGTATTATGCTGGAATCCGTGGACCCGCGTGCGCCTGCCTTGCCGGGGCGTTGACTCAAACACACACGCAAAAATAAAAAAAATAGAGTCGCAACTGATCTTTAAAGGGAGATCAGCCCCTGTTTAGTGAAATAAGACACTAGTTGTACAGAGCTCGGGTTCCGGCCTTCGGGTTGAAGCAAATATGGAGAAATCTGCCAACCCGAGGTGGTTTACATGGCGCAAAAGGGGGAAAATAAGAAGATTTGAGAGAACGGGAGAGATGGAAAGGGGAAAATGGAAAGAGAGGCGTAAGCGCGCGTAGAGCGGGAAAGCCGGGATGTCGGGGCGTTGCTGCAGACTCCCGTCCTCCCCTTGGGATGCCTCTCTTCAAGTGTGTCTAATGAGAGGGAGAACTCCTCCTTTTATAGACGGTGAAGTGGGTTTTGGGCTCCCTTGAGGTCATGGACTTGGTCCATGGGCTTGGGCTTGGGCTTGAGTGGAATCATGGACTTGGTCCATGGACTTGGTCTTGAGTTGGGGTCACGGGCTTTGGGCCTCTTGAGTGGTTTTGGACTTGGTCCATAAGCTTGGCTTGGTGGGCTAGAGCTTGGCTTAGCCCATGGCTTTTGGGTGGAGCGTTGTAGGGGCCCAGAATAGTAGGGAAGCCTGCTTGTGAGGCTTAGTGGGCTAAAGCTTAGCTGAGCCCGCTTGTTTCGTCTAGTGAGCTGCTTTGTGGAGCCCGTTGAGGTGGCCTGTAGGAGCTTCGCTTTTGTAGGCCGAGTTTGGTTGTTGAAGAAGCCTGCTTCGAGGCCTGGTGGAGCTTCGCTCCGGTGGGCTGAGTTTGAAAGGGCCCGCTTAGCTGGCTTGAACTTCCTTTGTGTCTTGAATTTGCTTGGACTTGTAATCCATTTCAATTTATCTATATTTGGGCCCAAAGGTGGGGTGTCAACACTAATATATTTAATTTTTCACTTATTTTAATATAAAAATGACAACCAATAAATGGATGTTTCATTAAACAAAAAAAAGGGTGGCCTACGTCAATATTACATCTATGATCCACAATCTACAAAACCTTCACAACCGGAGAAAATTGCAATAACTCACCTGCGCCCAACGGAACTCGACTTTACCTTAGACACGTAACAACTGGGCACTCCCCTGTTGGGAGACTAGTGCTCTTTGAAATCCCCGTTTAATGATGAGTGCGTTGTTGGCATCAGTATCCGACCTTATTATAATCTGTCTTCTAGCGGCATTAAAGAAGTGTGAGGCTTTTTCATTTTTAAACCTTTTAACTTTGCATATTTACATTCTTCAGCATGTTTGCATTTTGAATTCTGAAACGAAATATTTTGGCAATGTGAATTGTCTAAAAATTTCTCTGATATTTGTGAAAAATGTAACTGAACCATTCGAAGACTAACGATCAAAGCAATTGATCAATGGCTTCTGTCTGCCAAAAGGCAAATAGTTTTCCTACTTTGAATTGGTATTTGATAAGAATTTTGAAGAAGTTTTCGTTGAATTTTTTAATACAAAAAAGTGATATAATTTGATAAATGCAATGACAAAGAATAAAGAAAATAAAACTAGAATAGATAAGGTAAAAGTTGCGAAGAAAATAATTAAAAATTAATATAATTATGTATAAAGATGTAAAGAAATGATAGAAAAATAAGGCAATTGAGAAAGGTTTTTTATGATATAGACATTTTTAGCGAATACGAAACACACCCTGATATTTTCGTATACTTTTTACTTTTTAAATACAAATTCTCCAATTAAATAAATATGTCTTGTGATTTCATGTGAAATTCCTTGAGCTCTAAACATTCAGTGGGCATTTTTTAATAGATGGTGTAAAATAGACTATCACGTATTATTTTCAGAGATATAGAATAACATGATTCATTGATTTTCAAATAAAATAAAATTAAACACACAAAAATGTCAATATAGGCTCTTATTTGAATGAATCAAAATAACGACATGCGTACAGGTTTTCATACATCATAAAGCACCACATGGAGCAGTTATTTTTCTGAGATCCTAGCTACTCTTGATAATCTTTGCCATATATGCTTGCATATGGGCTAGGAGTGCAATTTGAGCTCGTGAAACTTGGGTTTATATCAACTTTAACTCTATTTCTAAAATATCAACCCTAACCCTAATCCTTTTTTCTCAATTCGGGATTGAGTTGAGTTTTTGGTTGATATTCTCCTATCAATATGTATTTGTTATTCATTCTATATTTATTTAATCATAAATCTATCACTTAAAAAGTTTCAAATGACAATTCACTACAGGACAACAAGAAAAATTCAAAGACCAATTAAGAGTAGAGAAAAGGAAATCTGATTTAAACTTTCTCTTTGCATTAAATAGAATAGTAGCCTTATTTTGGAAAATGAAGAAGTACAAGCTTTTTCAATTCTGCGAGTTAACATCAATATCACAAGCATATTTCATATATATTAGCATCTAACCATAAAAGAAAATTTATAACTTCAATCACAATAAAAGAAAATCATCCAACAACTATAATAATATCTAGTGAAATAATATCACAAAAAGTTGAAGCATCCAACTCTAAATCACAAGATCCCACCTAGGTCCAAGTCTACAACACAAGTTTCAAGTTCGAACAACCAAATTAGAATATCTAACTTAGATCCTTAAGTTACAACACAAGAAAATAAAACATTCTAATTTCCTAACGTAGTCTTCATTCTTCTTATCTTGTGTTATTCCCATGCACCGAGCCAAATTCTTTTTGCCTAAAAAAAATGCAAAAGTATGATTTATATTATATAATTGAAGTTAAGGAGTATGTATATATCTTAAAAAATATAAATATAATTATAGACTGTCTATGTGCAAGGAGAATGTATATGTACATATCTTAAAAAATACAAACACAATCATAGATTGTTTACGTGAATCCCAATAGTTCTACTTGTATCACATCAATTTGGTGGTATCGCATAGATTTTTGAAATTGTAAGCAATCAAGCATCAACTGAATAAATGGGATGACTATTACCTCGACAGAAATCCTAATAACAGTAAGGATTGGAGGGTTGATGAAGGCTTCCTACTATGCTAATGTGTTGTCTGCAAAAGAAAGCATTTGCATGGATTAAAAAGGATAAAACATCTGGAAGATATGCCAAAGCGAGAGAAGAAGACAAAAGCAGATGCACGCCTCGCACTTGTAGCCTAAGTTGGAGAAGAAGATATCCCGAAGGAAGCTAAGCTCAATGTCGAAGCCCTTGTCACTAGAGGGAGCAATAGTGTGTCATCGAATAGATCAGCAGCTACTGGCACTAGGGTTTTTGTTAGGCCTGTATGAAACTGATAAAAGAAAGGAATGATAGCACAAAGATGATCTAAGAAGGAACATGATAAATTTCACATACCACAAAAATAATCTAAAGAAGACACTGCAATTTATAGTGGTTCGGTAAACACACCTACTCCACTCTCCAAGTCAATGCCTTGACTCGGGTTTTCACTAGTCAACTTAGAACTCAAGTTATAGTGGTACGATCTCAATCGTCTTCTGGATTACACAAACAGCTCCAGGTGGCAAGTGAAGCTTTCCACAAATCACAATGAAAGCTTTCTTCTTGAATTAGACAACCTCTAATTCAAGGTAAAATAAATAAAAATGAAATAAAGCTTACAACCAATTTAATAGTATGGAAGCATAAAGATGAAACTTTTAGTAAGATGGTCACAAAAATCCTCAATATATTACTTCTGATAGATGGACAGAGGATCACAAAGAACTCCTTGAGACAAATCTATACTTTTGAAAATATTCTCTCTAAATTAAATTTCTAATTGAAATTCATTGTCTATTTATAGCTTTTAACTTCCAATAGCGAAGAGAGATTTTCTCCACCATATTGCAACCAATTAGATTTTTCTCAACAACTTGTAACAACATAACAAACCAAAATCTCCAGGAGAGATTTTCTTCACCAAATCTGCAACCATTCTAATTTTTATCAGCAACCTGTAACAACTTAACAAATAAAATCTACTAAGAGAGATTTTCTCCACTAAATTCGCAACCAATCGGATTTTTCTCGATAACCTATAACAACCCAGGACAACTCCTCAAACTAGCCATGTAATCATCCAATCACCTATCCATTGATCTTGTGAAACAAATTATTAAACTTTCAATCCAAAAACTATTAAAGTTTCAACCCAAAATAGTTGAAGTTTGAAACTAAATTAGTTGAAATTGCAAATCAAAACTGCTGAAGTTTCAAAGCAAAACCTCAACAGATTTATAACGCAATTCAATGCTAACTTGTTACAACCATTCATCACGAATCAAATACAAGCAACACCTTTCTAGCATTAAATTCTTAACTTATCTATCATCAAAATAGTATAAGTCAACAATTTCAACAAATAGTGACAAGGGAGAAAGGCTAGAGAGGACAGACAGACAACGACAAGGTATAAACAGATGAAGAGGGACAGCAAACGACTCCAGCCAAAAAGACATCATAGGCTAAGGAGGACAAAGACAAAATGCGGCTAGGGTTGCTAGCAAAGAAGTGTTGTATATGGGGTATAATATTTTATTTAAATATGAAAATCAAGTTTGGGCTCACAGTTCTCGGGTTCCCCCTAACTCGAAACCAAATAGATCTAAAATCGGTCTCAGGTTCGAGCTGAAAGAATGACAATTTTTAACACTGTTGCAACTCGAGTTTAGGCCCAACCCAAACCAAGTTGCAGCCCTAGTTTTACCCAATCAAAAACGAGTTGAGTCAAGGCTGAGTCACGGGTCAACCCGCCCTAATCCCACTAACAGGCTAAGGTAAAGCAAAAGGATGTAGGAGTGCAACTTGGTACAAAGGCCAAAGTTGCTCAACCTAACCCGGCGGAAAAACTAGTTTTTTGTTCCATTTTTAAGTAAAATTAGACCTACATCAACCAGATACCAAAATCCACCCAATTGCTCCCATATAAATAATAATATGTAATTTTTTCTCCTAGCCCTATACGCTTTATAGTAAAATAATGATGTTATATAATTTCATAATATCATGAAAATTTTTTAAACAAAAAATACATCCAAGTGATTTTCTAAATTTATAAATGTGTTATACTTCTTTAAAAAATAATGATGTACACTGTAACTTTTATTAACATGATTTTTTGTATTTTTTAAAAAATGAGTAGTATTAAATATATTAGTGAATCAAGATTTTTTGTCAATCATATGGTCCCGGATCATTTTAACAATTTACTTTGATAGGATGAGAAGTATTAAGTTAGCTTTGATATATACATATATAGAGAAATATTCAGGTGCAACTTTACTGTACCAAAATTACGGTGCAATTACCTCAAAATGGGCCCATACGATCATAAAATTATAATCTACTTCACTCATTGTATTCAAAATTATATATTCTATTACCATACCAATCTTCATTCCAATCGAATATGTGTATGAACTTCATCTAAAAATGGTACAAATTCAAGGTAATAAAATAGTTTGATGTAAATAATAATTTTAAAGTTGTTTTTTCAATATATAATTATTTGTTATAAAATTTATATATAGATAAATGATTGTATAAAGTATCGATACATATAAGTACATATGAGGCCCATTGTGGGCCAAATGCACTATTAATTATGATATAAGCAAATTCACAGGAAAGGTTCTTATATAACCTATCATGTACAGATGGACTACATTATAATTATGGTATGGCTAATAATGCAGCTTTGTTCTCTCTACCCAAATATAGTCATCTCCTTTCTTTGAAATTTTGAAGCGAAAAAATGTAGGTTATGTTAGTATTTTGCTAGTTTTTTGTCAAAAAGTAATCTAAATTTAAACTCAAAACCAAGACCGAAATTAATATCGACATAATCTGAAATTAGATTCTAAAATTAAGGATATGGATAAAATTCACCTAAATTTCCTGAGCTTAAAATTATGATTTGCCAAAATCGAGTGTAACCTCTGACTCATGTTGCACCCTTAAATGGATTCTAAAATTTGAATGTTGCCCAGTAGCCCATGGGCTATATCGGACCTGTTAATGATGGGCACACACTTGTAGGCCAGCCTATTCGCAACCCGATGATAGAGCTGCAAATAACACAGGCCTAAGAAGGCCCCGCCCAAAAGGACCCACCAAAACTTCTCGCGCACGATATAATTGACAAGAAAAAAGAATAAGAGAGAATAATAATGATGATGATAATTCACATAAAGGTTGCACGATCTTAATTGACAGGGCCTGAAGGCAACCGATTCAAAATTACCGACATTTAAATTTTTTTAAAAAAATTCACGAAGCATTTTTCAATTTTCAAAATTTGGGGGGTCGTTGGACCTCTGAAGAGTGCCCCTTGGATAAACATGACGGGATCCAAGGGATTTTCTTTTAGTTCTTTATATTTACAACTTAACCTAAGTTTATATTGCAATTCTAGCTCCAAATATAAAAATATTACTAAATAAGTAGGTACAGAGGCATTGTTTTGGAAAATAGAAGATAAACTTCTCCTACAAGACTTAAAACTTAGACCTCGGCACCCCAGAAAAGGCTAGCCATACTAGTTGCGTAGCGGGGACGAGGTCCAAAGGATTTAGAAAAGATCATCTAATCACCATCTTCCCAGTCCATGCTAAGATTTAATTAGACCCAAAACCTTGAATTTAGACCTGCTGCATCTTCATGGGCACCAATTCATTTGTCTGGTTGTTTCCTTGTCTTCCTTCCTTTTCTTCATTACACAATATGGTGGAGAGTTTTTGAGAGTTAACGCAACAAACAACATCTGCTTCCTTTCCCCACAGCAGTAGGTACAGTCCAATTATGACCACAACGCCTCCAATAATGCTGAAAATATACCAAGAAAAAGATCAATCCTTATTGGTGGAGAATATAACCTGCCATACTCTTATTTAATAGCCAATTTTTGAAAATGAATTTAGCTAATGAATCATATGGTGAATTTTTTGCATATAGGTCCCATACGTTTATAAATTTGCACATTTGACGTTATGTTCAGTACTTGCAGCAAACTACTCAAGAGTTTTAAAAATATGCAATATTGGTCTTTCCAGTTATAACGTGAAGCACCGACATGACACTGTTTACTTTTGCATATTGGTGCCTCCCTAATGGATAGTATGTGATTTCGTTCTCTCCCATAGATAGATGAGAACTTGTTGTATCCCTTGAGTTTGATTGAAATATATAAAATGAGATGTAATTTACACTATCGATAAAAAAAAACATATGTGTTTTAACTTTTTTTTAGAGAACTTACTTTCCGACATGGAGTTTTTCTCCCAGAACAAAATAGGCTGAAACTACAACGAATATTGTTGTGAGGGGACTGAACATTGAAATAAAAACTGGTCCCTTTGCTTTTGCACACCACAACATTATAAATACCGTCAAACCCGTGACAACAATACCCTGCAAAAAAATGAAAAAAATTAGCCAAGAAATCAGATTCCTGTCATGATTGCTAATAATATGATCAAGGATTGAGATAATGGAATTAACTTATCCGCCGTTTACTTCAGTGACAACTGAATTAGCACATATCGTCGTCTAATTAGCCCAATCCAACAAAGTAAATTATGACTTACATATGATATTGCACTCGTTAGATTGGGTCTAAGTCCTACATCCACAGAATGTTGCCAATGATTCTCACCGGCAGGTTACCGGAGGAAAATTATCTTCTTCAATAATAATTTAC
Source organism: Annona squamosa (assembly GCA_035584095.1). NCBI lineage: Eukaryota > Viridiplantae > Streptophyta > Magnoliopsida > Magnoliales > Annonaceae > Annona > Annona squamosa. Next base: position 36,941,009 of record JAXCLR010000001.1, on the reverse strand, counting down.
AATCAAAAAATTAAAAAGGATCAATAGCAACGATTTACCTCCATTGCAATAGCCCAGATTTGTCGTAGCCTTGTAGGGCAGCCTCGTACCAACTTTTAAAAAAGGTGGTAATTTTTTTAAAAAAATTGAACAGTGATTTCATATGACAATGATAATAATTAAGAATAAAAAGAATAAAAATAAAATATACAGATTAATTATATAGAAATATGAAAGTGCAGTGATGTCATATGACAAGGGTAGTAATTAAGAATAAAAAGAATAAAAATAAAATATACAGATTAATTATATAGACATGTGAAAGTACACTGATGTCATATGACAAGGGAAATAATTAAGAATAAAAGAATAAAAATAAAATATACAGATTAATTATATAGAGATGTGAAAGTACAGCGATGTCATATGACAAGAGTAATAATTAAGAATAAAAATAAAATATGCAGATTAATTGTATAGAAATGCGAAAGTACAATTGGAATATAAGTGCAATAATATAAAAATTAGGGTATTTAGAAGTTAAAACTAAGAATCATATCAAAAGGTGTGCTGTAAAAGGTGGATTTTTTTTTTTTGTTTCTAATCCTATGCACTTGGTGCATGGAGCTTCCATATACTCCGGTGCATTAAAATTTTCTTTTATTTTTTTGAAAATCTTTTACAAAACTACTAACTTAAGTGCATTTAATCTATAGGCCAATTTTTACCATTGTTTGGGATTTGTATATTTTTTATTTTTTTAAATCACATTTTAAAGTCGATTTTAAACAATTAAAATATCTTTATTTTAAAATATTAAAAATATATAAATCTTCAAAAAGAATAAAAGCTAATACCTATGTTAAATATATTTAGATTAATAATTTTTATAAAAATTTTCAAAAAATTATAAAAAATGGTTTTTGCAAATAAGTGCATTGAAGCTCTATGCACATGGATAACATAAAAGCGGCCCTATGTAACCACTTTAAATTTTAAGTTTTTTATATTTGATGAAAAAATTAATTAATTCATTATATTTAGCATCATTATTTGTTTATTTAGAAGGCCGAGTTTCGTCCAAATCAAATATACATACGTGCCACATTTGCTCAAAAATTGGTATATTAATGTGTAAATTCGGAAATATGATTAGATCAATTCATTTATATATTAGAATATAATAATATTTTATAGAATCATTTATCAACATAGAAATGATATTTTAAATGGTTTAAATGTTAAAAAATATAATTTAAAGATGATATTTAATATTAAATTTTTTTATTATATTCATTTTATACATTGGTAGATGAGTCCTGTGTAGAATGATATAAGACAACTAAAAGGGTTTATAAAATACTATAAATAATACTAAATGCAATAGATTGAATGGAGTAATTTGTTTTTTATCAATTATCAATACGATCACAATGGAAAGGATTTCATATAAGTATCCCCGTCCAACTATTTATTTTGCAAAAACGCTATTTGCAAATGACCCTTCATGAGGTATGATGCTGGGCCAAACATCATGAGTACGTATGAAATTGGAGCTGCAAAGTTCAGTCATACAGGGCTAAACCATGGCATGGGTACATATGAACTTTAACTTATCTTTTGAATGTAAGTAAGTGAATAAAAATCCATCCCTTGCTAGGTACATATTTACCTTCGAAATAATTTCAATTTTAATCATTTTTCACATCTTTTCCTACAATTATTATATTTATTTATCTTTATTATTTTTACCCTCAACCATTACCCTATGATATTATGTTCCTCTTTTAGTTTTTCTAAAATTTTTAGAACAATTTTTTTTTTCACATCTTATTGAGAGCCCATTTATAATGAGTAAATTAAGCTCACCGAATAGAGGGTACTCCAGAGGTCAATATTGAAACTAATACTCCAAGCCTTGGGTATGTGTGCTACAGATGCGGAGAAAACAGCTGATTGTGCGCTACCAATAAAGTTAATCCATGTGGTTAGTGACAGTTGTGCTGGATACCTCTTCAATGTCAGTGCCTGCAAATTAATTAACACCATCCCTTAATTAAAATTTAGATAATATAATCCCTTGACCATTCGCTCTCATTTACTATTCAACAATCATGAGAGGGAGAAGGAGAGAGAAACCTGCATTATGTACCACAAGGAGAAAAATATGCAGCATAATACTGTAAGAATAGAACCCTTTATCCAGTCTTCATGGGCACCGTTACTTTTTGGTATATGAATGAGAGCACGTCCTATGCTCTTTATAGCTGTTCCCTTGTACAGTGTCATGGTTGTCAAGCCAGCCAATGAAACTAGAGTCCCAACAATCTTTGCCAAGCCTCGTGCGGTTCTAATATCCAGACTTTCTAATCTGAAAAAACATGCCATGGATGAAAAATCATAAATAATATTTCGACTTCCACAAAGTACTATGCATAGTTTTCAAATTAAAGCCACTAATTAAGAACTTTTGCCACCTATGGATTGAAATATGATTCTATTAACCATCATTATAACAAATGTTAATAAATGTAGCCATTTTTTTGGTTAAATTAAAATTGATTAAGTATACATTAATTTGGTCTTAAATACTTAACTGTATAAGGATGGTGGCATGAGGACAGATTTGGCCAATTCTTATATTGCTTGCAATCTGAAATCATATTACTTTTTTTCTTTTTTTGAAATATATCATATTAATTGTCTGTGAGATTGTGCAAAAGGTTCAGGATTTCCAACCTAAATTGGGGCAGTAGCCTCCATCCAAAGTAAAAAAAATATGTATCATATTATTTGCGACCAATTTTCATTTGGTTGCAAAAAATTGGCAGTTGCCTCTTTTGGTTTTCTTTGCCCATTTTATTCTTTTTTTAAAATTCAAACTAAAATACTTAGTAATTGAATTTTAAAAAATTTTCGAATTTCACGAAGAAAAAGATATGATTGGGGCCACATATGGATAAAAAAGTTAAAGAAAAAATAAAAAATGGGCTTGAGAGTAAGATGAAAATTTTAAAGAAGGCCGCAACTTGAGAGAGAGAGGCTTCCAACTCCTCATTGGAACCTTAGTGGGAACTCCGGAACTCCTCCAAAAATTATATTTTCAGTTGATTTTTTTAACATAAATCATACATTAAATTTAAAGTATTATTTAGACCATTAATAATAAAATTCATACAAATCAGGTAATAAAATGATATTAAATAAATAAAAACTATAAAGAATATATATTTATCCAATAAAAAATGACATTAAATAATTCTAGTAGCATCTAAAAACTTTTTTTCACTTATCTAGTTAAAATAAATATATAATATTTAGTTCATCAATATATATATATAATGTTTCATATTATATAAATTATATTAGAGAAATGATCCTGTTAACCTAGACAAAATAAATGTTTTACTTAATCCATTTCAAAAAATTCATTAAAACACTTTTTTTTGCTTTTTTTCTTCATACACTTATTTATCTAAATGTATTTAACATATAAACAGAGTTTTACCATTTTTGGATTTGTGTCTATATATATTTTTTATATTTTTAATTGGAAGTATATTTCAAATACATGTATATACATATGTATATCTAAAATGTCAAAAATATATATAAGTATACACATATCCAAAAATGATAAAACTTAGTTTATACATTAAATATACTTAGATAAACAAGTAAATGAATAAAAAAGTTTAAAAAAAAAGAGTTTTAAATGAGTATTTTTGAGGTGGGACTAATATGAAAATTTGTCATTATTTTATACGTGCTATTTATATCTAAAACTTCAACTACCATTGAAATTCTTCAATTCATTTTATTAATTAATATAAGATGATTTTTATGATTTGCATTACAGTTAAAATTATATTTTAAACCTAACGTATGGTTTATTTTTCAAAACACATATTTTTCGGAGGAGTTCCAAGTTACCACTGAAGCCTCTCTCGCAAATTATCTGCTTCTTGTATGATATTGACATTTGACTTCTTTCAGTCAAATGCAAGTAAAGTTGAAATTTGGCGGCGAAAAGGCAACTTCAAATATAATAACAACGCCTGCGTAGTGCGTATGATGGCATAGCCTTCGCATTCAAAAACGAAATTTTCAGTCAAATCCAAGTGGATAAGTGCATTTGATTTTATCGAAGATTTCGTTTATCAATAGTCATAAGAAGGAAAATCTGAGATCTCACCTGAGCATCACTGCAATTAGAAACGTCATGGAAGCGATGGTGTTTGCCAGGCATGAAACGAAAGTTGGGGATGTGTATCTTATGCTCGCAAAAAACATGTTTGTTGCTAAGCTGACCCTGCAGATATTATATTAGCATTACCAAGATTATATGTTAAATTCTATTGAACTCCATTAGGTACACATGTGATCGTGGAGATACGCTCTTAGTATGACTAGGTTATTTGTAAATTTTTAAGTTGATGTTCAATGCAAAATTTAATTTATTCATTGCATTTAACATAATTTGTTTAACTAGAAAATCAAGTTTCATCCAAATCAAATGTATGTATAGGCCATATTTGTTCAAAAATAAGTATTTTTATGTGTAAATTAGAAAAAAATGCTTAGAGTCATTCATATATATATTAAATATAATAATATTCTATAAAATAATTTATGTATATAATAGTGATATTTTAGACAGTTCAGATGTTGAGAATACAATCTAAAATATTTCATAATAAATTATTTTATTATGTTGATTGTACACATTTATAGATGAGCCTATATATAGGAATATTAAACAAATAAAAGAGTAATGTTAAATAAAATAGATGGAGGGAATTTTTATTGACTATTAAGGTATTGAAAACAAAAGGAGTTACATAAAAGTATATCTTATATATATAAGAAAATATTCAACCGCATTTAGACAACATAATTATGGTGCAGTCCACTGCAGAATGGGGTCCATTTGATCATGAAATTAATGTCTACCCCATTTATTGTATTTAAAATTATTTACTTCAATATTATACCATTTTTCATTCAAATCAAAACATGTGTATAGGCACATCTTAAAATGGTACAAAATTAATGTAATAAAATAATTTAGCATAAATATCAATTTTTAGATGAAAGCTACCATCTTTCTTAATGAGATAGGAGTAGTTAGTCACCCTTGATGAATAGATGGGAACCTGTGGTCTCCCTTGAAATAGGTGGAGCTTGTAGCCTTAGCGTAAATGAGTTTGATATGTGTATAAGATGTCACGATGTATAATACCGGGTAGCAATTCTGTCCAGGCACCTATGGGTAGACCCAGTGGGAACCATAATTAGGGTAGCTTTTGGTTCTTAAGAACCTACTCGTAGGGTTAGTTTGGTTCCACTCACAAAATATCCGTTCGAAATTTGGGTAGGGTCGGTTTGAGGGTTCAGGTACCCGGAATCGACCCGAATTTCAAATAGCCTATGCCATTTTATAGAACTTGTCAAGTTATTTTTTACACAGCTGATCATATAGCTTATTATTTCGCTCGCCCTTATCATATCAGAGCTAAATTGCCCAAATCCCCCAAAATGCCCTAATTGCTCCTGCTCTCTCGATCCCTCTCTCTCAAAGTTGAAACCATAACTCCAGACTTAGGGCCACGCCACAGCGTCCAGCCTTCATCTCTCCCTCTCCCCTTCTGGCAGCCACACTTCACCGGTCAATCGGTAACCAGTCATTCTCGATCCCTCTCTCAGTCTCTCACCATCTTTTCCTTCTAATCAATTTTGGCATCACTTTCTGCCTCTCTCCCATAAGCTCTCTCTCTCTCTCTCTCTCTTCATTTTTCTTCTAGACATCTTCCATTCCTGATTTCTGACTCCAGAATTGATCTCTTTCTCAAGCTCTTTTTCTCTCTCTCGTCAATTTTTTCTCAAGCTACCTCTATCCTTGATCTTTGCACTTTGTCTACAACCAAGCTTTGCCTCTTTGAGCTATTGGCTTCAAGGTAACACCCTATTTCCCCCCTCTCTTGGCTTCTTGATCTTCTTTTTACATGACCGCATCTCATCCTTTCGATTTCCTCCACCTCGCACTGTCTTCTTCGAATCGACCTATGTTGCAGGCTTGCAACCTCAAAGCTTCATCTTCCCCATTTGCCTCTTCAAGCTACATCAAGGTGAGAAATATAAGCCTTGGTTTTCCTCTAGTTTTATTATTTTTATCTCTGCCTTGGCTATTGTTGACGAGTATATAGGATGGTGCTTAGTGATAATTTCAAGCTTTTTTACAGGCATTGAAGGGACTATTGTCAATTAGCAATCAGACCAAGGGACCTATTTCTTTTTCCTTTTTGAGGTAAAAAAATTACTACTTGTATTAGAAATTTTTGTGAATGCTAAATTCATTTTGCAAGATACATTTGCAGATGTAAATCGTTATATGTGTTAATTAATGTTATGATTTGTTATTTTAGGATTGGCTATATAATATTAGGTATGGAAGATAGTAGTAGTATGAATAATTGTGTTGGTATAGATATGGATGATAATATGAACAACACAATTAATGCAATAGACAACTTAGAGGTTAAGAATGAGGATAAGAATGTGGTAAAGAGGGATGCAATGGGAGAAGTAGGTGTGAATGAGAAATCTTTAAATGATGAGAAAACTACAACTGCTATTGTAAAATGCAAAGTTGAATATAAGGTTTGTTCTAGTGTATGACAAAGCTTCACTAAAACAATTAAGCAAGTTACAAAGAATGATAAGAAAGAGGAGAAACAGGAAGTAATATATAATCATTGCAAAAAGTTCTTGGCCTATTCAAGTAAAAATGACACTAGATCAATGAGAAAACATCCAGATAAATGCACAAGTTATAATCGCGGGTGGGGTGAAAAAAGCAAAAATTGTTAAGTCTATCATCTCCTAAAGACACTTTAAACACCCAAGATGGTAGCTTAGTTGCATGGTAGTTTGACCAAAATGCAAATAGAAGAGGCTTTGTTGAAATGATAATAATTGATGACCTGTTGTTTAAGTTGGTTGGGTGTGAGGGTTTTCGTAGATATATTGCTAAAATTCTACCGCTTGTGAAATTTGTGTCAAGAAGAACACCAGCTAAAGAATAACAATAGCTTTGGTGAATTTGAAAAACTAAGTTAATGAGTTTTTTTTCATGACCAAGTATATAAAGTGTGTTTAACTAAATATATATGAACATCCATTGCTAATGAAGGCTACTTATATGTCACTGCACAATTTATAGATAACAAATGTAAGTTAAATAAGAAAGTTATTAACTTCTGTTTGTGTCCACCTCCACACATTGGTGAATGCATAACTAATGTTGTTTTTTATTGCTTGATGAAATGGAACCTCAATGGAATTTATACTATAACTAGGGACAATGCATCTACTAATGATATTGCTGCTAGAAAACTGAAAGAAAGTTTAAGGAAAAAGGGTTTTACTTAGTGGGGATGGATCCACATTTCATGTTAGGTATGCAATGCATATTCTTAACCTAATTGTACAAGATGGAATAGATGAGGTTCAAGACTCCATCAACCATATTAGAAATGTGATTAAACATGTAAGGACTTTATCTGCTAGAAAAGATATATTTGAGAAGTATTGTCAAAAAGTGGGAATTAAAGAAAAAGGTGGTTTGTGTTTAGATGTTCCCACTAGATGGAATTTGACATATTTCATGTTCACTAGTGATTTAAAATTTAGAGCTGCATTGGATAAATTGGATGAAAAAGATGAAGTTGTTGTTAAGGAAAGACCTCCAACACTATTTGATTGGGATAATGCAAAAGTTTTGTGTACATTTTTTAATAAATTTTATGAGATTACAAAGATTTTGTTTGGTACATCCTCTGTGACTTCCTCAATGCTTTTACTTTATTATATGAGATTGAAGAACTTTTACTCATAAGTTTAACATCAGATAATTTTCTCCTTCAAGACACAAGTAAAAGAATGAGAGACAAATTTAATAAATATTGGGGAAGTTTAAAAAAATTAATACCATCTTGTTAATAGCAAATGCTTTAGATCCATGGTACAAGCTTAGATTTATAAGCTACTTCTGTGCAAAGTTATTTGATAAAAGTAAATTTATTGAAGCCACTCAAGTGGTCACATCTGAATTGCATAAAATGTTCAAGTTTTATGAATCCTGTTCTACTCCACCTACAGCTTCAAATGTGGTAGGAGAGTGTAGCTTCAAGTTTTTGTGAATTTTGTGAAGAGAATGATGAGCAATGGTCAAAAACAGAACTTGATATGTATCTTCAAGAACCTGGATTATTGATGTTTTAGAGTGGTGATCAGCTAATCAATCCAGATTTAAAGTAGTCTTTGGTTGCCAGTGGCATATTTACTATTCTTGTTTCCATTATGACATTGGAATCTGGTTCTAGTATTGGTAGATAAGTTCTTGATACATATAGAAATTCTCTATCTGTAAAAACTATAGAATCATTAATATATTCTCAAGATTGGCTAAGATCAAGCCCCAAACCATCTGACATGGAAGAAGTGTCTGAAGAATTTTCCCATGTAGCTCCAGTAACAGTTTGAATATTGTAACATTAAGTAATATTTTACATTTTTTTCTTTTCTTTTTTCATATGTTAAATATATCTCAAAGGTAATAAGTTCAATAACAAAGTTTGTATGATAAATTATCATTAATACCTATTTTTAATTGTTTTATAGAAAATACAAGTGTTTATTCAAGTGTTGTCGATGTTGTCACCATTCCTAATAAAGTTTTGTTAATAATTATTTCTAATTCTTTATTCCTTTGTATTTAAAAGTTCAAATGATTCTTACTGAATTCTACATTTTATATTTTCAGGGAAAATATATTCTACATGAAGGATGAAAGTTGATAGATAAGAAGATCTTTTTGAATTTTAATTTTATTGATATTTGAACTTTCATTTGAATTCATCAAATTTGTAATCTAATTTGAGTTGTATTTGTTTGCATAACTATGATGTTGAACTAGGATTTTCAAACTTGCGATCTTCTAAATTGTAATTTTATTGATTATTGTCAGATTTTTCAGACTTTTATTGCAACATATTGCTGCATATTATAGATTATTGTAGTGAATTAAGGCTTTGATTTTCAGATTTGAAATTATTACATGTTAAAGGTTACAAAGAGGTTGTTACTTGTATAAATTGCAATGCATCGCATGAAGCAAGTTGCACCAGTGTAACATATTGCATGGAAATACTGGTTGTATATTTGTAGGACAAGTTATATATTACAGATATGCAATTGCAATCTATTATAGATTGCACATAATATACTTTGTTACAATTTACATGGAGAAAATTATCAAAATACAACTATTGATTAGGTAGATAATGTGTGACTTTGGGAAACAATTTGGAATAGGAACCGGAACTGACCTGGGCTTGAAAAAATAAGGTAGGAACCGACTCGACTCAAAATAGTGTAGGGTAGAGTTTATCTAAAATAGGGTAAGGGTAGGTTTCACTACTATCTGGTCCTACCCGGACCAAGCTACACCCCTAGTATATATTAATAAAAAATATCACCTTTAAAATCATATTTTTAACATCTAAACCATCTAAAATATTATTATTATATGGAGAAATGATTATATACAATATTATTGTATTCTAATATATGTGGTTTTTTTTTGCTACAGATTACACCATAATTATGATGCTATCTAACTACATTGGATGAGTTCCGATATATATATATACACACACATACACACACACACACACACATACACATATATATATCCGCTTTTATGTAATGAGGTACAAAGAAGTGATTCATGTAATACTGACTATTTTAAGATGTTAATGATTGATGCGAAATCTAATCCCTTTATTATATTCATTATCGTTTATTTAGTTAAGAGACCAAATTTCATCGAAATCAAATATGTGTATAAGTCACATTTACTTTTAAATAGATATATTTATGTGTAAATTAAGAAAATATTTAGATCTATTTGTATATATTTATAATGTTATAATATTTTGTAAATCATTTATCCATATAGTAGTTGTGCTTTTAGATGGTTAAGATGTTGAAAAATATTAATTGAAAATTATTTTGTTGTATTAATTTTACACATTTATATATGGGGCTCGTATATAGTGATACTAAACAAATGAGAGAGTCTCCATGATAATATACATATGATGTTAAATATAATAACTATAGTGAATTTTTTGTAAATTATCAAAACATTAAAAATGAAGGAAGTTGCATAGAAGAATGGTTTCGTAGAAGTAAATCCCTAAATATATGGACAATATTCAAATGCAATTACACTAGACCATAATTATAGTGCAATCTGTTGCAAAACGAGGCTTTCTTGATCATGAAATTAACATATACCTTATTTATTATATTTAGTATTATTTACTTTAATAACATACTAATTTTCTTCAAAATCAATCGTGTGTATAAGCCTCATCTTAAAATGATATGAAATAAATGTAATAAAATAGTATAATGTAAATATCAATTTTAAATTTCTATTTTCAACGTTAAACCATCTAAAATATAATTTTGTATAAATAAATGATTATATAATGTATTATTATATTTTAATACAAGTGAGGCCTATTTTGCAATGATTTGCACCATAATTAAGGTGCAATCTGCCTCTGAATGAAGTTTTCTATATGCATGAATACATTTTGATCATTGTGAGTCTAATTCGGAAAACTCAAACACCATAACCTTATTCATAAATTGAAAATTAAAAAATTTTAAATAAAATCAGTGAAATGCAAACCGGATTGGTTTTCCAACCAAGTGGCTGGTCGATTCCTGTTTATGTTGGTCTCATTGATCCATTTTTTTAGTTTAATTAGTTCATATTAGTTAACTAAAACAAATACAAGCAGCCCCTGACAGTACTAGCCAGTCTAATCCGGTTTTAATAACATCAAATAAAATTGGACAGCAAGTGGTTGATGCAAGTATAGGTGTGTGAAGGGTGTATAAGATTGAATGTCTAAGATTCGAAATTTAGTAGAAGCACTTGCCTAGGGTTTCTAAGTAGCAAAGAGATAACATGATCAAAGTAAAAGAAGAATTGGGCATATACCCAACGACCTACCCTAGCGTTTCTAAGTAGCAAAATGTTAGCCCCAACTCCTTTGCAGAAGGCATCAACAAACCACGAGCTTCCCACGAATATGAAAATATTCACTATTAATACCAGTTTTCTATAAAATACTGTAATTTCGGCAAGAGATAATGCATAGAACAAGCTCTTTCATGTATTTGTTGTGTAGAATTACGTAGCATCTTTGAAATTTGGCAAAGTAATTGGACCCAGTTCCAATATTAGTCAAATTATGTCGTCATATTGGCAAAACCCTTATAAACTTCTGATTTTTATATCATATCTTCAGAAGGCCTGATCCGGTTTTAATTCCAGCATATAGACTTATTGGGCAAAACTCAACGACTTGGATATATTTTTAAGTTGTGTTGGATTACGTAGCATTTTTACAGTTTGGCGAACTAATGGACATAGTCCGAATATTGGTTAAATTATCGTATTACAAAAATCGCCTATAAGATTCTTTCGAGAAAAAAAAATCGCCTATAAGCAACATAAAAAAAATCGCCTATAAACTTTCTCATTTTTATTTCATCTTTTCAGCTGAGTTTGAGCAGTACTGAGTTATGTTTCGTCGTGTATATATATATATATATACTGAGTTTTTCTTTTTCTTTTTCTTTTGTTTTTGAAAAAAAAGTACTGAGTGATGCATATATGATTGCTGCTAGAATTTTGCACAAATGAATAAGAGTTTCTTAATTAGCAGTGTAGCCAAGGAAAGGTCACCAAAAAACACTTGTTTTTTCCGGAACAACTAGTGGTTTATTTCAATTAATTATATAATTAGATTTACCGATTTAATGCTTACCAGATAAGGGAGAGCAAGCAAATCTCTAGAAACAGTGCAATCGTAAGCTTTGGCCTTTTTTTCCTGCATCCATAAATCGCAAGACAGTAATGTTGTTAGGAAGTTGTGAATGGACGCTAGGAGTAATAATAATACCGAGAGCCAAATAGTTGTTTATTCTTCTATGTTCTAAATAATCTCTATAATATACGATTTTATATGCATGTCACATAAAATTTTTATTGTTTTACATATGTCTGTTATTTCCATAATTGCACAAAATATTTTATAATACTCTCGACGCATGTTCCATATATGTTCAATGCCCGTGTATATGAATCTTCCAAAAAAAAAAAAAGTCCGTGTAGATGTATGATCTTTTGTTTTTAAAAGTATTTTTCCACATATAAATTATTTATCAGATTTATCCATAGTACAGTTTTTATTTATTATTCCAAACATCATATATATATATATTAAAACTCTTAAATTCCATATAAATGTTAGATATATTTTATTGAAAAATTAGTAGTTAAACATTCGCTTTCAAAAAAGATGGTAAGTTTTTTTAAAAGAATAAGTTTCCAATGAAAATTTTTTAGTAGCATGATGAAACAAGTTGGGTTGAAGAAAATAAATAATTTAAATTTGGAAAGGAAAAGTTCTACTTGAAGTCTCCTTGCAACTTGGCTGTACTGAATCATTGAACATTATATTTATATGTATATGTATAAAAAATAGTTGGAGTATATTTGACTTGATAAACACACTCTGTAGTCTGTGAGAGATCGCCTCTTAAGAAAATAAGCAAAAGGCAGCATGAAGACACCCCAGAGAGAGAGACATTCTTAAGAAAAAGGCAGCATGAAGACACTCCAGAGAGAGAGAGAGAGAGAGAGAGAGAGCACTTCTCAAGAAAATAAGCAAAAGGCAGCATGAAGACACCCCCTACAAAATGTCTGTACGTGGTGTAGACGAAAGGATTCATGCCATGGTTGAAAGAGGCTTTTGCTAAGAAGAATTGGAACGTGAAGCCGACTTGAATCAAAACCATGAAAAAGTGAGGCTTGAACTTCCTACAAAATATTATGGCACCCATCCCACCCGGAGCTACAAACCATGTAATGGTTGTTGCTCCAAACCTACATGCATTCACAAGGAAAAGAAGGCCACTAAACACTTATACATACACAGACAAGGATTATAGGTGTTATAGTACCCCTCCACCCACAAATGCATGTTGTCAGATATATTTCTCCTCTTACTTAAATTCCGCACTTCAACATGGATTTAAAAGCCAAAATAGAACGCTAAGACAAGCTAACGGCAATAGCATGCATGTCCGTCTTTGGTTCGAATTTCACGCCATGCATTTCATGCATGACACATCAGGTGCACTGCATAGGTGACACTGTGTATGGTGATGTTAGTTCTTAGCTATTTGTATGAGCATTTGCCACTGTCCATCAAGTTGAGATGTGAATGGATCGTTTTCGACATACTTGATTGCTAACAACTTACAAGCAAGGAGTTTGATATTAACGTGTGTATAAGTGAAATTCTGATTTCATTTTGGGTTGTAGTCAACCTCCATTCACATAAAAAAATTACATGAACTGCAGCAAAAATAATAAAATAAATTTGGCTTCATTCATATGGATTATTTTTTAACTGCAAATACTTAATTGCTAATAAAATGAAAATATTTTTTAAAATTACATCAGCTGCAGAAAAAATTGATTTTAATAAGTTGTTTAGCTTTGGTTACAACATTAACAAAGTTTTTTTTTCTTTGTTAGATGGAGGCAAATGCTCCAGTCTGAGTTTGAAGGTCAAACTTAATTTTTACTCACGCAAACACTCTAGTCATCTTGACATTAACAATTTGTATGAGACATTAACAGAATTTCGATGCAAGTAAATATCAACTTCAAATGCAGCAAAATTTAAGTTTGGTTGCAATAAGGTAACAACATATAAGAAATTTTGTTGTAGTCGAAGAAAAGATTCAAAAGAAACTATTTTCTAAAATAATAATAATAATAAAATAGGCACTATGATGTTTCTATTAACTTCCTTAATCATTTTCTGATATTAAAAGTAGGTGCCTCATTAAAAAACCATTTCATCCCATTTAGGTAGAATAGGACGAAATGGAAAAAAAAAAAAAAGTGAATGTATATTTCGTTAAATGATAAAATGCCATTACGTAAATGTTTGTTGACGCACCCTAGTGGTTCATCAATCCCTATCATTTGCTCACCAAAATGTTTAACTTAGCTAAACAATAGGCTGCTAATAAGAACCTAAGTGAGTATGGGTGAGCACCGGCCTCAATAGTTTTGATGATAGGGGTTTTATTTATATTATCAATATCCCTACATTGGATGGGATTACCTGATCGTTATTGACAAAACTTACAGGCACCAATGAGTCAACCTCCAGAACCACATTTGTTATTCCCATCATACTAATCCACTTCAATGCCAAAGTTAATGCCATGACCTCCATTCGCACCACTTCCATCATTCCCATTCCAGACCAACAGCTGGCAGCAACAAACAACCCAGCACTATCATTCAATCTTCTTTTTCCTTCGTTAGGGTTTTTCCTATCTTACAGATCTTTAATAAAGCGACATCGCTTAGGTAAAGTGCTCCAATAATCCAATCACCACTCCAGCACTTCATTAATAAGTTACGGTTGAAAAAAAAAATCCGCAGATTTTTTCTTAATATTTTTATACAACGTAATATTCTATTCATAACCACACATCTGAAAGAAAATTTTTTATAAACCCTCACCTCAAGAAAAAAATTGTAAAACTTCCAAATCAGGGTAACTATTTTGTAAAATTCTTCCCATAAATGAAAGAGGATTCGAATGTCAGCCGTTCCCATATGCAGCCAGGGCGCTGTGGCAAGTAACAGTAGACCTGTATTTGAGTAATTTTTAAATATACACATATAATTTTACCATAATTACATGTGTATATATTTACTTAGTTTCAGGAATTGCAAATAACTATAGCATAATTTTACTATAATAGCAAATATATTCTCGCCATCATAGGAATATCATGACGTCCATGTATTTGCAAATATATGAGTATGTTTATAAGTTGTCCAGTTTTATAATTTTTAAACATATAACTACATAGGTTTCAAATATTTGGAAATATACCCGTGGTGGGATGATGTTCGAATGGTTCCATGATAACGTTGATATATTTGCAACTACAATCAAATTATGCAAAGATTATTTATAATTACTGAAACTAAATAGGTATATATGCAATTAGGGTGGGTATTTGCTAAATATCCATTCAGTCTTAATATCTCTACCATTTATATCATGGGTAACCTGACCCATTCCGAACGCCTATGGAAACTCTTTTTTAAAAATCAACCTCAAAGCTAATTTTTTTTTATAATAAACCTTAATACTATTTTTGAAAATATCATCATGACAATACGCCTATAAAATTGGATGGCTTCCAAGTTGACAATTTCAATAAATTTAAATTAATAAAAAACCAAGTGAATTCTAAGATATTTTTATAGTTTTATAAATATATGATTACGAATAGCTTTATTATCAAGATACGTTGTAGTGAAACTAATGTTCCTATGTATGAAACGTAGATAGGAGCCTCTTCGATGGCATAGTTTTTTTTTTTTTTTTTTTTTCATTTCATTTCTTGTCTTCACAACTGGATTTAAGTGTGTGTATAGATAGATAGATAGATATATTTTCAATCTTTTTGACTCGGAGAAACTCTCTATGTTTGGGAGATAAACTCTCTATGTTTGAACCCTTTGTCAGCCGCATTAGATCAGCATATTTTGATTTTTATATCAAAATCCAACAAGTCACACCTGTTTAACATAATTTATTTTATTATATTGCCAAAAATTATTTTAATTAAAATTTTAGGTAAGTATACCAACTTAATATATAATTATGTGTAAATTACAAAAATATTTAAATCTATTTACAGGTGCATTAAAATGGTATAACAATTTGTAAAATCATTAATATATGTTAAAAGAATGTTTCAGACTATTTAGATGTTGAATTTACGATTCTATGCATCTTAGATAAGACCCATGCAAATTTATGATTTGGATGCAACTCGGTTTCTTTTTTTTTCTCTTTTTTTTTTTTTTTTACATGTTGAATGTCCGTTTCTAGTTAAATAAATTATTATAAACATAATGAGGGGTGAATTTTGTTTCATGGTCAAGGTGGCCAAAATGGTGAGAGTTCCCACAGCAATACCCAGTTATAAATGGGTTATAATCGAATGCCAGCAATATCCAAGCAACCCTTTACATTTTTATTTAAAAATGATTTTTTGAAAGAGATCCACACCATTTGTAATATTCGCCTATGTGTGCTTGTTTTTTATAGCAAAAATCTCGTATATTAAAATCCTTCTTCTCATGTCTTTATTTTTAATTTTAATAGGCGTCTATTTACTCTCAAAAGGTGTCGAATTCCTAAAGCCTGTAAGTTTTCAATCAAAGTAATCTTTGACATCCTAAAGTAATAACCGTTGTTTTATTGGCTAAAGGAATACCTATTAATTATGAAGACTATCCATCATAAATGAATACTCTGCATTAAGACTACACGTTATTGAATAAATAAGATTTTTAACAAATTATTTAAATTTTGGATATTTTGAAATTTAAAAATATTGAAAATAATTTGTTGAAGGACATATTTAAATTTTGAATGATTAAAAATTTATAAAAATATTCAAAATTAATTGTACTTATATCTATGCATACAATATTATGAAATTTACTGTGCAAATCGTTAAAATAAAGTTCAACCTAACCAATTCCACGGTGAAATAGGGCGATGAGGTACTTAGGTTGAGCCTTAAAAATTTTACCCTAGTCTCATAGATCTCAAGGAAATCCTAAGAAAAATCTGGTTTGTGTGGTTGGGTTGATGCGAACCTAATTTATATCCGTACATAAGTTACATAAATTTTTTAATTGACGAAGCCCGCAATGTTACCAAGGTGGAGAGTATATAGCAAAATTTACTTTATATGTAGCCACAAAAAGATGTTAGCGTTTAAGAAGTCAAAAAAAGGGAGAAATTTTACGGGAAATTTTTTTTAAATGCTACGGTAATTATATGATATTATAGATGTAATAATTAAGAATACAATGAATAGAGTTGAATAGTAGGATAGTTGTACAGAATTATTTGAAAAGTAAAAGGAAAAGTTCCTAAACGCATTGGACAGATTTTGACAGTATTGACTGGATTTAATAGATTTGTTTCACCGAATTTTACTATGGCATTTTATGGGTCTTTAATTAAGACCTGCCACGCTTACTATGGTTTATGATTTCTAAAAAGCTTCCCCCATTCAAAATTCTACCACAAGGGTTTGGCAAATTAGAAAAAAATGTAGAAAAAAGTTGATGTAAATTTTTTTTAATAGATAAAGTAATCATTATGTAAGTTGACAGAGATAATAATTATGAGTAAAGTAAATAAAATTAAAAATAGATAAAATAATTGTATACAAATATATAAAAATAATATTTGTAAACTACAATAGTGGCATGAACAAAGACGTGGAAAGTTGCGAATAAAGTTTTAATTTTTTGTAGTGGTGATTACCAAACACACCCCGAAGTCGTGTTGGGTTTTCCCTTTTTACAGTAATTTGGATATGATTCATCAATAACCATTGCACCTCTCAAAAAAAAAGTTGATGCTACATTCTTTTGTTTAAGAAAAGAATAACAATCATCAATGGCTAGCACTGGTGGTTTGTTTTGAATTCAGGTTAGGTTGTTCTAAGAGCTTTGTTTCCCTGTTGATATTTAGGAATATGCTGTCTCCTCTGTTCATATTTGGAAGATTATTGTCTCATTCTGATATTTGGAAACCAAGAGTTAAATGTGTTATACCGACTGAGATGTAATGTAAAAAAAATATACCAATCAAAAGAAGAAAAGAACGACAACCCAACACAAATTAGGTGAAAAGAAATATTAATATTTAACACCACGGTTTATATTCCGACAATTATACTTTTGAGGCCATTGAAGCACGTTGCATACATGCACGAAATATATATTTATCAAATGCATTCCACGTAAGCGTTTTGGAAGTGTGACTATGACAATGATCTCTCGAAAGAGAGCATTCATGTGGTCTGTCCCACCGGTATCTAAAGCATTATTCATATTTTAGTTAAAATTAATACTATAACATAAAATTTTAATTATTGATATGTGTTTTGAGAATTAATATTATTATCTCATCAAAAAAAGAAATAAGTTTGTTAAAATATTTATTTTTGAATCGATATTATCTCTGTAATATTATACTATCCTAATTTTTCTCCAAGTATTTTTTATTCGTTTAAACATGATGTATGGATCTAATTTCTATTAGTAATTAATATTATTATAAAAATATGCATTTAACGGTCTAAATCTCATTTTTGTATGGCAATTATAAGGGATGATACGCCTATCTAATACATTTGATTTTTCGGATACTTATTTTAATATAAGAAAGATAACCAATAAATATTTAGGATGTTTCATTAAACAATAAAAAAGGGTGGCCCACGTCATTATTACATTCTATGATCCACATTGGATCATAAAAAATTGCAATTGTTGCCGGTGGGGATTTTTTACCATAAAAAATGTAGATGTTAAAAACAATTCATCCCGGGGAATCAAAGAGTCTAGTGCTCTTTGAAATTCCGGTTTAATGATCAGCGCGTTGTCAGCATCAATCTCTAACCTTATCGGAACGAGAACCACTGCATTCCCGTGATATACCGTTTCAGTCTTCTAGAGGCGTAACAGAAGCGTGGAGTTTTCTTCATTTAAGTACTTTTTGACCTTGAGAAGTGATCCCGGCAGACTGATCTAAGCAAATATCTCGCTTACTTTATTTCGAAAATAAATATACTTAAATAAATAAGTATATAAAGAAAAAGTAAAAAGTACTGTAAATAAATTTTTTGAAGTGAACTAAGTTGAGACATTTGCTTAACATGTATTAATAAGATAATTCCTTTTTAACTTTTTAGAAAAAATATTTTTACCTTCGCATGTTTGCGTTTTGAATTCTGAAACTAAATATTTTGGCTATGTGAATTGTCTAAAAAGTTCTCTGAAATTTATTGCGAAAACCGCATAACTGAACCATTCGAATACTAATGGTCAAAACAATTGACCAATGGCTTCTGTTCGCCAAAAGGCAAATCGTTTCCCAGAATATTTGATAAAATTTTTGAAGAAAAAGTTATGAGTGAAAATATTTTAAAATTGAAAAAGTGTTATAACATAATAAAGATAATGATAAAGAATAAATAAAAATAGATAAGAGAAAATTTGTGAAGAAATAATAAAAAATTAATACACTTGTGTATAAAGATGTGAAGAAATGATTGGAAAATTGAAAGGTTGTGGAAGGAAACAATTTTTTTATGATAAAAACATTTTTTTGAAACACATCTTAATATTTTCATTTACTTTTACTTTTTAAACAAAAAATTCTTCAATTAAATAAATATTTATGTGAAATTCCTTGAGCTCTAAACATTCAAATGGGCATTTTTAAATAGGCAGTATAAAGTAGACTATCATGTAATATAAAATAATACGATTCATTAATTTTCAAATAAATTAAAATTAAACATACAAAAATGACAAATAGGCTAAAAAATAATTTAGATATATTTTTTATCCTATTAAAATAATTCGATTGAAAATTACAGAAATATTTGAATGAATCAAAATAACGGCATGCACACTGATTTTCGTACACCATGGAGCACCGGATGGAGCAGGTTTTTTTTTGTTTTTCCTTTTTCTGAGGTCCAAGCTATTCTTGGTAATCCTTGCCATATATGCATGCAGAGGAGTGGGTTTTTTGATAATCCATGCTATTAACGTCTTAATCATTGCCGACTTCCATGCTGATGGCCTCGGAGTGTAGGTAGGCCTCATGGGGAGATGAGCATGGTGGTCCGGCACCAAAGTAGGAGCTTGATGTTGGCGAGGAGTCAAGCGGTGCTCTCTTGGAGGAAGAAGGGGAGGCATTAGGTTGCACCATGTGTTAGGAAAACAACCATTGATTAAATTCATAATCAAAACAGGATTTGTCTCATGCTAAAATTATTAAGAAATTAAAATCATAAACGGAAGCGTACCTAAATCCATGGATGCTATTAATCTTTGGCTTTAGGTCTTCCACGTTAATGCACCTAGGGTTTTAGGAGAAATCAGCTCCTCTTCTCTACTGATGGGATGACAGAAAAGAACCCTGACAGGATGCATAACCCGGAGACTACAACCTATTTTATAGGAAGCCTAGTTTCCTATTTCCAATTTAGCCCATCATAAAATTATAAATTAGAAACTAGGCTATATGGTTTCTACACATAGGAGATCCATACTTTATTAAATGATTTAAGCCCATAAAACCTTATAATATCACTTTTATAATTTGGACCATTAATTTATGATAGCACATATATATAAATAATATATGTATGTCCAAAATTCCAACAATCTCCCACTTGGACTACATGTATTTTATAATTATACATATGACCTTATGAGCTCAAAACTTTGTGTTATCATACTAAAATCATTTCCGAACAATCTTGTCCATTAATTATGCCAATATAGAATCAAGACGGCCTTTGTTACATTTATCGTAACTAGACCCATCCAAGATCACATATATCAAACATAACTAAACAACATAGATCAAGCATGGATGCGTAGCATGTAAATTACATGTAATGTGATCTAACATGCCTATTTTCAATTGGTCCACCTTATTTGGTGAGATCAAACCAAGACCAAAAATACTGAAAAACCAAAATATTGAATACTTTATTTCTGCAGAAAAATATCCATAACTGTAATATACAAAAAGTGTGTCTGCCAAATAAAAGCACAAAAATACAAACTCTCACTAAACCAGAGTATCATCGAGTCATACAACACCCATGTGAGTAGTATGCTCATGAAAGACCTTGGGTGGCAGTCCCTTAGTCAACGGATCCGCAATCATAGAGTTTGTTCCTATGTGCTCTATAGACACTTGACATTCCTGAATTCTTTCCTTAACAACTAGGAACTTAAGATCAATAAACTTTGACTTTGTCGAGCTCCTATTGTTGTTGGAATATAAGACTGCTGAGTTATTGTCACAATATAACTTGAGTAGTCTTTCAATTCCATTCAAAATTCGCAGCCCCATGATGAAATTTCGCAGCCATATAGCCTGATTGGATGCCTCAAAACATGCTATAAATTTAGCTACCATTGTGGAAGGAGCAACGAGTGTCTGCTTAGCACTCCTCCATGAGATTGCTCCTCCAGCAAGCAAGTAAATATAGCCCAAAGTGGATCTAAGACTGTCCTAGCATCCTGCATAGTCGGAGTCTGAATATCCAATGATCTCTATATTATCTGACCTTCTGTATGTGAGCATGTAGTGTTTTGTTCTCTGTAAATATCTAAAAACTCTTTTGGCTGCTTTCCAGTGATCCATTCCCGGATTACTTAAATATCTGCCCAACATGCCAACAATGAATGTTATATCTGGACGTG
>JAXCLR010000001.1:36841160-36919416 GCA_035584095.1 Annona squamosa | reverse complement strand
ATATATGTTAATTTCACAAAAATAATATTTTTGGACCTATTTAGGTTAATCTGACCCTTCCATTCAATCCAGAATGTTCAAAAACCTAGAAAACCACTATTGGATTGTCCAAATTGGTTAAAGGGATCAAAAGATATGTAAAATTTAATTTGGACGGTTATTGGGCTGCCACGTGTCCGCTGCTATATGGGCCAGACTGTGGGTGGGCCAAAACGGGCCTAACCGAATGGGCTGGACTATTTAGTTTCTGGGCTGGTTCTGTCTGGGCTTGGCTTATTGGGCTAAATCTAGGCCAACTTGGGAAACTGGGCTGCTTCCACCTAGGCTTGTTTCACGGGCCCGCCCAGATTCAAAAAAAACTGCCACTAGACATGGGCTCGTAGGCCTACTGGACTGGGCTTTATATTTGGCCCAAACCCAAGGAAATACTAAGGGCTATTTTGCAAGATGTCAATGGAAAGCAACTTAAGTGGAAATTATTAACGGACAAGGGGGTCTTATGCAAAACAGTTCTAGTTCCAGGGTTTTTGCAAAAAAAGTCCATCTCTTCCCCTTAAAACCCTAGCTCTCTAAACCCTACCACCCTAGCTGCCTCGTCGCCGTCGTTTGCAACCAGAAGACTGCCTGTCGCCTGCCGTTGTCTTCTCTGGCACTTGCCTGCACTCCGGCAGCCGGTGCAACCGGATCGCAGGCCGTCCAAACGCCGCCCGCAGCATAGTTCAGGAGCCCCGTCCAGTGTCGTCGCTGATCCACCATGGATTCCGGCGTCCGGCTTCCAATGCCCAAAACGCCACCATCACTACCGGCCAGCAGTAGTGTCCAGCGACGATAGATCGCAGCAGCCCGTCTTGCGTCTAAATCCCAGAAGCCGGATCGCAAACAGAAACCCAACACTGGCTGAATCCAGCGAAAACTAGCAGAAAACGGTGCGACTTCCAATTTCTTTTTGTTTTAATAATAAACAAATGGAGAAGACAATGATATATCATGAATCTTGACTTTGACTTTCGTGGCTTTCCCTTTTTTTAATTTTTTAATATGAAAATCAAAAGGAAAGGTGGCAAAGTAACGCAAACTCGGCGGCAAAAAAAAAAGCAATGAAACATCTAAGATCTGGCGGCGACAAAACCCAGGCAGTAGGTTGGTTTTTTTAATTATTATTATATCATCCGATTCCAGATGAACAGTGGCAGCCACAATCAATTTTTTTTAATTCTGTATGATTTTAAAATCCGTAATATAAATCCAACAACATACATGAATTCATAAATCTTTCTTAATAATCTAACATGAAGATTATGGCTCTGATACCACTTGTTAGGAAAACAACCATTGATTAAATCCATAATCAAAACAGGATCTGTCTCATGCTAAAATTATTAAGAAATTAAAATCATAAACGGAAGCGTACCTGAATCCATGGATGCTATTAATCTTTGGCTTTAGGTCTTCCAAGTTAATGCACATAGGGTTTTAGGAGAAAGTAGCTCCTCTTCTCTACTAATGGGATGACAGAAAAGAACCCTGACAGGATGCATAACCCGGGGACCACAACCCATTTTATAGGAAGCCTAGTTTCCTGTTTCCAATTTAGCCCATCATAAAATTAGAAATTAAAAACTAGGCTATATGGTTTCTACGCATAGGAGATTCATACTTTATTAAATAATTTAGGCCCATAAAACCTTATTATATCACTTTTATAATTTGGACCATTAATTTATGATAGCACATATATATAAAGAATATATGTATGTCCAAAAATTCCAACACCATGAACTCTCTAACTTTGCAATTAGCAATTTTGACTTTGAAGTTTGTATATTAGCGTATTAGACCCTACAAGGTTTTGGTCTTTGCATTTAAACTATCATACCTAACGGCGCTAAAAATACCGTTAAACTCTTGTGTAATGTTGAAAATACCCTTTTATCTGTACAAAAAGCAACGCAGTCATGACAAAAAAACCAATATCATCTGTGTTATAGAGCTACACGATCATGAGGAAGTGATGATGTTAGGAAGATAATGTTGGTTTTCTGGCATGATTGTCTTACTTTCATACAAATGTAAGAATATTTTTGACATTATACATGAGTTTAATAATATTTTTTAACACCGTTAGGATAAGGGTTTAAAATACAAAGACTCTCGTAGGGCCTAATATAGTAATATGCAAACATTGGAATCCAAAATAAAAAGATGCAACATTATAGGGCTTATGACGCAAATTTCCTACATTAGGGTAGGAGACCCAAACATTGAAATCAAACAAGTGAGAAACTGGATGGTGCTCTTGGCCTCAAAGGACAAAGGAGAAGCATTACAATGGGAGATGTCACTCGAGAACGCTCAATGCTCAGGCATTGGGGCCACACTGAATGGGAAGACAACATGAACACAAGACTATTTTTGTCATTTCAATGAATATTTGTGTGCCTATGGGTGGAGAAGATGTTAGGAGATGTCCCCAAAGAATGCTTAATACCCAAACATTTGGGCCACGGGAAATAAGAAGACAAAATGAACACAAGGCTATGTTTGTCATTTTAACAAATATACAAGTGCACATGGACAGATTCACTTGATTTTTCACACTATAGCTCAAGGGCTAAAATGCAATAAAATCAAAAGTTTCAGGCTTTAAAATAACAAATTCCATATATATCCACAAATTTTACTCTTACTTCCACTTATACCTCTCAAATTTCAAAAATGCTTCTTATACTTACGAATTTTTATCCTAATTTTACATATACCATGCTGTTACGATTTTACTAAACAAGCCATTAATGTCCTTGTAAAATGATAAATATGACCAAGTCTTAATATTATTTGAAGTTTTTTTACTCAAAGTTAACGATTCATATTCAAAAATTATATTATTTTATAATTGTAGAATTAGAAAAAATTCATTATAATATGAATTTTAGCTATAAAATCATAATTAAGGATGAACATATTCGTTATTTTACAGGAGATTAATGACTTCTTTAGTAGATCCCTAATAGCATGGGTATATATAGAATTAGGACAAAAATTCGTAAATATAAGAGACATATTTAAAAATTCGTGAGTACATGAATGGAGGAGAAATTTGCTATTTTTAAATATGCAAAACAACAAGGTTTTAAGAATGTAAATATCTAAAGCTAGAGGTTTAAAATGTAAACAACCCTATAAGTATAGGCAATGCTATTTTGAATAATCAAAACAGCTAGTTGCTTTTTGTATCTTCTTTCTGTTATTTCGAAATCTAAATTATTGATAATTATGTATACATATGCATTTATAAGCGTTTGTTTTCATGAAATTCTTATTAATTTTAATATTTCGATGCTTTATAAAGAATTTATTCCATCTATTATATCTAACATAATTTATATTATTATAAAAATCCTTTTATTTTGTCTAATATCACAATGCATGAGCCCCATCTATAAATATGCTTTTTTAACGAAATCTATAAATATGCTTTTTTAACAAAATCTATAAATATGCTTTTTTAATGAAATCTATAAATATGTTTTTTTAACGAAAACAAGTTAATACTAAATATTAATTTTATAGGTAAATTTTTAGTATCTAAACTATTTAAAATATCACTAAAATATTGATAAATTATTATATAAATTATTATTATATTCTGATACATACAAAATGGATCTATAACAATCAAGTTGGATGATGAGTTTTCCTGAAAGATATAGCTGTCAAGATGGATATGTCCAAAGCATATGAAATGGAATTTTCAAAAAAGAAGTGATGAGCAAAATTAATGTTTGTGATGTGTGGATTAGCGGGCTAATGGGGTGTATTGGTTTGGTAAGATACTGGGTCATAGTGAATGAGTTTAAGATGGAGATTACATATCCTATAAGAGGCATTCGATAGGGAGATCCCATGTTACCTTATCTATTCTTGATTTGTTTGGAATGGAAATCCTTCTTATTACATATAGGAATGAGAAACAAATAATATCTAGTCTTAAAATTGTTCTTAGAGGTCCTATCCTCACCCATTTATTCTTTGCGGACAACTTACTATTGTCTCTAAAGGGCAACCAATAAGAAATCATGACTCTACGAAAGGTGCTTAGAGTTTATAGTGAGCATTCGCGCAAAATGCTGAATATTGACAAAATTGTGGTTTTCTTTAGTGTAAATATTGGGATCGAATACAAAGGTGAAATCCAAAGACTGTGGGGATCAAAGGGGATGGGAATCACTTCTTATATGGTACTATCAACCAAGATGGGGAGATCTAAAAAAGATGTTTTCAAAGGCCTTAAAGGAAAGTATTTATGTGAAAGCTTCAAGGGGGAAAAGACAAGGTGTTATTGCTTGGGGAAAGGAAGTTATAATTAAGGTAGTAGCCCAAGTGATCTCTTGCTATACAATGAGTTTATTCCTCGGCACTAGAGGGTTTTGTAGAGAACTAAATAGTCTTATAAGTAGATTGTGGTAGGGAGTGTGGATGAAATAGAAAAATCAGTTAGGTAAGCTGGAAGAAAATGTGTAATTCGAAGTTGATGGTAGGATATGTTGTTCTAGAATAGATGGCTTTACCCAATGGGGGAGGTTGAATTGGGGATATTAAAATTTTTCTATTTTAGAATTAACCCCTATTAGACTAATTTAGCTATGATAAGAGAGCAAAGTAAAGAAAATCAAATGCAAAGGGAAAATAAAGAATTTTATAGTGGTTTATCAACCTTCTTACTCCGCTCTTTCATGTATTCATATCTTGTATCTTAGGTTCCACTAAAAATACACTCAATGAATAATCAAATGAGAGTAACTACATTTTATAGTTTTGCATAAAAAGTTGTAGCACAATAATCTCTTTTTGTAGAGAAAGAAATAAGATGAACTTTGAGGCTTTTGCAGTGATCTTAAGAGATCGTCTTGAATTCTTTTCAATGGAGCTTTGAATGCTAGTAGATGAGTAGCTGAGAGTACAATAAATGTTCTAGCTAACTTAATTTACCTCTCTTCACGATGTATTTATAAACTTGAGAGTATTTGAACATTTGAGGGTAGGTGCCTGCATTTTATGCGCCAACATTCAAATTTTTGCAACCATTGGAACTGAAGTCTTATATAAGGTCGACCTGACTAGCTACTTTACCCAAGACACAATTGATGTAAAATTGGTTGTTGACTTCAACTCAAAGTTTTCTTCCACAAGACAATCTTTCATGTTTACCCTCTAAGTCACTCTTAAGGTTGACTTCGAGTGTAAATTTACTCAAGTCACTACTGAGGTTGGCTTAGGAATCAACTTCAATCTGAAAATTTTCAAAGCAAATTTGATCTTCAAATCATTATCTTCCAAGTCGCACATGGGGTCAACTTTAGATGGAACTTTACCCAAGTGGCATCCAAGATTGACTTCGTGTGCGACTTCAATGTGTCTTGTCCTTACAACTTCTTTGTTTTCACTTTCATCTCCAAAGTTGTGCTTAGGGGGTCAACTTTAGGTATGGCTTCACCAAAGTTGTATATGAAGTCAACTTTAAATGTGAATTTCCTTGTGCATTTTACCTTCAAAACTTTTTTCTCCAAATCTTCATTTGAGGTTACTTTTAAAGTTAATTTCGGTTACAACTTCACCTAAATCACACATAAAGTTGACTTGGGGTGTGACTTTAGTTGTCTGCACTTTGGTTATTAAATTTTCATCTTGCATGCACATAACCCAAATGATATTAGTAGCCTCAAAACATTTCAATTTAATTATTAATTATCAAAACTCAGTATTTGGCATGAAATTTCGAGTTCACAAAAGGGGCTTTAGATACATTGTGGCTTTCAACCATGTGCTACTAGTGAAGCAAGAAGCTTGGTGACTACTAAAAAATAGGAATAATTTGTACTTAAAGGTGCTCAATAGGAAATATCTTAAAGGAGGCAACTTTTCTTCTAGCTAAAAGCAAAAGACTCACTTGGAAAGGAATATTACAAGCCGTAGAGGTTATCAAGGTGGGGGAAGGGGATGATTAGGAGAGGAACCAAAGTAAAATTCTTCATGGACCCATGGATGAAGGAAAAGATAGAAAAGGCTAGCCCCCTACTTGAACATATAGCTAATAATGAAGAGTATATAGCTTCATTGACTAGTTGAGGGGTACATGGAAAAATGAAATAATTGTGGCTATTGCGAGAGAGGTTATGGAGAGTCATCAACCTTATCCTGATCCCAACATAAATAGAAGAAGATAGGTGGTATTGAAAAACTAAGACCAATGGTAAGTTTAGTGTAAGATTAGCCTATAGGTTGATTAAGTCTAACTTATCTTGTCTTGCAAGGAGAGCTGAAAGGTACAATAATGCTGGTCTATCTTCTAATGAGATGATCTTCAACCAACTTTAGTAGTCCCCCTTACCAAACAAAGTCAAAATTTTTGAATGAAAATTAGCCAAGAATACCCTACCACTGAAGGAAAATCGAATTTTCAAAGGAATGGAGATTTAACTAACTTGCATACTCTATGGACAGGCAAGAGAGGACTCCCAACATTTGTCCCTTCACTGCGGAAAAAATTTGGAGTAGAAAAAAGCGGCTAATAGAAATGTATGATCACTAAGGTTGGCCATAAATTGCATCCTTAGATATCTAAGAGGAAAAAAAGGAGGAGAAGATCTCACTTTGCACATCCTGATTCATTGGAGGATTTGGTACATGAAAAATCAAGTAAGGGAATGTGTTATACATCTAGATTTCATTAATTTACTAGAATAATGTAGAAAGTTTAGTGATGACTTCATAAAAGCAAATAGATTGAACAGAATAATCCTAATGGTGAAAGAATTGGTTTCAAGATAGGTTAGACCACAAGTAGGATATCTTAAGATAAATGTGGATGGGTGTAGGTAGATGAATGGGTAGAAGTTAGGATATGAAGTTGTTATGAGGGACAGAAGGCAATTTTTTGGGAGCCGAGGGTTAGAAGATAGAGGGTTTAATGCACTCCCTTACCATGGAGTCCATGGCAATCCCTTTTGGTATTGATTAGGATAAGGAGATGAATGTTCAACACCTTCTGCTGGAAAGTGATTCATTGCTATTGGTGGAAGCTTTAAATGACTAATGCTCCTTTTTGCCTCTAGCGTGTACTCTTGTTCAAGACATCAAGTCTTAGTTATAGGTTTTCAATCAATTCATTTCTTTCACATGCTTAGAATAGAGAACGTTGTAGCCCCTAGAGCAACATCTTTTGTAGTTGAAAAGATAGATGTTTATAAATTCTGGTGGGATTGTCCACTATATTTTACAGTGAACTGACTATATATGGATATTTCCACTGTAAAATTACAACACCTTTCTTATCAAAAAAATGGATCTAAGCATTTTTTTTATAACTTACATATAAATTTCTAGATTTTTCAGCAAATGTGGCCTACATTTATACTTGATTCAAACAAAACTTGGCCACCTACTAAATGAGATGTTAAATACAATGAATGGAATAAGTTTTTCATCAAACATCAACAAATTAAAAATGAAAGAGATTATGTGAAATCACTTCTCTATAACCTAGTTATATAGAAGGAAAATCCATGTTTACAAAAAAATTTATATTTTTTGGAATCTTTTACTCTATTTTGAATTTTTAACGTTATATATTTTAACATTATTCACTCATAAATGATATTGGATATTTATAATTTACAATTTTTGACCATCCTTTTTGCGTGGTCTATCTAATATTTATTAAATATAGAAAATATTAAAATGGCACCCTATAAAAAAAAAAAAAAAAAACAAAAGATGGCATCATCATGATTAAAGATTTCAATATGCCATCCCCAACTTGGACCCACCCTAACATTGAAATTAAAATTCAATCATAGTTTAGTATAATTTATTTTACTATACATATTTTGAAATTAATATATATTTTTAGATGGTCTCTTCACTCATACATTTTTTAACATCGGCAGAGATTCCACTAATACGTGATATTTTATTTATTTACAACATCTTTAACGAGATGAGGTTGGTAACCAATATTTAAATTATGAAAACACTTTTATTGATTGACAGACATGTTGGGACATTATCATATTTTATATATTCATCTGTTCATTAGGAAATAGTAATTTTTAAATGGCTTAGATATTGAATAACTACTTTAAATTTTATATATAAATAACAAATTTAATTTATCACATCCATGTTACACATTTACAAAACCATCCATGGCATATCTTTCATTTGGTTAAAACCTATTTTCTAATTTCTTATCTTATAACTCAAATGATTTTCAAATTCTTATTCATCGGATGCAAATCTAACACTGCATCTATACGAGACATTAAGTTCGAACCCAGGATGCCTTATCACCAAAGCTGAGAACTTACCATCCTGGGTATGCTCTTGCTAGAAAATTTTAGTTTGTTAGTTTAAACTTCTATGTGTATATTACTATGAAGGCTGAAAATTTACCTCCCATTAGGAATGTTGAATTTGTAGATTTCTTGGGTTTGTACTGGGTAGTGGCATGATGTATCAATGTTTGATCATGGCACGTACTGCTATTTATGAATGATAGTTGCTTATATCAATTTTTATGCGATTTATCTCCTAATATTTCATTCCCCACTTGTGTTGATGGTGAGATTATGAAGTTATCTCTTATGGATATTTTTGATTATGATAAAAATAAACTCGAATTTATGATTTTTATTCTAAACATGTCTTATGTGAGAGATGATAATATGTAGTTAAGTTTGATTTATAATCTTTATAAAATAAAATTAGCATGGTGCACTTGTGAAATTATCTTTCTACGTGTAGTGGGATACTGCTCTTTAAGAGGTCACTTTGAGTCGGACATTCTTGTTTATTTTAACAATAGAATCTTATAAAAATTGCTCGAGATTTTAGAGTTGTGGAAGGAATATGTTATCTATGTTCTTAAGACGATTAGAAGTTGGTTTATGTTGGACTTATTGTGGATATTGATTAACTCGAATGTGATTCAACTTCTAATTTCATATTTAGAAAAATCAAAGAAATGTCCAACATTTTAGAAAAGTCAACTAATAATTCAACCAAAACTTGTTAACCTCTTTAATTGAAAAAGGTTGATTGTCTTGAGGGAAAAAACATCATATGTTTCTTTTGTATGAAAAATTTTAGCTTAAAAAATAGGCTAAGCTTGGAGTCTTTTTATTTTTATTTTTTAGATCAAGTGCTAAGGAGAATTGTACCTATAAAAGGAGCTTAAGAGGGCACTAGAAAGGAAAAAGAGAAACCCCATTGTAAGAGGGAAAGACTTCAAGTGCTTCGTTATGAGATTATTTTCGTAGAGATTCAATTACAAATCTTTTAAAGGGTCACTGCTTGGGATTTAAAGCTATAAATTGCAAATCATTTGAGAAAATTGCTTCTCACGCCGATGTGTTAAACTTGTTTGCTTTTGAATTAATATTTTATCTTGAAGTTGATGATGATCTAGCCAAGAGAAAAGTTAAATTACTTTGGTATTGATAGTGATCAAACAAAGATAAAGTAAATTAAGGTATTGATTACTTCACGAGCCCATCTGAAGCTCAGTATCAATCCAAAAAATAGTTTAACTAACTATACTATTGTAACTTGTGTGTTGAACCTTAACTAGTGAAACCCAAGTCTAGTGTACTTGGAGAGTAAAGAAGAGTACGGAGATGTGAACCATTATAAGCATGTCTTATTTTGTGCTTTTGGTTCCACTATTGTGGATTGTGTTTTAGCTTAGTTCACATTATTCTATCAAAGCTTTTTGAAATGCCATGACATGGGACCAACATAGGCAATGGAGGTATTGGACGTACTGATGAATAGGTACTTGCAATCATTCCATTCTTAACTTGACTCCACTTTACATAGAACTGATTTGATATTCCTTTCATTTTGAATATCTTGATCATTTATAAAAAAATTGCTTTATTCATTGTATTTATCATCATTTTTGGTTAAACTTTATTAAAATCAAATATGTGCATAGGCCATATTTTTTTAAGAAAATATATTTATTTATAAATTATGAAAAATAATTATATTTATTCACATATGTATTAGAATGTAGCAATAGTTCATAGAATTATTTATTTACATAATAATTATATTTTAGATGGTTTAGATGTTGAAAATATAACTTTAGAATTGATATTCAATATAAAACTATTTTGTTACGTTGACTTTACACATTTATAGATGAAGGTCATATACAATAATACTAACTAAATGAAAGAGGTTCCATAATATGTAAATGATGCTAAATATAATTACTAGAGTAAATTTATCATTAATTATCAAAGGTGTAAAAATAGATAGGGTTACATAGAAGAAGGAATTCATAGAAGTATAACACATCTTAACACACTACATATAGTTGAAAAATGTTAGCATTCTTTCACATAACCTTGCAGACTATCATCATAAATCTTGGTGGGCTTTATACCTTGGCCTGAGTGACTAACGACCATCATTCAATAAGACAAATTTCTATTGAAAAATAAATATAAAAAAATTGGACTGTCCATCTTTATCTATTATGTGTTAAAGTAAATTTAGCATGCTTGAAAGCATTTAATTAATGGAATGGGATTTACATGAGGTGTTTCAAAAAATATGATACTTTTATGAAAGGATATATAGAAATGCTTGAAAAGTAGCATATTTGTATGAAAAACTTGCAAAATTTTTTGTTTACAAGGCACATCCATAATCTTTCATCTCATAGCAACTCCAATTAAAGAATAACTCATGTAACATCTGAATTATGTTTTAAAATATTATACTTCCATCTTCACGCATCTAAGTAGAAAAATGAAAACTTTAACCTTCCAAACTTGTTGAAAGTTTTTATTCCAAAATGACAACTAGGCTAGGACTCCCCTCACTTCTCCACATAAATAAAAATACAACCAAGATTAGGTGTGGGTTGTGTTGCTCTAATACTATATAAATGGGCTTGCTCAATACCAAAATGCTCCAACTAGGTCACAATGCCTATTTCTGCGATCCATATATTAAGAACTATACAAGCTATTTAAAAGTGTGAGACTCGTAAACTAGGGCATAGCCCAATGGTATGACATGTGGGTGAGCTAGTATTGATATAGGCGTCAAGTGCTAAGAGTTATGCACGGTTTCCATTGTAATTCAATGTAATAAAAAGTTTAGGACTCATGTGCATACTTCAATAAACTCATAACCAATACTACTTATAACTCAATCCAAATTCAAGAATCGCTTATATAAATTTACAACCATTATTGTATGACTACATGTAGAAGATAAACTCAATCTAACCAAAGTACCATTAATCATCTTTCTCACTCAACACATATACACATAGGAATTAAAAAGAGTTGCTTCCTAAGTGTTTCCATTGGATAAAATTTTTGTATGTAGTTTCAAGTGAAGTGTTCTTGTAGTAGACTCTCATTTCCCCCAACATCAAAGAGGGTTTCTGTCAAGACATTTAGAAATTGAAAGATCTAGTGGAGATTTGCTAGGAATGGCCCTAAAATATATTAATGAAGGAAATCCAAACACTAGAAATCGAGGCTAAAGAGCTCCTAAAAATCAGTGTGGAGGGGAAACCCTTGATCCTTTGCTCTCTCTAGTCTACCAGTAGCTACAACCACAAACTATTCAAGGCATTAATTCATAGAATCTAGAAGATGAAATAGTCATTGCATTCTTGAAAGGATGATAATCTGTATAAGATTTTATTTGACACCAAGGAGGGCAAACAACACATCTTGAAAGTGAGACCATGGTTATACAACTACAAGATTATCTGAATAACAAGGCTAAATGCACCAATGGTTCCAAATAAGGTTGACCTTTCACCACTCTTATTTGTAGTTATCAAAGACATTCCCTTTCTCATCAATCGAGCGACGTTAGAAGCTATTATAGGTAAATCCTTTAACATTTATTATGAAGTTATACCAAATGCAACTACAGTAAGAGTAAAGGTAGAAATTGATGCAAGGGACCTTATTTGGAGTGAAATTTTCATGAAATGTGGCATATTGGCAAAGAGATGGATTCCCTTCCAATACGAGAGATCACTCTTTTTTGCTATATGCGTGGGAAGATGAGACATGCTTTCAAGGAGTGTGATGCGTATAAGAGGGAGATTGAGCAAACAAAAGTAAATTTCCATTATGGACGTAACCCAAGAGTGGGTTTGAAAACATTGGGATTGAGAGGAGAAACAGGGATAGGAAATAGAGAGTCTTTGAAAACTTACCGGTCCAATGTGATGTATAAACAAAATGATAAGGATTTCATGATCCACATGGACATAGCTGATGGGATTGATGGCACACCAAGGGAAGGAGAAGTGGAGATGGGAAGCAGTATAAGGAGAAAAAGGAGCAAGGTAATTCTAGGAGAGGTGATAGGGCAAAGAGGGTTGAAGGGAGAGGAAGTAAAGGAAGGGGACCTATTCAGAGAGTGTTAAAGGGAGGGGAAAATGATACTTAGATCCAATGCATGATGTATTAAGTGGGTGGTAGAAGGTAAAAAAAAAATTGAGGTTAAGATTAAGAAAGGAAAGAGGAGACAAAGCAAATGAAATAACAAAATGCAAATAGAAAAGGGAAAGGTATGTGGAGGTTGGGGCAGAAATGAGAGATGCAAGGATAGGAAAGGATAAGTCCACTAGGAAGGACAATCCAATGGGAGGACTAGAGATAGGGGAACACAGATCGTTAGAAAATAGGAGAGAAGCCGAGATGAGGAAAAAGGGGCCCTAACACAATGGAGATTATGTATAGATCTGATACAAGGAAATGAAATAGTTAATGTACTTTTAAAGGCTACAAATTTATAAGACTACTAGTATTCTTAAGAGTCCTAGAGGGATGCCTAGTGGGGAAGGTCAAAATCAACGTTTGAAGAATATGACAGCTAGAACCAGAGCAGAAGCAACACACGACAAAAACAACATGATCAAGGCAATAAGGGGCATCCTCGATAAGGGTCATGCTTGGAAAAAAGTAATGGGAAAATCAAACAAAAGGTGGCAAAGGCAGAGCATAAATCAATTAGAAAGCAAACAAGGGGAGAACTACAATGCAGGCAAAATTGGAGAACAAAAAAAAAGCAACAGAAAGAAATAAAGATCAATATTATGGCATCTTATGGGAGAGAGAAGAAGCAAAGGACTAAAAGAGAGGGTATAAACTGCATGATTGAAGATGGTGTGGTGGCTAATATTACCTCTTAGCCCCAACAAAAGTAAATGACTATTATAGTATGGAATTGTCATGGTCTCGGGAACCCGTAGTGAATTTGGAAACTTATTGCTATGATCAAGAAAACAATCCCAACTTTATCTTCCTTTATGGAACAAAGTGTACATGTCAAGAGATGGAGTTAATCAGAAGAAAAATAGGGTACATTAAAATTACTATCTTCCAGTTGCTTGCAAAAATAGAAAGGGGACTTACCATTTTGTGGAAAAATGATTGGGAAGTGAGGGTGAATCGGATTGGGAAGTGAGGGCGAATAGCTTCTCAAAAAATCATATTGATGCAGAGGTTATTACCAAAGTAGAGATTTAAGAGGTTTTACAAAAATTTAAAATTTGGTAGGAGAGAAGATTTTTGGAATGCTATTGGATAGTTGATTAGTCAGTCTTCATCCCTTTTGTTGCTAATGGGGATTTTAATGAGATCTTAGGCTTATTAGAAATGAGAAGCACAAGAAACAAGCCAAAGATACAAAAGATTGATTAAAGCAATCTTATGGACCAAGGATTTGTAAGTGTTGATCATATGTTTGCTTTAAGAAAGATTAAGAATTTAGATGATTAATAAATAATTGAAATATCATTAAAAAGGTTCTAATGTATTTCTGTAAGTATGCTTAGATATTTTGTCTCTAATTATGTGTGTGATAATAAAAATGTGAAATAATTTAAGTTTTAAGAGCTTAAATTCATGAATAGCAAGTTCAGCAAAGTGAAGTCTCAAGCCAAGTCGACTTTACTTGCGACTTGGGTGAAGTCCCATAGCCAAGTCGACTTCGCATGCAACTTTGAACAGACGGCAAAGTGAAGTCCCAACCCAAGTCGACTTCGCTTGCAACTTGGGTAAAGTCTCAACCCAAGTTGACTTCGCTCGTGACTTTGAAGGCAAAATTCTAGACAGCAAGTTTTAACAAAGCGAAGTCACAACCCAAATTGATTTCAACCATCCTAAGTTGACTCCACTCATCCCAAGTCGACTCCGTTTACGACTTCAACCTATAACAATCAGAAATTCAAACGTTGGAATATTAGACGTATGTCAACCTCCACTCCAACGGCTAGATTTTTTTCTCTATAAATATCATGGAAGTATGAACGTGAAAAAAGAGATAAGAAGGAAAGAAAGAGAAAAACACAAGACGAGCTTACACCTTTCATTATTTTAAAGTGTTGAAACCATTTGAACAATTATTGAAGCTTCAAGTGTTATTACTTCAAGTGTGCTTACAAGATTATCTTCTTCACATAACAAGCAGCTTCCGGAACAGATTGATTACATATTGTAAAGTATAAATTCTCTTTTGTCTATTTTATTTTGTGTTGTTGACTTGGATCGGTGTTGGAGACCGAATTCAAAAAGAAACAAAACAAGGAATTGGTTTGAGTTTGTCTCACCAACAAATCAGACTTGGTTGGTTAGAGTTGGTCTCACCAACAAATAACTATTGTATATGCCCCCTAGAGCTAGAATCTAGAAGAAAGCGGGTACTCCAAGTTGTATTAAATATACAATAGCAGAATCTAAGATACAACGGGTGTGTATTTAGAAGAGTGGAGTAGGGAAGCTTGCTAAACAACTATATATTGTTGTTTCTTTTGTGGTTTAATTGTTTGCATTTTATATTCCATTTGCAAGCTCCCATCTTATCTCATAGCATGTTTCATTAAGGGGATTAAACTTAAAAGGGTTTAAGCTTTTCATTACAAAAAGAATTTTCAATAACCCAATTCACCCCTCCCCTCTTGGGTTTTACCATAAACTCGGGACCAATAAGTGGTGTCAGAGCAGACCACTATCTTATTTGAAGTGATCTCTTCTATATATCTATGACAACCTACTTAACTTCTGTACTTACATGTGCCGAGGGCTAATCATTGTTTAGGCCACCTCTATTTGATGACAATAATTTTATTTATTAGAAGTTGAGGATGAAACAACTCATTATGACAATTAATATGGATTCTTGGATAGTCATACAAGATGACATTATATTACCAAAAGGGGACAAGGCGTCCACTTGGACGAAAGAAGAAACTATATCCGTCCAAAGTAATGTTAAAGTTATAAACTTCTTATTTTGTGCATTAACTACTGCAGAATTTGATAGAATTTCTTCATGCACAACGGCTAAAGAGATATGGGATAAATTGGTGTCTATTTATGCGAGTTCTTCCCAAGTAAGGGAACTAAAAAGAATATCCTCGTTGATGATTTTGAAAGATTTCAAATGTTAGGTGGTGAATCTATTTTAGAAATATATGCAAGATTTTCTAAAATCACTAATGCTCTTAAAAGTTTAGAAAAGTCAATTTCTGAAAGTGAGCAAGTTATGAAAATTAGATGATGAAAGGAAGACTTAGCAGAAGAAATAACTAAAGAGTTTATATACATTGGACTTTAATGTTTTAAACAGGTTACTAAATAGATTGACAAATTATAAAATCTTAATCTAATCACTTTATTTAATTAAATAGTTAAATGAGTTGATAGTTCATAAATTATTTATTTGAAAATCTTAACCCAAACCAATTTATAAATGGGCTAGATGAGCGGGTTGATGGGTTGATAAAAACCATTAACGCCCTTAGTCAAGTCTAAGGGTCCATTTAGTTATGGGTGCAACTCAAACTTAGAAACTCGGATTCATCTTAATACTAATCTTAACCTATTTATAAAACCTAAATTCTAATCCTATTTTTGAAAATCGGATTTGAATTAAGTTTCGGGTCAACATTTAGGTTGATGAATCTACATTTTCTTTAAGAGAGCTTGAATTATATGAATATATAATAATAACAAATCATGTAAGTAAACATAATAATATATAGTTAAAAAACTATATATTTTTTAAAAATATAGAAATATAAAGAATATTTTTAGAAAAAATTTTAACATAAAAAATAAGATAAATAGAAAGAGTAATTGATGTATGTTCGCAATCTCACCACAAGCATATGGATTGTAAATTGTAATATATAAAATATGGATCCACAGGGAATTCGAGACTTAGAATGTTGCTTTTAAGCACCTTTGTATCAAATATAAAGAAAATAAAGTGAATAGAAAAATGAAAAATAAAATTTAGAATTGAAAATTAGAAAGCGGGGATGCGAGTACCTAGGATCTAAGGTTTCACATGTGTCTTTTGCAATGGGTAGTGGTATAATTATTTAATCCAAATATCGCTTGTTAAAGAAAAACAAACCCTAATTTATCCTTGTACATTCTCTCGAAATTTACAAGGCGTACCATAATTTTTTAATCATATATTCTCATGGGATTAGGTTAATTAGAATATATTAAGTTTTATGGCCTATTCATGGAATTCCTCGAGGTCATCATGCATATTGTCATGATCTTAGACTTCTAGGTTTAATATCTTTATTATTATATATTAGATTTCTACCTCTCGGTTTCATCACCTTATATATGGAATCATGCCAAAGTATAGACCCATGTACAAAGCAAGCATTAAAATCACAAGATATTAAATTGACAACAATATCCATGATAAATGAATTACAACCACACATCACGCTACACTGTACGCATGCTACATCCTAAACTCTAGATTTAGGGCCTAGCCGAGCATGTTTAAGTCCATAATAAAATTCAAAATTCAAATTCATCGTAAACATTGCAATTAAAATTAAAAAGGAATAGAGATAGAAAAGCTTATTAGTTTGAAGCGTTGATGGTGTGTCTGTCACTCCACGCAACCTGCCGGTCTGCCTCTTACTTCCCAAGGATGGATCATTAGTTAGGTGCAAGGATGGATCATCAAGAATAAGGATGAAAATTGGGTTGGGTTGACCTGTGACCCGATCCTGACCTGACCTTCTTTTTACAAGGGAAAATCAACATTTTTTGACCTAATATAAGGATGGGTGTGAAATTTTGACTTGAATTCAAAAATAGGGTTGAAGTGGGTTGACCATGTCCCAACCCGCCCCACATATATTGATTTATTAAAAAATTATAAGCCTATGTTCAAATCTTTTTATTATTTTCTTTCAAAATTATCATATTTTTTATAATTAGCTATATCGATATTAGAAGAATCAATTTATTGATAAAATAATATAAGAACCAATAAAAGGTATTTGCACATATACATATAACTCTTATGTACAATTGTATATTAACCTATTATAAAAAACTATAATTTCTCTTATTTTGTTTTAGTAATGTTGCGCTTTTTAATAACTAATAAAATATTGAAGCGTATAATATTTAAATTTATCATAAATGCATCTTTATGTTTGATAGGTATATAAATTTTTAAAATCATTTTATTTGACCCGCATTTTTTACCTGACCCACTATCGTAAAACCGATCTGATACCAACTGTAAGTTTGTCCTAATATCTATTTAAAAAAAAATGAAAGTCAAACCAATTTTGTCCTGACTTGGTATAAAAATAGTTTCAAATAGGATTTTTAAAAAATACGGTCGAGGTTGAGCAAACCCGAACCAACCCCAATTACAACACCTAATCAAGATAAGATGATTGTCAAACAAATTTGGAAATCTAAGCTTCTTAGTAGAATTAAAGTTTTCAGGAGGAGACTTCTCAGAAATACATTTCCAACAAATACTAATCTCAAGAAACGAGGCTGTTGAACCCACCTGTAAATTTTTGCAGGAGAAGAAGGGAAGATATACACCATCTGTTTGTGTTATGTGAAAAGATCTTACTTACTAGGAGAATGCTAATAGCAGATAGGACATTTGGACCGGAGGAGATGCTATCAAGTGTATCTTCTATTAATTCGCTTGAGCACATGGAGAAGATAAGGTGGCCCACCTCATACTGTTTTGCTGGAAAATATGGTACCTACTAACCAGTTGAGGGAGATGGAAATACCACAAAATTTTGATAATAGGTGTAAAGCTTATGAGATAGCAACGAAACGGCAAGCTTGGAGGGGGAGTCTGTGTACGCTGGATAGAGAGTTAAAACCTAGATGGAAAAGACCAAAGCCAGGCTTCTTTGAGATTGACATGGATGGTCAAAGAAATACACAGGGAATTATTTGGAGCAATATAGAGAAATTCAGAGAGAGTTTTCTTAGCAGCAAGGCGGGTGGCAGGTGGAGGGGGATGTTGAGACTATCAATGTGAAAGCAATGACAGCTCTTTTGGGATAAGATTGGGAATTGAGATGAATCTACGACATCTGGAGTTGGAAAGTGATTCCTTAGTACTGGTAAGTTTTCTTAACGATCAATGTCCTGTTTTGTCAATTGTAGGCATCATAGTTCAAGAAATCTAATCTACTTCAATAGCATTTAGATCTGTAATTAGATCTGTAAATTTTCTATGTCCTCTATTCTTGAAATTGGTGTTCATATCATACTTTTGAATTTGCAGCAAATCTGATGTGGTGGGGATGCCTACCCAGTTTTCTTGAAAATCCATTTTTCTTGGACCGTTTACTTTATGAGTAAATATATACACACAGCCTTTTCTTTCTGAACAATAACTGAGAATAGAAGTTGCCTCAAAGAAGAATTGCATGCTCGAAAGAGAAAGCTTGCAGAGACTTTTAAATGGAAGTTACAAAAGCCGTTTCCTATCTATGCAATTTGAAATTTAAGGGCGGGAATATCGTGGCTGCAAACAACCAACATTTCATAATTTAAACTACTCGCCCAATGACACAAACTCTACTTGTACATTTCAATTGGTTCCGACGTATATGCATAGTTTGCGGTTGACATTTCTACTTTGTTAACAAAAAAATTTCCATTACCAATTACTTTGTAAATTTCTAAATATCTAGGATCTCGTAAGGAACTTAAACAGAATACTCCGCAATTGTGGTTACTTAAAGCAGCAAGTTGCTCCACATACATGTGACAGAGATGTTTCCAGTATCAATTTTATTGCACCAAAAGGATATCCTAATGCTAAATGCAAATTTTGATTTGTGTTTCAGCAAACATATTCTACAACTAATGCAGACAGTCTGCATCTAAGAAAAAAATACACACGGTCCTTTGCTGCAGGAGCTACATTACATGAACAAGCGCTTCCCCCCTTCTATTGTGTTTCCAACTAGAGCTCATGATCTAAATCATTAATGAGATTAATAAGGATCTTTCAAGAAAAATGTTTTTTTTGTTGCTAACTTTTCACTTGAAGCCATTTGAAGTGTGCTCAAGAGCAGAGATCCATAGGATTGAGAATGAGTTGATCCAATCACATCATGAGCCTGTCGTTTCTGCGGATAAGAGTCTTAATCTCCACCGATGACCAGGCCCATCACTAACATTGTGG
Source organism: Annona squamosa (assembly GCA_035584095.1). Lineage (NCBI taxonomy): Eukaryota > Viridiplantae > Streptophyta > Magnoliopsida > Magnoliales > Annonaceae > Annona > Annona squamosa. The sequence goes on along the minus strand of JAXCLR010000001.1, from coordinate 36,899,871 downwards.
TTAAGGTATTGTTTGATTAATAAGTCATGCTGGTGATGCCTAAACAAGTTACTTATGTAGCAAAACCCTCAAGATAGGCCTCGTTGGGGAGGTTTCATGAATTCAAAACCGGTTTAGTGGAATCGAGACCCTAAGTAGATAAATAGATTGAAGTGGTTAAATTGAATTTGAACCCAATTGAATCAGATTGCCCTCAAGTCCTAAAAATATGGTCATTAGAAAATGGTACAGCATAGATGTTTGCTTCCCATGATTTGCGCCCTTTCTCTTCTATAATGTTGGCGAATTGGAACTCATTTCGGGAAAGAGCCGGGTTATGTATCTCAGCAAACTTACGGCATAGGTGGTATTCCAGAGGTCAATGTTGATTAATGGAGATTCCTTTATTTTTGCTCATCCATATGCTATTTTTTGAGGGGAGCTTGTCGAAATTCAAGCAAGTCTTGCAAACTAAAACATTGTACCAAATTCAGATTGTATCAAATTTATTTCTTGGTTTGTTAGTTGCTATATGTTGATTCTTTTGGATTCTTTGAATTATCTAATTTAGGTTGTTTGTTGCACTGAACTTCTACTTTTAGTATTGGATTTGTGATGCAGCTTAAGGACTTTAAAAGTAGTGAAGAAATTGAATTTGTGAAGAATGCAGACCTACTTTATTTTGTGCACGTTGACAGATGGATCTCTCTCATTCCCTGGATTTGCTTAGAGTTTATGAAGTTTTGAATACCTCCCAAAGAATGAATAAAGGATAACAAAATCGATGAATACGTCAGACAACTTGTGAAGTTATTTATTAGAATGAATTATTATTTGATAGACCGTATATATGTATGTATTATTCAATGTGTTTTACACAATTTATTTGCCTAGAATGTTATTCCATGTATAAGTTTTATTCGTTTATGAGGCAATGAACTGTTTTCGTATTTGCTGCTGTCACATTTGATCACTTAAAAGAAAATTATAGTAAATGGTGGTGTCTAATGTGATCTGTTCTTCACTTCAGCAGGTTCGTTTGCTTTTTAATTCAGCTTTGTGATGGAAACGAAGTTGGACAAGATGCCAATGAAATGGGGAAACAAGCTACTATCCACTAATTGTTTTCTCATTTTGTTGTAGTTTTTTCCACTGTAATGAGAATGTAAATGAATGAGAATTATTTTTTCCATTGTAATGAGAATATAAAATAGTGGGAATTATTTTTTCCATTATAATAAGAATGTGAAAGGATGAGAAACATTTGTTGTAGGGAGGGAACCCATTTCAATTGTATCTTATTCATTTGATATTATCGTATCATATGAAATATGATGTCCATACATTGGCCTTTGTTGAAATTTGGTGTGAAAGAGCAATTAGAATTCATTTGAAACGCATCTTAATTTACTCCATATAATGCATTTGGTAGAATCTTATTGACTAAAAGATAATGTTAAACAACTTGGGCTTCACCAAAATTTAACATGAAAGAGTAGTTGGGGTTAGTATCGCACTTTGATGTGTTTGAATAAAATATACATTGCCATTTTCATTTCACGTTGAAATTAAAAAGTTGCAGAAACACAAACAAAACTAGAATTATCTTTGATAGAACAGAATACTGACAAATTATTAAGACAGATTCTCAAAAAAATTATAAATTCATCTACACCAAAATAAGTTGGAGAAATGATCATTTTAGGCCAGTCCATATATATACGGGATGTATTCAAGTGCAGAAAAACTGTACTCGAATTCCTGTGCTGGAGCGAAATCTTGCCACTCATTTGGGCGGGTTGAATCTCAGTCATTGATAGTGACCGTGCGTTTAGAACAAACCAATGGTGCGTGTAGCTGTCGTGGAGGGAGTAGGGGTGCAACTTGGGCTCATAAAACTCGGGTTCACCTCAACCCTAACCCTAACCCTATTTGTAAAACTTCAACCCTAACTCTATTTGTAAACCTTAACCCTAACCCTATTTTTGAAATTCGGGCTCGGATTGAGTTTCGGGTTTAATTTCGAGTTGACATCTTCTATTAATATGTCTTTATTACTCATCTTATATATAATTTTTTATCACAAATCTATTATATAAAAAAGTTTAAAAAACAATTTATTGTATGAAATTAAGAAAAATTCAAATACCGCTTAAGAGTAGAAAGAAAGAAACCTGTTTTGAGCATTCTCTTTGTATCAAGTAGAATATGGATTATGTGTAAACGTTGTCAATAAAATTGTATTATTAATCATTAATTGTATTTTTTTGCTCTATTGTTTTAAGCTTATTTTACAACTATAATTTTAAAGTTTTCATAAATTTTCCCGTTGGAAAGAAAAATCTCAAAAAAATTTAATATTTAGTGTCACAGGATTTCGTTGGTCAAAAAGCTTTATAGAAAAGGTGTGAAGAGTAATTTAAAAAAAAAAAACTGTTGGACCTATATCGTAAAGTAAATTGGGAATAGGTATTTTGTTCAAATCACTTAAGATGTTAGATTGTCTCGGCGATGAGCTGTCCATGCCTGCCATGCTGTACTCCTGTTGTCCATCCTCCATCCATGAGTGATATGTTATTATTATAATATATTATTATTTTAATATAAATTACATATTTTATAAAAATGCAAATTCGGGTTCCGGTTTACAGGGTTCTGGCTTGCCTGAACCCGAAACCGAGACCTATTTGAATTCGGGTTCGGGTTCGGGCTCAAAAATCGGGGTTGGGTTGAAAATCGCAGAGTTTCAACCCTGCAATTTTTTCGGGTTCGGCGGGCTGGGTTCGGGCTGAACCCGGCCCAAGTTGCACCACTAGGAGGGGGTGAGCACCGAATCAAAATTTGGGCAGGTTTTTCACCAATTTCTCTTTTCCCTTTCAGTTTTTGCACTGTTCACGAAGTCCTCTTCCTTCCCTCCTTCCATTTTTTGCAGCAGCAACGGAATCCTTTTTCAATTTAATTTTTGTAGCAGGAAACGAAATCCTCATTTCAAGTAAGCTCTGCTGGTCATGATATTTTGCTTCCTATTCCTAGTATGAGAAAATTTCTATTTTTAATGTTTACTGTTGATTTAGTCTTCAAGCCTTTTGATTCACTGGAAGTTGATGTTAGGACATTGCGAGCAAACACCCGCGCATAGACATAAAATGCAGATTATTTTTAAATTTTCATTTCGCCTCCCTCGCGTTTGGTAGAAAAAAGAGGCGATTTTTTTGGATGCCCTTCTACCGCCTTGCTTCAAATTATGCTCTTCTCCATTCCTACTTTAGATCTAACATGATTTCGTTTCCCTCTCCTCCACCAGTAAGAAGAGAGAGGGGATTTTTTTGGGGTCAAGGGAGGAGAAGGTTGCTCTTACCCATCTTATTCCTCTCTATAAATTTGATGATTTGCTCAGAAATACAGTCAGGTAAAATATCTTTCAACAACTTTCTTTTGTTCTCTCTCAAACACGTGCATAAGCCCTATATTTGGCCTTGTTGTGATTTCCGCCTCGCCCATAGATTATTCTCTCTCTGTTTCACTTTTCTGCAATTGATCTAAGTATATATGTTTTCTTGCACTCTACCTTTAATGTCCATGATAGCTTTTTCCTTCTGCATCTTTTCTAGTGAAATCAATAAAGAATAGATATACCGACATCTATTTTAAAAACATAGAAGAAGGGATGAAGGTGCTTTTATGCAAGCTGCCATCTTATTTGTCGTTCAATCAATCATATTTGTTTTGGGGCTTTGATTGGAAAAAGATAATAGGGGCTGAGTTTGATTATCCAAATATATAGTTTTAATTATTATATTTATATTTTTCTTAAGCTACATTATTTTTTGTTTTAATTCTTAATTAGGGCTACATTTAAGTGAAAAAGGGGTAATAGTTTATGATGCATTGATGGGATAATTTTTGAGTTTGACGTGGATCATTATGGACGAAAATGAATATTATTCTCATTGCAAATTGCAAGCTAATGCATCTTCTACAAAATCTAATTAACCGCCACATACACAAAACACATTGGAATAAACCAATATTTTTGAAATATTTAAAATCGCACAACCAATTCATTGACGATATCTTCTCAATTATGAAAGGCGGACACCTCAACATTAACTTATATTGTGAATTATACCTCTACCATCGCTCTTATAGCCAATCACACACTAGATTAGTGACCTAGATCTTTTGTTTTATGCTTCTTTTTTATATGCTCCTATTATAATGTCATTTTGTACTTATTTTTCTTGTATATGCTAGCTAAGAAATTCTTAATCAGAAGTGATATTTTATTTTGTATGAATGTGTTAAATGCTTTTTAGCCTGGCTCTCACTCGAATGAATTTTAAAATTTTCAATTATCTGAATGTTGTTTCAATGTCTTTCAATAAGGTACTATAGAATATCATCAATCTATTATTGTAATTCAAATGTCTCTCCCCCTTTAATTTTTGAAATTCTTAATTATTTTCTATAAAAGTTTTAAAGTAAACTTGGTATTTTCTGAACAGTTCAACTACTATTTTCAGTGTTTTCTTGTTGTTGTTTTTACAATTATTGTTATTTTTTGTTTTTGAGATATTGAGCCATTGATCAACAGTTTCTTATGGATGAGAGAAAATCACCAGTGATGAAGATAAATTAGGGGCAATTAGGGTGCTAATAACGAATATTATCAATTTTATGACAACATCGACTAATTAATATTTTTAAACACCATTATTGAAACAATTATTAGGAACTGAGAATGCTAATATGGGTAAGTATTTAAATTTAGATTGTATTGAAATTAGATCTATACTTCTTTTATTCCTTAGAGCATCCCCTATTTATACTTTCAAAGTTTTTATTCTTGCACCAATTGAATTTATCTTTTAATTTGATTTGCAAAAATTCCTTCTTTGTTTGAATCAATTGGTTTCTTATTATCATTTTTATTGTACTCTTCTATGTTATATAGTTTTATTCGGAGGTAAGAATTGTAACACACAATTAGATAATATGCACACTTCCTATTTTAATCATCTTCTAGTTTTTCTTATGAAAAGAGTTGAAGTTAGTTCCCATATTGTTGGTAGCTTTGAGTTTTACATATGTTGGGGTTATATATTGTGGACGGAAAGCTTCCGAAAGGCATCGTTTTAGTATAGATCATGCACATCAACTGAGTATAGTTTAATTGTTCTGTATCTTAAGACATTCCAACAAATTCAAAGTCAATGCGTTAAATATGACTGCTTTGTACCAAGACCAAGTTCCGAGTTGCTTTAATTGGTGGACCCTTTAATAAAACCAAATTGAAGAATATATGCATATATGCCATTGTGATTATGAAGTCAAATATCTGTGCAAAATAATCTTCTTCTATTTTTGTTTGGTTGTAGTTGATTGGAATTAATGGATTTGCTGGCAAACTGCATTTTCTGAGCTGACTTTGATAGGTTCTACATGATAGAATTGTTGAGTAAATGCATTCAATTTACTTCTCTTCTTATATCAACCAAACGAATTCTAAATAACAGTAGAGTTCTTTTCGAGATAAGCATCGAACTTTAACATTTAGCATGCTAACATCTTCCGAATTCATTTTAGAAAATTTGAATGGAATTTTTCTAGATATATTATTATGCTAAATTTGGTAATGAGCATGCTAATATCAAAAAAATAGATTCCAAATAGTGGCAGATTTTTTTACGATATTAACATGTTAATTTTTGCATTTAGCTTGTTGATTAATGTTGTAAACATTTGGAGCATATGGTGCTTGATTCCTTTAATTCTTGAATCATAGAGAGAAGATGCACATGTATGCTTTTACATGATTGCTTGGACAAATGAATTCTCTCTCTTTTTTATTCTATGATTAGCTACTTGTTCTATTATTGTTCTTTAATATTAGTTTTACTTGCTTATTTGAATTTTCTAATGGAATTGAAATATTTTCTAATCTAGTAGGCTGGGATTTTCATGTTTTGTTTTGTCCATAATCAACATAAATGAAGACATTGTACGTCTTGCTAAAGTAGTTTAGCATGTGAATAGGAATGACAAGTGACTTGAAATTGTTGAGAATGTGCTACAACAAGACTACCATGAGGAAAAGTAAAGACATGAAGTTGTTGATGTAGAGAGTTTATAATAGTACTTCTTGTTCATCAAGTTATATTCTTGTTTTAGAAAACCTTCTATTTTAGACTTTTCATTTATTTGTTATGTAATGTTGCAGCTTTTTATATTGAAAGAGCTATAACGAACTTTGTTATATTTGTATACTATATATGTATGAGCATGCTATGTTGAAAGAGAAGTGTTAATAAGGAACTTTATTTTTTATTTGTTAATGTTAGTATGTTGACTATTAAATGAAGATGCTATATTGATAGAATGTTTAGGGAGATTTGAGATTTTGTTTGTGAATATCATGCTATATTGAAAATTAGTGTGTCTACAACAAATTGCAAATTATCTGTTTGTGAATATCAACAAGCTATATTGAAAGTCAGTGTGTACAAGGAAATTTCAGGCTGTCTATTTGTGAAATTAGCATGCTTACTGTTCAATCAACATGCTATATTGAAAGTCAATATGTTCGGGGAAATTCCAGAGTATCTGTTTATGAATATTAGCATGCTTATTGACCAATCAGCATGCTATATCAAATAACAGTGTATACGAAAAAATTTCTGCTATTAGTTTGCAAATATCAACATGCTGACTAATAAATGAAATATTATCTCAACAGACAACTTTGAATATCAACATGTTGTGTTGGTTCTCTAATATAATAGCAATACATCTTAAATAGTTGTTTTATCAAATTGCAAAATATGAGTCAATCAGTGTTAGAATGGTGGTTGGTGATATTGACAGTACACTTATAAAATATGGAGCAGCTATAAAATGCACTAATCAGCATGTTGTGTTCATCCATTTGCAATTTATGAATAGTTTTTAAAAACTTAATACAATCAACATGCAATTCAGTTATGTGCTCATTCATATCAACATGCTAACTGTCCAATTAGCATACTACACTGAAATATTGTTACTAAGGAAATTTTTGGTTATCTGCTTGTGGATATCAGCATGCTGAGTATTGAATGAGCATGTTATGATGTTTCAACTGATATAATAGCTAATTACTTTTAGTAAATTATCAATCACTATAGGTGAGAGCAAATGGTGTATATGGTAAAATTAACCTATAGAGGAATGTCAATTTATGAATATATATGCAATAATACCTACTTTACAATAAAATTTAGATAAAAATTATAAATAATTATAAACAGGACGTCATGTAGGAAGTGGAGTTTGTAATTTTTTTAGGAAATGGTTCAATAAACAAGTTAAGATTGTTTTACATTATTTGACTTCTCCAAAATTATTATTTGATCATTGGATTTAAATTTTTAAAATTTTTTAATTTACAAGTGGGTATGAACATTACCTTTCTTCTTTTATGCTTAGAAAATTAATAGTAGATATACAACTTTAGAGGTGAGTACTAATTTTTTTGGGCGGATGATCAATTAAAATTTCATCTTTTGAGCCATGATTTTTTTCATGAAGTTTGAGCCGTGATTTTTGCTCCCATTGACTTTTTAGGCGCCATCTTCAGCATTTGATCTTTTTCTAATCGAATTTGTTGGCGCCAAGGTTTAGGTGGGACATCGTTCTATGGGCTTTTTGGAGTGAAATGCATAAACTTCTTATTCATACACGCACGTGCATTTTGAATAGCTCTTCCCTACATGCACGTGTGATTGAAAGGCCTAGATTAAAGCCACAAAATCGGACAGACGAATGGCACACCTGCACGAAAATTATTATGCACACATTGTCTGCCAATATAGCATGTTCACTGGATACCAGGCATGCTAATTTTTGTTAAAAGATTGCCGAAAATTTTCTTATGCACATTATATGTCAATATATCATACCGAGTGGACAATAAGCATTCTAATTTTTAGAAATAGAGCTCGAAATTTCCCTATGCACACACTCATTTCTAATATAGTATGCTAATTGGACAGTAAGCATACTGATTTTTAGAAACAGATAGCTAGAAATTTGTCTATACACCTACTTACTTCCAATATAGCATGCTAATTAGACAGTAAGCAAGCTAATTTTTAGAAAGAAATAGCTAAAAATTTTCCTGTACACACTTACTTCCAATAATAAGATACTGACTGGACAGTAAGCATTTTGATTTTCAGAAATAGATAACCTGCAATTTTTCTAAGCACACTGACTCTCAATATAACAAGTTGATTGAATAGTTAAAATGCTACTATTTAGAAGTATATAACTTGCAATTGCCCTGTACACACTAACTCTCAATATAGCATCTTCATTCATAACTCACAGTACTAAAATTCATAAACAAAAAAGAAGATTTGCTGTTAACATTTTCCTATCAACAAAGTCAACTCATACATAAAAACTACATAAATATAAACAAAGTTTGTTATAATTCATTCAATACTAGAAGTTGTAATATCATATAACAAATAAAAAAGTATAAAATAACAAGTTTTTCCATGATAAGAACACATCCTGATGAACAACAAGTACTATTATAAAGTCTCTGCGTCCATAGCTTGATGTTTTCTCTTTTCCCCATGGCGATCTTCACTTTTGAAGCTAGCTAGTACGTGCTGCCTCTAAAATAGAATCATCGTAGATTCACATTAGTACACATACATCACACTAATTAAAAATGTTGACTTCTATGATTGAAAATCATAAAGGATCAACAGCAACTTATAATGCATTCTAGATTATTTCTTCCTGGTTCATAGTTAGATTACACATGCCAATGTAGTGCATTCATATAACATGTTTATAGATCTTCAACTACGTTATTTATTCTCTTCTCGATAATGTCGTATGTGTTTGGAATGAAAACAAGCAATGCATTAAAACGACTAAGACTCTAACATCAATAACAACTAAATCAACTAAATAGTGTGATATTCACATTTGTTATTTAACATAGCATATTCATTCAACATGTTGCAAATTGATATTCATAAATATAAAAGCTGTAAAGCCTGACGAGCTACATATATGTCTATTAAATTACTTGTTATTACGCAAGTATACGTATCGTATCAAGTAATAAAGAGTGATTAGAGTATCGTTACCACAAAGAATTGTTAACCAAAATTATTATTTAGCTTAACTGCTTTCGAGGGTTGTGAAATTCTGAATTTGTGGTCCTATTAAACTAATAATTGCAAAGGAAAATTAAAGTAGCAATATGAGACTACTGAATACTAAAACGGGTTTACTGATTAGGGATGGCAGATGGACATACGGAATCCTTGAATCTAAACTATATTGCTCTGGTTCTTATTAATCAGATTGCATATGAATTTACTAGCCCAAGTTCATGTATCTTCCTATATGTCTTCCAACAGTATATAAAGCTGATTATACCCTATTTAAGTGCTATGTTTCTATGCCATTAAATAAAGTGAAATTGATAAATTCATAACTTGTAGAATGACTACACAGGATTTAACGGTATATTCCTATCCGTTAAACAACTCTCCTTACACGAAAGTAGAAACCTATGCCTTGCACATGGATCTGGCAAAGATCTCCCTTTTTCAACGATAAATGAATCAATTAAATCATCTTACAAGGTAGCTAATCTTGTAAAAACATTATAATCACACATACAAAGGTAAATCATACACAACCATGTATATAAGCTTAAATATTCATTCCTAAATATTTTAAGAACCAAGAAATAATACAGTTTAGAATTCAATTCATTTTAACTATCCATCTAATGGAGGTTTAGTTCAAAGACATAATCTTAACAACCACTACATTCATATAAAAAGTATTCATAGTGCAGAAAAAGAAAATTGGAAAGAATAAGAAAAACTATTTTCCGGTGGTTTCCACCAATGGGACTTGATTTCTTTCTTCGATCCGAGCTTTGATCTTGATTTTTACTTTCTCTTACATTGTTGTTAGTACTCCGGCTCTCTCCCCTTTCTTCTCTCTCGCGCGTGAACCCCTAGGAACTATATATAGAGTTCCCTTTTGCGCAGCTTACGCACTAGAATATTCGCGTATGTATGTGTATTGGCGCCTAGGCACCAACTCTCTGTGTGCTGAGCAGTTTAGACACATTCTGAAACCCTAGGAATTTTTGCACTAGCGCCTAGGCGCCAACTCCCTAGATGTGGTTTTGAACTTGTGGTTTCAGCAAATGTTTTCACTTGAGTTGCATGTTCATGAAGTGGCGCCTGGGCACCCTTGGGTGGTACCTAGGGGCCAACTCTCTAGTTCTGGATGCCTCAGCGTGCATTCAATTCGTCTGCTCTGCTATCATACGTCCTGTCCTTCCTACAAAAGATGGAAAAACTAAATAAATGAACTAAAAATGCCTAAATAATGCAAATATTGCCTAAAAATTAATTAATGCTCCTAAAATGCAAAACGGATAAAAATTAAGCTAAATGAGTGCAAACTATGCCTAATCTCTTGAATTAACACACAAATTAAGTCTAAAATACGAGTTATCATACCCCAAGCTTAAATGTTGCTAGTCTTCGAGCAACACATACAAACAGAATGAATAAATGAATGAATGAATGTATGGATGAATGAATGTTGCAGAAAAACAAAAATCCACTCCTTTTGCTTTTGGTTGTGCATTGATCAATCCACTTAGCCATTTCACAAGGTCGTGATTAATTGAACCTGAAAAATCCATCATTATAAAAACAAGGCATAAATTCTCCTTTCCAAACCAAGTTACATGTGGGTGCCAGAATTCCATAGTGCAAAGTTATATTTCAACACGTCAATCTTTCATTCAATCAGAAAACTAGTTAGGAAATCCAAGAATTCAAGCAAATCAATGATTGAATTGAATACACTTGTTATAGCAAATGGTATCAAGTCACTGAATTCAATCTCTAACAACTGCACATTCTTTTTCCCCCCAAACTTATTACAAAAATTCTCCTCACCGTATTTCATGATATCTGGAGATCTGTTTTTATCATTTTTTTGGGGCTCCCCTCACCATATTTTAGGGTATCTAGGGAGAATTTTTATCTTTTAAAGCGTTGTTATTGTGATTTTCTTTTGCTTTTTTTTTTTTACACGAACCTTGCCATTTGTAGATGCCAAGTCCTGGTTTCTCAGCTTAGGTCAACCATCCCTTTTTATCTTCTTCTAATGCTTTATTAGGGGTACTGAACATATTTGAGTAATTCCTGTGAAATAATACCATTTCTGAACTCGTTGAAGTACTTAGTCAGTAATTATTTAGTTCAGTTTTCATCATCTTGATCTGAAAGATATGCCTATTATTGAATTAGAACAATGTATTCTGAAATTTCTTTTAATTCTTTCACATATTAATTTCAGCCTGCTTTATACTTGGTTTCAATCTGAATTATCCCTTTCTTTCATGAATTTCATTTCAAATCAGAATTAATCACAGCCTTGCACATTTTCACAATTGGATGAATTGAAACAAAGACAACTTTCATTAGCTAGAATTGGAATGCATGCAACATAAACTAAAGCATGAAAATTAAAATGCAAAACTAGCCTATGGTTGAGAATTATACACCCTCCAAAGTTGAGAGATGCATTGTCCTCAACGCATAATCCTAATATGACTAAATAAAGAAAAGAAAATACACTGATAAACAAAAATAAAGGAAAACAAAAACAAAAAGAAAGGACTAGAACTCCCCTTAGGAATCGGACTCAATAGCGTCCTTGCCATCCTCGTCGGCCTCCTCATCGGGCTAGGGCTGCGATGGCTACCCAAAACAAACTCTGACCTCTGGCGGTGTCCCCGAAAAAGGCGGGCGGGTGGAGATGTCAATCTGGCAGTCCTCCGCTATCCGCAGTAGGTAGGCCTTCATCGCCCGGTCATGCTGCTGCTAGTACCTGGCTTGGGTGACCACCAGATTCTCCAAGTTTGTTAGTCGCTCGGCTGTGGATAACGGCGCGAGGATGGACCCGCTGCATGTGGTGGCTGTGCGAACCCGGGGCTGAGTGTGGTATGAGAGATCGTCTATGATGGCCTGACAGTTCAAGACCTCCTCCGTCGGCTCCCATCTGACACCGGCCCGCTTGCAGAGCCCGGTGATTAGGGATGGGAAGAAATAGCTGCCTCGTGGTGCAGTTGCATAGGCGAAGATCTACTGAGATATGAGCCTTCCGACGTCGATCATCAGCCCACTGTAGATGGCATATAGGTGAAGGGCCTTGTCCATTGTCACCTCACTGACGTGGGTTGACGGCATCATCCGAGCCGAGATGAAGTAGAAAATCATTCGCCCGTCATACATCATCTCACTGCGCTTGAAGGATGTCCGCTGTCCTCCCATAGACTTCCAAACCGGTGGCTTCTGGAAAAACGGTCTGGTGATGGATTCTGTATCTCGATCTTCGCCCTCCAAAAATGCCTCGTACTCATCTGAGTGAGTAAAAAAGGCGTCAACTCATAGTAGGCGTTGATCGCTTCCGCATGAAAAGGAACAACCTTGCCTCTGACTTTCACCTGCCCTTGCTCGTGTTCCACGGCGTTTGCATAGAACTCCTTCACCATAAGAGCAATAGCTGCCAAGGGTTGTGCCACAAACTGCTACCAGCCTCTAATGTGCAAGTTGAGGAGTGAGGCGTCCGAGAACTCATCTATCTTGATTCCTCTCTCTGGAATCATATGCCTTTTCTGAAGTGCATCTGTGTAGCGCTTGAAGGCTTTGGCTGACAAAAACTTATTGGCGTCAAAGTTGACGTGTTCCTGAACTTTCTTCCTCTTGGCTGATGATGATGAAGCCATGTTGCAGCCAAGCAATTTCAAACAATCCTTGCAAACAGAAATTCAACACAACCAAGCAATCCAACAAGCCAACACACACCCAGGTAATCTAGTAAGCAGTCTAACAAGTACTAACAAAATGCACCTGAAGCAATCACCTTGCAACCAATGGCAAACAAGTACAAACCAATTCCAAGTAACTCAATCCACAAGTTTAACTAGAGAACTATCCACTCAAATCAACCTCCAATCCATAGACCAATCCACAAAAACGCAGCAATTCGATCCAATTTTTCACTCAAATAGTTACCAAATCACTTCAAAGCAATTAGAATGCACCAAGAAATGGAGAATTTTGCCCACAAAGGTCTCTGCCTGAGAATTTGAAACTGCCAAGGTTCTGCACTAGTGCTGGGGAGCAGAGATGGTGGCGCCTAGGCGCCGATCTGCTGACAGCAATATTCGGCATCGACGCAAAGAAAATGAAGATGGAATGGCTCAAAATGGAGCCAAATCAAAGGGGAAATGTTGGGAATGCTAGAATAGGTGTGGGGCTTAGGCTTTCGTGATGAAAAAACAAATTTTATCATGGATTTGAATGGATCTAAGCAAAGGTGGAAGAACGAAAACGAAATGGAAAATGAGATGAACGAAATGAGGAAGAGATTGAGGTGCAAATATAGTTGGATTGAGTTTGAAATTGCTTGGAAACACTTTGACAGGATTCGGAAATGAGAAGGGGAGAGAAAAATGGTGCCAAGGCGTGAGGGTTAGGGTTTAAACCCTAACCCAAAGCTTTATAGGTCGTTCGGGTCGTGGTATCCACGATTTGGCACCGAGGTGACAGGATTTGGCACCAGGGCGCCCATGTTCTTCGCGGAGTTCATCATGGCGCCGGGGCGTCTCTATTAAGCGCCTAGGTACTGTTCATTTTTTTAAAGGTAAAAACCTCAAAAATAAAATAAAAACAAAAATAAAATTACAAATCAAACTGATACCAAGCAATGGGTTGCCTCCCATTCAGTGCTAAGCTTAACGTCCTCAGCATGATGTTTCTACTGTTAAGTCCATTCTCAATTTCACCACCTTGAACTCTCGGCCATTAGGGCTGCAACCTAGAAGTTCCGATCTGCTCTTAGCCCATCGTTCCATGAAGTTGTGCCAAATTTGATTTTTCAGCTGATTAGATAGGGGTATTTTGATATGAAAATTTCCAATTTTATCAAATATAAACTCCCCTATTCCTTTATTGGCTTTAATAGTCGTTCTTAACTTCCCAATGGCTTGGTTATTTGTTTAGGCCCGACGCAACCAACGAGTCAGTTTTAACACCGGCCGATAATTTATAGCCCCTATTCGCAATCTCCTCTTAGTCTTCCTCAAAACTAGCTTGAGGCAACTTTTGAACCTCTGAATTGCCCATATCAACCCTTAATCAATCCTCTGGGTTAGTCGGTCTCTATATTGGCTTGAGCACTTTGAATGTAACATTTTTGTTCTGCACCTGCATGGTTAATTCTCCGGCTCATACATCGATTATCGCATTGCCCATTGCTAGAAAAGGCTGACTGAGAATAATGGGTATGTCTCGATCTTCTTCATAATCCAAGATAATAAAATCTATCGGAAAAATGAATTTGTCCACCTTGACAAAGATATCCTCAATAATACCTTCCGGGTATGTAATGGATCGATCTGCCAGTTGTTGCGTCACGATGGTAGGTCGAGCTTCCCCAAGGCCCAACTTTCTGAAAATGGACTTGGGCATGAGATTAATGTTGGCTCCCAAGTCGCATAATGCTCTCCCGAAGTACTAGTTGCCAATTGTACATGGGATTGTGAAACTCCTGGGGTCCTTGAGTTTAAGAGGTAGTTTCCTCTGAACTCTCGCACTAGTTTCCTCTGTTAGCACCACTATCTTGAATTCCGTCAACCGCCTTTTCTTTGATAGCACGTCTTTCATGAATTTGGCGTAGCTCGGCATCTATTCTAAGGCTTCGATGAGAAGTATATTAATGTGTAGCTGCTTCAGTACCTTAAGAAATTTCTTGAACTGACCTTCCTTTTTAGATTTTTTGAATCACTGAGGAAATGGAGGAGACAGCCTTGGATTCGTGGCGATTTCAACGTCTGATTGGTTCTAAGCTGCAGTTGGTTCCTTTGTCTCTTGTGATTGCTGATTCAAAGGGTTAGTGAGTTTAGTCACCAATTCTGGTGGAATTGAGTTGGGTATCTGCTTTCCACTATGCAATGTAACTGCTTGGACCTGTTCTTTGCTTTTGCCTTTCGGGTTTTGTTCGGTGTTGCTTGGCAACGATCCTTGAAGTCGATTGTTCAGAGCTGAGGCCAGCTGGCCTATCTGAGCTTCCAGGTTTATATTCGTTGTGATATGGGATTGCATAAATTGCATGAAGAGATTTTTCAGATCCGATTTCTTTTCTTCTTGTGGTGGTGGAGTGAATTGCATTGGTCTTGCAGGTTGTTGATGTGGCTGCTACTGCGGGAATCTAGGAGGCTGATTCGGCCTTATCTGGTTGTTCCATGAGAAATTAGGATGATTTCTTCAACCTGGGTTGTAGTTGTTTCCATACTGATTAGCTGAATTTCTCTGAAAATTTCCCACATAATTAATGGACTCTAGGTTGGAGGCACATTCATCACTAGGATGGCCGAATTCACCACACCACGTGCAAATGTCTGCTGCTGTGGTGTTGAAGTCCCTAATGCACTGACGTTGGCTGGCCTGGACAAATTCTGAATTTGCTGAGACAAAACGTCAATGTGGGCCTTTATCGATGAAACCGCATCCAGTTGGAGTAGACCTACACCTCTGCTTTTGTCTGATGGCAATTAGTAAGTGTTGGCCGCCATGTTTTCGAGCAGAGCTTATGATTCCTGATAACTTTTTCGTAGCAAAGATTTGTTTGATGAAGAATCCACCACGTGACGGGTGGAATCTTAGAGACCGTTATAGAAAATCTGAATTTGTACCCATGGATGAATTCCATGATGTGGACACTTTCAGAGCAGGTCTTTGAAACGATCCCATGCCTCTGATAAGGTCTCTTCGCCGTGTTGCTTGAACGAGACTATATCCATTCTCAGCTTGGCTAACTTGGCCAGCGGAAAGTATTTTTTTAGGAATTTATGAGCCAAGTCATTCCATGTGTTGACGGAATTCAGTGGCAAAGAGTCTAGCCACTCGGAAGCTCGATCACGCAGAGAAAATGGAAACGTTTGAAGTCACATTGCTTCGTTAGAGACTCCATTCTACTTGAAAGTGTTCATAATATGCAGAAAATTCTGTAGATGGCGATGCGGGTCTTCAGACGCAAGACCTCCAAACTGCCCGATAGACTGGAGCATCTGGAAAATCACCGATTCGATTTCAAAATTATTGGTGTAGATCGGAGGAGGTGCAATGCTAGTTTGAACAATATTTTGGCCAAGCGCAATCAGATCTCAAATTGGCTTGTCCAAATCATCTTGAGGTGGATGATTTGGAATTTTGATCCTCTGGTTTTCCGGCTAGTTTGCATGGACATTATCGTCTTGGTTCTTGATACGATCCATCGTATGATGTTGGTTTCTAGCCTCCTTGCTCTTTCGGCGCCTTCTCAAATAGGTTCTTTTTGGTTCTGGATCAAAAGGGATGACAGTCTCCTTTTCGGCTCTGCCTCGATGCATGCAATATGTGAATATTCTGCAAAAACCAATGAATTTCAACTAGCAGAAAGAAAAATAAAAATAAGAAATTCTAATTTAAAAGAAATAATGAAAATAAGATATTCTACAGAATTGTACAAGAAAGCAATAAAACTAAATATAATTGGTTAAGCAAATTCCCCGGCAACGGCGCCAAAAACATGACAAGCTACGTATATGTCTATTAAATTGCTCGCTATTTATGCAAGTATACGTGTCGTGTCAACTAATAAAGAGTGAATAGAGTGTCATTTCCATGAGAAATTGTTAACCGAAATTATTATTTAGCTTAACTGCTTTCAAGGGTTGTAAAATTCTAAGTTTGTGGTCCTATTAAACTAATAATTGCAAAGGAAAATTAGAGTAGAGATATAAGACTACTGAATACTAAAATGGGTTTACTGATTAGGGATGGCAGATGGATAGATCGGAATCCTTGGATCTAAACTATATTGCTCCGGTTCTTGTTAATCGGATTGCATACGAATTTACTAACCCAAGTTATGTATCTTCATATATGCCTTCCAATAGTATATAAAGCTAATTACACTCTATTTAAGTGCTATGTTCTCATGCCATTAAATAAAATGAAATTGATAAATTCATAACTTATATAATGACTACACAAGGTTTAACGGTATATTCCTATCCGCTAAACAACTCTCCTTACACAAAGGTCGAAACCTGTGCCTTGCACATGAATCTGGCAAAGATCTCCCTTTACCAAGGATAAATCAAGTACTTAAATCATTTTACAAGGTAGCTAATTATGTAAAAGCATTATACTCACACATGCAAAGGTAAATCATACACAACCATGTATATAAGCTTAAATATTCATTTCTGAATATTCTAAGAACAAAGAAATAATACAGTTTAGAATTCAATTCATCCTAACTATCCATCTAATGGAGGTTTAGTTCAAAGACATGATCTTAACAACCACTACATCCGTATAAAAAGTATCCATAGAGCAGAGAAAGAAAATTAGAAAGAATAAGAAAAACTGTTTTCCAGCGGTTTCCACCAACGGGACTTGATTCCTTTCTTTAATTCGAGCTTTGATCTCGATTTTCACTTTCTCTTGCACTGTAATTCGTACTCCGGCTCTCTCCCCTTATTTCTCTCTTGCGCACGAACCCCTAGGAACTATATATAGAGTCCTCTTTTGCGCAGCTTACGTACTGGAATATTCGCATACAGATGTGTATTGGCGCCTAGGCGCCAACTCCCTAAATGTGGTTTCTAACTTGTGGTTTCAGCAATGTTTTCACTTGAGTTGCATGTTGATGAAGTGGCGCCCAGGCGCCAACTCTCTGGACTGTTCCCTTCATGTCACCTGTGTTGCAAACGATTAAGGCGTGTAGGGTGGAGCCTGGGCGCCAATGGGTGGCGCTTAGGCGCCAACTCTTTGGTTCTGGATGTCTCAGCTTGCATTCAATTCGTTCACTCTGCTATCATATGTCTCATCATTCCTACAAAAAATGAAAAAACTAAATAAATAAACTAAAAATGCCTAAATAATACAAAAATTGCCTAAAAACTAATTAATGTTCCTAAAATGCAAAACGGATGAAAATTCAGCTAAATGAGTGTAAACTATGCCTAATCTCTCGACCTAACACACAAATTAAGTCTGAAATGGGCCATGATAATTAAGTCTGAAATGAGTTATCATAAAGTCGTTGAACACCTTTGTCATTTAACATAATATGCTCGTTCAATATGTAACACATTGATACCAACATGTACAAATGGTGTAAAGTTCTTAGATAAATTTGTGAATGAACCGAACATGTTTATTCAGTATGTAGCAGGTTGATATTCACATGTACAAAAAATATAAAATTTGTATAACATTTTTTATTCGATATAGAATGCTCATTTAATAAATAGTATGTTGATATTCACATGTACAAAAGTTGTAAAGTCCTTAAATAATTTTTTGACTTAACATAACATGTTAAATCAACTTATAATATATTGATATACAAAGACTTAAAAATTTTAAATAATCTTTCCTAATAGCATGCTGTGTGGATAGTAAGCATGCTGAAATTCAGAAACGAATAGCTAAAACTTTCCCTATAGACATTATCTTTCAAAATAGCATGCTATCTGGATGCTAAGCTTGCTGATTTCTAAATTATTTATACTTATGATTTTTTTTGGTATTTCAAGTTTTCAAATAAGATACATTTACAATTCTTTTTCTTGCCTACAACACCCATTATCTTCCACAATTAACCAAAACGCCCAATTGTTGAACGAGCTTGTTTTAATTTTATTTTTTGTTGTTTGATTTTCCCAAAATTCTTGATTATCTTCATGTGATTATGAATGGGAATCTAAAATTTCATGCATCTTTACTGTAATCATGTGTTTTTTATTCCTAACATCAAAGGTAAGACTGTAAGAGGATGTCAAGGATCCCAGTTCGGGTGAAATCTTACTAGGAATCGAAAAACAAAATGAATCTGTAACATGTAGGCAGCAAAATCCCAATACTTCCTTACCTAGATATTGGAAAGGCAATGGTGGAAATAGCAGCGGTAATGGCAAATCAAGTAACGTCACAAACAAGAACGACAACTCAAGCAGCAAGGGATGGCAAATCAAGCAACAAAATCCCTCCTTTGTTTTCGGCATCCAATAGTGATGGCAAACTAAGGAATGGCAGGCATCCGAAAAAATTGCGTCACTTTTTTCAACCAAACACCAGGGAGACGAAATGAAAATTTAAAAATAATCTACATTTTATATCTATGCGTGGGTGTTTGCTTGCAATGTCCTAACATCAACTTCCGGTGAATCGAAAAGCTTGAAGACTAAATCAACAGTAAACATTAAAAATAGACATTTTCTCATACTGGGAATAGGAAGCAGAAATATCATGACCAGCAGGAGCTTACTTGAGATGAAGATTTCATTTCCTGCTACAAAAATTAAATTGAAGAAGGATCCTGTCGCTGCTGCAAAAAATGGAAGGAAGGGGGCTTTGTCACCAATACAAAAATCGAAAGGCGAAAGAGAATTTGGTGAAAAACCCGCCCAAATTTTGATTCGGTGCTCATTCCCTCCATGACAGCTACACGCACCATTGGTCCATTCTAAACACACGATCATTGTCAATGGCTGAGATTCAACCTGCCCAAAGAAGTGGCAAGATTTCACACTTGCAAAAGAATTCGGGTGCAGCTTTGCTACACCTGAATATATCCTATATATATAGAGAGAGAGAGGGCTGTTCCGGTGCAGTGTGTGCAATTGTCTAAAAATGGGCCCCACACATATTAAAATGCAATGAAACTTTATACAATCATTTATCTATATATAAATCATACTTTAAATGTTTTAGATGTTGAAAAAATTACTTTAAAGTTGTTATTTATATCAAATTATTTTATTACATTAAATTTGTATTATTTTCAGACGGGATTCATACACATATCTAATTGCGATGAAAATCAATATGATAATAAAAAATATTATTTTAAATACAATGGATAGAGTATATTATAATTTGATTATCATGTGTGACTCATTTTAGAGCCACTGTACCTGAATATATCTCATATATATATATATAATAACTTAACGATCCACTTGAAGTTCTTGGTTTAACAGCTAAATGTATAATATTTGGGATAAAAAAAACCACTTCTTATACTTTTAAAAATATATGTGCGGCTAATAATGCAGCTTAGTACTCCCTACCCAAATGTACCACTCGTCTCCTTTCTTTGCAAAATTTGGAAAAATTGCGCCATAGACCCTCTAACTATGCGTATAGGCATTTTAGACCCGACGTTTGCGTATTAGCATTTTAAACCCTCGAAAGTTTTGACCTTTGCATTTTAACCCTCGCGCCCTCACAGCATCAACAAAGCAGCATCTGACCGTCCGAAATGACATAAAGAGACAGAAATACCCTCGTAGGTTCTATCGCTAGCCTGCTTCATCTCACGCCTGATCATGCTTTGGCTGCCAATACTTGGGACCTTCCTCATTGGCGACTAATAAGTGAAGAACCTCGATGTGCTAAAGAACTTTCCGAGGGCGGCCGCTCCTCGGGCCGGCCCGACGACCTCCTCATCAACGGGCAGCAGGGGAAGGGTGACGGGAGCGAGAAGCCCATGTTCACAATGGAGGCCGGGAAGACGTATCGATACAGATTCTACAACGTGGGGCTAAAGAACTCCGTCAATGTGCAGATCCAAGGGCACTAGATGAGGCTGGTGGAGCTAGAGGGTTCCCACACGGTGCAGAACGTGTACGAGTCCCTCAACATCCACCTCGGCCAGTGCTTCTCCGTTCTTGTCAACGCCATCCAGGAGGCCAAGGGCTACTACATCGCCGCTTCCACCCGATTCACCAAAGAAGTCCTCAAGGCCTTCGCCGTCGTTCAGTACGCCGGCTCCAGCACCCCGTCATCCACCTCCATTCCCGAGGGCCCCACCGGCTGGGCTTGGTCACTCAATCAATTCCACTCCTAAAAGTGGAATCTGACAGCGAGAGCAGCCCACCCCAACCCCTAGGGCTCCTACCACTACGGCTCCATCAACATCACCCACACCATCAAGTTCGTCAACTCTGCCGGCCAGGTCAACGGCAAGCTCCGCTACGCTATTAACAGTGCTTCCCACACCGATCCCCCACCCCGCTCAAGCTTGCCGAGTACTTCGGCATTGCCCCCAACTGTTCAAGTATGACACCGTCCTCGACAACCCCTCCGCCCTCAGCAAAAACGCCCAGATCACCCTGCAACCCATTGTCATCAACGACACCTTCCGCAACTTCGTCGAACTCGTCTTCGAGAACCATGAGAAGAGCTTGCAGTCGTGGCATTTGGATGGCTACTCCTTCTTCGCAGTTGGGTGTGTATTTCTATGCAATTTTAGAACGGAAATTAGTGAATAATAACAATACTTAATGCAATTAGTGCATACAGGGTGGAACCAAGGAAGTGGACGGAGGCAAGCGGAAAGAAGTACAATCTTCTTGATGCAGTGAGTCGTCACATAATCCAAGTGTATCCCAAGTCGTGGTCGGCGGCTCTTTTGACGTTGGATAATGTAGGGATGTGGAACCTGAGGTCACAAGCACTAGAGGGGGAGTACCTTGGCCAGCAGCTCTATTTCAGCCTACTCTCCCTGGCTCGCTTTCTCAGGGACGAATATAACATGCCAGATCAAACTCCCTTGTGTGGCTCGGGAGGCTCTCGCTGCAGCTTCCTTAGGAGGCTTCTCCCTCATTGTTGGCCTTGCCGGGCGGATTGTACGCTGCCCAAGGCCGTCTGCATCGGAGTCTCATTTTTATTCGCATATGTGCCACTTGGTTTTGATATAACTTTACCTGCAGAAATTTGCTCCGAAGTTCCCAAGTATCGACGGTCGAAGCATGATCAGGCTGCGCGACCTGCTTGCGGAGAAGCCCAACCTGTTTGATAATGTCAACGGTGAGATGAAGCAGGCTAGCGATAGAACCCGCGTCCTTCTCGATCGACTGAAAGCACTGGGCAACCAGTTCCGACTGCAAGAGGCTCCACAATGCGCTTCAGAAGCTTAAGTCCTGTGTTTAAAACATAGGCACGAGGGTATTTCTGTCTTTTTTCGTCATTTCAGACGGTCAGATGCTGCTTTGTTGACGCCGTGAGGGCGCGGGGGTTAAAATGCAAAGGTCAAAACTTTCGAGGGTCTAAAATGTTAATACGCAAACGTCGAGGTCTAAAATGCCAATACGCATAGTTAGAGGGTCTATGGCGCAATGTTTTCGCAAATTTTGAAGCTAGATAATGTAGGTTACGTTAGTATTTTGCTAATTTTTTTCAAAAAGTAATCTAAATTTAAACCCAAAACTAAGACTGAAATTAACGTCAACTCAATCTGAAATTCTAAAATTAAGAATAGGAATAAAGTTCACCTAAATCTCATAATCTTAAAATTAAAGTTTACCAAAATAGCGTATAACCCGAATCATGTAGCACCCTTAAATGGAAACTGCGCCCCGAGCGAAATTGTCATTTTTCGATATTGCACGTTGCCGAGTGGCCCATGGTCCATATCGAACCTATTAACGCATTGGCACAGACTTGTAGGCCAGTCTAATCGCAAGCTGATGATAGAGTCCGAATAACAGCGGCCTATGTAGAAAACCTCTCGTGCACGACATAGTTGACAAGAAAAAAATAAGAGAAAAAAAAAAGAATAAAAGATAATAATGATAACGATAAAGCACATAAAGGTTGCACGATATCAATCGACAGGGTCTAAAGGCAATCAATTCAAAATTACAGACATTTAAAATTTTTTCTAAAAATTTCACGGAGCATTTTCTCAATTTTCAAAATTCAGGGGGTCGTTAGACCTCTAAAGAGTCTCCCTTGTATACATGTGACGGGATCCGAAGGATTTTTTTTTTTAGGGTGTATTTGGTAATTTATAAAATTTGTCAAGTTAAAATTTTTCAATCTAAAACTTTTTACTCTCCATAATTAATATTTTTTAATTATTTTTTACATATCTTCTATACAACAACGCTTTAAAAATATTTCCAATAAAATAGGTACATAGACATTGCTTTAAAAAATAAAATATAAACTTCTCTTATGAAGACTAAGAACCTAGAGGACTCTTTGCCAGCCGTACTGGTTGTGTACTAGTGATGGGGTCCAAAGGATCAAAAATAAGATAATCTAATCACCATCTTCCCCGTGGATGCTAAGATTTAATTAGACCTAGAACCTTGAATTTAGACCTGTTGCATCTTCATGGGCACCAACTCATTTGCCTCGTTGTTTCCTTGTCTTCCTTCCTTTTCTTCATTACAAGATAAGGTAGAGAGTTTTTGAGAGTTAATGCAACAAACAACATCTGCTTCCTTTCCCCACAATAGTAGATACAGTCCAATAATGACCACAACGCCTCCAACAATGCTGAAGATATACCAAGAAAAGATTGAAAAACGATCAAAACTTGTTAGTGGAGAATATAACCCACCGCACTCTTATTCAATACCCAATTTTTTAAAATGAATTTACCTAACGAATCATATGCGGATTTTTTGGTCCCTTATATTTGTAAATTTGTACATTTGGCGTTACATTACATACTTGTAGCAAACGACTCCAGTTTAAAAAGATGAATGATCTTGTTAGTCGAGACACGACTCGAGTTTGAAAAATATGCAATATTAGTCTTTCCGGTTACATGAAGCCCGGACATGACACTGTTTACTTTTTCAAATGAAATTCACATAAAAAAACTTTTTCACATGAAATTACAAAAATACTATTGTAATATTTTAAATCTTCAATGTATTGCACGATGTTAAGTCTTTTTTAGCCACTTTTATGGATTTGCTAAAAAAAAAATATTTTAAATTTTAATTAGGATAATTTTAGGTATTTCGTTAGGAAATTACAATGGAATTTTTGTCATTTCATGCAAAAGAGTTAAGAGTGTTAGAGTTTCAGATATTTAGATGGACCAAAATTGTGCATTTCTAAAATTTAGAGCTATCTATTATAAGTATAGAATTTAACAGTCGAAAGTGCAAATTGCGCTAACTAAAGGGACTAATTTACAGCTATTATAAGTATAGATGTATGCTGTAATTTTTAGAGAACTTACTTTCCTACGTGGAGTTTTTGTCCCAGAACAAAATAGGCTGAAACTACAACCAGAATTGTTGAGAGGGGATTAAACATTGAAACAAAAACTGGTCCCTTTGCTTTTGCACAAGACAACATTAAAAATACTGTCAAACCCGTCACAACAATACCCTGCAAACAAATGAAAAAAAATTAGCCAAGAAATCATATTCTTTTTATGGTTTGTTAATAAAATGATTTGGGATTGAGATAATTGAATTAGTTTATCTGCCCTTTACATGAACGACATAGCACATTGTGGTTTAATTAGCCCAATTCAACTAAGTAATTATGACTTACATATGATATTGAAGTTGTTAGATTGGGTATAAGTCCTACATCCATAAAATGTTGCCAATGATTAATTGTCACCGGCAGGTGACCGGAGGAAAATCATCTCCTTCAATAATAATTTACAACCAAAAATGAAAAAGGGGTCAATAGCAACGATTTACCTACATTGCAATGGCCCGAATTTGTTGTAGGGCGGCCTGGAACTAGATTATAAGAAAGTAGTAAAATTTTTAATAAGTGAACAGGATGTCATATGACAAGGATAATAATTAAGAATAAAGAGGATAAAATAAATATACAGATTAATTATATGGAAAATGTGAAAGTATAACCGGGTAAATAGTAAATACGATAATATAAAAATTAAGGTATTTAGAAGTTAAAACTTAGAATCATATCAAAATGTGTGCCATAATTAAAAGTGTTTTCTTTTTTCTTTTCTTTTTTTTTGACGCCTTTCCAAACTGGCCATAAGATTCACAATGGTATAGTTTCTATTATTTCGTCTATTTTCATTATACCGATGCCTTTAAGTTCTATGTTTACCATTTTATCATTTTCATATTTAGGCTCCAGAATGTTTATTTTTTTGGTCTCAAGTGAGTCAATACAAGTCCCCCGTATTTCAAAGGCTGGAAGTATTTCTTGGTTATATATCTGATGAATTTTTAAAAAGACCACCAAGTTTTTGATTTTGTAATTTATATTTTATATAGTTTGCAAACGACCCCTCATGAGGTGTAATGCTAGCGGAAATATCATGAGCACTTATGAAATCAGAGATGCAAAGTTCGGTTATACTGGCCTAAACCATGGTATGGGTATTTATCGTCTTTTTTAATGTAAAAAAGAATAAAACAACAATAAAAATTCCATCCCTTGCTACGTACATATATACCTTCTAAATAACTTCGATCATTTTTCACATCTCTTCCTACAATTATCATAATTATTTATTTTTATTTTCTAGATTCTCAATCATTAATCCTGTGATATTATATGACTCTTTCAGTTTTTCTAAAATCTTAGAAACTTTGCCCCTTTTTTTTTCAACATCTTACTGAACGCACCCTTATAATGAGTGAATTAAACTCACCGAATAGAGGGTACTCCAGAGGTCAATGTTGAAACCAATACTCCAAGCCTTGGGTTTGTGCGCTACAAATGCAGAGAAAACAGCTGATTGTGCACTACCAATAAAGTTCATCCATGCGGTTAGTGACAATTTTGCTGGATATCTCTTCAATGTCAGTGCCTGCAAATTAATTAATACCATCCCTTAATTAAATGTTAGATAATATAATCCCTTGATCATTCACTCCCATTTACCGTTCAACAATCATGAGAGGGAGAAGGAGAGAAACCTGCATTATGTACCACAAGGAGTAAAATATGCAGCATAATACTGTAAGAATCGAACCCTTTATCCAGTCTTGATGAGCACCGTTGCTTTTTGGTATATGAATGAGAGCACCTCCTATGCTCCTTATAGCTGATCCCTTGTAAAGGGTCATAGTTGTCAAGCCAGCCAATGAAACTAGCGTCCCAACAATCTTCGCCAAGCCTCTGGTGGTTCTAATATCCAGACTTTCTAATCTGGAAAAACATGCCACGGATGAAAATTCATAAATAATAGTTTGATTTCCACACAGTACTATGCACAGTTTTCGAATTAAAGCCACCAATTAAGAAATTTTGCCACCTACGTACGAAACGTAATTCAATTAATCACCATTATAACAAATGTTAATAAAACGTAGCCATCTTTTTGGTTATATAAATTAAAATTGATTGAGCATATATTAACCTGTCCATAAATATTTGGCTGTATAAGGATGGCGGAATGCGGAGAGACGTGGCCAATATTTTTTATTACTCGCAATGAAAAATCATATTACTTTTTTTTTTAAAATATCATATTACTTGTCTGTGTGCAAAACATTCAGGTTTTCCAACCTAAATTGGGGAATCGGCCTCCATCCAAATCAATAAAATATATATTTTATTACCTGTGACTTATTTGCGTTTGGTTGCAAAACGATTGATAGTTGTTCGGTTTAGTTATATATATCCATTTTATTATTTTTAAAATGTAAAATAAAATATTCGATAAATAAAATTTAAAATATTTCAAATTTCACAAATAAAAAGATATAAGTGGGGCTGCATATGGATAAAAAATTTAAAGAAAAAAAAAAGGTCTGAGAGCATGATGTAAAATTGCCTCAAATTATGAGAGAGGCTTCCGTGTGAACTTGTCCGTGGAAACTCATGGGACATTTGACAATAGCAAAATGCGGAAAAGTGAGAGAATTTTCGAGAACATGGATTTCCTTATGAATCATCACTCAGATGATAATCATATTTTTTTTCTTTTTACGCCTGTATTCTAATCAATTTTCTTACTAACTACCATTCATTATACCTATTTATTCCGACTTTACTCTTATTATTTCCTATCGATCACATAATTCTCAAAACATTCCTTTTTTCCATTCCACCACATCCCACAATTTTCCCCATTCTACATTCCCAAATAAGCCCTCATTGGGAACTCCCGTAAAAATCATATTTCTTTTCATTTTTAAAAATCAAACCATAAATTAAATTTAGAGTATTATTTTGACCATTAATAATAAAACCATACAAATATATAATAACAACTCCTGTTTAGTGCATATGGTGGGATAGCCCTCTCATTCAAAAAGGAAATTTTCGGTCAAATTCAAGTGGATAAGTGCATTTGATTCATCGAAGATTTCGTTTCTCAGTAGTCATAAGAAGGAAGATCTGAGATCTCACCTGAGCATCACTGCAATTAAAAACGTCATTGAAGCGATCGTGTTTGTCAGGCATGAAACGAAAGTTGGGGATGTGTATCTTATGCTTGCAAAACACATGTTTGTTGCTAAGCCGGCCCTGCAGATATTTAATTAGCATTAGTGACTCTAGGTTAAATTCTATTGAAGTCCACTAAGTACACATGTTATCGTCGAGAAAAGTTCTGACCATGACATAAAAACATTTTCACGTAACTCTTTCAGTTTTTTAAAAGTTAATGTTTGATACAAAATCTAATTTATTCATTTATTTAACATCATTTCTTTCGCTAAGAAATCAAGTCTCATCCAAATCAAACATGCATATAGGGCATATTGTAAGCCTCCTGTTTTAAATTTGGAAGAAAATTTATATTGCTCTCTTAGTAAAAAGGTGAAGATTATAAAAAGAAAGTCATCTATAGCTATTTTAAGAAAATATCATTCAATTTATCTGTGATACTTATGAAATGATAACTATTAAACAGGCGACAGTTCAAATCATTTTGATTCAATCAGCTTATTTCATATAAACTTCTAACGAGATTTATTGGCATATTACTAGTATCAGAATGAAATACCTATATACTATAGTTTAGTTGATTTCGAGGATGGAATTTTTATACGGTGGGGTGGAATGTAAACCATCTGTTTTAAATTTGGAAGAAAATGTATATTTTTACAAATATGTGTACATAATAAACATTTCTTAAAATTTTTGTATAGTAATGCATGTTTCAAACATTTTAATTTTACTATTAATATGTAGAATATATTCAAGTATGTCGTTATTATCGATTTGGGAAGTTTTTGAAGCAAAAAAAAAGTATTTTGATATTTTACAACAAATTGGGTGTGAAATTGGAAATTTCAATAAATTAGATTATATAATAAATTATAATAAAGGGGCATAAACTATAAAATAAAAAATATCCAGCAATGCACAGGCCACGCGGAGTTAATCATGTCAAAAGCCAAATATGATTTCTAAAATGGGGCAAATGACTTCTTATTAGCCTAATTAATTAATTAATTAATTAAAATAGAAATTAGATAAATGAGGTTGCTTGTTTTCTATCTCTTTTGTTGGAAAACTCTAGAACTTATAAATAAGGGGTGTGGCCTATCTTAAATGGAAATCAAGAGTAGAGAGTAGAGAGAGAGAGATGTGGAGCTTTGATCAAGTTGATATCAACCATCAACCATCATCATCCAAGTTATTTACTATTCATTTTATGTATTTCTTTTTAAATTAAGATAAAATCAGAGGTAGAGATCAATCTAGACTAATAGATTCGCAACCTTTACTCAAATATATTCGTATTAATGGAAATGTAACCAGCTGATGTAGACCACTAAAAAGTTTAATTAAAAATATAATTCTATGATCTAAATCATTAGATTAAGACTACATAAGTTATTTTGCATTATATATGTGTTAAAACTATCATTAGAATTAGTAGTTTAGGCTAGCAATTATAATTGTTTATAACTTAATTTACATACCCATACAGTAAATGTGAAATCAAAAGGGAAAATGTATAAGAAATAGTAAACGAATGATTTTTGGCATGAAATGTTTTATAGTTACTCACAATATTATTGCTAAGGAATGACCAAATTTTCATCTTAAGATTTTTAGCAAACTATAAATTAAAAATCTTAGAAAATTAGTCTGAACAAGGCAGAACGGCTGTTAGAACTAGCTACATTGATTGATTTTGCATAATGTTATTAAGGCTAAAACTTTTATATGACATAGAATATATTTTGAATATAAGCTAGCAAAAATAAAAATAAATTTTTGGATGATATAAATATAGATAAAAATTAACATGATTGGCCCTAAACTCATAACCCAGTCCAGTAAAATAAAAATACAAAAATAAATATAAATAATTACTATTTTATGTTGAAACTATTTAATTTAGTTAATAAATAAAGTTATTGATGTATGAAAAAAATTTTAAATTTAAAATCCCTGAATTGATTAGAAACAGAAATCAAGAGAATTCAATGTCAAGTATGGGCAAATTGAGGAAAAATCAAAATGAAAGTTTAAACTGAAATAATAATATCCAAATTAATATGGTAAGTTAAAATATATTATTATTATGTTAATTCATGTGAAAAAATTTTGTAAAATATTTGAAGAATATTGGAAGTTAAATTTGATACAAATAGATTGCCGAAAGTTAATAGATGAAGAGAGGACTGTGTGTAATTATATTAAGTTTTGAAGCTCAAATGATTATTAGTTAGTAATTAATAATATGAGACTAATGTTTACTAAATAAAATTAAATATTTATAAGATAAGATTGAATACAATGTAGAAAATACAAGTTAAAGGGTCAAAGAGTAATTTAGTAATTCTGTTAAATAAGCTCCAATTTAAATTGATTTAAATGAAATTTATTATAAGTGATAATTTTGGAATAATTTAATCTATACAAGGAACCACGTGTTAGCTAAATTATAAAAGTTATGATACATAGATATATTTGTTCATCTTAGGATAGTATATTACGCTAGACCATTATTAAAAGAGTTATTAGAGTTAAAATATTAATGAAAGAAAAGTGTTAATTTCCAGTACGATGGATTGAGAATTATAGCAAAATATGGTACAAGAATGGATCTGAGATTTATACAAGGTAAGTAGAGTTCTTTTGCTTTCTTTTTGATTTTGTGTTGTAATGTATACTTAAGGGCATAGATGTTTTAGATACCGTTATTTTCTAAATTTGAGTGAATAAATTCTATCACATATGATAATCTATTATGATGGTGAAGTTAATCTTTATTCTTGGTAGCATTATGCATTATGACGTTGACATATGTTGGTTGGGATAATGGTATATTCATGAGTCATGGTTGTAGTTGTAGATTTGTGTGAAGTGTTGATGCTAGACCATCGGTGATAACCATTGGCACATCTTGATAGGGGATCAAGATGTGATAGCCTAGATGATATCTGATCAAACCTACTAATCTGACTAGTATGGATTTGGTGGGTTGCGGACCTGGTTTGTCTGGCCTTTGTGATTTGAACAATATATATTGTAATCCAATCCATGGGATTGGTGGCCATCAACTTAACAATTGAGGCCAGAGCCATCCACATAATGTGATGCAGCATGACTGCAGTCGTATTGAGAGTGCAACAAGATTTCGATTACACCTCCAGTTTGGATAAAGTTATTTCTTGATTTATCTTTATTGTTTAAGGTTAGTCACTCACGCTGAAATGCAGTAATGGTAACCTAGGTTGTGCAGCGGGTTAGATTACCCATTGGATTTGATACCTTTATTGGAGAAATGACATATGTTTGATGCAGTGATGCAAACTAGTGCATTAACATATGTTTCTTATGGATTTAAATTTGATTTCCATCTATGGTATAATCGATGTTTTGTCAAATCCTACGCATATTATTTACTCAAGTTTTACTATTTTACATTCATATGCTCTACTTACTGAATTTGTCCGGACTCATCCTATTATTATTATTTTTTTTAGATAATAGGTATGTGGCTAGAGACCAACATGTAGTTGGTGAATCGATGAAGCTAAGACTTAATGAATCTAGATTTTAGAATTATTTATTTTGATTTTTTTAAAGCAATGTAATAAGGACATGAAATATGTGTTCTATGGATTTAATATTTGGATATAGTTTAATTTGAAATTAGTGAAATATTTGGTTGATGATGACCTAATGAATTTTATTATTGCATCTATGCATGGTTTTCCATTATCATAGATCCTGTACTTTTGTAGTGACCATTAACTTTATTGGTAGGATGTTACACATATTTATCTAAAAATAGGCATATTCATTTGTCAATTAAAGAAAATTCTTAGATCCATTCGTGTATATATTTAAAAAATAATAATATTTTATACAATTATTTATCTACATATTAGTGATATTTTAGATTATTTCGATGTTGTAAATACTACCTAAAATTTGATATGTAGTAGTAAATCACTTTATTGTATAAAATTATCACGTTTATAGACAGACCCACATATAGTGATGCTAAACAAATAAAAGGATGTTTCATAAAAAATAAATAAAAGGATGATCTTAAATAGAATAGATTGAGTAGATTTTTTATCGACCATCAAGATATTGAAAATATAGAGGATTATATAGAAAATAAGTTTCATAAAAGTATCCCTGATATATATACAAAAATATCCAAGTGCATTTAGACTACACCATCATTATATCGCACTTTGCTGCAAAATGGGGCCCACTTTATTATGAAATTAATATCTACACCGCTTATTATATTCAAGATAATTTACTTTAATCGTACAAATTTTTTTCCAAATCAAACATGTATATGGGCCCATCGTAAGAAGGTACAAAATCAATGTAAAAAAATAATTTAATATAAATATCATTTTTAAAGTTGTATTTTCAACTTATAAATCATCTAAAACATTATTATTATATGGATAAATTATATATAAAATTTGATTACATTCTAATATGTCTAGGGGCTCATATTGCAATAGATTGCACCATAATAAAAATGTTGCTCAACAATGTGTGTGTGTGTGTGTGCATATTTATAAGAGAACTATTCATGTGTAGACAGACTACACTACAGAATGAGTGCCACATATATTAGAATGCTATGCCACTTTATACAATATTTATCCATATAAAGACATATATTAGACGATTCGGATGTTGAAAAAATAACTTCACAATTGTTATTTATATCAAACTATTTTATTATATTAATTTTGTGCCATTTTCTGATGGGCCCAAACACATATATACTTGGAATAAAAATTAGAATACTAATAAAATAAATAACTTTAAATGCAATGAGCAGAGTAGATTTTTTAATCATGATCAACTAGGTTTTATAATGTATGAACTGCATGGTGCAGTCTAAATGCAATGGAAAATGAGCCATTTATTAAAATGTGATAATACTTTTTACAATTATTTATCTATATAAAATATATTTTTGATAATTGAAATGTTGAAAGTGCAACTTTAAAATTAATATTTATATCAAAATATTTTATTATGTTGATTTTATATCATTTTAAGATAGGACTCATACACAAGTTTGATTTGGATGAAAATTGGTATGCTACTAAGTTAAAAAATTCTAAATACAATCAGTATGATAGATTTTAATTTTATATGCACATGAAGCCCATGTGCAATAAAATGTACTATAATTATAATGCAATCTGAATGCATTTGAATAAATCTTGTTATATATTTCTATATAACCGAGTTATAAAAAAGTGATGGTATAACCTTCGCCATGTTTAAGATGTTGAGGATTGATGCAAAATCCAATCTATTTATTATATTGAGGGGAAAATCCCATACGATTTTACCCCTAATTCAACTTATACTTAGGAATTTTTAAAAATTCCACTTATACCCATATATATTATCTAAAATTTCACTTATACCCACACCATTAAAGGTAAGTTAAAAGGACTATTAGCACTTCTATAAAATAATAAAAATGTCCATCCCTCTTTATGATTTTATTATTAAAATTTATATTCAAATGAATTTTTAACATTTTATAACCATAAAATCACTATTATTTGAATATAAATTTTTAGTTTTGAGCAAACTAATCTCAAATTATATTAGGGTTTGGACATATTTGTCATTTTATAGGGTTGCTAATGGCCCATTTGATGGATTCCTATCTGTATAGGTATAATTGGAATTTTAGGAAAAATACATAAGTATATGTGGAATTTTTAAAAATTCATGAATATAAGTAGAATTAGGAATAAAATTCATAGATATATGTGGAATTTGCCCTTATATTTAATATTATTTGTTTAGATAGAATACCAAATTTCATTTGAATCAAATTTGTACATGGGTCACATTTGCTTAAAAATGAATATGTTCATGTTTAAATTAGGAAATATATTTAGGTTCATTCGCATATATATTAAAATATAATAATAATTTATTGAATTATTCATCCATGTAGAAATTATATTTTTAGACAGTTTAAATATTGAAAATATTACGTTAAAACTATTTTATTATTTTGATTTTACGCATTTATAAAAGGGCTCATACATAGTAATACTAAATAAATGTGAGAGTCTACATGATAATATAAATGATTTTGAAAATAATAGATGGATTGGATTTTTCACAAGTCATCAAAACATTAAAATTGAAAGAGGTTATACAGAAGAAGTGCTTCATAGAAGTGAATTCCTAAATATACGGAAAATATTCAAATCTAGCCTGACTATACTGTAGTTATAGTGTAGTTTGCTAAAAAATGAGGTTCACCTTATCATGAAATTAACATATACCTCATCTATTGTATTTAGAATTATTTACTTTAATAACATATCAATTTTCTTTAAAATGAATATGTGTGTGAGCCCCATCTTAAAAATGGTATGAAATAAATACAAGAAATATTTTGACAAAAATATCAATTTTAAAATTATATTTTCAACATATAAACAATCTACATATGATTTTTATATAGATAAATGATTATATAATGTATTATTATATTTTTAATACATGTGTGGTCTATTTTACAACAAACTACACCATAATTATGGTACAATCCATTCACATATAAAGCGAGAAGTGATAATATATTATGTTAGTTCAAGTCAAGCAAATGTTCCACTTAATCCACCTTAAAAAATTATGTTGAAAATATTTTTTTGCATTTTTCTTTGTACACTCATTTATCTATGTGTATTTAACTTATAAACCAAGTTTTAGATTTTTGGATACATGTATATATTTGTTTGAGAATTCTACATATCAATGTGTATATATGCGTTTAAAATACCCCTATGTTTAAAAATCTTAATATATATATACATATATTCAAAAATAGTAAAACTTAGTTCATATGTTAAAATGAATTTAGATAAACATGTGTATGAAGAAAAAAGTAAAAAAAATATTTTTAAATGGATTTTTTGAAGTATGCTAAATGGGACAGTTGCTTAGCTCAGGCTAATAGGATCTTTCTTAACATATATATGAAAAAATATTTCAACACATGTAAATCCGTTGTAGTTATGGTGCGTTCGTCTTAAAATGGGTCTCATATGATCATAAAAGTACATCCAGTCCACATATTGTATTTAGAATTATTTTTTCTTAACATACCAATTTTCGTCCCAATTAAATAAGTGTATGGGCTTTATTTGAAAATGGTACAAAATCAATTACATAAAAAAGTTTCACATAAATACTAATTTTAAAGTTATTTTTTAATATATAAAGTATCCAAGATATAATTTATACATAGATAAATAATTGTATAAAGTATTAATACATTTAAATGCATATAGGACCCATTTTGAGTTAAATGCACCGAATACATATAACTGCATTGGAACATATATATATATATATACATACATTTTGATCATTAAGAGTATAATGCGGAAAACTTAAACACCTGAGTTTATCTATAATTTGAAAACTACATTTCTTAAAATAAAATCAGTGAAATGCAAACCGGATTCGTTTTCCAACCAATTGGTTGGTCGATTTAATATTTATGCTGGTTTAAAGGACCAATTCTTCTAGTTTAATTAATTCGGATCAGTTAACTAAAAATACAAGCAACTCATAGTACAAGCCAGTCTAATTTAGTTTTAATAACATCAAATATAATTGGACAACAAGTGATTGATGTGAGTATGCATGTGTATAAGAGTGTGTAATGTTTGGAGTTCGATTAAAGCACTTGCCACATTTATCCTTCCCATGAAGTTGTTCTTTGTCAAATGCCTAGTCAACCGAGGAGGTAACATGATAAAAGGAAAAGCAGAATTGGGCATATCCCTAACAACTTAGTGTCCATTTAGCCTAGCGTTTCTAGACAGCAAATGCTATCCCCAGTTCATTTGTTGAAGGAATCAACAAACTAGTAGTTTCCACAAATATGAAAATATTCACTAATAATATCAATTTCTATAAAATACTATAACTTTGGCTAGAAATAATGCATTCAAAACAAGCTTATCTATGTATTTGTAAGGCGTGTTGAATTATGTAGCATTTTGAAATTTGGAGACTAATATTGGACTAATTGGACCTAGTTCCAATATTAGTCAAACTATGTTGTCATATCAGCATGTCGTCATATTTGCAAAACCTTATAAACTTTCTGATTTTTATATCATATCTTTAGGAGGCCTGATATGGTTTTAATACCATCAACTAGACTTATTGGACATAATCTACCAACTTATATATGTAAGAACTTTTCCTATATAGTGAAGCTGCATCATAATTAATGGTGATTTAGTATAAAATGAGCCTCACAGTTACTTAAATGTATTGATATTTTATACAATCATTAATCCGTGCATAAATTTTAGAGCAAATTGTTTACATATTGAAAATTTATTTTAAAGTTGTTATTTACATTAAACTATTTTATTACATTGAATTTGTACCATTTTTAGATAGGATCAATACCAATGTTGTCAGAATGGAACTGCTAAAGGAACTGGTTTGGTTTGAACCGGTTTGACTGGTTAAGCAAACTGATTTGAACCGGTGACATCAGCATGACATATTTATGTTGTCATAAATGTTTAAATATTTTTAATTATTAAATATCTATAATTCAAAAATCTATATATTATACTCTAAGCTCCACAACAAAATATACAGAAAAAATTAATAGAAAATTTTCAAAAACCATTAAGTAAACATAAATAAAACATAGTAAATTAGAAAAAAATAAACACATTAACTAACCTGAAATTTGTAATAAGCCTCGACTGTTGGCTTAACTCATGAATTATTCCTATTTATCTTGGTGTGTTTATGAATTACACTTTTGTAGATAATCTAACACAATAAAAAATAAAATAAATCAATCATTGTTGAAAGGTTGAACAAATAAATATTTATAATAATATAAAAATTAAGAACAACTCTTGAGCCCAACAAAAATGAAAGTCTAGAAGTCTACAAATGCATCATCCTAATCAGACATAAATTTTAAAAAGTCTACAAACGTATCATAATACTTCTAGAAGAGTTTGATGATAACATGATGATCAAATAACTATCTAAAATTGTATAATGAAAAATTATAAATTATGAAACTAACAATATTTTCTCAAATAGATAATTAAATAACAAACATTGCAATAAATAGCTATCCACTACTATAGTATAATAAAAACTCCATGCAGTAGTGATTTCATGGAATATCACAAAGCTGGCAGTGACTTCACAGAATACTAATATCACATAATAAAAAAAACAACAACAAGCAAACTTCGTAGAAGATCAATATCATAAAATTTTATAGAATATGAATATCACATCATAAAAAACCATAATAAATAAAATTTCACATAGTATCACAGCTTTGGAAAACCTGGTGGTGATTTTAAAATTTTACTATTATAGGGAGGATGGCCTGACGAAAGAATGAAGAAAGGCTACTGAGGCACTAGATGTGGCTGGATGAGGAGACAAGAAGGAGACCACGCTATCCGATAGCATCTGCTGGAGCAAATGCTAGACGAAGAGAAGGCAGCAGTAGGGACGAGTGAGTGGCTATGTGCTGTTGCTATTGCCCGTGACAATTTCGCCGGCGAATGGAGCAGCAGGGATGAGAATGAAACAACTGGAGGAGAAAAAGAAAATGGTAGCGTAGAGTAGGGATGGGAGTAGCAGGGACAGGCAAGTGGCTATGTGCGGCTGTTGTTGACAATTTCGCCGGCGAATGGAGCAGCAGGGACGGGAACAGAACGACCAAAGGAGAAGAAGAAAATGGCAGCGAGCAGAGTAGGGATGGGGGCTGCTATTGCAGCGTTGCCATCATGACAGTTTCACCGACGATGGATCGATTATCCACAAACGGCCGGTGAGGAGATTGGTAGGGTTTAGGGTTGCGAACTATGATTCGTCGAAGGGCGAAAACGAAGTCGAGTGGGCGAGCGAGCAGTCAGAGCAGTGGGTTTTTAGGTTTTTTTAAAAATATATATCAAGTTCAACCGGGAAAATTCGGTTCAACTGTTCATCCCGGTTTGACGGTTCGATCAGTTTTATGTATCTAAACCGGACCACATGCAATCGAACCGAAAACTGAACTGATTCTCAGTCGGACTGGTTCTTACAACCCTGGTCAATACACATATCCATTTGAGATAAAAATTAACATGGTAATAGAATACATAATTCTAAATACAATGAGTGGAGTAAATTATAATTTTATGATCATGCGAGGCCCATGTTGAAGTAACTACAATGTAATTGTGTTGCAGTAAAGCTGCCCATGAACATTTCTTATATATATATAGAAATAGAGAGAGAGAGAGAGAGATATTTAGGTGTAGCTTCACTATACCACAATTACAATGCAATTATGTCAAAATGGGCCCTACATGATCATAGAATTATAATTTACTCTACTCATGTTATTTAGAATCGTGTATTATATTACTATACCAATTTTTATTCCAATCAGATATGTGTATGAACCCCATTTGAAAATGGTACAAATTCAACATAATAAAATAGTTTAATGTAAATAACAATTTTAAAGTGATTTTTTCAACACGCAAACCATTTGCTATGAAATTTATATATCGATAAATGATTATATAAAGTTTTATTGCATTCTAATGTGTTTGGGACCCCTTTTTTGGCAAATGTACCGCTGTTCTAGTGCAGTTACGTTGCACCAGAATAGCTCTATATATATAGTTATATTCAAGTACAGCATGGGCCCCACATAATGATCAAATTATAATCCACTCCACCTATTGTATTTAGAATAATATATTCTATTATCATATCAATTTTCATCCCAATCGAATATGTGTATGGACCATATCTGAAAATGGTAAAAATTCAACGTAATAAAATATTTTGATATAAATAACAACTTTAATATATATATATATATAGGCTCCACCTCTAAGAAATCGAGTTACATAGAAGTGAAGCGATATAACCCCCTTAATTTTTAAGATTTTGATCTTAGATGAAAAATTCAATCTCTTCATTCTATTTAAAATAATTTATTTATGTATAAGACTAAGTTTTATCCTTATCAAGTATGGTCATGGGCCATATTTGTCGAAAAATATATATTTATATGCAAATTATGAAAAATATTTAAATTCATTTACACATATATTAGAATATAATAATATTTTATAAAATTATTTATCCATATAGAAATAATATTTTAAACAGTTTAGACGTTGAAAATACAATTTTAAAATTGATATTTAGTGTTAAATTATTTTATTACGGTGATTTTCAATAGGACCCATACACAGTGACATTAAACAATTAAAATCATTTTCAAGATAGTATAAATTATGTTGAATATAATCAATATTTTAGATATAGATATGATTATATAAAGTGAGATCGTATATATATCTTACATGTATCTTTTACAAACTCGGCCTATTACAATTTACATATCTTATCTAGCTTAACGGGTACACCAGGGAAACAAACTCCCTAGGAAGGAAAACACGACTCTTAAAATATAATAAGATGGACACCACCCCACCATTAAAATCAATGGACACGGCCCCTACCCAATTTCGAACGGGAGATTAGCGGTCGCAGATGGCAACTTGGATATATTTTAAGTTGTGTTGAGTTACGTAGCATACTTACGAATTCGGTGAACTAATGGACATAGTCCGAATATTGGTATATTCGCCAAATTATTATATTTCAAAGATCGCCTATAAGCTTTCTCATTTTATATCTTCTCTTCAGCTGAGTTTGAGCAGCACCAAAGCACTGAGTTGTGCATATATGATTGCCGCTAGAATTTTGAACAAATGAATAAAGGTTGCTTAATTAGCAAAATAGCCGAGGAAAGGTCACCAAAAAACACTCATTTATTCTGGAACAACCTGTGGTTGATTTCAATTAAATATACAATTAGATTTACGTATTTAATGCTTACCAGATAAGAGAGAGCACGAAAATCTCTACAAACAATGCAATCGTCAGCTTTGGCCTTATTTTCCTGCGTACCAAAATTGCAAAACAGTAATATTATTAAAAGTAGAGGATGGGATGCTGGAAGTAACAGTAATACCGAGAGCCAAATATTTGCTTATTCTCCTATATTGTAAATAATCCGTATTTATACGATTTTATATGCACGTCACATAAAATTTTTGCTGTTTTGCATGTCTGTCGTTGCATAATTGCAGCCCATTAATATTTTTTTTTTAAAAAGATTTTTCCACATATAAATTGTTTATTAGGTTTATCCACGTGTATTTATTTATTATTCCAAACATCATATATATATGTATTTAAAACTCTTAAATTCTATGTGGATGTTAGATATATTTTATTAAAAAAAAATTAATAGTTAAACATTCGCTTTCCTGAAGGATGCTAAATTTTTTTTATAAGAAAAAAGCTTCCAACAAAAAAATTTTTTAGTAGCATGATAAAACAAGTTGTGTTAAAGAAAATAAATCATTTAAATTTGGAAAGAAAAAGTTCTGCTCGAAGTCTCCGTGCAACTTGGTTGTGTTCAATCGTTGAACATATATGTATGTGCATAAAAAAAATAGGTGGCGTACATTTGACTTGATAACACACACCTCTGTGTCGTTGGGGGAAGAAAAAAATAAGCAAAAGGCAGCATGAAGAGAGAGAGAGAGAGAGATCACTTCTCAAGAAAATAAGCAAAAGGCAGCATGAAGACACCCCCTACAAAATGTCTGTACGTGGTGTAGATGCAAGGATTCATGCCATGGTTGAAAGAGGCTTTTGCGAAGAAGAAATGGAACGCGAAGGCGACTTGAACCAAAACCATGAAAAAGTGAGGCTTGAACTTCGTACAAAATATTATGGCACCCATCCCACTCGCAGCTGCAAACCATGTAATAGTTAACATTCATCCACCAGGAAAAAGAAGGCAATTAAATTCTTATATGTACACAGACATGGATCATAGGTGCTATAGTACTCCTCCACCCACAAGTGCATGCTCTCAGATATGACAGTAGCTAAACTAAAATTTCAAATCGAGGAGTGAGTTGGATTCGTTAGGATTCGACGGCACATGAGTGCGGTCGGAAATGCTGGTCTTTTAGGCCCGATTGTAAAAGAACAAAACTCCTAAGGTATATTTCTCCTCTTACTTAAGGTGTGTTTGGTTGGTGGTAAAATTTTCGATGAAAAGTTGTTATGACAAAAGTTGATGTAATATAATAGAGGTAATGATGAAGAATAAAAAAAAATAAAGTCAAAAAATATATGTTAATTGTATGGATAGTTGTGTACAAATGATTGAAGGATACTTCATGTAGGAAAATGTAAAAAATAATTAAAAAATAAAGTAGTTATGAAGAGTAAAAGTTTTGGATTGAAAATTTTCGAAAGACATTTTTTCAGCCCAAACAAACACACCCTTAAATTCCACAGTTCGATATGGATTTAAAAGTCAAAATAGAACAATAACGCAATTTATTTTTGTCACGCCTGGTCGTAAGAACAAAACTCCTCAGGTATATATCTCCTCTTTACTTAAATTCGACACTTCAACATAGATTTAAAAGCCAAAATAGAACAAACAACAACAATAGTTGAATGCAATTTATTTTTGGACTGCATGTAGCATATTTTTCTTCTTATATTCACATCATATCTTAATTATGATATTACAATCAAGCTTAAGAATTTCTAAGAGAGATACCATATGTCCCAAATATCTAAAAATGAGGTCACATGCTCCTACATGTTTAAAAGGGAGACAACATGCTCCTAAATACATAAAAAAGAGAAGAAAAAAAAATGCTTCCATACATGGAAGGACGGGATTCAAACCCACATTCCAACGACATCAACCATGTTGCTTAGTGTTGGGCCCCTGCCCAAGTAGGGTATGTAGCTTAATTTTGTTGCATGTAAATGGATCATTTTTTCTTGCAAATACTTGATTGCTAATGACTTACGAATTAATTTGTGCGTAAATGGAATTCTAATTTTGATTTTGGGTTGGAGTAAGTCTCCATTCACATAAAACATTACATTAATTGCAACAGAAAAAATAGCATAAATTTGGCTACACGTAAATGGATTGCTTTTTAATTGCAAATATTAATTTCTAGCAAGTTAGGAATGACAACATTTAATTAAATTTACATCAAATGCAGCTAAAAATAATACTAATACAGCTGTTTAAATTTGATTACAAACAATAACATTTTTTTTTTGTTTAGATGGAAGCTGATGCCCTAATTTAGGTTCGAAGTTCAAGCATTTTATATGCTCAAACACTCTAGTCATCTTGACAATAATCATCACAAATAGGCGCTATGATGTTTCTATAAACTTCCTGAATCATTTTTTGATGTTGAAAGTAGATGTCTCATTAAAAAAGCCATTTCATCCCATTTAGGTAGAATAAAACGAAATGGAAAACAGTGTATCTATATTTCATTAAATAAAATGTCATTATATAGATGTTGGTTGATACACCCAAGTGGTTTATAAATCCATATCATTTGATTACCGAAATGTTCAGCTGCATAATTCGTTGAACAATGGTCAATGGGCTACTAAGAACTTGAGTAAGTACCATTAATCAGTCGTGTGTAGCTCGGTTGGCATCGAACGTGGAAAGTTTCCTCGTTAGAAATTAAAAAAAAAAAAAAAAAGAACCCAACATGAGTGAGCACCGGCCTCGATAATTTTGATGATAGGGATTTAATTTTTCATATTAATATCTCTACATTGTATCATATAACCTGTTACCAGCACCGAAAAGTCACCTCCAGAACCACATTCGTTACTCCCATCATATCAATCCACTTCAATACAAAAATTAATGCCATGACCTCCATTCGCATCACTTCCATCATTCCCATTCGAGACCAACAGTTGGTAGCAACAACCCACCCAGCACTATCCTTGATGATTGCACTGAACCCATCATCCCATCTATCATTCAATCTCCTTATTCTCATTCAGCTTCTTTTTCCCCCCTTTCCTGGTTTTTCCTACCTCACAGCTCTTTAATCAAGCGACATTCCTTAGGGAAAGTGCTCCATTTAAAAAAGGAAAAAGAAAGCGACATCCCTTAGGTAAAGTGCTCCCAGTGATCCAAGCACCACTACAGCACTTCATTAATAATTCATGGATGAGGAGTAACCACTACAGCACTTCATTAATAATTCATGGATGAAAAGGAGTAACGGTAGACTTATATTTGGGTAACTTGCAAAATATACCCACATGATTTAATCACAATTGCATATATATAGTTTCAAAATTGCAAATAATCCTAACATAATTTTACCATAATTGCAAATACGGTACTATCACGATGATTATGTTGTTACATACATATGCAAAATACATGAGTATGTTTGTAATTTATCCTTTTTATAATGTTTAAAAATATACTCACATAATTTTCATGTATTTGAAAATATATCCATGTTTGGATGATGTTCTCATGGTGTCATAATGGTGTGAATATATTTTCATTTATGATCAAATTAGGTTAAGGTTATTTACAATTTCTAAAATTAAATAATTATATCTGCAATTAGGATTAAACTATGTCGGCACTGATTACCTCTTATAATTTAAGATCTTTACCATTTATATCATGCACAAACTAAGCCTAATCATTGTCAAAACTCCAAATCAACCACAAAGCTATTTTTTAAATATCATCATGATAAGAACCCTACAGAAATGGGAGGGCTTCCAATCGACAATTTCAATACATTTAAATTAATGAATTCTAAGACATTATTATAATTTTATAAATATATGATTATCAATGGCTTTATTATCGAGATAAGTTCTAAAGGGTTCCTCTCTAGTTAAATCAATGTTCCTACGAAATGTTAATAGGAACCTCTTGGATAGGCACATATTTTTAGATTTTCTGTATTTACAACTAAATTCAAGTACATATTTTTCAATCTTTTTAACTCTAGATATGTAAATCTAACAATGTTATTAACAAGATAACTATGGAGACATTACCTCCAAAAGTGAAAGATAAACTCTCCATGTTAAGAATCAAAGCGTGGACTTCACGCGTTAAGTGAAGACTTTTTGCCAACCGATTTAGATAGGCATATTTTGATTTTTATATTGGAATCTAACAA
Organism: Annona squamosa; assembly: GCA_035584095.1. NCBI lineage: Eukaryota > Viridiplantae > Streptophyta > Magnoliopsida > Magnoliales > Annonaceae > Annona > Annona squamosa. Next base: position 36,856,463 of record JAXCLR010000001.1, on the reverse strand, counting down.
GTCATATTTGTTTAACATCATTTATTTTATTATGTTGCCAAAATTAATTCAATCAAAATCTTAGGCCGGCATACCTACTTAAAAATATATGCCATTGAAGAAACGCCTCAGTGGTTGTAACACCGTGACCTATGCATTTATCAACAAATGGAAGATGGCATAGACATGATTCTAGGGCTTTTCTAAATTATGAAGTTAACATCCTGTGAAAGAAATTAGATATGCAACTACATAGGAAGCGCACTTTTTCTTGTAAAATTTTGACAGGATGTTGTCTATAACCAAAGAGTTTTAAATATAATTGCGGTACTATCAATAAGTACCGCCCATCTTAGGGACCTGGTAAACGTAGTATAAGGCAACCAATATAGATGGGAACATAAATATTCATTCTAAGATCAGTTTTTAGCTGCCTAAATTCTTCCTGTGAGTTCTAAGTTTTCAATTCATTACGGAACCATTACATAGTATCTTCATAAGAGAGGCATTTACAATACCAAAAGAAAATTAATTAACATTAGATAGAAATTTTGTTAATTCAATCGTGCCTTTACTGCTTCCCAGGCAGTGAAAATTCTCCATTTGGGTTGGTATCACCTGCAATCACTAGGATATAAAACACCATGAGTATGAAATACTCAGTAAACTAGCACAAAAATGAAGCGTGCAGTAGATTCACCCAATCAAACATGTTAACAATACAGTACATGCATTTCCGTGTCTTGTTTGTGAAGCTTGAAACTTGTAATATGTAACTTGTAATTTGTGGCGTATGGGGTGGATGACATTTATCAAATGATCATTATTCCAATCTTGCAAAGGTAAGGCGCCACAAATCATCTTGATTCCTTGCAACTTGGCACCCTTGAGGAAGAACAACAGTCCTACTTGACAACCTCATCAGACACCCACATGAATCCTGAACTTGATTTTGCGTGTTCTCTTGGTTTCATGAATACATGAGTTTGATATCATGACATGAGTTCATCCTATACGTAATGATAATAAGTTTTATACATAAAGAAAATATTTCAACAACCCATTTTCAAAAAGGTCATTTCGACCCATGAATAAATTAATAATTACTTTCTAGCATTTTTAACTAAGACATACATTCATGAAACATTTACACATGTAATTAATAGCAAAGAGATATAATTCAAGATCTCATCAAACCAAAACATTCCAGCCACATGAATATCATCAATCAAAACACTGAAACAAAAAGAAACCTTGGTCACCTCATGGCCTCTCATATGATTTACTTGGGACTTGTAACTTGCTTACCTATTTTACTCAACTCTTCCTCTATCTTCTCCTTTCCTTTTTCTATCATGAGAAAAAAAAAATACTTCTAAGCGTATACACAAAATACTTATCCATGTTTATTTAGATGCTTTCCATACTTAAACCACATGCTTTTCTTAATGCTTAATTTGGGTAGGGAACTCAACCCCACTTCTTTGGATTTATTTTTATTTTATTTATTATTTTTGACTTGAGCCACATTTTACAAATTCTTCTTTGTTCATTTTATAAGTACTTTGGTACATGCAATAAGATTCAACTTCTCAATAAACCTTCAAGACATCGGTTTAACATTTTTGGACATTCATGTTGGAATTACCCAAGCAACATGCTTGATCATAGTTCATGCCACGTTACATTACATCACGAAGGTTGAAATCAATCATTTAGGTCTAGCATTTCCACCTTTCTGCATTATTAAACCTTGATAATTATATTCATGAATTTGAATTTCTTGTTTCCAACTCCAAAATGTAGGTGATAGCAACACAACTATTGTTAGTGCAGTATGTGTGAGTAAAAAGTCTATTTCAACTCCCAACTCATAAAATTAATTCTTTGTAGTTATTTACTCTGCACTACTTCTACTAAAACTTGTATAAATCATAATTTGTATACATATCTTATAAATCCTTGACCAACGGGTTCCTTTTAGCAATAATATTCCAGAGAATTTTTTTTTTTTTTTTTTGTCCAACTCTGTTTTGAGTTGAGGATTATTTAATGGGGAATGAATGAAGAAGATCTCTCTCTATCTTCTATTTTATATATACGTATATACCTGTATATATACTCTAATGTGGGGATATCATCATAACTCATGTGTATTACACTATCCCTGCAATAGACTTGAAATTTAAGCCTTCATAGGGCTGTTAGTTTCGTTTCAAGCTCAGAATCTAAGGCTTCATAATATATTACAATTATTTTAAAATTCCCTATTAGTCAGGTTTGGGATAACTTAATTATTTGGACAACCAATGAAAGTTAAAACTCTTAAGAGCCCTGTAAAATAATAGCTCCGTTTTCAGCCCATTCAAAATCCTTGAATGTTAAATAAGGTGAAAAAAACGTAAATCACATAAGTATTATGTGAATTAAAGTTTACATCGGCAACTTCCATGAAAATTCATGAAGCTTTAATATGCGTTTTATTATTATTATATATGTTATTTGAAAATCTTAATATGCAGGCTTGGTCTTAACAAAATCTTAAGAAGCATATTATCTTTAACACATAACAAATCATCTATAAAAAATATGGGTGAGCCCCTTAGCATGCAGGTTGAATTAATCGAGTGAAATCTCATCTTATTACACTGATTTTACATTTTTTTGCTTATTCATCAACTCGTTCTCATGAATTACAGCGTAATTACTAAGGCGATTCCACCGCAGACTTGTTATTTGGACTTGCAAGTACTGTAATAGAAATGTGAGATGTGTGTCCGACCCATCAAGCTTCATGGCCACCCAATTTGTTTCATGTCCTTAGCATCCTAAACTTGAAATATGAAAGAATCTTTGACATGCAAACCTGTAAAATGGAAAACGTCCTAAGTTTTTTTCTTTTATTATTATTATTATTATTATTATTATTATTTTACACCTTCCTGCTGCTTAAGGCCAACAGCCATGGACTCGGGTGGTGGAGGCTTCAGCACTTGGACTTTTTAAAAAATAAAAAATAAAAAATCCTAGACTCTTTAAAAGTTTCCTAAGAACCAAAATAAGTAGATCTGCTAACATGCATCAAGAGGAAAGGAGGAATCTAGAAAATTTTGGGGGAAAAATTTTCTAACGTACTACCCGGTGGTGGCAGCCAGGGTCCTCCGCCTCCTCCGGCGATGGGTGGCAGAAGCGAGCGCAGGGAGGCAGCAATAGCAGCCTTCTTCTTCCTGCTCTCCTTTTTCTCGTCCTGGTTCTCTCTCTCTCTCTCTCTCTCTCTCACAGGCGTAAATGGGGGAGAAAATCCTATTCGAATGGGTTTTTAAAAGAAGGGTTGGTTGGCATGTGTGGGTTCTCACGTGCAACCGAACCTAACGCATTTTTTGCACAGCTTCACTTGCGAGCTTTACCTTTGACCCTCTCCTTACAAAAGTTTTCAATCAAAACCGATTAATCGTTCATAAATAATTAAGGGTACTTGCGTTACACTTTTTTTGTAACTCTCGAGTGGCTTCCTTGTCTAAATACTGATTCCATTGATTTTTACATAGTGGACCGTTTGACTCCTCAATTTTTGTTGCTTGAAGTCCATTATTCTTAAAAGCTTTTCCCCATAGTTTAGATAATCTTGAATAGCTAGAGTTTTTGCCACTAATATATGGGTAGGGTTTGCTACATAGTTGCGCAACATCAATACATGGAACACATTATGAATCGAAGCTAATGTCGGCTGTAATGTAATTTTTGTTAGTCCCGAGTTGATGGCAATTACGCAAGAGGGGAGGGGTGAATTGGGTAATTAAAATTTAAAACTTGAATTAGAAAGTTTTACCCCGGTTCAGTTTATTCCCTTTGAATAAAACAAATAGAAAGCAATAAGATAATGAAAGTGGAAATGAAAAACAGTAGACAAAATTTATAGTGGTTCAGGCAACCTTCCCTACTCCACTCTTCCAAGCTCACACTCCCTTGTGACTTGGGTTCCACTATGTATTCCGCGAATACAACTAGAGTCTTCACTCTCTTTTAGATTCTAGCTCTGGGGGGCATATACAATCAGAGCCTCCGCTCTCTTCTAGATTCTTGCTCTAAGAGGCATATACAATAAACAGCACAAGTAGGTGATGAGTTACACTCCAATCACAACTTTACTTTGCTATGTCTTGGTTTGAAACACCAAACTCAAACCAAGCACCAAAAATTAAATAACAAGATGAAATAAAAGAAATCTACGCTTTTATAGATTTGTGTATGCAGTTTTAGCTTGAGGAAGAATTCTTAGAAGTGACGAATCGTTCAATGTTGAGACAAACAACAACTTTGAGGCCCGTTCTTCCTTTAAAAGTGTATTGATCACTCAACTGTAGAGAAAAGTGGATTGAAATTCTTAGTAGCACTTGTTTCTTCTTTTTCAGCTCTTACTTGTATATTTCCATGCTTGCTTGAGTGTCTATATATAGAGAAGGAAAATTTTGAACGTTATAGAGTTGGTTGGCGCGTAATAAATGTTTCAACTTTCAAAAATTCAAACATTATTTCCCCAAGTCGCAGGTGAAATCGACTTCGTGTGTAACTTCACCCAAGTCGCATGCTGGAATCGACTTCGGGTGCGACTTCGGCTATACTTCATTTGTTCAAATTCTTCCTCAGATCGACTTGGCCTTAGACTTGACACAAGTCGCATGTGGAGTTGACTTCGGGTGCGACTTCGGATGCTTTAGTTTCTAAGTCTGTCTTCTGGGTCAACTTGGTCTGAAACTTGACCCAAGTCGATCTTGGAGTCGACTTCGGATTCGACTTGACCTTATTACTTTGCCAAGTAAGTTTAAATTTTCTTGAAATATCCTTTCCTTGCTTAACTTCTTCAACATTAGTGTTTCTTCTTTGATTTTCATAATTTCTTAACATAAATATCTTTTAGCTTTTTGTCTAAAGGTCTTGAAAGCTTTGAATCCTGCTATGCATGAACAAATTCAATGTTTATAGATTGATTGAAATGGATGAATTCATGCATCTCACTTGCTTTAGACTTGGATTGATCTTCATATGCTCCAAGTAAGATATTTAAGTCGACTTGGTCTTCAACTTGACTCAAGTTTGATATTAAGTCGACTTGGCCTTCGACTTGACTTCTGAAATTTTGCCCTGTTTAACCGAAGTCGATGTTGGAGTCGACTTAGCCTACGACTTCACTCAAGTCGCAGATGGAGTCAACTTTGTCTGCGATTTCGGCACACTTTGATCCCCAATTTCAACGCTAGATATATTTTGACACTTGAAGTCGCTAGTGGAGTCGACTTGGGTATCGACTTAGCCTAAGTCGATATCTGAGTCGATGTGGTTTGCGACTTGACCTGTTCTGTTTTGTATTTATCATTTTTATAACCTTAAACAAAGCAAAAATATATTAGTAGCTAAGACTTTACTCAAATTGTATTGTTAATCATCAAAACTCATGCTTTAGATATTTTGTATTTGATTTCAACAATTGTTTCCAACAATCTCCCCCTTTTTGATGATTGACAAATAAATTTGAGTTTTTACCTTTCAATAGGCATTTGTTACTTTAGATAATCTTAGGTTGAATTTTAAACACTTATTCAATCAACCAGGATTAGAACAAAACATAATCAGAGCAAAATATAGTTAATTAGAGCATGAACTTTTTATAACATTGCAAATTTAATCATAAGCATACTTTTCATATAATCAAAATTTTCGTACAAGTTGCAATGCAAATGAAAAAGAAACCTATATACAAGCTACCTAACCCCCAAAAAAACTTTAAAAATCTTAACTCCTAAAGATACTTCTTCTAAAAATCAAAACTCAACCTCAACCTAATCTCCCCCTTTTTGTCAATCAAGCAAAATGGGAGTCCATTAGAAGAGATTTTGTGAATTGAAATTTGGAGATGGGATATGGTTTTTGGGTAGGTCTGATAGGTCGAACATGAGCTGAAGAATAGAATGATGAAATAGGTGCAGGTGTAGGATCCCTACAAACTGATCCAGTATCAAATAGATCCAGTTCAGGTATGGGCTGATTATGATGATGCCCGGATGCCAAGTGATATCGAATGGTCCGTAGCTCCCGATCCATACGATCTTGGTGTGAATGTATATTCGTCCTCGCATTTAGGACCCCGGCAATATGACTAGTCAGTCAGTCCTCTAATTGCTCAAGATGAACTCGGATTGCGTTCATCGAGGTGTCCCATGATGGAGGATGTGGTGCGAGATCTGGAATCTTAAAACCATGGGGTGAACATGACCCGTGCGATGCTGGAGATGTCGATGCCTCATGATCATCTCGTGGTGGAGCAGGTTGCTCTTCTGGAGGTGACGGGGGCTGCTTCCCCTGTCCCTATACATTTTTGGCTTCTTCTTGTGCTGAAACACCCATTCTTTCTTGAATTCTTCAGCTCTGAGTTGCTCCACACTAATTTTCATTCTCTGGAGCAAAGCATTGTTGATGACATTTGTGGACTTTAAAACCTCGAATGGCTCGCCATCGATGTCCACCTCAAAATATTCTAGGATCCTCGTGATCCATGTCCCATATGGTAGAACTCCTTGTGGGTTGTCCTTCCGTGAGGCCAATGCTTCCAAGAATAGTAGCGGTAGGCTGATCTTGACCCGATTTGCGACTTTCCAGAGGATTCCTGCTTCCTGGGGGTTCAATTGGTTTCTACCACCTCCCTTAGGATAAATGCAGTGAGCTATCAGTAGGCGTAGAACCCATAGCCTTGGAGACTGATTCATGTAATGCAGGAATTTGATCCCTGGATGATATTTGTTGCTCCGGGTAAGCTGATTGTACATTTGATCTAATGTAAGATCTCCAGGGAGCCATTCTTCAAAAGGAACTTGCAAGATTCATCTGACTTGCATAAGTTCCTGGTTTAAACTTGGAGTTCCTCTGGTACCTAGGAACATCTCTACTCCTTTGACATAAGTACAGTATTACTAATCATCCCATAGATAGTAAAAGATTCTAGTTAGATTGAGATATATTTTGTCATCCATTTTCAATAAACTAGTCCAGCCTTGGTAGTCCAACAATTCTTCAATCTCAAACTCATAGTCACTTATGAATTTAAACTCATAGTCCAGCAATTCTATATCTTTCGCTCATAGAACGATTTATAAAACCTACTGTGTTGAATTTTCGTTCTGAAGTACGTTGTTGGCATCTTCAACACCTGAGCCTTGGCAGCTGGAGTTCCTTTCCTTCTAACTCCAGTATCGGTGCTTCTGGTAGTCTGGTTTTCTGCACCCTGAGCAGCCGTGGCCGATGGGGTTGCAGCTTGGAATCAAACCCTACGGTTAGTAGAGGTCGAAGGCTCTTCTCAAGCTCGCTTTGAGGGGGGTTTGTTGCCTTCAGGTCTCCTCAGTTTGGGAGTCTAATGGGCTGGGAATGGGCCTTTGGGAAGGCTTTGAGACGGCTAGTTTGGGTAGTCACGATTTGGGTGACATTGAAAGGAATTCTAGAGCTAGGATTTTTCAAACAGAGTTTGAGAGTGAGATGGAAAGGGAGAAAAGTAATGGGTTGAGAGGAGATGGAGAGATGTAGTGAGAGGAAATGGATGAGCGAGCTGAGAGGAAGGAAGGAGTGAGAGACAGAGAGGAACAGAGAGAGAGTGAGAGAGAGGTAGCCGGGATGCCAGAAACAGAGAGAGAAGGTCGGAGAAAAAATATGCCAGAGAGGAAGAGGAGAAAGAGAGGGAGAGAGTCTGTCACAGGAGTAGAAGAAATGGGAAGAAGAAGAGAAAAGAGAAGAAAAAGAAAAAGAAGAGGAAGCCTGATGGTCGCGCGCTGAGTCGACTTCGCCTAGAGACAGAGTTGACTTTGCCATGACCAAGTCGACTTCACTGGAGTCGACTTGGGGACTCTTGAGTCGACTTAACTTATCGACTTGAATCTTTCTAAGTCTATTTTTCATCTAAGTATCCCTAACTGAACTCAATCATCCCCATATCATTTCTAATTTTGTAAAATGATTCCTTTTCTAAAGGTTTAGTGAACATATCAGCAATTTGATCCTGAGTTTTCACATATTCCCAACAAACATCATGATTTTCAACATGTTCACAGATGAAATGATGTCTTACATCTATATGTTTGGTTCTAGAGTGTAATACTAGATTTTTAGTTAAACATATAGCACTTGTATTATCACATTTGATTAAAATATTATAATAATCAATGTCATAATCTTTTAATTGTTGTTTCATCCAAAGTAGTTGGGCACAACAGCTCCTGATGGCTATATATTTAGCTTTCGCCATAGATAGAGCAACACTAGTTTGTTTCTTTGAATACCATGAAACTAACATATTTCCAAGAAATTGATATGTTTCACTAGTACTTTTTTTATCTACTTTGTAACCGGCAAAATCTGCATCCGAGTAGCCGATTAAATCAAAAATTGACTCTTTTGGATACCAAACTCCAAGATTAGTGGTATTTATCAAATATTTAAAAATTCTTTTTACAGCCAATAAATATGATTCTTTAGGACATTCTTGGAATCTAGAACACATACAAATACTAAAAAGAATATCCGGTCTAGAAGTAATTAAATATAACAATGATCCAATCATACTTTTATAAAGTTTTTAATCGGTAATTTACCATTTTCGTCCGTGTCGATCTTGATTGTTGAACTCATCGGAGTATTTTCTTATTTGCTAGTTTGCATTCTAAATTTCTTTATCATTTTTTTGATGTACTTGAACTGATTTATGAATATTCCTTCGGCTTGTTGCTTGATTTGCAATCCAAGGAAGCAATTTAATTCTCTCATCATACTCATTTCAAATTCGCTCTGCATAATCTTAGAAAATTTTTAGCATAGAGTTTCATCAGTAGCACCAAATATTATATCATCTACATAAATTTGCACAATTAAAATATTTTTACTTTTATACTTGATGAACAGAGTAGTATCAACCTTTCCTCTTTGAAATTTGTGGTCAACCAAGAATTTGTTTAATCTTTCATACCAAGATCGTGGAGCTTGTTTTAATCCATATAATGCTTTAGTTAATTTATAAACATATTTTGATTGATCCTTTTCTTCAAATCCAGGGGGTTGTTCTACATATACTTCTTCATTCAAGTATCCACTCAAAAATGTGTTTTTCACATCCATTTGAAACAATTTGAAATTCATGTGAGAAACAAATGCTAGTAAAATGTGTATGACTTCTAATCTAGCCACGGGTACATATGATTCTTCAAAATCAATCTCTTCTTCTTGGGAATACCCTTTGGCTACTAATCTAGCTTTGTTTCTTATTATAAGTCCGCTTTCATGCAATTTGTTCTTAAATACCCATTTAGTACCAATAATGGTATAATCATTTAGTCTAGGAACTAAATGTCATACATTATTTTTTTCAAATTGATTTAGCTCTTCTTGCATTGTACTAACCCAGTTTTCATCATTAAGAGTTTGTTCAATAGCGATTTGTTCAATTTTTGAAACAAATGCATATTGTCCATAGATATTTTGTTTGGATCTTTTAGTTTTTACTCTTTCATAAATATTTTCAATGACTTGCTCAATTGGATGAGCATTTTTTAATTTCAAATCAATTGGAGGTTTGTAGGAGTCATTACCTTCACTTACCTCTTCCTCCATGGGATTTTCTGGCTTGAGCTCGTTTCTTTTTGTTGTTCTTATTGTTTTGCTTTTGTATCATTTGCATCAGTTAGTTCATCCTCCTTTCTTGGAATTTGGTTAAATTCATCAAAAACAACATGTATTGATTCTTCTACTATTTGATTTCTTTTGTTGAAAATTATATATGCTTTGCTATTTGATGAATAACCAAGGAAAATGACTTTATCACTTTTGGCATCTAATTTTTCTAAATTTATTTTTCTATTATTTAACACATAACAAGTACATCCAAAAGTATGGAAATATGATACGTTCGGTTTTCTGCCTTTCTAAAGTTCATATGGGGTCTTTTTCAAAATTGCTTTAATGGTAACTCGGTTTAAATATAACAACTTGTACTTACAGCTTTGTCCCAAAATCTTTTGGACAATTTACTCTTATTTAGCATAGTTCTAGCCATTTCTTGTATTATCCGGTTTTCTCTTTCAACAACTCCGTTTTGTTGAGGAGTTCTTGATGCAGAAAATGTATGGTGAATTCCTTTTTCATTGCAAAATTCTATGAATCGATTATTTTCAAATTCACCACCATGATCACTTCTAATGGAAAAAATTGAGCTTTGTTTTTCATTTTGCACCAAATTTGAGAACGTAACAAACATAGAAAATATTTCATCTTTGCTAGCTAAGAGTATAATCCAAGTAAATCTTGAAAAATCATCAACAATTAAATACACGTACTTTTTCCCACCAAGACTTAAAATGTCTGATGACCCATAAAAATCCATATGTAACAACTCAAGTGGTCTAATTGTTGAAATTTCTTTTTTGGTGGAAAATATCATTTTTGGTTGTTTAGATAGTTGACAAGCTTTGCAAATCTTATCCTTGTCATATTTGAGTTTTGGTAACCCTTGTACTAGATTTTTTTCCACAATATTTTAATATTTGACATATTTATGTGTCCAAGCCTTGTATGCCATATCCGTGGATCATTTTCTATGGCTATTAGACATTTTTCCTCTAATTCATCAAGGCAAACCAAATATATATTTTCATGTCTTTTGCCACTAAATACTATGTGTTCATCATAAAAAACATTGCATATAGAGGATTCAAATACAACTTTATATCATTTATCACATAGTTGACTAATACTCATTAGGTTGTGTTTGAGTCCTTCAACAAGTAGTACATCCTTAATACATGCATTTGAAATACCATAAACATTTTTTATCTTTTATTTTACCTTTTTCATTATTTTCAAAGGCTACTATTCCTTCATTGCATGGGTTGATCTTATGGAATAGTCCTTTTTCTCCTGTTATGTGTCTTGAGTAGCCACTATCCATAAACCATATGTTATTGGCCTTAGCTCTAAGACAAACGTGCAAAAATTAAGTCAAGTAGAGCTCATCCTTTTGGTACCCATTTTATGAGTCCATTTGGATTAGTTATACATTGGAGTCTACATTGATCTATATTTGAAGCCATAAATCCAATACTTTTCGGCATCCAAACCAATTTTGCACCCAGATTTTGTAATTTTCTCAATTTGCATTGATAAACCTTATGTCCTATCTTGTTGCAAAAATTACAAGCTCCCGGAAGTCTAGAAACAGGAAGTCATTTAGTAATTTGTTCCTCAGTTGGTCTTTTGGTCCAAACTACTTGATTTATCTTAGATTTAGTATAAATGGGTTTGGCTTTATTTCTTGGAGCATTAGATTTCTCTTGCTCAAATGTATTATACCCAAGTCCTTTCTTATAAGTTTGGATTGTCATTTTCAAGAACATTTTCATATTTTCTCTCGGATTAGAAAACTTGACGAGCGATTCATTTAATGATTCATTTTTCCTTTTGAGTTTCTCTAACTCAATTTCTAAGGTATTCTTTTCACTTTTTAATTTATCTACCTCTTCAGAAGCTTACCATTCATAATTATTATTGCATCATATTGTCTTTTCTTTATTGTAAACTTGTTTCCTAATTTCTTTATTTTCTCATATAATGAATCATAGGCTTGTTGAAGTTTTTCCAATTCAGCACATTTGAGGCATTCATTTGTAGAAGAGAAAATTGAAAAAGATTTTTACTTGGAGGTTACCTCTTGATTACTTGTGCAGTTCGTTGAAGTAGCTTAATCCTCGAAGATTTCTGTTATTGCAAAACATATGTCGGAATTTGCCATGCAACAAATTCTTGCGCAGTGTGCTTCACATTCTTCACTTGAGGAGCTAAATGTTGTAGATTCCTCTTCATTTACGTACATGCCTCTTCATTTGTTTCTTTGAAATTTTTTGTTGTCGCCTTGATCTTTTCTTTGCTCCTTTGCTTTATTTTCTTCGGGCGTTAGACATTAGGCTTGCATGTGCCCCGAATCACCATATCGGTAACATTTTGTTGATTCTTTCTTTTTCTTGTTAGAATTTCTTTCTTTAAAGTTTATGAAATTTCTACCTTTCCTTACAAATTTTCTGAATCATTTTGTAAGTAAGGCAATTTCATTGTCGTTTTGTAATGATGAGGTGGTGTCATTTGAGTCTTATGCAGCTTTCAAGGAGATGACTCTTTTGCCTTTGTGGTGATCTTCGTTTCTTTTCTTGATTAGCTCATGTGACATTAACGAGCTAATAAGGTCTTTCAACTTTAACGTATTTAGGTCTTTAGCTTCTTCTATTTGCGTGATTTTTGAAATTCATAATTCGGGCAGTGCCTTTAGAATCTTCATTACCTGCTCAGATTCAGAAATTGCCTTCTCTAGCATTTTTAAGGCATTAGTAATCTTGGAAAATCTAGCAAACATTTCAGAAATATTTTCTGTTTCTAACATTCTAAAGTTTTCTATTTCTTCAATCAAAATATTTCTCCTTGTCCCTTGGACTTGAGAAGTTTCTTCATAGATAGATGTTAGTGTATCTCATATATCTTTGGCAGTCAAACAAGAGGATACTCTATCATATTCGGAATCCGTAAGAGCACAAAATAATGAATTCATAGCCTTGGCATTGTTCTTGACAATTTTCACTTCTTCATCAGTCCATTTGGAAGCTCTTTCATCAATAGGCAAAGTTACACCGTCTTGGATTGCAATCTAAGAGTCCATATCTGTAGCCATGATGAGTTTGTTCATACGTAGTTTCTAATATCTAAAATTGTTCACATCAAATAATGATGGCTTAGTAAAGGATTGGCCTTCGGCAAATGCAGGAACGAAAGTGGATTGCGATTCCATATCAAAAGATCTCTTTGTTAAAACTCAAAGACCTACTCTGATACTACTTGTTGGTCCCGAGTTGATGACAATTACCCAAGAGGGGAGGGGTGAATTGGGTAATTAAAATTTAAAACTTGAATTAGAAAGTTTTACCCCGGTTCAGTTTATTCCCTTTGAATAAAACAAATAGAAAGCAATAAGATAATGAAAATGGAAATGAAAAACAGTAGACAAGATTTATAGTAGTTCAGGCAACCTTCCATACTCCACTCTTCTAAGCTCACACTCCCTTGTGACTTGGGTTCCACTATGTATTCCACGAATATAACTAAAGTTTTCACTCTCTTCTAGATTCTAGCTCTGGGGGGCATATACAACCAGAGTCTCCGCTCTCTTATAGATTTTAGCTCTAGTAGGTATATATAATAAGCAGCACCAGTAGGTGATGAGTTACACTGCTATCACAACTTTACTTTGCTATGTCTTGGTTTGAAACACCAAACTCAAACCAAGCACCAAAAATTAAATAACAAGTTGAAATAAAAGAATCTACGCTTTTACAGATTTGTGTATGCAGTTTTAGCTCGAGGAAGAATTCTTAGAAGCGACGAATCGTTCAATGTTGAGACAAACAACAACTTTGAGGCCCGTTCTTCCTTTAAAAGTGTATTGATCACTCAACTGTAGAGAAAAGTGGATTGAAATTCTTAGCACTTGTTTCCTCTTTTTTAGCTCTTACTTGTATATTTCCATGCTTGCTTGAGTATCTATATATAGAGAAGGAAAATTTTGAACGTTATAGAGTTAGTTGGCACGTAATAAATGTTCCAACTTTCAAAAATTCAAACATTATTTCCCCAAGTCGCAGGTGGAGTCGACTTCGTGTGTGACTTCACCCAAGTCGCATGCTGGAATCGACTTGGGGTGCCACTTCGGCTATACTTCATTTGTTCAAATTCTTCCTCAGGTCGACTTGGCCTTAGACTTGACCCAAGTCGCATGTGGAGTTGACTTCGGGTGCGACTTCGGATGCTTTAGTTTCCAAGTCTGTCTTCTGGGTCGACTTGGTCTGAGACTTGACCCAAGTCGATCTTAGAGTCGACTTCGGATTCGACTTGACCTTATTACTTTGCCAAGTAAGTTTAAATTTCCTTGAAATATCCTTTCCTTGCTTAACTTCTTCAACATTAGTGTTTCTTCTTTGATTTTCATAATTTCTTAACATAAATATCTTTTAGCTTTTTGTCCAAAGGTCTTGAAAACTTTGAATCCTGCTACGCATGAACAAATTCAATGTTTATGGATTGATTGAAATGGATGAATTCATGCATCCCACTTGCTTTAGACTTGGATTGATCTTCATATGCTCCAAGTTAGATATTTAAGTCGACCTGGTCTTCAACTTGACTCAAGTTTGATATTAAGTCGACTTGGCCTTCGACTTGACTTCTGAAATCATGCATTGTTTAACTGAAGTCGATGCTGGAGTCGACTTAGCCTACGACTTCACCCAAGTCGCAAATGGAGTCGACTTCGTCTGTGACTTTGGCACACTTCGATCCCCAATTTCAACGCTGGATATATTTTGACAATTAAAGTCGCTAATGAAGTCGACTTGGGTATCAATTTCGCCTAAGTCGATGTCTAAGTTGACGTAGTTTGCGACTTGACCTATTCTGTTTTGTATTTTTCATTTTTATAACCTTAAACAAAGCACAAAACATATTAGTAGCTAAGACTTTACTCAAATTGTGTTGTTAATTATGAAACTCATATTTTAGATATTTTGCATTTGATTTCAACAATTGTTTCCAACAATTTTATATGCCAAATTTCCAATCCTCTCTAGCACTTTGAATGCACCAATATACTGTGGGTTTAATTTTCTTCTTTCGCCAAATCGAGTAATAACTCCTTTCATCAGTGTCACCTTGATGAAAATGTGATCGTCCATCTGAATATTTAGGTCTTTTCTCTTGCAGTCTATATAACTTTTCTATTGGCTTCATGCAATTTTCGTGCATTGGCGGACAACTTATACTTTTGCTGCCATTTTCTGGGATAAGTCTGGTGCTAGTCTTCTTATACCAACTTCATCCTAGTTTAGTGGTATTTAACATCTTCTCCCATATAGCACTTCAAATGGAGTAATCTAAATGCTAGCTTGATCATTGTTATTATATGAAAATTTTGCTATCAATGTGTGGCGCCCCGAACCGAAACGTAACTTCCTTACTTCAAGATTTATCGATTGGTAAATGTGAATCAGGATTGTTGCCCTGATCACGCGGTGGGTTCTTAATTAGAATACGTCTAATTTTTTTTCGTTTAGTCATCTGTCATCATTCATAACTTGACACGACAATCATCACACATTGTGACATTTCACTTGAAATGAAATTTATCATGTTCATTCATAATATCTTTTCATGCCTGTCATTATACAATCAATCATTGTACACATCATATTTGCATACATT
>JAXCLR010000001.1:36828604-36841060 GCA_035584095.1 Annona squamosa | reverse complement strand
TCTCAAGTCGATATTTGAGTCGACTTTGGGATCGACTTCATCCTAAGTCGAAGTCCAAGTCGACTTGGGGATCGACTGGCCACCTAAGTTCTTTAAAACACATAACAAACGCATTAGTACTTAAAATATTCTCAAGTTAGTCTTTGTTAATCATCAAAACTCAGTCTTTGATTAACTTGTTTTGTTTTGAAGCATTGTTTCCAACACTAAATTTTAATGTTGTGCCTAACATTTGATGCAGGCTCTTCCAAAATTTGGATGCAAATGTGGAATCCTGATCTGATAAAATTATTTTGGGCATTCCATGCAACTGAACTATTTCTTTATAGTAACTTAGGCTAATCTTTTTGCCATGAACCTTGATTAAATTGGCAGAAAATGAGCTACCTTTGACAGTTAGTTGACAATCACCCATATAGAGTTATACCTCAGTTGAGTTCTAGGTAGTCCTTCAATAAAATCCATGGTAATGTGGTCTCATTTTGATTCTGTTATTTAAAGTTGTTGCATTCTTCTTGCTATCTCTTGGTGGTCCACCATAACTTTCTAGTAGGTTAAGCACTTCGATACATATTCTACAGTTTCTTTTTTTTATATTATTCCTCCAATAACTTCATTTGAGGTCTCTATACATTTTTATACTCTCTAAATGCATCGAGAATGGTGAAAAGTGTACCTCTTTCCATACGAAATCCTTTACTTCCATGGAATTTAGCATGCATATGTGCCCTTCATGTTGAAAAATCCCTTGCTCATCCTTGAAAAAGTGAGCCTTCCCCTTCCTTATCATATGACTCATTATTTCCTGCAATCTTATGTCTTTATATTACTCACTTTTAATTTGTTCAAATAAGGTGGATTGTAGCTATAACAAAGTCAGTAGTGCTGATAAACCTGGCGCACTAACTATTAACTCTAGTTGTATCATTTCTCATAGCAACCCCTCTTCAATCGTCAACAAATGTGCTAGACTTATATTACAAGTTAGGGCATCTGCTACAACATTTGCCTTTCCTGGATGGTAATGAATTGTTACATTATAATTTTTCAACAACTCTAACTACCTTCTCTTTCTTATATTCAACTTGTTTTGTGTGAAATATTTCATACTCTTGTGATCAGTATAAGTTTCACATTTTTCTCCATATCGATAATGTCTCCATATCTTGACTATAAAGACTACTGCTGCAAATCCTAGGTCGTGACTGGGGTAATTCGGCTCATTGGGCTTCAACTGCCTGGAAGCATAAGCAATAACCTTACCATTTTACATTAATACACAACCTAAACCATGTCGGGATGCATCGCTATAGTTGACAAAGTTCCCTTTATTATCAGGGACTATCAATGCAGGAACTTGAACTAATTTTTGCTTGAGTTCCTGAAAATTATGCTCACATTCACTTGTCCATGTGTATTTCATTCCTTTCCTTGTTAACTTGGTAAGCAGGGCTGATAAGCGAGAAAATTCTTTCACAAATCTTCTATGATAGCCCGCCAACCAAAGAAAACTACAGATGTTTGTCATGGTCATCGGTCTTGGCCATTTTGTGATTGCTTTTACTTTCTGAGGATCCACTTTATTCCCTTTGGCTGATATAATGTGACTAAGAAAATTAACTTATTCCAACTAAAAGTTGCAATTCTTCAATTTAGCGTATAACCTTTCAGTTCTTAGCTAACTTAACATAATGCTCTTGCGCCATTTTGGAGTAAATTAGGATGTCATCAATAAACACAACTACAATTTTGTCTAAATATTCCCTGAAAATTCAATTCATGAGATCCATAAAAACTATGGGAGCATTATTTAGTCCAAATGAAATTACTGCAAATCGTAATATCATATCTTGTTTGAAATATTGTCTTCGGTATATCTTGTGGATAGGCTTAGAGTTGATGGTATCCTAACTGTAGGTTGATTTTGAAAAACATAGCTACTCCTCTCAACTGATGAAATAGATCATCTATTCTGGGCAATGGGTACTTATTCTTTATTGTTACTTTGTTCAATTCTCGGTAATTGATACACAATCTAAAACCGTCATCCTTTTTTCTAACAAAAGTTCTATAGCTCCCCACGGAGATACACTTGGGCATATAAATCCCTTATTGAGTAACTCTTGTAAATGTTCTTTCAATTCTGTTATTTCTACTAGAGCCACTCTGTATGGTCCTTTAGAGGTTGGTGTAGTACCTGACACAACTTTAATCATCATGTTCATTTCTCTTTCTAGAAGTAACCTGGGCAGTTCGTTCGAAAATACACCTGAAAATCACGAATTATTAGAATATGTTCTATCTCTTCTTGATTTCACTCCTTTAATTAAATTGCAACTAAGAATGTTGTACATTGCTGATGTGCCAATTTAGATGTCTTCATGGCAGAGATCCATTTCACAGAACCATTTAATTCATCGAGCCTGTTGGTGTTGATTCCTTCCTTAAGGTTTGTCAAGAAAGAAATTTTTCTTCATTTACAATTTATGGTTGTGCCCCATCTGCTCAACCAATTCATTCCTAATATTACATCAAATTTAGTCATGGGTAACAATATCAAATCCCCCTCTAGGACATATGCTCCTATTCTGATAGGAAAAGATCTACACTCTTGATTGACACTTGCTAGTCTATATATAGGTGACTCTAAATGAATGATTATATCGGTTTTATTTACAGGTAGTTTATGGGAGGTAACGAAGTGACATGAAATGAATGAATGTGTAACTCCTGTATTAAAAAAAGCTAAAGTTGGGAATTCATAGATGTGAATTGTACCTATCACAACCTTCTCCTCTTGTTGCACAGTATGAGGATCAGTTATTTTATTATTGTTATTATTACTACTACTACTACTATTTTTACAATTTATTCCTGAGCATCAGATAATTTATAAATATGTTACTAAGAATAAATAATGTTTTGACATGTCGGGTTGTATAAGAGACCGTCCATGAGCATGTTAAACACAAGTATGAGTTGTGACATTAGCATGTTTCTGTAGTTGCACCACCTGTGTATGATATGCTTGTTGGGTATTCAATTTAGGTAATTGATACACCATTTGAGGCATTATGATTATTTTCACCTCGCAAAATAGGTATGGGGTTCGACTTGCTCGGTCAAGTTGCAGGGTTGAAGGGGGTAGCGCCCCTAGAGAAAATTTTAATTTACTAAGTTACATAAGTGAAAAAAGCAAGTTGCAAATTGTGTTTGAGCTTGAACCATGTTCGAACCCAACCCATTTCAACGAGGGCCTAGTTAAAACAAGAACTAGCCCATTAGGGTTTCATTCGTGCACTCCCCTCTTTTTCTCTTCTCCCACTATGTTGTTTCTTCCTCTTTCCTTTTCCTCTTTGTTCTAGTGTTGATCTAGCCCTAAACTATGTTAAAAGCTCTTCCAAACTTCTTTGTAGATCATCTATTCGTATCAAAGAAGCTCAAAATTCTGGAAATTTGAGTTTAGGATCACTATTCTTGGGAGATAATCACGATCGAGATAAGTAAATGTCGTCTCTTCTCATATTAGTGATGAAATCTCATCTTAAACATGAAATAGGTTGGTGGGAAGAGGTGGTAGTTCAATGATCTCATGTTTTGGGAGTTAGGGTTCATGGTAGTTTATGGTTAGTAGGGTTTAAGGGAAAACGGATGTTGCTATGTGACTTTTGTAAAATAGATAACCGATTAGCAGTTTTATGTCATTAGAATATGATCTTACTTCAGTGGGGTGGACCGAAAGGAGGAACTATAAGTCCCACCTTTGGAATCTATCATGTGTTTGATTAAAAGTTTATGTGATAGTGAGTATGTTAAATTTAGAGTAAATCTTATTAACTTTGCTAATATTGTATGCATTGTGTGTGGTGTTTGTTCTTTTATGTTATGGATGATGCATTCTTGTTATTGATGATGGATTATTCATGATAGATTATTATAAAGGGTTGTTCATGACCCTTGGTTGACATAAGGAGAGAGTTGTTTATGACCCTTAGTTGATATGAGAAGAGGATTGGTTATGATCTTTCTATTTATATATGATTTTATGCATAAATTCTTAGGTATTGAACCCATATGTCTTATATGGTTATTTAAGAATCATCTTTCTACAACGTCGCCATGACTTGTTGATAATTGAAAAATTATAATATATTTTCTGAGTATTTTATATTAATTTGGTAGGTAATTAATTAAGTTTATTGTGAAATTTGATTTAAAATGTGTATTTCCAATATTTAGGTACTAAATATTAATTTCAAGTTATTTAAATAATTTTTGTGATTTTTTTGGCTTGAAATTATATTTTTATTTGTGTCTATGAAATCAAAGATGTTTGATATTAAAATAATTGTTGCAATAATTGGGTTTTAAAAATTTTTAATATATTAACCATCTGTTTATTAAATTGATGAATTAATAATTTAAATATTTTTTTATGCAGGTTTGCAATCACCGCCCAAGCAATGGCACCACAAGATCATGTTCAAACTGGCTAGATCAATCCATCCAGGCCATCCAATCTGCATATATTTTTCATCGAGATTAATGACTAGAAATCCATCTGATTAATGCAAGTCGTCCATTCCAAAATAAAAATTCAGCCATTCATTTCAACATCTAGATTAATCCATGCGTTGATCCAGCTTGCAATAAAATTCTAGCAAAGCTCAAGCATCCAACACGTCATCAGATATGCACTGCCTGAGATCTCCACCATCAAGCAGCTTCCAAAGCATTTGGATCGTCTAAATCATCTGAAAAATCATCAGATGATCATCAATGCTGCAACGTCCAAAGACTGATGCCTAAGTCAGTTAGCATTGCTTAGCTAAACCAAGCAAATCCACACTGTTCAAAAAGTAGACTGACTGTCCGGAGATGTTGAATTAATCCACCACTTATCAAAGATCAATCCTAACCGTCCAATTTGCCACCGCACACTCATGCAGCACGTAATCTGAATCGTGCAAAAAAGAGTCCGCAACAACTCAACAATGCGGCAATCTGCGTATTCCTTGTTTTAACGCAAAAAATCTAGCTTATAAAAGGAGGTGCTCCATAGATTTGAGGAGAGAAAATTGAGAGAAAGGAGAGATGAGAGAGGGAGGAGCAGCGAGGAGGAGAGCACGGGCAAGAGGCAGAGTAGCGAGTTGTGTGGAGCGGTCGACACACCATCAAGCCTTACTAATTAATAAGTTTTTCTATCTTTTTCCTTTTTAATTTTAATTTTAATTGTCATGTTTTAGATGAGTTTGAATTTTAATTTTATTTTGAACTTAAACATGCTTGGCTGAGCCCTAAATCTAAGGTTTAGGATGTTACATGCATACAATGTAGCGTTGTGTGTGATTCCAATTTATTTATGATGGATATTATTATTAATTTAATATCTTGTGATTTTAATGCTTATTTTATACATAGGCCTTTACTTTGGCGTGATTTTATATATTAGATGATGAAACCGATAAGTGGAAATCTAATATACGATAATTAATATATTAAACCTGAAAATCTAAGACCATGAGAATAGGCATGATGACCTTGAAAAATTTTATAAATAAACTAGAGAACTTAATGAATTCTTATTAACTTATCCCATGAGAATAAGTAGTTAAGAAAATTTGGGTACGCCTTGTAGGTTTCAAGAGAAAATGCAAGGATAAATTAGGGTTTATTCTCCTTTAATAAATAATATCCGAATTAAAGAATTATACCACTACCCATTAAGAAAGACCAATGGAAAACCTTAGACCCTAGGTACTCTCATCCTTGTCTTCTACTACCCATTCTAGTTTTCAATTTTTTAGTTTTCTACTTTTTATTCTATTTTATTTACTTTATTCTCTTTATATTCGACACGAAAGCATTTAAAAGCAATATTTATAGTTCTAAATTTCCTGAGAATTGATAATTTATATATTATAATCTACAACTTGTATACTTACGATGAGATTGCAAACATATGTGCATCCAAAGTCTTACCCATTTTCATATTGAGCTAACTGTTATCTACTTACTGAGTCTATTTAGACTTACACGATTTATTATTTTATTTTTAGATCATAGGCTAGGTGAGGAGCTTCAAAATGGTGCAGGGGGAGAACACAATGTTGACGAGCATTAGATTAACATTTCTATTCCTAGTTATTTTGGACTTTATATTTCTTTTTGATACTAATGCCTATGTACACTTACTTAGCCAAATCCAACTATGACAAAATATTTTGTACTTGGGTATTTTGGACTAGATTACAATCTATATTGACACATATGTAAATGATCTTTTTGACTTCTTGTTGTAAATGATGAATTACAATAATCTACTTATTATATGAATGTTTCTATAGTATGAGAATACAAATATATAAATGTAAAATGGAATATGATATTATAGGATGAAATTGAGAAGTTTAAAAATAAAAAGTCTTGTATTTCGTACTACCCCCTTATATATTATGGGAGATATTGCTGAATTTTTCTTAAATTATATGACACCCGTTGACTAGTCATTAAAGATGTTTAGGTAATGGGGCATCACACACAGACTCAATTTGCATCAGCTCATGAACTTGCACATGCATTCCTTGCTTGTTCGAGTTTGGCATGGCCTTCTACTGAGTCAGTCTTCCTCTTGTATTCAGTACTATACTATTGGTACATTTTGACGCCTTGTGATTGGTTTTGTTGCAAATGTGACATTTCAATTCTATCTCCAGATTGGCCTTACACTATTTTGCTATATGACTAAATTGGCCACATTTATAGCACTAACTAGTACCTCTTAGACACTCTCCCTTGTGCCTTTTTCACACTTAGAACAAAAAGGATTGTCATTATTTTCCTCCTTCCTCCCCTTCTTATCTATCATAAATCTAAATTTCTTGAACTTCTTTTCTTTGGTATCTTTACCTTTCAGATTCAGATTCGTTTGCTTACACTTCTATTGTAGTTTTTTAGTTTTTGCTCTACATCTTCCAATGCTCTTGCTCTTCTAACACTGTCGGATAGTCCCTTACCAAAAGGGGGCTAGACCTTTCCTTAAATGAGTTTGTAATCCATCTTGGAACCCTTGTTCCTTTTGTGTTGGAGAGTTTGAAATCCAATGCACATACCTTACAAGAGAATTAAATTTTCCTACATATTCAACAACACTCATTTTTCTTTGTTATAGTTTTTCAAAATTTGAAATTTTCTTGTCCTCAAGAGTATTGGGAAAATAATCTTTATGGAATTCCCCCACGAATTGGCTTGTTGTCCACCATTCTTAAGCTTCATATGTTAATAAGTGAATAGCGCATATTGCTTTCTTTTTCCTTGCAAGGAGAAATTCTAAATAGCTTATGCATTTGTTCTTACCAATGTTTAGCCTTTGCTGGGTCTGTCTTTCCTATAAATGTCGGTGGGTGTTGAGCCAAGAAAGTAGAAATTTATTTTTTATCAACTTCTAACTCCTCTATTTCTATCAGCTCCACCCTGCCAGGCCCTGTCTCTTGTTGATCTATTTTTTTTATTCCTATCAACGGTCCTAGGTATAACCTAACCTTGAAGACCTTGATTACCATCTCACCAGTAATATCTGCATAGACCCTTGCTATGAACCTTAGTGGTTTAAATCCCTTTAGTTATCACATTAGTTATCGATTAGTTTTCTATCTCTCAATGAGAGGCATGTAATTCTTCACAATTTCCATTGTTCGTACAAACACCTTTGTCACATGGCATCCATGGCTTGTTCCGCCACAACTTGAATCTTATTTCCATTAATTCCATCATGTCTTCATCTAACGACAATATAAGTTCTTCCTGAGTCGGAGGGTCGTCTAGTAAAGGTTCATTTTCTAGCCTCACTTGTT
Source organism: Annona squamosa (assembly GCA_035584095.1). Lineage (NCBI taxonomy): Eukaryota > Viridiplantae > Streptophyta > Magnoliopsida > Magnoliales > Annonaceae > Annona > Annona squamosa. Next base: position 36,833,207 of record JAXCLR010000001.1, on the reverse strand, counting down.
CTGTTATTACAATTCCCATAGTTTGTTACTTCCTAGGGCATCTACGCTTTTTCTCTCCTACCAATTTTTGATTGGTATCTATACATGGATAGTCCCAATTAATAGCAAATGTATTTAAACAGCTCTCAGTATCTAAAGCTGAGATTAACTAATTCATAATCACCACTTACCAGTATAATTACAAGTATATTTTAAGCTTATCATTAGAATAATTGACAAAACTTCATGAGAATTAAATAGTTTCATTCATTCATTATCTTGAAATATTTACATCTTGCTAACATAAACATGCATATCATGTGTGCTTATATTCTAGACTTAAAACCAAATTACATACATGTTTAATACAAAAAATTTACATTTGATTATTTTAATTCCCCATGTCATTTTACTAAAAAGAAAAAGGAAACCCTTATAGTCCTATTTTCCAAAATATACAAGGTTATCCCCATAATTTTTTTTTGTGAAGTGGCTCCTCACTTATCCCACAAAGTCCATTTTCCAATTGCCACCTCCTCTGGCTCCACAATGAAGCAATTGGATGGGTCTTCCTCCTCTAGCTCTTTGGGTTCATCTTCAAGACCCTCATCGGGATCCTGTAATGGGTCATCTATAATAGGCTCACCCTCTTCAGGGTCATCCTCATTGTTGTCCCCATTTGGTGCCTCTACTAGGTCCTCCAATTCGTCCTCAGCGATGTTAACTGAGGTAAGGACCTTTGACTCCCATCATCCTTAGGTGGCTGATATAATTCTTCCCAGGCATGCATCTCCTCTATTCACTAAGCTAGTTTCCCCTCAAAAGAGAGGATTTTTCCTATAGTAGCCCCATATCTAAACCTGTATAACCCATCTTTAAACTTAACGGTCCTCTTTTGGGGCTCTCAGGTACTGACATAGACTCCCATAAATCTCTCATGTGCGATGGGTGAAGTTCATTAAGAAACGAGGACGGGTCTTTTACGGTGGGAAATATGCTATTATGCTAAAAACATACTCCTCTCCTTCTAGTACCTCCTTAGGGGGTTCTTCTTGGGTTGCTGGGTCTAAGGCTTCTAATCCCTTAAACTAGTTGTATCCTCTCCTCTTAGAGACGTCGCCTCTCTACCATCCTTCTATCTCTCTCTAACATCTCTACAACCATGGGGACCTTACCTCTATTAATCATCTATTTTAAAAAAAATTTACAACAACATACATGATAAGATATAAGTTAAATGAATAATTTAACACTAGCTCATGTTAATTAAAAATTTTGTAGAGATTTCATGTTTAACTACCCTCTCTCTATGTACCTTCACCATTCTTGCGCTGGTAGTGGAATGTTGTTTGGCTTGTTAACTGGGTGACAATGGATCAAAGCATGATTGCTTTAAATTTCTTATAGTACAATGGTGGCATCTTTCTCCTTATAATTTCCACGAGAGCGTCAATTGGGATGCTTAGAAATATGCCACTAAGAAAAATTGAAATATTGGCAAGATGTTTGTAAAATCTTATTAGAAAGTTATGAGAATGCCTTAGGACCTGATTATAATACCAGTTGAGATGACGTAACATATGATACCCATAAATGTATATATATATATATTTACATGCAAATGTAATCGTTCATCTATATTAAAAAAAGTTTAGAAGATTTAGGCATTGAATTTACGATTTTACACATTTCTTGGATGGACCCATGCCTAAAATCATTCATCTATATGAAAAAGTGTTTGAAGAGGATTTAGATGTTGAATTTACGATTTGACACATATCTTGAATGGACCTATGCAGATCTATGATCTGAATGAAACTTGATTTCTTTTTAATTAAATTATTCTAAACATAATGAATGGGGTGAATTTTTATCATTGTTAATGTCGGCCAAATGGTGAGAGTTCCCCAAATATATTGGTGGTAATATGTAGTTATAACTAGGTTATAAGATGATACAACCTATATCCATGCAACCCTTTATTTTTTATTTAAAAATGATATTTTGAAAGAGGTCCAAACCAAAGTGTGCTTGTTTTTATACCACAAATCGTGTATATTAAAATTTTTTCTCATATCCTTATTTTTAATTTTAATAGTTTTGCATTTACTATTAAAAGGTGTCAAATTTCTAGCATATAAGTTTTTTTCTTTTTTATTATGAAGACTATCCATCATGACTAAATAGTGAATACTCTAGGCCATCTGTTATTGAATAAATAAGATTTTTAACAAATTATTTTCTAATTAATGTATATTTATGTCACATCTCAACTCATATTACAATGAAGCTCTAAGACAATTCTTACAATTTTAAGTTCTCAAATCCTGAAAATCTAGATTTGATACCACCTGAATATTATAATATCATATTACAATTTTTAACAAAAGCGTTGCCTCGGACCACTTACACTAGTCATAGGTGATTTAACAAATTGTTTTAAGTTTTGGATTTTTAAAAATTTTAAAATATTGAAAATAATTCGTTGAAGGACTTATTTAAAATTTGAATGATTAAAAAATTTGAAAATATTGAAAATTAATTGTACTTATATCTATGGGTATAATATCATGAAATTTACTATGCATTCATTGAAATAAAGTTCAGCCTAACCAATTCCATGGTGAAATAGAGAGGTACTTAGGTAGAACCTTAAAATTTTTACCCTGATCTCAGAAATCTCTGAGAAATTGTAGGAAAAATCTAGTTGGTTTGGTTGGGTTGAGTCAAACCCCCATATATTGTTGGTCCCGAATTTATGACTATTACCCAAGAGGGGAGGAGTGAATTAGGTACTATGAAATTTTTACTTAAACAGAAATTTTCTCTTTTTTAATTTAATCCCCTTAATGAAACAAATGAATAATATGTAGAGTAAAAAAGCAATAAAATCAGAAATACAAACTACAGCAGTAGACAAGGGTTTTTATAGTAGTTCGGGCAACCTCCTCTACTCCACTCTTCCAAGCTCACACCCCTTGTGACTTGGGTTCCACTATGTATTATCAAATACAATTAGAGCAACAGCTCTCTTCTAGATTCCAGCTCTAGGGGGCGAACACAATTCATAGCACAATTAGGTGACGAGTCTCACTCAAGTCACAACGCTATTTTGTTATAACTTAGTTCAAAGCATCAACATCAAACCAAGTATCAAATATAAATAATGAATCAAATAAAGAAAACTACACTTTACAGATTATGTAGGCAGTTTTCAGCTCATGGAAGAACTCGTAGAAGAGATGGTTTGATCAGCTTTAAACAATGCAACAAGTTGAGGCGTAGTTCTTCACTTGAAACTTGTGTTGATCACTTAATGCTTGAGAGGATGGTAGTTGAATCTCAGTTAATGCTTTTTCTAACATCTAGCATGTTCACTTGAATACATATTTATAATGGTGGAGTAAATTCGAACACTTGGAGGTAGGTGGCGCGCATTTAATGCGCTAACATTCGAATTTTTCCGACCATTGCGACCCCAGTCGCAGATGAAGTCGACCTTGGGTGCGACTTTACCCAAGTTGCATACTGGAGTAGACTTAGGGTGCAACTTTGGTTCCCAGCAGTTACCTCAAGTTCTTCTTCATGTTGACTTGGTCCTGAACTTGACCCAAGTCGCAGGTGAAGTCAACTTCAGGTGCGACCTACTTTCTGTATTCACTTGATGAACTTGATTTTCTTTTGCAGCTTGCTTGCTTGTCATTTATCTTGTTTTTGTTCTTCCACTGAATACTCAATCTTGAACCTTTGTTATGTTCAATTACTCTTAAGGACTTTGTCTTCATGCCTTGGATTTAGAATGCTTTGATATTCTTGATTTTATAGTTCTTAAAAATAGCCAAATGATTTTTCCTTGAGTAGAATATATTCTTATGTAATCTTTCTCATTTTGACTATATTCATTTTCAGTCTGACTCAAGTTGGATATTTGGGTCGACTTGGGAATCAACTTCACCTCAAGTTGCATGTGGAGTCGACTTAGGAATGCGACTTCACTCAAGTCGCAACCGTACATGGAGTCGACTTCGTTTGCGACTTCACCTATCATGGATTTCCAGTTTCAACGCTAGAAGTTTTGAACCCTCGAAGTCGATTGCGAAGTCGACTTTGGTATGCGACTTCGCCCAAGTCGTAGTCGGAGTTTACTTGACTTTGCAACTTCGCCTGTCTTGGATCCAAGGTTCAATGCTGGAAGGTTTGAGTTCTTGAAGTCGATGGTGGAGTTGACTTGGGTCTACAATTTCACCCAAGTTGTAGATGGAGTCGGCTTGGCTTTGCGACTTCATTTGTCTTGGATCAAAATTCAGCTCTGAATGTTTTGCTTCTTTCCAAGTCGATTGCTAAGTCGACTTGGTTTTGCAACTTGATCTGTCAAATTCTGATTTTCATTTTCTAACTTTTAAAAATTTTCACAAAACATATTAGTATCTAATACTTACCCAAATTGAGTTGGTAATTATCAAAACACAGATTTTGCTTAATTTGCCATTGATTCCAACAATCTCTCCTTTTTGGTGATCATTGACAAAACAAATTTGATTTTATACCTGTTGGAAACAATGTTTAAAACAAAACAAAATTGACCAAAGCTTGAGTTTTGATGATTAACAAAGACTAATTTGAG
>JAXCLR010000001.1:36798192-36828504 GCA_035584095.1 Annona squamosa | reverse complement strand
TCAACCTGCCTACACATCTCTGTAAAGTGTAGTTTTGTTTATTTCAAAGTCTTGTTGTATTGAACTTGATTTAGCTTAAGTAGCTAAGATCAAGTATATGCAAAGTAGTGTGTGATTGGAGTGAGACTCATCACCTACTTGTGCGGTGAGTTGTTTATGCCCCCTAAAGCTGGAATCTAGAAGAGAACATAGGCTCTGAGTTATATGTGCCCCCTAGAGCTTGAATCTAGAAGAGAGCGGAAACTCTAAGTGTATTCAAGGAATACATAGTGGAACCCAAGTCACAAAGGAGTGTGAGCTTGGAAGAGTAGAGTAGGGAAGGATTGCCCGAACCACTATAAATCTTGTCTTTTGCTTTCTTTCACTGCTTTATCTTATTGCTCTCTATTTGCTTTCAAAAAGGGGATAAATCTTTCAAGGGGTTGAGATTTTTAATTTACCAAAGAATTTTTTAAAGAACCCAATTCACCCCTCCCCTCTTGGGTTTAGCCATCAACTCGGGACCAACAATACCTTTCTTTTACTTTATAACATACTCTTTTATCTTGTTTGGGAATCTTATATCATATATGAATTAACTGCATTATATTTCAAACTTGATGAAACATTCATATTTCATTTTTAACATTTTCATGCATATATAAAACAAAAGTCAATCATTTCAATTCAAAAACATATCAATTCCATATATAAGTAACATAATTTTAAAAAATATCATTTCCATATATAATCAATCATTTTATACAAAATGGAAAATGAAATGCAAACCTATGTGATTACAAACTACTCAACCCATAAAGAAGTAAACTAATCTAAGACTCAACTCTTATCCTAGAAACTCACTCAACTCCAACTATTCTCCCCCTTTTGTCAATAAATCAAAAATGGAGATCAAGAATTTGAGATTTGACAAATTGGAAAGCTGAGATAGGATAGGGTGACTGGATGGTTGGTGGTGTAGCTCTGACATGAGCGGATGAGTAAAACGAGGATATAAGACGAGCTGTGGGCGCACCCAGCACAGACTCACTAACAAATGGATCTAGATTGGGTATAGGCCGAACTCTGCCGCTTCCTGATGCAAGCCGGTATTTGATCATTCTGAGCTCCTGATCCATACGATCACATCTCGTATGCATATCCATGATGGTTGTATGGATCCCAGCAATCTGGGAGGTCAGTCTATCCTCCATTTACTCCAAGTGCTCCCTAATGGCATTTACTAAGTTGTCTGTGATATGCGGACGTGGATGGAGGTTGGGAATCTCAGAGCCTCTAGGGGAACAAGACCCATGTGAATGGGGTGACGCAGGCTCAGCTAGGACTGCAGGTGGTGGAGATGGGACAGCCTGTGGCTGTGCTGATGACGGGGGTTGCTCCCCCTCAACTCATGCTCCCCCGGCTTCCTCCTGGGCCAGTTGTCCCATTCTTTCCCTAATTCTTTTTTCCTTGAATTGTTCTACGTTGATCTTCATCCTTTGCAGCAATGCCTTGTTTATAGCATTTGTCGTCTTTAATACTTCGAATGGCTCACAATCGAGGTCCACACCAATGCAATGCATAATTCGGGTGATCCAAGTTCCTATGGCAGTATCCCTCTAGGGTTGTCCTTTTTTGAAGACAAAGCTTCTAAGAGTAGTGCAGGTAGGCTAACCTTAACTTTATTCTCCACTTTCCACAAGATTTCTACCTCCTGAGAGTTCAGCTGATTTCCACCTCCTCCTTTAGGGTATATGCAGCGAGCGATCAATAGTCTGAGTACCCTAAATCTGAGAGATAGGTCCATGTAGTGAAGGAATTTAATTTCTGGGTGGTACTTGTTGCTCTTTGTCAGCTGGTTATATAATTGTGTCAATGACAACCCATCTAGAATCGACTCTTCTTCTTTGGGAACAACCAACATATGCTCAATTCTAGCAATTACATTTTCTATGTGATTTTCTTCTCCAAATCCCACATTTATCTCTCTTCCCTTAATAAATGTAACATAGTACTCCTGATCCCATAGGTAATAAAATATACAGGTCAAATCAGGATACACCCTATCATCAGCTTTTAAAAGCTCTATCCATCCTTGGAATTCAAACAATTCTTTTATCCCAAATTCATAATCATGTAGGAATTTAAAATCAATAATCTTTAGGATAAAAACCTTACGCTCATAGAAATGACTGTAGAATCTGTTGTGTTGCTGCTCTGTCTTGAAGTAGGTGGTCGACATCTTTAGGACCTGTGCCTTTTGAGATGATGTCCCCTGCCAATTTGCAGTAGATAATGTGTCGCCGCTCGATCCATAATCAAAATTGGCCTGTTGGAGTGCCGACGAGAAGGGTTAACCTCGTAGAAACACACACGGCGTCCCGCTGATGTAGAGGCTTCCTCCCGGACCCGTTTGGATGGAGTCTGTTGTCGACGAGGTAGCCCCTTGCCAGTATTGGATTTGGAAGGCTTGGACACAACTTATTTCTTGGTGACGGCTTTTGGGGCCATTTGGAATGGGCTTATAGATGGGAATGGTTTTTTAGAAGTGAGGAGTTTGGAGAGATTGATATAGGTAAGTTATTTTAGGAATTGGAAAGAGAAGGGGCTGAATTTTGAGAGAGAAAAAACGTAGAAGGTGAGATAGGATGCTGAAGAAAAACGAGATAAACTCGAAGATAAAACAGAAGGAGAGAAAAAATAGCTGGAAAAGATGAACTCAGAAATAAAAGAGAGATGAGTGAGACGAAGAGGGGAATGGAGAGAGAGAGAGAGAGATGCAAGCTGAGTGAGAAAAATGAGAGAACTGTGAGAGTGATTGACGGTCAGTGTTGAAGAGAGAGAGAGAGAGAGAGAGAGAGAGAAAATCGAGTTTGAGACAGAGACAGAATTGGAGAGAAACAGAGAAACCGAGAGAGATGAGAGAAATCGAGAGATGAAAGGGAGACAAAGGGAAATCGAGAGACACATGAAAATAGGGAACCAGTGGCCGGGATTTGTTGCCAAAAATGAAAACACACGCAGGACTGTAAGAATCCGAGAAAAACAGTGAGATGAAAAATAGAGAAGGAAAGCACAAGCTGAGAAGAGTTCTTGTGAGATGGAAATGAGAGAGGTGAAGCAATCAGAGATGAGCAAAGAGGGGTTTTGACACCAGAGAAAAAGAAGAAAGAAAGGAAAGAAAAGGAAAAAGAGAAAAAAGCCCGGCTGCGCGCGGGAAAGCGAAGCGTCGTGCGCTGGAGTCGACTTTGGCCCACCTGAAGTCGACTTCGCTGAAGTCGACTTGGCTCTCCAGACTTGGGTGTTCCTACATACTCCCCCTATCATATATGCTTATAGTCAAACTCAATCATTCCCATATCATTTCTAATTTTATAAAATGACTTTTTTACTAATGGTTTGGTAAATATATCTGCAATTTGGTCATCAGTTTTAAGATATTTCAAACGAATGTCATGATTTTCAACATGCTCACGAATGAAATAGTGTCTCACATCTATATGCTTTCGTCTAGAATGTAATACATGATTTTTGGTCAAACATATTGCACTTGTATTATTACACGTAATTGGAATATCATGATGATCAATACCATAATCCCTAAGTTGTTGTTTCATCAATAATAATTAGACACAATAGCTCCCGGCAGCTATATATTCACCTTTCGTGGTAGATAGAGCAACACTAGTTTGTTTTCTTGAAAACTATAAAACCAACATGTTTCCAAGGAATTGACATGTTCCACTGCTACTTTTTCTATCTACTTTATAACCAGCAAAATCTGCATCCGAGTAGCCAATTAGATCAAAAGTTGATCCTTTTAGATACCATAGTCCTAGATTAGTAGTGTTTATCAAATATTTAAAAATTCTTTTCACAGCTATTAAATGTGATTCTTTAGGGCATGATTGAAATCTATAACACATGCAAACACTTAATAGAATATCAGGTCTAGAAGCAATTAAATATAGTAGAGACCCTATCATGCTTTTATATAATTTTTGTTCGACAGATTTACCCTTTTCATCCTTGTTGAACTTGATAGTTGAGCTCATTGGTGTGTTTGTACCTTTGCTATTCTGCATGCTGAACTTCTTTAATATCTCCTTGACATACTTGGACTGATTTATGAAGATCCCTTCTGCTTGATGCTTAATTTGCAGTCCAAGGAAGAAGTTCAATTCTCTCATCATACTCATTTCAAATTCACTCTGCATAATCTCAAAAAACTCTTGGCACAAGTTTCATTAGTAGCACCGAATATAATATCATCAATATAAATTTGAACAAGTAAGATATCATTATTTTTATACTTGATAAATAATGTTCTGTCAACCTTTTCTCTTTGAAAGTCATGATCAATCAAAAATTTGCTCAACCTTTTATACCAAGCTCGTAGAGCTTATTTTAGTCCATATAAAGCCTTGGTTAATTTGTAGACATATTTTGATTGATCTTTTTCTTCAAAATCTGGATGTTGTTTAACATATACTTCCTCATTTAAGTATCCATTCAAAATTACACTTTTTACTTTCATTTGAAACAATTTAAAGTTCATGTGAGAAGTAAAAGCCAATAAGATACGTATGGTTTCTAATCTAGCCACAGGTGCATATGATTCTTTAAAATCTATTCTCTCTTGTTGGGAATAACCTTTGGCTACTAATCTGGATTTGTTTCTCATCACAAGTTTACTTTCATCTAATTTGTTCCTAAATACTCATTTAGTACCAATAACCGTACAATCTTTGGGTCTTGGAACTAAATGTCATACATTATTTCTTTCAAATTGATTTAGCTCTTCTTATATTGAGGTAATTTAATTTTCATCACCAATAGCTTGATCAATAGTTGTTGGTTCAATTTTTGATACAAAAGTAAATTCTTCACAAATATTGTATCTTGATCTTCTAGTTTTCACTCTTTCATAGATATTACCGATAACTTGCTCAATTGGATGGTCATTTTTTGAATTTTAAATCAGTTGGAGATTTGTAAGAATAATTACCTTCACTTACCCTTTCCTCTATGGAATTTTCTTATTTTGCTTCGGCTTATCTTTGTTGCTCTTGTTGTTCCACCCTTGGATTCTTTGATACTTCATCTGCATCACTTAATTCATCATTTTTTATCAGAGTTTAGTTAAATTCTTTAAAAACAACGCGTATTGATTCTTCTACTATTTAATTTTTCTTGTTAAAGATCTATATACTTTGCTATTTGATGAATAACTAAGGAAAATTATTTCATCACTTTTAGCATTTAATTTTTTCAAGTTGGTTTTTCCATTATTTAGCACATAACATGTACATCCAAAAGTATGAAAATACAATATATTTGGTTTTCTACCTTTCCATAGTTTATATGGGGTCTTTTTTAAGATTGCTTTAATGGTAACTCGGTTTAATACATGACAAGCTGTACTTACAGCTTCACCCCAAAATATATTGGACAATTTACTCCCATTTAGCATAGTTCTAGCTATTTCTTGTATTGTCCTATTTTTCCTTTCAACAACCACATGATCACTTCTAATAGAAATAATTATATTTTATTTTTCATTTCACACAAAATTTGAAAACGTGACAAACATAGAAAAATGCTTCATCTTTGCTAGCTAAGAGTATAATCCAAGTGAATCTTGAAAAATCATCAACAATTACAAATACATACTTTTTTCCACAAAGAGTTAAAATGTTTGATGACTCATAAAAATTCATATATAATAATTTAAGTGGCCTAGTCATTGAGATTTCCTTTTTGGTGGAGAATAACATTTTGGGTTGCTTAGATAATTGACAAGCCTTACAAATCTTATCCTTTTCATACTTGAGTTTTGGTAACACATCCACTAGACTCTTTTTCTACAAAGTTTTGATATTTAACATGTTAATGTGTCAAAGCCTTTTATTCCATATCCATGGATAATTTTCTATTGCTATTAGATAATTTTCTAGGCAAACTAAATATACATTTTCATGCCTTTTGCCCCTAAAAACTATGTGCTCATCATAATATACATTGCATATAGAGGATTCAAATACAACTTTATAACCTTTACCAGATAATTGACTAATACTTATTAGGTTGTGTTTGAGTCTTTCAACAAATAGTACATTCTCAATACATGCATTTGAAATTTCACAAACATTTCCTTTACCTTTGATTATACATTTTTCATTATTCCCAAAAGCAACTATTCCTTCATTACACGGTTTGATGCTATGGAACAACCCTCTTTCTCCTGTCATGTGTCTTGAGCAGACGCTATCCATAAACCACATATTATTGGTCTTCACTCTCAAACAAACCTGCAAAAAATCAAATCAAGTGGAGCTTATCCTTTTGGTACCTATTTTATGGGTCCATTTGGGTTAGTTAACCATTGTAATCTACGTTGATCTATTTTTGAAGGCATAAATCCAATGCTATTAGGTACGCAAACCAATTTTGCACCAAGGTTTTGTAATTTTTTTTATTTTGCATTGATATATCCTGTGCCTCATCTTATTGCAAAAATTACAAGCTCCTAGGAGTCTTAGTGTGGAAAGCCATATAGTAATTGGTTCCTAAGTTGGCCTTTTGGTCCAAGCAACATGATTCATTTTCATTTAACATGGATGGGTTTCCCTTGGCTTCTATGAGTCCATGGAGCATTTGACTTGTTGCTTTTTCCCTTCTCAAATGTGGAATATCTAAGTCCTCCCTTGTTTTTTTGGGCTGTCATATTCAAAAATATTTTGACACTTTCTCCTGGATTGAAAAACTTAGCAAGTGATTCATTTAACGATTGATTTTCCCTTTTAAGTTTTTCCAACTCTCTTATCAAGATGTTCTTTTTATTTGTCAAGTGATCAACTTTTTCGGCAAGTTTTTCGCTCACAATAATTACTGCATCACATTGTTTTTTCTTCATTGTGAACTTGTTTCCTATTTTTTTTATTTTCTCATATAATGAATCATAGGCTTATTGTAGTTTTTCCAATTTAGTACATTTGAGACAATTATTTGTAAGAATAGAAATAGATTTTGGTTTAGAAGTTACCTCTTCACTACTCATATAGTTTGTTGAAGTGGTTTGACCCTCTGAGATTTCTATTGCTGCGAGGCATAAGTTGAGGTCTTCCTCCATGGAGGCCATGCAGTAAATCCTTACGCAATTTGTGGCATCATTTTCTTCATTTGAAGAGTTGCATGTTGTAGATGTTTCCTCATTGATGTACATGCCTCTCCCTTTGATCTTTTGAAATCTTCTGTTTTTACCTCGATCTTTCTTTTCTCTTCGCTCCTTAGTTTTGGTCTATTTGGGTGTTGGGCATTGAGCTTGCATATGCCCAATACTACCATACCGGAAGTACTTTGTAGCTTCCTTCTTTTTCTCCTTTGAATTTCTTTCTTTGAAGCTCTTGAAGTTCCTCCCTTTCCTTACCAATTTTCTGAACCTTCTCATAAGCAAGGCAATCTCCTCGTCATTATTTTGAGAGGATGAGGTGGAGTCATCTGAAACTTGTGAGGCTTTTAAGGAAATAACTCTTTTGCCTTTGTGTTGTTCTTCATTTCTCTTCTTTATTAGCTCATGAGACATAAGTGAGCTTACTAGATCCTCTAGCCATAGTGTGTTGGGGTCCTTTGCTTCCTCAATGGTCGTTATCTTCGGAGTCCAAGATTCGGGTAGCTCACTTAAGATTTTCATTACTTGCTCGGATTCAGAAATTGCTTTTCTAAAACCTTTCAAGGTGTTAGTAATTTTAGAAAATCTAGTAAATATTTTAGAAATATTTTCAGTTTCAAACATTTTAAAAATTTCTAACTCTCCAATAAAAATATGTCTCCTAGTCCCTTGAACTTGAAAAGTTTCCTTATAGATAGGTGTAAGAGTGTCTCATATTTCTTTAGCGGTTTGACATGAGGATACTCTATCATACTCTGATGCCATTAATGCACAAAATAGGGAGTTCATGGCCTTTGCGTTGCTTATTACAGTTCTTACTTTCTCCTTGGACCATGTGCAAGCTCTTTCATCAATAGGCAACACAACACCATCTTGGATAGCAATCCAAGAATCAATATTTGTAACACAAGTAGGTTTCAGCTCCAAGGGGCATACACAATTCACAACACAAGTAGGTGACGAGTCCCACTCAAGTCACAACACTACTTTGCTATCACTTGGTTCAAAGTACCAATATCAAACCAAGTATCAAATATAAATAATGAATAAAATAAAGAAATCTACACTTTACAGATTATGTAGGCAATTTTCAGCTCGTGGAAGAACTCGTAGAAGAGATGGTTTGACTAGCTTTAAAGAATGCAGCAAGCTAAGGCGTAGTTCTTCGCTTGAAACTTATGTTGATCACTTAATGCTTGAGAAGATGGTAGTTGAATCTCAGTTAATGCTTTTTCTAACCTCTAGACGTTCACTTGAATGCATATTTATAATGGTGGAGTAAACTTTAAACATTTTCACAAAATATATTAGTATCCAATACTTACTCAAATTGAGTTGTTAATCATCAAAACACAGATTTTGCTTAATTCGCCATTGATTCCAACATATATATGTTGCATAAATTTTATAATTGACGAATCCAAAAATGTTACCCAAGTAGAGAGTGTATAGCTAAATTTACTATATACGTAGTCACAAAAAGATGTTTGCATTTTAGAAGTACTAAAAAAATGGAAGAAATTTTAGCAAAATTTTTTCGAAGATGATATGGTAATGATATGATATTATAGAAGTAATAATTAAGAATAGAATAAATAAAGTTGAATAGATAGGATAGTTGTATAAAAATATATGAAAAAGTGAAAGGAAAAGTTCCCAAACGCTGGATAGATTTTGACAGTATTTGACAAGATTTAATAGATTTGTTTAACCGAATCTTAGTATAGCATTTTATGGATCTTTAATTAAGACTTGTCACGCTTAGTATAGTTTATGATTTCAAAAAAGCTTCCCCATTTCAAAATTCTAGCAAAAAGGTTTGGTAAATTAGAAAGAAATGTTGAAAAAAATTGATGTAAAAATTTAAAAATAGATAAAATAATTGTATATACATATGTAAAAAATATTTGTAAACTAGAATAGTTACGTATAAAGTTTTCAGTTTTGAAGTGGTTTCCTTGTTTTGTAGTAATTTGGATGACTCATTAATAACCATTCCTCCTCTAAATTTTTTTTTTCTTTTTTGAGTATCATAGATCAATCCTTCATGGCAACCAAGCCGTCATCACCTCAAACACTATGTACAGAAGGTGAATGGAGGAAAGCCAGCCAAAAAAGGACTAAAAAACCAAAACTAAAAAGTTGACAAATTGTTTATAAAAATCTACTGTTGTATGCTGTTTGGGATTTGGTTCCCTGTAATATGCTATCTCCCTTTGATTCTGCTGCCATTTTTGCAATGAGGTGGGCTACTTAGTTTCCTTCCCTTAGAATATGGTGGAACTGATCTTTTGGAATTGAGATCTTAGATATCTAATCTCTTTGAACATAATCCCATAGCAAGATCTAACCTCAATCTCATTTTCTAATCATGTAATTGCTACTTGGGAGTCAAACTCAACTTTAGCTGCTATCAAATTCCATTCCAATAGCCATTTCACACCAAGGAGGATTGCTTTTACTTCCTGTTCTATTGGTTTGGTGATCCTCTTTCCTTCCACATTTCTTACCGCTATACATTCTACATTCAAATCTCTAATTACAACACTAATCCCCATCACTTTGCCCTCCTCTTTAATGGTTGCATCCACATACAACATATAAATTCCTCTCGCTGGTCGCTCCCATCTTGTGGGGCTGAATTGTGCCATTAAACCCTCTACTCATAGCACATTGAGGATTAATATTGATAGATATAAGCTCTACTCCATTGGATTATCTCTTGAAGATCTGCCTCCTTGCAATTTGTTACCCCTTTGTTTCTTAAAAACCAAATACTCTAGCAGCAGGTAACATAAAGGGTTAATAGATTGAGATCTGTCCTTAGCACATTGCATCTGAAACCTCCTTTAAGTCTGTAAAGCTTTTATTTACAATTTGTTTGAAGGTGGGAATATTAAACAAAAGTTTTACCTTTTGACATTGCTAAAACAAATGTAAGCAATTTTCCTTTTCTTCTCTATTTAGACATATAAGACAATGTATAACAACTTGTATTCCCCTTCTTTGAACATTTTCCCTTGTTGGCAATGCATCCAAAAAAAATTCTCCATCCAAAAATTTGTACTTTAGTACTTTCATCTGCCAAATCTTCATGACAATCCTTTCTATTATTCTGTCCTCGTCCCCCCCCCCCCCGGCGCGTATTCCCCTGAGAATCATCTTCACTGTCATTTCCATTTCGGCCAACTTGTGGGCAGATTTCACACTAAATTTTCCATCATTTTCCAAGCTTCAATAGATACTGTCACTAGTTCCCCTATTCGGAATAAGTACATTCTTAACAATTTCTCACCCATCCTCCCCTACAGCCCTTAAAATCCCATTTTCCTTCCACTCCCATTTTTCTTCATCCATAAAGAAAGCCACTTTTTTATTTTCATCAATGTCTAATGGAAGTGGACTAATTCTTTTAATCTGTTTTGTAGCCCACAAGTCATTAAAAAAACTTATCCTTCTTGTATCACTCATCCTCCATTTCTTCCCTTTTTGGATTAGAGGCAGTACACTCATAATGTTTCTCCAAATATATGAAAAACCCTTATGCACTCTACCTTCCCATAAATTTTCAGACTTGAAGTATTTTTTCTTTGAAAATTTTGTGGCTTAATGTGTTTGTTTTTTCCATCAACCTCCAAGCCTACCTCTCTACCACCACTTGAGGTAAACTTGTTTTTCCAGCCCTTCATTTTCTACTTCATTTTTTCTTTGATTCCCTGGAATACCTTTGATTTGTTTTTCCCAAACCATATCGGCAGTTATAGATATCTATCCATCTGATTGGAGTCCGCTCCAAATGCTCTTGCTACTACCTTTCTCACCTCCCGTCTTGTATTTTTGCTGAAAAAATTGAGGTTTTCTCTTTGTTCACTTTTTGTCTTGAAACCCCCTCGTAATCCTCTAAAATGCTTGTAAATGTTTGGTCTCTCTTTGATTGACTTGTATGAAAAGTAAAGCATCGTCAGCAAAGAAGAGGTGTGTCAGTCTTGCGCCTTCTTTGTAAACTTTCATGCCATGTAAATTTCCTTCTAAGTGGGGTTTCCTAATCAATGATGAAAGCCCTTCTGTGCAAAATAGGAATAAGTACTGTGAAAGGGAATTCCTTTTTTTTAAACCCCTTCTCTGTGTGAAACAATTGGTTAGAGACCCATTAATAGCTATTTTGAAGGACACCAAAGCCATACACCCTCTCATCCACTGAATTCATCTTTAATAAAATCCTTTTTTCCTCATGATTTTTAGCATGAAGTTCCACTCTACTCGATCATATGCTTTCATCATATCAAGCTTTGTTACCATCTCTTCCTTCTTTCCTCCCTTCTGTTCTTTAATACATTCTTGTTTCGGAAACTATTAACGTATTATATGTAATGAGTCTTCAGAGAATGAAACTGCTTTGTTCTTCTGAAGTAACTTGAGCTACATTTGATTGTTTAAGAAAAGAACAACAACCCAACACAAATTCGGCAAAAAGAAACCTACAATTTAATGCCATGGTTTATAGCAAAAGAATCATCATTTGAGATTGGTAAAAAAGTATACTTTTTAAATTTTTTTCAATTTTTTTCAAAAAGGTTGATTTAATTATATTTAATCTATAAACTAATTTTTACCATTTTGGAGATGTATATATATTTATTTTTGATTTTAAACATATGGGATTTTAGTCATGTTCCAACAATTTAAAATGACTAAAATACTCCTATGTTTAAAATTTTAAAATAAATATATACGCATCTCCAAAATTAGTAAAAATTAGTTTATAAATTAACATAATTAGAATAACACTTTTGTTATAAAATCTTTAAAAAACAACAAAAAAAGATGTGTTTTAGGCCAGCCTCATTAGACTAGTCTAAAATGATCAAATTCGGACACCAATTTTTATTGAGACCATTGGAGCACATTGAATACATGCTCGAAATATACTTATCAAATGCATTCCACATAAGCATTCTGTTGGTCTCGAGTTAATGACAATTATCCAAGAGGGGAGGGGTGAATTGGATATTTAAAAATTTACAACTTAAATAAAAACTTTACCCCCGATTAATCTAGTCCCTTTATGAAGAAACGAAATGGAAAGCAATATAATGTAGAGAGCATAAATATAAATTAACACACAAAATTTTATAGTGGTTCGAGCAACCTCCCTACTCCGCTCTTCCAAGCTCACACCCCTTGTGATTTGAGTTCCACTATTGTATTTCACAAATACAACTAGAGTCACTGCTCTCTTCTAGATTTTAGCTCTAGGGGGCATCAACAAACTATAGCACAAGTAGGTGATGAGTTCCACTCCAATCACACACTACTTTGCTTACACTTGATCTTAGTTACTCTAACTAAATCAAGTTCAATACAGCAATAAGAACAAAAGAAAGATTCTACACGTTACTGTTGTGTAGAGACAGTTTTGGCGCAGAGAAGAACTTCTTGTGTAGACTTTGAGATACAGCAAGCAGCTCTTGTAAGTTTGGAAGCAAAGTTCTTCTTCTAAGTGTTGGCTTGATCACTTAAAGCTCTTAAGGATGAGAGTTATGCACATTCAATGATTCTCAGCTACCCTCGTCGTTCATATTGAATTCCTTTTATAATTGTGGAGGGAATCCGAATGTTTGAAGGTAGGTGGCGCACATTTAATGCGCCAACGTTCGAATATTTTTCGACCGTTGCGACCCAAGTCACAGGTGGAGTCGACTTCGGGTGCAACTTCACCTCGGCAGCTTGCTTGACGAATTTGAAATCCTTGGAATGCTTTTGCTTGGTTGGGTTTCTTCATGTCTTTGTTGTTCTTCCTTGATTTATTGCTCTTTGGAACATTGTGCTTTCATTCTAGCTTGTTTCCCTTTAGCTCCATGATTTGCAAGTCTTGAGTCCTTGAGTCTTGAATCTTGTATTCATGAATAAGTTCAATATATTTTGATTAGAATATTTGTATTCATGCATGTTGCTTTCTTTGGACTTGGATTATTCTTCATGTGTTTCAATTCAAACATCCGAGTCGACTTGATCTTCAACTTTACTTGATTCTGCCTTGAAATCAATTTAATCCTGATTTGTCTTCTGAAATTCTTGCTCTGTCCAATTAAAGTCGATGTTAGAGTCAACTTGGTCTGCGACTTCGCCCAAGTTGCATGCAGAGTCGACTTGGGATGCGACTTCGGCAGCCCCTGTTCTCGGTTCCAACTCTAGACAGAAACGACGCCTCCAAGTCGCTACCAGAGTCAACTTTGTCTACGACTTCGCCTCAAGTCGCAAGTGGAGTTGACTTGGGATGCGACTTCGGTACCTCTCAGTCTTGACTTCAACTCTGGAAGGAAATGTTGTTTCAAAGTCGATGCTGGAGTCGACTTGGTCTGCGACTTCACCCAAGTCGCATGCGGAGTCGACTTCGTTTGCAACTTCGGCTGCTCTGCTCCTTGTTTTCAACTCTGGAAGGAAATGACGCCTCGAAGTCGATGCTGGAGTCGACTTGGGGATCAACTTGACCTAAGTCGATGCTTGAGTCGACTTAAAAATCGACTTAACCTGCCATACGTCATATTCTTCAAATGTATAGCGTTTAACCATTTCCACAAACATGTTAGTAACTAAGACTTACTTAAATTGATTTGTTAATCGTCAAAACATAGACTTGGCTTATTTTCCACATATTTCTAACACATTCCACCTGGAAGTATGACTATGATAAAGAAAATGCATTCCGCGTAAGCATTGTGGAAGTATGATTATGATAATGATCTGATGAAAGAGAACATTTTCATGTGCTCTCCCACTGGTATCTAAAGCATTATTTATATTTTTAGTTAAATTTAATACTACAATATAAAATTTTAGTGATAGACATGAGATTTTAAGAATCAAGATTATTAAAATATTTATTTTTGAATTGATATTAGCTCTATAATATAATATTATCTTCATTTTTCTGTAAGTATTTTTTTAGTTAAAACATTATGTGTGGATCTAATTTGAAAAATTAGTAATTAATGTTATAAAAAATCTGCATTTAATGGTTTACACCTCATTTTTGGATGGTAGTTACAACGGATTATATGCATATCTAATACATTTGATTTTTCATATGCTTATTTTAATATAAGAAAGATAACCAATATATGTTTTGGATGTTTCATTTGACAATAAAAAAGTGGTTAACGTCATTATTACATTTTATGATCCACATTGGATCATAAAATATTGTAATTCTTGTCAATGGGAAATTTTTACCATAAAAAATTGTAGGGAAAGAGCCTAGTGCTCTTTGAAGGAACCTGATTTGTTGCACTTGAATGCACTTAGACTTAATGCACTTGGGTGCATTTAACTTATTTTTATTTTTTGAAATTTTTTATAAAAGTGTTAATCTAAATGTATTTTACATGTGTATCAATTTTTATCATTTTTGGACATTTTTTGTTTATTGAATTTTTAAAAATCAGCGTCATTTTAGTAATTTTTAAATTATTAAAATGACAACGATTTTTAAAAATTTTAAAAAGGTTTAAAAATATCTAAAAATAGTAAAAATTGATACACATATTAAATACACTTAGATTAACAGTTATTTAAAAAAAATTTTAAAAATATTTACACTTGGGTGCACCACAACTAAGTTTACAAGGGTGCAACAAACCAGGTTCCCTCTTGGAAATCCCAGTTTAATGATGAGTGTGTTGTCAACATCAATATCTAAACTTATCAAGAGGCCCAATTCAAGGAAAGCACTTCGAAGGAGAAAAAATGAAAGTAAGGGCATTATGATCGTTTTACACTGTGAGTATGTTTGCTTTAAAATGTAGGTACATTTGAGTTTTTGATGAAATTTCTGTTAAATACGTGCGAAAACCCAATTTTTTCCATTCAATTGATAAATCAACTACTAAAGCCTATGTATATAATTTTCAATTTTTGATTTTTTTAAAAATATTTATGTTGGAAATATTATATTTTATTAATATTTCATTATAATTGATAAAATTAAGAAAATACTTTATATAAATATATATGTTATTTAAAGTCTAGTAACAAGCTATTCTCTGGAATAACATTTTCTATATTTATTTTTTAAAATTTTTAAATTTTTAAATTTTTTAAAATTTCTAAAATAACACCAAATCTAACAATATCTAACGAGATTTAATAGAATCTAACAATTTTTAACAATATCTAATAGCATCTAATGAAATCTAGCAACATCTAACTATATCTAACTTTCATTTTATATATGTGCTATAATTTAACACTCATAATATGTTATTTTACTCTTTATAAGGTTATTTATTCCTTTGTTATATGTTTTAGACCTTAGTTAATAGGATTTTGTATGTGTATCTAAATCTAACAATATCTAATCGCATCTAAAAATGTTTAACAAGATCTAACAACATCAAATCATACCTAATAATGTTTAACAATGTCTAACAACATCCAACAACATCTAATTTTTAAAATTATATAATAATCCTAATTTAACATCGATAATATGTTCCTAGGCTCCTTATAAGATCAATTATACATTAAATATATTAATTAAAATTATTTAATAGAATTTTTCTCCAAATCAATTAAGTACACTAGCAAAGGCAGGTGTGGAAGTTGATTGGGATGTCATTTAACTAAGATCTCTTTGCCATTTAACATACTCTGATACCATTTGTTGGTTCGGAATTTATTGCAAAACCTAAGAAGGTAGAGTGAATTGTGTTCTTTAAATATTTCTTTGGTATATTAAATATAACCCCCTATAGATTGAGTCCCCTAGAATAAAAACATGGAGAATAGAATCTAAATAAAGAAGAGAAAATAATTACAAAGATTATAGTGGTTCGGGACAACCCTCCCAACTCCAATCCTCTAAGAACACACCAATGTGTCTTGGGTTCCACTAATTTAATATGACTACACCAAGAGCCCTTGCTCTCTTTTAGATTCTAGCTCTAGGGAGTGTTTACAGTATCTACATTAGTAGGTGACGAGTCACCTCCAACCACACACTACTCGCCTTCACTTGGTCTTAGTCTCCAACACCAAACCAAGCGAAATCACAAATAAGTAATGAACAAAAATATAAAACTACACTTTACTTATGTGGAGAAAAAATTTTAGCATTGAGAAGAACATGTGGAATGAGTTGTAATAGATCACTACAACATGTACTATCACTTATTCTATCACCATGCCATTGATTATAGTATGTCATCAAACAATTTTTTAGAAAAATAAAAGAGAAAATCCTACAAAAAGATATAGAAATAGAGAATAGAAAAATAGAAGAAGAAAAAAAAGAAAATTATTTAAATACAACATCCTAACGGCGAAATCTCCGGCAACAGCGCCAAAATACTTGTTTGTAATCTTATCGTAAGTGCACGTGTTATAGATTGTAATATATAAATATCGATCCATAGGGAATTTAGAACCTAAGACGTTAAATTTAAACACTTTCTAACCAAATAAAATAAGGATAAGAAAGAATAGGAAAAAAAATTGATTTGTAGAACATAGAACAGAGATTAGAAATCACAAGATTGAGAGCACCTAGGATCTAGGGTTTCATATGTCTTATGCAATAGATACATGGAGTGTTTATTTAATCCAAAAATTATGTATTAACGGAAAATTATCATTATCCTTGTATATTCTCTCAAAATCTACAAGGTGTACTATAATCTTTTTAACCACCTATTTCCATTGGATTAAGTCAGTTAAAATCCATTTTGTTCTGTGAAAGTTCATGGAATTTCTCAAGGTCATTATGCCTATTCTCATCGTCTTAAATTTTCAGATTTAATATCTTGATTTTTATATATTAGACTTCTACCTCTCACTTCCATCACCCAATATATGGAAATCATTGCCAAAGTATAGGCCTTTATACCAAGCAAGCATTAAATCACAAGATATTAAATTAACATGCAATATTAATCATAAATAAATCAAACCATTATATCCGCTACATTATACATATGCTACAGCCTAAACCTTAGATTAAAGGTTTAGCCTAGCATGTTTATAATAAAAATCAAATACGAAATAATATTGTATTCAAAGTTCATCACAAACTAGACAACTAAATCAAAATAGAAGAAGAAAAGAAAAGTTTATTGATTGGAAGTCTTGATGGTGTCTCAACCACATCAAGCAACTCGCCGCATCTCCTCTTGCCTCGTGCTATATGTCTTCTCTCACTTTACGGACCTCAACCCAAGCTTCCAGGACGTTCTCCGATGCCTTGGGATATTCTTCACAAGTGTTGGTATAGAGGTGAATAGTGCATGTGATTAGTAACTTGAATAGTGTGCATGATTGTGAGCAAATAGTGTGCGTGAACGGTCTGCACATGAACAATAACTACATATGTATAATGTCTTGCTTTAAACATAGTTTTGCTTCAGATATGAGTTTTGAATTTACATTTTATTCCCGATTTCATCAAGGCTTGTCAATTTGTCCATGTTGTGTACCAAAATTGCACGTATTCTTCTTCCTTTACACAAATTAGTCAATTATGAATGTTTTATCCTATATAAAGCTAAATCAATCAAAATATGATTAAGAATATCTTAAACACTCAAATTCTTCTCAATTAATATTCAAAATATATATTACAAATACCTACACATTTGAACCTTTGCTTGTCCTCAAGCAAATACGAAATAATCAAATCACATAATTTTAAGAATTAGCCTTTTAAGAACTTTGGTAAAAAATCAAATGTAAATGATCATCAAAACTAGTGAGGATGTTGAATAAAAGACTTTGAAATGGAGTGCTTGTCAAATCTTAATCAAAAATGGCTTTTTAGTTAGATTAATATTGTATAGCCTATTAACATTTCTGCTTCTAATTCCTACGAGTTCAAAAATATCCGTAATATAAACTCTTAATTATCAAATATCTTCCCCTTTTATCTAGTTATTTAATTCGCACTTTCAACAATTCAAATAATGGTAGTGATGCAGAAAAATATCAGTCAAATTACCTCATATACATCTCATCAAAGTCTTGCATCCAAATTTTATCTACCAATTCAATCAACCAATTTATGAATCATAAGGACTTGGTGGGACAATGATTAGGTTTAACACAAGAAATAAAATTTTAAAAATTGAACTATCTTCATATTGATTTGAGTCTCATTTTGCAATAGGAAATTATGAGGACCAGATATTTTATTTTATTTTTATTTTTATTTTTATTATAACTCTTCTCTATTTATGAGGTAATTTACGAACATGCTACTAGAAATTTATGATGTTAATGAATGCATAACATATATGGACATGATATTTAGGGAACGTATAGTGCATATATGCATATACTATGATCTTAACACATTAGGTATAGATTTAAAGGTGTATGATTAGCGTGTCATTACTAAGCGCTATGACTATTTTCCATCTCGTAGAGTAGGTACAGGGTTTAACCTGTCTGGTAAGGTCATAGGGGTAAGGGGGTAGCACCTCGAGAGAAATTTTTAATTATTAAGTTGTAGGAGTGGGAAAGCAAATTACTAATTGCGATCATACCCGAAGCATGCTCCGGCCTAACCCGACTTGATAGGGGTTCAGTTTAAAGGAGAGCCCGTGCACATTAGCGCTTCATCTTTTTTGCACCTGACTATCTTTCCTTCTTCTTCTCTTCCCATTTTTTGCTTCTTATTTCTTTTCCTCTTCTGTTCAGTTCGATCTAGCCCTAGATCTGTTCAAAAACTCTACCAACTGTCTTAAAGATCATCGATTCACATCAAGGAAGCTCAAAATCTCGACAATTCAAGTCTAGGATTACTGTTTTTGATAGAAATCATGATCAAAATAAGTAGATGTCACCCTTTCTTGATTTAATGATAAAATCTCATATTAAACATGATATAAGGCTGGTGGGAATGTATAATGTTTAACAACTTCATGGTATGAGGTGTAGGGTTCGTAACAATTAGGGTAAGTAGGGTTTATAAGGAATTTGTTGTGAATGTGCGATTTTTATAAAGTAAAGTACTCATTAGCAGTTTCTATATCATTAAAATGTGACGTTAGTTGATTCGGCTCAAACAAGAGTATGAACTAGAAGTTCTCTTTTTTGCCCCTACCATGTATTTGGTAAAATGCTTGTGTGATAGTTTTATATATTGAATTTAAAGTAAACTTTTTTGATGTTGTGTGTGTGGTTTGTGACATTTATTCTTGTTTGTTATGTATGATGTGTTATTTAAGATGGTTGGTTGTAAAAGGGTTGTTCATGGTCCTGGATTGATATGAGGAGAGGGTTGTTCACGACCCTTGATTGACATGAGTAGAGGATTGTTCATGTCTTTCTATTTATACGTGGTGATATGCGTACGATCTTGGGAGTGGGCCCATATGTCCTATATTGATCATGACATGCGCATCCAGAATTTTACTTATTTTTACTTTGCGCTAACCATTATCTACTTACTGAGTCTATTTAGACTCATATGGTTTATTATTTTGTCTTTAAATCACAGGCCAGGTAGGGAACCTTAAGATGGGACAAGTGGAATACCAAACCTTGGAAACTATTAGAATAACATCTCTAATTACAGTTATTTTAGAATTTATGCTCTTTTGATATTAGTATATGTAGATGATTACTAAGTCAGATTCAACTTTGACAAACATATTATATTTAGTATTTTGAATTAGATTATAATCTATGTGGATGCATATGTATGATCATTTGGTTTGCTTGTTGTATAAGGATAAATTTCAATAAATTTTCTTCTATGTGAATGTCCTCATTATATGAAGATATAAGTGTATAAATATAGAGTTGAATGTCATATTTTGGAATGAAATTGAAATGCTTATGAATAATAGGTCGTGCATTCCATACCACCCCTTATATATTATGGGGAAATTATGCTGAATTTTTCTTAGATTGTATAATACCCATTGACTAGTTATTGAGAATATCTAGAAATGAGATGTTACAGAAATAACGTCGCCCCCACACTTAGTGCTTTCATTCTTTTTCTTAAAGTTTGTTCTTATCCTTGGTTTAACAGTTTTTTTTATTTTGAATTTTTTTTTAAACCAAGTCTAGCAATAATTCTCCTCACCATATTTCAGGGTATCTAGGAAACTCTTTTTTTTCTTTTCTTTTTTATAAATAACTCTCCTAATCATATTTCAGGTATGTAGGAAGTCATTTTCATTATTAGCACAAGCTAAGAGGTAAAACCTTATTCCTATTTTACTTTTCAACTCAAAATTCAATTTCAATGTTGATTCAATTAAGTGGGAATTGAAGTTTAGAGAAAAAAATTTAAATTCATGCTCGATGGGGTAAATAACAACTATTCTCTCAAAGATAAGCTCATCCAAAAAAGGAATGCCTTAATCATGTCCATGAGCAGGTCAAATTGAGTTTCAACTTTGAAAATTCTTTAACAAAAATATAATTTTCATGTATATGGGAAAAATTACCTTTCAAAATAGTCAATTGTGTGCATTAGAAATTATCTTTGACAAATTAAAGAGGATTACTTTGATTTTTGTAAGAAAGCAAAATTGGTTCCTTGGTATATTAGTTTCATCAAGTAATTTAGGACAAAAATTCAAATATTTTTAACAATTACATAATCAAAAATAAATTTAACATCTCATTATGGTTCGGTTATTTGCCTAACTCAAAGATTTTGAAATTACTTATACTGCTTAAAAGACTTGCAATAGTTTAAAGTGGGGTCTCAATCAGTCTAATGTCAAAATTTATACAAGAATTGCCAAGAATTTTCAAAATGTGATGAAAATTTAGTGAATGTAATCATCAGGGTAGTGAAAGAAATATTTAGAGAAAATGACGCAATGCATTCACCTCCTAGCTGGAAACTAACATTGTCCTCAATACAAATCATGCCAAAAAAAATAAATCCAAATTAAGTGGTTTTAAGGAGTGTGAGATGTTGACTTCCTTGTTTTGGTGAGTTCAATCGACTCTTCATCTTGTGGTGCTTCTTGTCCAGGTAGACTCTGCGACATAACCAATAAAGCTCAAAATTAAAAAAGTATCAACATTCTAAAAAACAAAAGAAACTAAAATAAAACTAAAATTTCCTTGAAAGAAAATAAAAAAATTTTTAGTTGCCTCCCGAGAAGTGCTCAGTTTAAAGTCATCAGCCTAACTTCAGATTGCATTAACCAACCCCCAACCTTTCAAATACAATTTATGTGGGTCTTTTTCTAATTTTTCTTGTAGTACATTCCGCACTCTTGTGAAATTTGGACTATTACCAAATGTGATATCCAATATCTCCTTTTTGCAGCATCATCTTATCGTGATTTCTTATAAAATTGCAAATGTTGTTACTATATAAAGAAATATCAAAAATAAAATGAGAGAGAAAATTTTCTAAAGTTATAATCATCAATATGCATCTCTTTAAGATCTATGCATTGTTCAGATACTTTTTATGGAAAAATAAATGATGGCGTGTATAGCTCTGATGATATAGATGACTCCTCAGTCCTTGGTCAACTGCTCTTTTTAGGATCTTCGCATTGTTCAACTGCTCTTTGTAGAAAAATAAATGATGACGTGTATAGATCTGATGGTATAGATGACTCCTCGATCCTTGTTTCTTTGAATAGACTAATTTTTTTAATTTTCTTGTTGCTTTCATCTTGAGTTTCATTAGAATTTGATTGGCCTTGAATTTGCTCTATGTCCTCATCCTACACCTCACCCTCCTCTTAATTCTCATCATTCAGAACATCTTCATGATATGTCTGGTTTGAAATCTACACTTGTTCTCTACATGCATCTCATCCTCTACTTGATCCATATCACTCAAGATGGTTTCACAATAATCCCTAGAAAAATTTATAGAGTCCATGCATGATTGACTTGGAGGTTCATCAGGTTTCTCATTTAGATGAATGACTTGTTCTATAACTTGTTTTCCTAAACTTAGAAACTGCTCATGCATTTGATCAAGTTTTTGATGAAATAGTTTTAAAATTTTGTCTTTAGCAGATTCTTCGGGCTGTGATGCAATTGCAAGTGGAATGGAGGGAAAAAAATTTCTAACAAGTTTTTGTAATAAAATCCTTGGGGTTGAGGTGGAAAGCAATTTTGTTCAGATTAAAAGCAAAGATTGTCGGACCAAGGAAAGTTCGAATGGATAGGCCCATTATCATAGTAAGTATTTGACAAGGGTTTTAAACAAAGTGTAGGTTGTCATGGTTACTGGAATTTTGTTGTTTATATTGGAAGTTCCCTCTCCATATGAATTATACTAGCCCACTACTTTACAATTCTCATAAAATTTATTAGCAGTCACTCTATCATTATGAAAATATTTGTTACTCATTCTATCATCATACCATTGATTATAGTATGTCATCAAACAACTTTTTAGAAAAATAAAAGAAAAAATCCTATAAAAAATATATAAATAAAGAATAGAAAAATAGAAGAAAGAAAAGAAAATTATTTAAATATAAAGTCCTAAATAACGCTGAATTCCCCAGCAACAGTGCTAAAATAATTATTCCAATCTCACTGCAAGTGCACGGGTTGTAGATTATAGTATATAAATATTGATCCAGAAAGAATTCGGAACTTAAGATGTTGGATCTAAACACTTTCTAACCAAATAAGATAAGGAGAAGAAAGAATAGGAAAAAAAAGTTAATCTGTAGAAAGTAGAACATGAATTAGAAATCACAAGATCGAGAGCATCTAGGATCTAGGATTTCACATACGTCTTATGCAACAGATATATAGAGTGTTTATTTCATCCAGATATTATGTATTAAAGGAGACCTATCCTTAAATTATCCTTGTACCTTTTTTCAAAACCTACAAGGCACACCCTAATCTTTTTAACTACTTATTTTCATTGGATTAAGTCAATTAGAATCCATTAAGTTCTGTGAAAGTTCATAAAATTCCTCAAAGTCATCATGCCTATTCTCATGTTTTTAAATTTTCAGGTTTAATATCTTGAATTTCGTATATTAGACTTCGACCTCTCACTTCTATCACATAATATATGGGAATTATTGCCCAAGTGTAGGTCTTTATACTAAGTAAGCATTAAATCGCAAGATATTAAATTAACATTGAATATCAATCATAAATAAATTAAACAATAATATCCGCTACATTATACATATGCTACATCCAAATCCTAGATTAAGAATTTAGTGTAGCATGTTTATAATAAAAATCAAACACAAAATAATATTGTATTCATAGTTGATCACAAATAAGATAACTAAATCAAAATAGAAGAAGCAAAGGAAAGTTTATTAATTGGAAGCCCTGATGGTGTCTGGATTGCCTTAAGCAACTTGCCGCCTTTCCACTCTCTTCGTGCTCTGTCTTCTCTCGCTCTGCAGATCTCAACCCAAGCTCCCAGGATGTTCTACGATACCTTAAGATATTCCCACAAATGTTTATATCAAGGTGAATATTGTGTGTGTGAATAGTACTCATGAACAATAAGTAAATACTGTGCATGAACAGTCCACAAATAGTGTGCGTGTGCATATGTATAGTGCCTTGCTTTAAATGTAGTTTTGCTTAACATAAGAGTTTTGAATTTGCATTTTACTCTTTCTTTCTTCAAAGCTTGTCAAGTTGTCTATGTTGTATACCAAAATTACACGTATTCATCATAATTTATACAAATTAGTCAATTGTGATTGTTTTATCCTATGTAAAGCTAAATCAATCAAAATATGATTTAAATATTTTAAACACTCAAATTCTTCTTAATTAATATTCAAAATATATATTATAAAAATGATTCAACACTCGTGCACTTGTAGTGATATTGCAAATAAGTATTTTGGCACAATTGTCGAGGAATTTGGCATTATTTTAAATTTTGTTTCTAGATACTTTTTTTGTTGTTTTCTTTCTCTATTGGTTTTTTCTCTATTCTTTTTCTCTTTCTACTTTCTTTCTCTTATCTCTATCTATTCTCTTTTTTTTCTTTTCTCCCATTCTTATTTGTTTTACTTTTTCCGAACTAGCTAGTTAATCTTTTTATGCACCTACATACTCGAAGCTTTGCAAAACAACAAGCAGAACATCTCTTTCCTCCTAACCATGAGATTGAACGTTCTTTTAGGAGAAAAGTTCGTGAGTACAAAAAGTAGCAATCTTCGTAATAAACCATAACGGACCATACCAATCAAGTCCCACCACAACAAGAGCAGGAGGAATGCCATGCTGAGAACAACTCTCCTCTAAGAAGGGTAACTTTTAGTGAGTGGAACTGCGTAAACCCTCGAGAATTTTGATCATGTATAGTGGAACCAGAAATTGATGCAAGAAACTTTAAACTCAAATCAGGACTTATCTAAATTGTCCAACAAGATCAATTTGCAGGATTACCATCTAAAAACCCCAATGTACACATTACTAAGTTCCTTTAGTTGAGCAATACAATAAAGGTCTAAGGAATTTCACGTGAGATAATCTGTCTCCAACTCTTCCCATTTTTTTTCATGATAGGGCTAGCGAGTAGGGTTGTTAACGGATCAAGTTGAATGGATTGGAGTCTAATCCTAATCCTAACCCGTTTAAAAAACTTCAACCCTAATCCATTTACAACCCATTTAATAAATGGGTTAATGGGTTGTGTTTATTACTAATTTTGATGCTAAAAACTTCAATAAAGTTTCTAAAATTAAATAAATTAAATAACTCGAAGTAATATACCTAACATGTCGAGTCTTCATGCGTGCGGCACCGCAGATCTAAAGGTTACAGCGTGTTAACGTCCGTTGAGTCTTTATGCATGCGATGGTAGATCAAAAGTCGCAGCAAGTGCTGACTGCCGACGCCTGCCGAGTGTCGAATATGATGTCTGTTCCTTTGCAGTTTACAGGCAAGACATTCAACAACTCAACGGATTGGAGAGGTACACAATAGCAAGAGGAGGAGGCGAGCTAGCCTTTCTAGTGGCGAGTAAGAGAAGAGAGGAGAGAAAAGAGAAAGGACGACAAAGAGAGCCAGCGTAGTCCACAAATCGACAACAGGTGAGGAGCGAGAACCGGAGCGAGCAGGAGAGAAAAGGGAGAAAAAGAGTGGGCAAGAGAGACATTCTATGCCCTTGAAGAATGCTCTGATTGATGTAACTGCAACATTAAATGCAATTCATTTATTTTTATGTGACTTTGTTAACAGCGCAATGCAGCATGATTGTCATGGGTTGTTGAGCGGGGGAGTTAAAAGCAATTGGTGCTTTTATAGAGGGGGTCCCAGCTATAAAATATAGCGATGCGTGCGGTGACAAATCCAAGGGAACTTCAAATCTCAGTCTTGGCTGCGACTGCAGAAGTTAACATCATGCGCGGGTGATAGGCGAGACAGAGTGTCGAGAGTGGTAAGCCGGGAATCGACTAAATATATATATGTAATTATATATAATATATTATAAATGGGTTATACGGGTTGGACGGGTTGGACAGGTTGACGGGTTGCAAAGTCTCAGCCCTAATCCATTTATTTAATTAAATGGTTAAACGGGTGGGCGGATCATAACCCATTTATTAAAAAATTCCAACCCAAACCCATTTATTAATTGGTTGGACGAGCGGGTTAACGGGTTGACCATGACCATTAACACCCCTACTAGCAAGTGGTTCTTTTCTATGCCACTCGACACCTTTAATACATAGGATGAACTCTCTCTACTGCCTTCCTAGAGAAAATTCTTTCCACCCACTAAGACCAAGAAGATCAAAGATGAGATTAATCAATCTGTCCAAAAAGACGGCGAGGCCCTCTTTGATGTGTGGGAAACAATGAAAGACATGCAGCGCAAGTGCCCACATCACAATATTCCTCAAGGTGATGTCATAAAAAATTTCTTCAATGGACTCAATGGATCGACTCAAAGTGCTGTTAATTCAACTGCTGGAGGCCAATTAATGCAACTTATTGACGAGAAGGCTCTCAAACTTCTCGATGATTTGACTCTTTATGACTCTCAATTCAGAGATATTCGATGACCCTCTTAGTGAGGTAATGTATATGATATCAAATTCATGAATTTTTTCATGCTAAACTTAACTAGTTATTGCGGCAAAAGAAGCAGGAATCCACAGATCGAGGTGCATCTTCTTCTCGGCAAATTTCATATGAGATCTATGGAGCTTCACACTACACGTCTGAATGTAGTTTTACCATCCAGGACACCATAAGTGAGTAGGCTAATGCAATCAATAACAAGTATGATATTCGCACTTATGGTAACCCTCACTCAAATACCTACAACCCTAGATGGAGAAACCGCCCTAATTTCTCTTGGACAAATCGGTTAAATACCCAAACTATGATCAAAATAATAAGTCACTTAGTTTCTTAAGAAAACCTCTCAACCCACTATCATATCAAACTCAATCTGCTTTACCCGCACCACCTTCAACACAATTCTCTAATCCTTTGATTGATAAATTATTTGAAAGATTGAACTAAATGCAAACCTACATTAATTTACTTCAAAACCAAATTGCCCAACAAGCCACCACTTCATCCCATAGAGAATAGGGCATAATCCCTAACTAGCCTGAAGTAAACCCTAGAGAATAGGTGCAAGTAGTCACTTTGCAGAGTGAAAAGCAGCTCAATTCACCTCAACCATCTCAAATTGATACTAAAGAGGATGTCAAACAGATACAAGAGCAAGAAGAGGAGCCACAACCTAAGCCAATGGTGGAGAAGTCATACGTTTTGTCACCTCATTATCAACCTCTTCTTCACTTCCCTCAAAGGCAAAGACAGGCAAAATTTCAAAAGCAGTTTGAGAAATTTATTTCAACACTCAGGAACCTATCAATCACTATGCCATTCATTGACATGATCTCTCAGATGAAAACTTATGCAAAATTTCTAAAAGAGATATTGTCCAACAAAAGAAAACTCGATAAGCATAGAACTATTTACTTACTGAGGAGTGTAGTGCCATCCTACAAAATAAGCTACTTGAAAAGCTTAAAGATATCAAGAGTTTCTCCATTCCTCGTGCTCTTGGGAATGTTCAAATCAACAAGGCTATGTGATCTCGAAGCTAGTGTAAGTTTGATCCCTCTCTCAATTTGTAAAAATTTGAACATGGGAGATCCAAAACCCACCTCTATGTCACTCTAACTTGTCAATCGATCAATTACATTTTCAATCAGCATTCTTAAAGACGTACCTCTAAAAGTTGGAAAACTGTTCATTCTTGTTGACTTTACGGTCCTTGATATGGAGGAAGACTGCCAAATCCCCATCACAGACGTCAAGAATGGTCAACTATCTTTGACAGTTGGAGATGAAAAAGTGGAGTTCAACCTTTTTGAAGCCACAAAGCATCCGTCAATTGACAATTCTTACCTATGAGTCGACATCATTCACCATATGCCGATTGTCGAAAAAGGCGACTCAATGGAGGTATGTATTATTCAAGGTGCAACAACGGAAAATTCTAATCCTGAACTTTCTGCTTGTGCAATGCTCTTGGACAAAAGCCCACTTATTTCATCTACCACCACTATTTATGAAAAGTGGGACACTAATGCCAAATCTATGAACTTGATGCAACCAAAGGAAGAAGCACCAAAGGTACAACTCAAACCTTTTTCTAAGAACCTCATATATAAGTTTCTTGGCCTCAATTCTACTTATCCCATCATAATTAATGCTAATCTCTCTAAATCCTAATCTGATGCTCTTTTAACTGAATTAAGACAATGTAAGAAGGTCATTGGTTACTACATTAATGATTTACCTAGCATAATCCCTTCTTTATGCATGCGTAGAATATACTTGGAAGGCAATTGCAAAACGAGCATTGCTTCCCAAAGGCGTCTAAATCCAAACATGAAAGAAGTGGTGAAAAAAAAATCTTAAAACTGTTCAATGTTGAAATCATATACCCTATCTAAGATAGTAGCTGGGTAAGCCCAGTACATGTGGTACCAAAGAAAGGACGTATAACTATTGTGAAAAATGACAAAAATAGACTAATACCAACTAGGACAGTCACGGGTTGGTGAATGTGCATCGATTACTGCAACCTTAACATAACCACCCAAAAGGATCACTTTTCCTTACCTTTCATCGATCAAATGCTTAAATGACTCGCAAACTAATCCTTTTGCTATTTATATGGGCATTTTGATTATTTTCAAATTCCCATTCACCCATAGGACCATGAAAAAATAACTTTTACTTGTCCATATGGTACTTTCGAATATCAACGTATGCCGTTTAAGCTTTGTCATGCACCTGCCATTTTTCAACGATGCATGATGTTAATATTCTCTGATTATATTGAAAATATTATGGAAGTTTTTATGGATGAGTTTTTTTTATCTATGGAACTAATTTTGAATCAAGCTTGTCTAACCTGCCTAAGGTTTTACAAAAGTATGAAGAGACCAATTTTGTTTTGAACTAGGAAAAGTGTCATTTTATGGTATAGGAGGGAATTGTTTTGGGACATTTAGTTTCAAACAGGGGCATAGAAGTTGACCAGGTGAAAATTGAAGTCATTGAAAAGCTGTCACCACCTAATTCAGCCAAGGGAATTAGAAGCTTTCTTGGAAATGCCAATTTTTATTGATGATTTATTAAGGATTTCTCTAAAATTGCTAAACTCCTTACTAATCTACTTAACCATGATATCCCCTTTGATTTTCTTGACGACTATCTAAAGTTATTTTGTAGGTTGAAAGAGGCTTTAACCACTACCCCAATTATACAACTACCTAACTGAAGTTTACCATTTGAAATATATGTGATGCAAGTGACCATGCAATTGGGGCTGTTCTAGGACAAAGGAAAGATAACAAGCCGACGTTGATTTACTATGCAAGGAAAACTCTAGATGATGCTCAAGTCAACTACAACCACTGAAAAGGAATTGCTAGTTGTTGTATTTGTTGTTGATAAATTTCATTCATATCTTGTAGGGTCAAAGGTGATTATTTACACATACCATGCAGCCATTCGCTACTTGCTCGCCAAGAAAGATGCTAAGTTGTGGTTGATCTGCTGGATTCTATAATTACAAGAATTCAACATCGAAATTCAAAATAAGAAAGCGTGGAAAATGTGGTAGTTGATCATCTATCCAGACTACCACTAACTAAAGAATCTGAGCTGATGAAAGATAAGCAGATCAACGAGGACTTTCTAGATGAGTGCTTGGTATGGAGACATTGTCAATTACTTGGTCTGCAAAACCATTCCACTTGATTTTAGTTATCAACAGAAGAAGAGCCTATCAATATGAAAGCCATGGTAGTTCTTTTGGGATAAGATGGGGAGATGAATCTACAACATCTGGAGTTAGAAAGTGATTCCTTAGTATTAGTAAGTTTTCTCAATGATGATGTCCTATTTTATCAATTATGGGCATCATAGTTGAAGAAATCTAGTCTACTTCAACAGCATTTAGATATGTAAATTTTCTACACGTCCTCTGTTCTGGAAATTAGTGTGCTCATCATACTCTTGAATTTGCAGCAAATCTAATGTGGTGGCGATGCCTACCTAGTTTTCTTGAAAATCCATTGTTCTTGGATCGTTTACTTTATGAGTAAATATATACACATAGCCTTTTCGCCCTTAACAATAATGGAGAACAGAAGTTGCCTCGAAGAAGAACTGCATGCTAGAAAGAGAAAGCTTGCGGAGACTTTTAAATGGAAGTTACGAAAGCCATTTCTTGACTGCGCAATTTGAAATTCAAGGGTGAAAATATCATGGCTGCAAACACCCAACATTTTATAATTTAAACTATTCAACCAATGACACAAACTCTACTTGTCGATTTCAATTGGTGCCAATGTATACGCATAGCTTGTGGCCGACGTTTCTTCTTTGTCAATAAAAAAGAAATTTCTATTTACCAATTACTTTGTAAATAAATTTCTAGGATCTCATAAGGGATTTAAACAAAATATTCCATAATTGTGGTCATTTAAAGCAGCAAGTTGCTCCACATACATGTGATAGAGATGTTACCACATTCTCAATTTTATTGCAGAAAAAGGACACCCTATGTGGAACCCCGATCTTTGAGATGTGTATAAAATCCTAAGATTGTAAACTCTAGGTAATATATTTGGGAAATATATATTCATAAATATGAAATATGTGAAAATAGAGA
This sequence comes from Annona squamosa, assembly GCA_035584095.1. Lineage (NCBI taxonomy): Eukaryota > Viridiplantae > Streptophyta > Magnoliopsida > Magnoliales > Annonaceae > Annona > Annona squamosa. Next base: position 36,798,211 of record JAXCLR010000001.1, on the reverse strand, counting down.
TTAAAATAATTATGTATGA
>JAXCLR010000001.1:36771041-36798092 GCA_035584095.1 Annona squamosa | reverse complement strand
ATATAGGTTATATGAAATTATGAAAGTATGAATAAAATGAGAAGTTGATGATTTATGATGATATGGATAGGTCCATTATGAATAATGATGATATATGTTTATATGATGAAAGAAAAAGAAGAAAAAAAAATTGGACGAGATCCAATTAAGAACCCGCCGTGTGATCAGGGCAACAATCCTGAGTCATATTTACCAGTCGACAAGATCTTGAAGTAAGGACAAATGTGACGCCTCAGTTCGGGGCGCCACACCCTAATGCTAAATGCAAATTTTTACAAACATCATCTGCAACTAATACAGACAGTCCTTTGTCGCACAAGCTACATTACTTGAACAAGCATTTCCCCCTTTCTCATGATCTAAATCAGCAATGAGATTAATAGGGATTTTTCAAGATAAATGTTGTTTTTGTTGTTGACTTTTCACTTGAAACCATTTTAAGCGTGCCCCACTGTAGAATCCACACAATTAAGAATGAGTTGATACAGTCACACCATGAGTCTGTTATTTTAGTGAATAAAAGTCTTAATCTTCACCAATGATCAAGCCCATCACTAGCATGGTTAAGGTGTTGTTTGATTAACAAGTCATTCTGGAGATGTCGAACAAGTTGGTTATGCAACAAATTCAGCATCCTGTTCCTTCAAGACCTGGGATTCGGACCTCCCGCTGTTTCCTCAAATCATTTTGCCTTACTACCCGAGTCATTGCTCCTTTCTTGGCTTTCATCTGTTGGTTGTTGATAGGACAAGCTGGGGAGTTCTTGAGCACCGGTACACTCCACATCCGCTTCTTAGCCCCACAACAGTAGGTAGAGTCCAGAAATCACTATCATGCCTCCGATAATGCTGAATACATGCAAAAAAAATAATTATGAGAACTTATCAATCAGATCAATTTGTAATTATGTGAAGAACAAATACTAACATAAAGCTTGCTGCTCCTACCCTTATTTTATAAATGAATGTTTGAACATTTACTTATTTGCCATATTCAAGGGTAAGTGTAACCTATTGAGGAAAATGTATACTGACAGAATAAACTTTCTAGAAGCTTACCTTCCCAGATAAAGCTCTTCTCCGAGAAAAAAAGGCCAAAATAGCAACCAGAACTATTCCAAGAGGATTAAACATGGTAACAAAAACCGGTCCTTTTTCTTTTGTACACCATAACTGTATGAACACCACCTAACCAGATATAACTACGCCCTACAAACAAATGTAAAAGTTAACTAAGAAATTTAAATTCTTTGCAATATTCGTAACTAGATGCTATTAAGTTGGTCCAACTTATTTCAGTATATTGGTTTTGCCTGATACATCAACCTCTCAACTCGGGCTTACCTTAATGACTATGTGACATCCACTTCACCCATCAACTGTTGAATTATGCATTTATTTAGGAAAGCTTCATCCAAAGAAAGTATTTTCAAATATCAACCAATCTGATAAAAGTGAAAAATTACCATAGTAAAATTGTTGATTTATTTACCAATTTCAAAGCTGTTGAATTTAATGCAACATCTATACTGTCTACAATATTCCTGCTATCTAGATACATTGATTTGATCAATTATTATAATATTGAAATTCATTTCTGAATGGACCTTAGTGATTTTCATATACTATATATGATTATATATTTTTAAGCAGTTATGGTCCACCCAAGATTATGATTGAAATATGTCTGGTGTCGTGAAAAAAAAATGCTATTAAGCACAATGATTGGATTAGATTTTTATTTCATCATCAAGCTAGGTCTTGGGGATGTTTCATGAATTCAATTCTATAAAACCAGTTTCATGGAATCGAGACCCTAAGTAGATAAACAGATTGAAGTGGTTAAATTTTATTTTTTTGGATGAAAAATGGTTAAATTGAATTCAAATCCATTTGATTTAGATTGCTTGCAGTCCTAAAAATATGGTCATTATAAAATGGTACGGGGTAGATGTTTGCTTCCTATGATTTGTCCCTTTATCTGTCATTTTGGTGAATCAGAACCCATTTCGTGGAAGAGTAAGATTATATATCTCAGCAAACTTAAGGCATAGATGGTATTCCAGAGGTTAATGTTGAATCCAATACTCCAAGCCTTCGGTTTGTGAGCTACAAACGATGTGAACAAAGCCGATTGTGCTCCACCAACAAAGCTCATCCATGTTGTAAGTGAAAGTTGTAGTTTAATTTAGATTTTAATAATCTCTTGCATCAGTCACATTCATGTAGCTTTTAACAATCTCTAAGTGAGAGAGAGAGAGTAGGACCTGCATGATGTACTAGATGGACCAAGAAATATAGCTTAAGACAGCAAGGATAGAACCTCTTATCCAATCTCCATGGATGGCAGAGGTTCTTTCAATATGAATGAAACCAGTGCCTATGTTCTTTATAGCTGATCCCTTGTATAGTGTCATGGTTGTCATTCCAACTAAAGAAAATAGAGTACCAACAATCTTTGCCGCGCCTCGTGCGCTTTTGATATTCAGACTTTCTAACCTAAAATATATATATATATATATATATATACAGCAGATGTAACCAGAAGTTTGTTTATAGGATTAGTTTTCATTATTTGCATATGACTATGATTTACAGTGAAGTTACTAACAGTGGAAGATCATCTGCGATATTATCTCTAAGCATAAGAAGGAACCTCTCACTGTCTCACCTGATTATCACTGCAATTACGAATGTCAAGGCAGGGACGGTATTGACCATGTATATGACGAAAGTTGGAGAAGTGTACCTTAAGCTTGCAAAATGCATGTTTAGCATTATGCTGACCCTACATTTAGCAGTAAAAAATTTCTTAGTCCTGTCTCACCCTATTGGAAATGAACCGCAAACAACGCATACAAGAATAAAATTTTTGACGAACATAAAAGCATAAATTTTAGTTGGTTATTACTGGAGCATGTCTTGAAAGTAGAGAGCTTGTTGATGAGCCTGAGATCTATGCATGATTGGCAATGGAATTTTTAAAACATGCAACAGAGCCGTTTGGGAGGGTCCCTAAAGGGATTCGTTTGTTTATTCTAGAACCAATCAGTGATTAATCAATTTCAATCAAAATATAATTAACATTCTATTTTTGTTTAGTGCTCACCCAAGAAGAGAGAGCACAAAGATCTCTAGAAACAATACAATTGTTAGCTTTGGCCTTACTTTCCTGGACAAAAAATGAAAAATTATTATACTAAAAGCTCAGCATTCAACCAAATTGTTCATATATGCTCTGATATTTCAAATCAGCTATTTGACCACCGTTAGGGGCAAAGAGAAAGAACTCATTTCTCAAGAAAATAGGCAAAGGGCAACATGAACAGAGCAGCTACAAAGTGCCTGTATGTTATATAGACATGCCATGGTTAAAAGAGGCGTCTGTAAAGATATAAAGGAATGTGTAGCCCAATTGAGCGAAAACCATGAGAAGGTGAGGCTTGAATTTTTTTAACATTGATCCCATGCCAACCATGCGAGCCATGTGTTTGTGGTTTCAAACATCAATAAGGCAAAAGAAGCCCGGGACCGGTTTCTGTGCAATTGTTTACATGCTAGTTGAACGTGAAAATGTCGTATCTGCCATTCATTTCAATCATGTGGCTGCGATTTGTTGGGGCAAAATTATAATGTATACCATCCATACTCGCATGTATGTGAGGGCTGCTGTTGCTCATTTGCTTCTAGAGGAAGCTTCCTGTCTAAACAACGGGAGAAAGAGAAGGAGACAGGAGAAGTGAAGACCGAGAGAGAAGAAAGGAGAGGGAATAGTTGCTAGTTCTTTGCTGGAACTTTCGCAATGAAGATGGTGGTCCACCTTAATTCTGGATGCAGATCTGTTCTTGCTGGAGAAGATGATGGCTTTTGGTGGCGGCAGTTTTTCTGGAGCTGCCATTTGGATTGCCGTGCTCACAGATTGGAGTGGGTGGGATATATTGCGTCAGCTTGTTCGTGTAGTAAACACTACTGATGATCAGATGAAGATGGCAGGCCAGCAAACAACACACATAGGCAGTTTGTAAGGGCATTTTTCATCACAAGAAATTGTTAATTTCTGCTTTTTAACTGTCTAACGAAGTTTTTAGAATCCGAGAATCACGGATTAGCTGCGCAGGACCTCATGAGCATGTGCATTTGAAAAGGTCTCCGCAAAAAAGATCTAACGGTAAACAAACAGCCACGGCAGTCTTTTCGATCTTCTGATGGTCGAAAGAATAAAAATCATGGCCGTCGTCAGTTTGCGGTAGGATTTGTCCTAAATTATAAGGGTTTGATCGATGCTACTGCATCTGGTCGATGAAGTTGCTGCCCACTCTGCCACAAAATTTTGATTGGAAAAGAGGCTGGGCTTTTGGAAGAGACAGGGAACTGAGTTTTCGATGGGAAGGATTCAAGCTATCATTGGGTTTCGGTTGATGGAAGCTGCCTAGTGTTGAACGTTGACATTTTAATTTCAACAATAAAAATCTGTTAACATGAAGATCAGCAGGAAATCAAAATAGATTTGTTTTCTGTTTTTTGTTATTTTTTCAAGTTTTAACTGTCAACAAATTTAGGAATTCAAAGTAGGAGAAGGTTGTTATTTTTTACGTATAAATAACTAGTTTTGAATAAAAGAAAGCAGATCATTTTTTCCAAACATTTTAGTTTACACTTTCATTATTTTTCTTATTTTAATCCAACAAGTGGTATCAGAGCCACAGTTGGTCTTAGAAGATCTGTGAGAGAAAAAAAAAACAGAGAGAAGCCTTATATTTTCAAACCCAATGATAACTAATAATCACCTTTCCTTGTTAGCTCCACAATCCTTTATTGGCGAGAATTATCAAATCTGGTAAGTGAAGATGCAATCTTACTTGGAAGCTTTTGATCTTTGGGAGATTGTAGTTAAAGACAAACATATACCTCCACTACCAAGAGATCCTACTTTGGCACAAATCAAAGCCAACTCTAAAGAAAATGCAAAAAGGGCTAGAGCCAAGATTGTTATTCAAAATTCTGTGGGAGATTCAATCTTCCCCAGGATTATGGCATGCAAGACTGCAAAAGAAGCTTAGGACAAACTGAAAATAGAGCATCGGGAAGCAACAGAACCAAGCAAATGAAGATTTTGAATCTTAAAAGAGATTTTGAAACACTAAGCATGAAAAAAGATGAGTCCATCAGCAAATACTCCAACAGAATTTCTTTGATTGTCAACCAAATTTGGTTGATTGGTGAGAATTTTTCTGACTCGAGGATTGTGGAAAAAATCTTAGTGACGCTTCCTGAGAGGTTTGAATCTAAAATTTCCTCCCTTGAAGAGTCTAAGGATCTCACCAAAATTTCAATGGTCAAACTAATCAGTGCTCTTCAAGCATAGCAGCAAAGGAGGGCTTTGAGTCAAGAAAAAATTACTGAAAGAGATTTTCATGTACAAAATCAGCAAAGAAGCAACTTAACAAGAAGTTGAAAGACAAAGATGAAGGCTATGACGGTAAGAAAAAATTCTCACCTTGCAAGTATTGTAAAAGACAACACACGTGGAGAAATACTGCTAGTGGAGGCTTCATGCAATATGTGGCAATTGCAAGCAACTTGGGCATGTCACCAAAGTATGCAAATATAAAAGCAAGGGTTCTCAAAGCAACCAACAAGCACAAGCAGCTGAGTCTGAAGCTCAGGAGGAGCAACTATTTGTTTCCTCATGTTTTCACAGCATAGATACCGGCAACACTTGGCTCATCAATAATGGATGCACAAATCATATGACATTTAATGTAGCAATATTCAAATATCTTGATGAAAGCTATAAAACTATAGTGAGAATTGAGAACGGAGACTTCCTTGATGTGAAAGGCAAAGGTACAGCCAAAGTAAAAACTTCTATAGGTATCAAACTTATTATTGATGTGTTATTTGTGCCTGAACTTAGTCAAAATTTACTGAGTGTTGGGCAAATATTGGAAAAAGGATATTCGCTTGAATTTAAAGATGATAACTGCACTATTTTTGATAATGATGGAACTGAATTATTTTGTGAAAATGAAGAAGAAAAGTTTTTTTATGGAATCGAATGACGATAAAGCTTATGCAGGTGCAAACTTAAGTGACTCAGATTTGTGGCACAAAAGATTTGGTTGCTTTAACCACAGGAGTTTAATCAATCTCAAAAGGCAGAAACTTATTGAAAACATGGCTGAAATCACAAATGAACCTCATGACTGTGATGCTTGTCAGCAAAGAAAACAAGTAAAAGTTTCATTTCCAAAAGGCTAATCCTGGAGGGCCTCTCAAAAGCTGCAACTTATACACACCAATGTGTATGGACCCATGACAGTTACATCAATGAATGGTAATTGATACTTTCTTCTTTTCATTGATGATTTTTCTAAAATGTGTTGGGTCTATTTTCTCAAAGCTAGAAGTGAAGTTTATGTTGTGTTTCAGAATTTCAAAAATTATGTGGAAAACCAAAGCAATTTGAAGATTAAAATGTTGAGATTTGAAAATACCGATGAGTATAGCTCTAGCAAATTTGATAAATTTTGTAGTGATGAAGGAATTAAACACCAGTTGACTGTTACTTACACACCTCAACAAAATGGTGTAAGTGAGAGAAAAAGTAGGACCGTGAAGGAGATGGCCAGGTGCCTAATGTTTGAGAAAAATTTACCAAAGTATTTTGGGCTGAAGCAGTCAACACTTCGGTGTATTTTTTAAATAGGCTACCTAGTAAAGCTCTCAAAAATAAAACTCCATATGAGGCTTGGCATGGTGTGAAACCACCTGTACATCATCTCAAAGTATTTGGATACATTTGTTTTTATCAAATTCTTTATCAGAAAAGAGACAAGCTTGATAAAAGAGTAGAAAAAGAAATTTTTGTTGGTTATAGTCTTGTCACAAAGGGATATAGAGTTTATTCCTTGAAAACTCATGAAATTTTGGTCCGCAAAGATATTAAATTTAATGAAATGGCAGCTTGGAATTGGGACAATCTTCGGGATGTGCAACCTGAAATTCTTAATGACAAGCTAAACCAGCCACATACTATAACATACGATGAAACTTTTGATGATGAACCTATCAGAGGTACAAGAACTTTGCAAGATATATATCAGGGGTGCAATCTTGTTATCTCAGAACCTAGCAACTTCCTTGAGGCAAAAACTTCACCAGCTTGGAGAAAAGCAATGCAAGAAGAGATTGATATGATCAACAAAAATGAAACATGGCAATTATTTGAAAGACCTGGAGTGCAGAAAGTGATTGGAGTCAAGTGAGTATTCAAAACCAAACTCAATCATAATGGCTCAATATGCAAATACAAGGCAAGACTTGTGGTGAAGGGATATGCACAACAGCAAGGAGTGGATTACCAAGAAACATTTGCACCAGTTGCAAGGTATGATACTATCACACTAATTATTGCCTTTGCTTCATTCAAAAAATGGCAAATTCATCAACTAGAAGTTAAATCAGCATTTTTAAATGGCTTTCTTGATGAAAATATTTATATTGAGCAGCTTCATAGTTTTGTAATTTTTAGAAAAGAGAATTATGTTTATTTGTTGAAGAAGACTCTTTATGGCCTTAAACAAGCTCCAAGAGTTTGGTACAGTAGAATTTATAGTCAATTATTACAAATTGGTTTCAAGAAAAGTGATAGTGAAGCAACCTTATACATCAAAGGAGAAGGGAGTAAAATTCTGGTGGTATATATTGATGACATGTTAATAACAAGCGAAGATTGCGGTCTTATTTAGTCTTTCAAAATAGAAATGAATCAAATTTTTGAAATGACAGACCTAGGACTGATGCAGTATTTTCTGGGTATGAAAGTAAATCAATTTAGAAATGATATTTTCATATATCAGAAAAAATATGCAACAGATATCCTAAAGAAATTTTGCATGGAAGATTGCAAGCTTGTGCACACTTCAATGCCAACAAGTGAAAAACTAAATAAAGATGATAATTCAAAGAAAGTTAATAAAGGTTTGTTCAAAAGTCTTATAGGGAGCCTATTATATCTTACAGCAACATGACCAGATATTATGTTTGCTGTGAGTATCTTATCCAGATATATGCATTCTACATTTGAAAAGTATTTTTCAGCAGCAAAAAGAATACTCAAGTACTTAAAAGGTACCATAGATCTTGGTGTTTCGTTTAAAAGTGCAGGAAATGAAGATGTGAAGCTATTGGGATACTCTGATAGTGATTGGGGAGGTTGTCTAAATGATTTCAAAAGCACTTCTGGAGATCTCTTCTCTTTGAGTTTTGGTATCTTCACATGGAGCTCAAAGAAGCAAGAAACAAGAGCACAATCCATAGTTGAATCTAAATACATTGCTATTGTTGCTGCTGGGAATCAAGCTATTTGGTTAAGAAAGCTTCTAGTGGATCTTGGTTGTCAACAAAAAGGTCCAATTGAAATCAGATGTTATAATCTTTCAACAATATCAATTTCAAAGAACTCAGTATTTCATGGTAGGACAAAACACATAAAAATAAAGTTTCATTTCATTTGAGAAGTTAAACAATCCAATGAAGTGAATCTGGTGCATTGTTCGTCTGAAGATTAACTTGCTAATTTACTCACTAAGGCTCTGCCTAAGGAAAGGTTTGAAATTCTCATGCAAAAGATTGGTGTTTGTCTCAAAAAAGCAAAGGAGGAGTGTTGAATAGTTGACATTTTAGTTCCAACAATAAAAATCTGTTAGCATGAAGATCAGCAGGAAATCAAAATAGATTTCTTTTTTGTTTTTTTGTTATTTTTTCAAGTTTTAACTGTCCACAAATTTGGGAATTCAAAGTAGGAAAACCTTGTTATTTTTTATGTATAAATAACTGGTTTTAAATGAAAGAAAGCAGATCATTTTTTCCAAATCTTTCAGTTTATACTTTCATTGCTTTCCTTATTTTAATCCAACACCTAGATTAATGGAGCTCTACTGGTTGCTGATAGACTATTAGAAAATGTGATTGGGTAGTGGCTCCTAAAATGCTGCTATGGATCAGCATTTCAAATTTAACATATAAATTTGAAAATAATTATATGCAGAATAGTTCTATAATAAATTTAAAAATGCAAATTTTAAACTAATTATATAGGGAATTCATATATTTGGGAAAATTTGTTCCCTAACAAATTATCATTATCTTACATTTAAAGTAAATATTGTTGATTAAATGCAACGCCCCAAAGCCAGGCCAGAGGAAGAATGGTTAAATCCGCTTTTGTGATTTTAGTTCTTAAGGTATGGGTTGGTAGAAGGGCAATTTGGCATTTTTCGGTACTCAAGACATGTTACATGAGCAATCTAACTTTGGAAAAGTATAGGGTTGAAAAAGTGGAACAATGAAATTTAAAGAGTTTAAAAGGCAAATATGTAAACTTCGAGGTTTAAAAAATAAATACACAAATTTAGAGAGTCCAAAATGTAAAAAATCTCTTATTTTTCATTTATGTACTTTTGCTTTTCTTGAGAGTAATTTATTTATCTCAAAATATATGATAATCCATTGCACCCATTTTTTAAAGTATACTCATAATAATACATTTGTTTATGATTTACCCACTTAAACCATTCAATAAAATTGCTTGAATCATATTAATAGGCTTATACACATTTCATAGTTAATGTTTAGCCTATTTAATTCCTATAGGCATGTGTAGTTATTTTTTGAAAATAATGCAAAAAGACAGGTTTTGATCAAGTGCACCCAAGAGCATTGAGCCTCAATCCTCCAGGGTGCATATATCTATTTTCTTTAAAAATTTTTTATGAACTTGTTAATCTAAGTGTATTTAACATATGTGTCATTTTTTTACCATTTTTGGAGATTTTTAAATATTTATTTTGGATTTTTTAAAATTAGTGGCACTACTAAAATGCCACTGATTTTAAAAAATCTAAAAAAATATATAAAAATCTCCAAAAATGGAAAAAATTGATATATATATATATGTTAAATATAATTATATTAACATTCCTATAAAAAAATTTTGAAAAAAAAATAAAAATAGGTATATGCACCCGGGAGCATTTAGGCTTAATGCTCCCGAGTGCACCTGATTAGAACCCCAAAATGACTTACGTACGTATGAGATGCAAATTATTTTGGATATTACTAATTTCGAGGTCAATGGGAGGAGGCTGAATAAAATTTGTGCAATTATGATATTTAGTGGTTAATAATTTTAGTAACACCCAGTAAAACATTATTTCCGAAACAAAATAATTAATATTACCCATTAATTAATATTCTCACGTGCAACATAAATTAGTAAAATTACCCAAAAATTAATCTTCTTGCATTATTATTATTATACAAATTTGATAACAGCCTTGTTAAAAACTATGATTATATCTCAAACAAATCATTCAAATTGTCTGTTAAATAATATTCTCATGCGAATATTACACAATTTTTTCTTCATTATAATTATTTTTAGTATTATTCAATGCTTAAAATTTTCAAAACTAATTATATTAAAAAATAAAATAAAAAGAGGGGATTATCATTATTGAATATTTTTGAGAAAATAATATTGAATTATTTATGAAATAAACTTTATTATTATAAAAAATGAACTATGAGAGTTTAATCTATAAAATTATAGTGTATAGAGACTATTTTGTAATATTCAATAATTGATCATGTAAATTAAAGTTAATGAGTTCATTAAATATATTAACTAAATTATATGTTCAAATAAGAATTTAGTAAAATTTTAAAAAGCTTCTAGAATTTATTATTCAATATTTTTTATAGTTTCTTCACATCTGTAGACCGCACGTTCAATATAGATTATATAAATAATCTATAAAATTGATCAAACTAGTTCCTTAGAATTTGAATAATTTGTAATAGTTATAAAACATATATATATATATTTATTTGAGTTTGTCATTTTCTAATATTATTATAAAATCTGTATTGCCTATATAATTTGTGCAAATAAAATATCATACATCTTATATTAGGTTTCAAAACTAGCAACCAGTTTCAGTGAAAATGTCTTCACGCTCGCTGAATATGCAAACGCCACATCTACCATCCATTTCAAACATCTGGTTCATATTTGATGTGACAAAATTGAAAAGTATGGATTTTTTGGTAATAAATAAAACTTTTGATGAAAAATTTTGAAGAGTAAAAGTTATCAAATGATATGATATGATATGGGATAGAGAGAGTGACCAGGAGGATGGAGCTGACAAGGGAGATAGAAGAGGAGAAGCCAGGTATAATAAATTGTTGATTGTTTCTTATTTTAATTCATGCAATTGCCATGTAATCCTAGAATTGAATTTTATTTTTCTTAATATTGAATAAAGCCATTTTCCATTGGCGTTGTCTGTTAGCATGTCATCTCTGTTATCTATTTTCATTCTATAATCCATTACCTGATTTCATACTCATGAAGGGATTGGGGTGATTGGATTCATCCTCATTGATCAATGAGTGGAATGCTATGCAGATTGTGGTTTGCTTTTGATTAAAGTCTTTGTTTGGTTGCCTTTTAATCCCATTTTACTATCTATTTTCGATTACTTTGTAACTTTGAATGACTTCCATTCCATTTTATACCCATTTTGGATTTTGTTGCATGAAAGTTTCATTCTCTACTTTTGTTTTTATATGTGTGTTAGACTAGTTTTTATTGATATATAATAAAACGTTGGAGATCTCTCTGTTCTCCTTAGATTTTCGTTTCTCCTGTTATGTTTGGTTTCTCTTCGGTCATGAATGTTTTAGTTTGAGAGAGAGAGTAATCTCGATTTCCTTGCAACCTTGATTATGTTATGAAAATACTGCTTTGTCTGTTTGGTTCTCTCCTAAGTGCTTTCTCCATGAATTTTCAGCTTGATCTTTGGCTCGGGATTTCACTTTTCCTATTTTCGGTTTAGAATGATTACAGAATCTATTTTTTGTTTTGGTTAAATCGGTTTCTGTGCAACCCATTTTGTTTTCTTGAATGATTTCTATTTGGCATCATGGCTGTTCTTTTCAACTTCAAGCATTTTCTTAGTTTGATTGGTTCCTGCATTTTTGCACGGCTGTGAATAACTTGCTTTCTATTTTGCTCATATGCCTTCAAGCATGGAATAAGAAAAAATGAGTAAATATCACCAACCTGGGTATGCACGTCTTTGGCTTACAATTGTCTCGAAATCATATGACTTTGCAGAACAAAGTTTCTGGCATTAACTAATCTGTATGGAATAAGACTGTCTTCATTGATCTTGAACAAGCAAGCAGAATTTTCTTTATTTGTTTAAGATCTGTTCTCTGGTTGTCTCCATGCACTTGTACATGGCTGATTTGGAACCAGATTCATTATGGTTTTGTCTGAATTTTTGTTTTGATCTGTTGGCAACATAAATTTGTTGTGCTATTGTGTATTAAATCAGGATTATCGGTTCCATTATCGTGAATTGCAGCTCCTTTCTTTGCATCTTAAAAAGAATATCTGTAATTGTTTTTGTCTGTGTCTTCGAGTCCATATTGGTTTGATTCACTTAGAGAAGAGGATGTGTGAATGTGTAAGTCCATTGCAACAAAAATGTGGTGGATCGTGCATGGTGGTTGTAGTTTTAAATGTTGAAATTTCTGCTTTGGATAATGTATTGGCAGAGTATGATATATGTGATTTTACTTATGTGTATAAAGGAAATTTGGTTAAAAGGAGATTGTACGGTGCATTGTTGAATTTTGTACAGGTATTATTGAAATTGAATTTTCCTTATGAAATCGTGTATTCTCACATGTATAAATGGAGATGAAAGTTTTATGTTAACTGTTGAAACGGAGTTTTTCCTTGTGATGGCATGTGTTCATATATGAAGATGGAACTTGTACAATTTTTTGAAATGAAAATGCAATTTCCTCTACAGATTATAGCCACATTAGAAATTGTTTAAACCAACCAAAATGTAATGAAAATCTACCTAAATGAAAGGAAATGCAACCAATACTTACGGGAACCCATTTTGGGGTCCAAAAGGTGCCTAGACAGCTAGACCCTTCCCTTTTGCACAAATAAGCAACTTACCCGAATCTCTAAGCAATTGAGGCCACCCTTAATAAAAATAAATTTATATGTATACTGGACAATTGAAATTATCCATTGCTTTTTAACAAATTTTGATAATAAAATGTACTGGTTTTTTTGTCACCACCACGGGTGCCGAATAAAATAAAATTTTTTTGTGACAAATATTTAAATTAAAGTATTAATTAAAATTTCGGTGTGACAAATATTATGGGTTAACGATATACAATGCCAAATATTTTTTTGTAACTAATTTATTTGATTTTTGATGATATTTAAGTCACCCTTAAAATAAATTTTTGTATACAATGTACAATTGAAATTATCCATTGCTTTTTAATAAATTTTGATAACAGAATGTACTTATGTTTTCGTCAATGCCACGGGTGCCGAATAAAATAAAATTGCTTTTGTGACAAATATGATGGGTTAACGATATACGGTGTCAAACAATTTTTTTTGCAACTGATTTATTTAATCTTTGATGATGTTTAAGCTACACTTAATAAAAATAAATTTATGTACATAATAAACAATGGAAATCATCCATTGCTTAAGGCCCGGTTGCTCTGTTTAACAAATTTTGATAATAAAATATACTTATTTCGTCGTCAACGCTAAGTGTGCCGAATAAAATTTGTGAACATATTTTATTTGAGCTTGCCAACTATGATGTCATTCCTATTCAAAACAAAATTACTTTTGTAACAAATAATTAAAATTTCCTATTAAATAGTATTTTTTCATCATGTGATTATTTTCTTCTACATTTTAATTATTTTTTATTAAATTATACTAGGTCTTGAATAAAAATTTATGTCAATTATTTAAAATGAAGTATTGTTTAGAATTCTCATGTGATAATTACACTGATTATTTGTTTCGATCAACGATCTATGTTGCCAAATATTTTTTTTGCAACTAATTTATTTGATCTTAGATGATATTTAAGCCTCCCATAATAAAAATAACTTTATGTGTATAATAATAAATAGTTAAAATTTGCACATTGTTTGAGGCCTAAGCATTCCAATTTAACAAATTTTGATAATGAGCGTGCTAAATGAAATATGTAAACATATTTTGTTTGGACTTCATAACTTTGATGCCGAGCTCATTCAGAACAAAATTACTTTTGCGACAAACAAGTGAAATTGCCTGTTAAATGATATTTTCATGTGAGTATTTTCTTCTTGATTATAATTATTTTGAGTAAATTTTACTAGGTATCGAATAACAATTTGTGCATGTAATTTATTTGATTCTCAACAGTTTCATTCCTAACTCTACTACAAAATAATTTTATTTTTTGTGACTTGATCCAAAATATTAGCATTCTAATATTCTTACATAATTACTATACTTATCTTGGTTCAAATTGTTTACATGTCGCTGACTGCAAAAAATATGTGATCACATTCATTTATTCAATGAAAAAGACAATTAATAAATATAATTTATGTTAGTGATTTATTTGGTGATTATTAATCTTTAAATCAATAAAAAAATTTATTTAATTAACTCTCATTTGGATATTATGATATTTTAGAGAGTAAAAATAATTTTTTGGTCTTCATTACGGTTGACAAAGAAAAAAGTGCAAAATGCACATTGTTATTGGTGTTCAAAGATTAAAGATTTTTTTTTTTTGAAATTTTTTTAATACACATGTGATCCTTACCAGTGACTTTATCCCTGTAATATTTTACAACATTGAAATTTATTTGACTTTTAAAAATGGATAAAATTACATGAATTTATTTATGCTCATTGTATACATTTTCAGAATTTTAAAAAAATTAAATAGATTTCAAATATTGTAAAATTTTACGGGGATGAAGATATATGTGGGGCCCACATGTGCATAAAAATTTTCTTAAAAAAACATGGCCTGGCTCAATTGGGGCCAATTGGATCCGACGGTAAATGATCACTAAACTAGGAAAATACTGTTAACTTTGGCAAGAGAAAATGATAATGATAATAATATGGTGGTGGCAGTAGTAACAAATCGACAACGATGATAAGCCCGGATTAACATACGTAACGTTGATCGCATTAACATCGAGAATGAGAAGCGGAGTTTAAGAAGTAAAAGTAATTTTTTGGTCTCCCGTACGACTGACTAAGATAAAAGTGCAAAATGCACCTCGGTTATTGATGTTTAAAGATTAAAATTTTCGCCATCAACTATGTTTTAAAAGTTGCACGACACTTGATTCATCTTGTAATTTTGTGCTTGTTAACTTTGTATATTAATACAATTTATAGAAATAATTTATTTGATGAATAATATAATTTTTAGGAGTATAAATTATTTCACAGTCTAGGGCTGAGAAAAATATTCACAAAATGCATCTCATTATTGGTATTCAATACTTAAAATTTTGCACATCAATTATTTTTTAAAAAAAGGTGCACATCAATTTATTCTCCAAAAATGATGGATGACTTGTATGTATTTATCCTAAACAATTATAGATTATAATGTTTATTTTACGCCAATCAAATAAATAAAAAACTAAATTAAAATTATACATTAAGAACTTAACTAGGCTATGCACACAAAAAGGTAAATTAATCGATTTTTAATATGCTTTTAAAATGTGTTATTTAAAATTTAAAAAATTTAGTATTATTTAACAAATAATATGTTCAAAACAAATTATATGAATAATCTGTGAAATCCATCGAATCAGTTCAGGGGAATTTGAATAATTTGTAAAAATCATAAAATATGAAGATATGAGTTTCTGATTTTCTAGAATCATTGTAAAATCTATATTGCCCATATAATTTGTTAAAATATAATTTTATCAATTTAATTTAAGGTGACAAAACTGTAAAAATTGTCAATATCATTAGACGACTAAACAACAAAATAACATATTTTGTACCACTCATTTTCCCGGTAAAATTCATAAACTGTTTAATTTGAATAACCTATTTACAGGATAAAATGAAGATAGATAATCTATAGATAATCTATACTACTCATCTTCCGTAAAATCTGCATAGTATATAAAATTGGTAAAATCCATAAAAACTGTAAAAACCATAAAACAAACTAATTTACTTCGACTATTCAGTTATGTTTTTTGATAAATCAAATTTACTATTTTAGAGCATAAATTTTGTATTATCATTTATGATAATTATTTTACATATTAGACGTGTCAGATCATTCATGATTACTATAATTTTATTGAAAGCATATGGATGCTTATAAAAAAAATGCACCACAAATTACTACGAGTTGTCTCACTTGCCCATACTCACACTTTACCTAAAATCATACTCGCATGTAGGAAACGACCATGTTGGCCCTGTTTTCATCTTTAACAAAAATAAAAACGCTTTTATTTTATCCAGCCTCGTCAAAACTATGTAACTTGTCCATGTTTTTAAACGATTGTACAGTAAAACAATATATTTTATAAAATTCATACAACATCTGAAAGTCGTCAATTACGCATGCACATTTTCCGCTACACTGAATAACCAGTGAAATACATCTAATAGAAAAAGCAAAAATAAATAACTTATACAACTCATCATCCCCATGAATTGAATATAAAGTGTAAAATTAATAAAATCTGTTAAATCAGTAAAATAAGTTAAATTATTTCATTGGTTCAACTATATTTTTTAATAAATCTGATTTATTGTTCTAAATTTTAGACATATATTTCCTATTATCATTATGATGATTATGTTACACATTTAACATCTCAATCATTTATCATTTATATTATTTTATTAAAAGCATATGATATAACATAAAAAACTTGCACTATGATTTACCATAATTGAATCCACCTACCCATACCCATTAACTACAAAGATGGATTTAGTGCATGAAATTACCAAAATATCTTCATTTGCATTTTACCTAAAAATACAAACGTTTTTATTATATCCATTCACAAGCACTTAGACCCACAAAAGGGCAAAAAGAAAAAAGAAAAAAAAGGTCCTCATATATAAACCAAAATAATTTGGGAGTCATTCCTCCTTCCACACCCATGTAATATGTTGGACGCCAATTGTATGCTCTCGGAAGCCTCCAGTAGTGCATGCTCTTAGGCGCATATACCCATTTTTTATTTTTTTGAAATTTTTTTATAATATTATTAATCTATGTGTATACATTTTTACCATTTTTGGAGTATTTTAGATATTTATTTTTTATTTTTGAAAATATTGGCATTTTAGGCAATTTAAAATTACCTAAAATGCCAATGATTTTCAAAAATAAAAAATAAATATATAAAATACTGCAAAAATGGTAAAAATTTATAAATATGTTAAATACACTTATATTAATAGTTTTATAAAAAAAATTTCAAAAAAATAAAAAAAGGGTGTATCGGCCTCCTAACATGTTGGTGGTATTTGTTCTCTCCTGCTCAAATTCCACTTTTTAACGTCTTCTATTCTAAAGCCGAAAAGAAGAAGAAGAAGAATGAAATAATACTGTTGAAAAGACAGTATATTACTGAGGCAAATGCACCCCTAGGACAATGGTGAATACTTGCAGGCTATGTGGAAGGTATGCCCATCGAATGCTTGATGGGTGCATTCTTCCAGTCATCTGACCCTTTCAATTAATCTTATTAGGCCCCAATAAACATTAAAAGTTGTTAGCCTAGCTTTCATCACTTGTGTTATCTGTGTATAAAAATTAAAATTGAGAGTTAATTAAAGAAGCTTATTAAAAGAATAAAACCCTAATCAACAAATATAATCTATATATAAATTATACCTTCTTTTATTTATTTCTATCCAATGTGTTGTTTTTTTCCTTAACGATTAAAGATGAAAAATATAGATAAATTAAACAAAATTGGAAGTAATGAAAGCCTTTGATGATTAGATAGCTTATAATTACATTAGAAAATAGCATTGCAAAATTATTTTGCGTCAATTGCAAACGAAATGATGCCTTCTCTTATTCTCAATTAAAGTAAGTATATCAAAGTAAATATATTTGATAAAGCTTTATCCTTTAATTGGAATCCAGAAAAGGTGTATAAAAATAAATTTATACGATAAAGCTTCAGTATTTGATCGAATTCGGAAAACAAGTACTCGATGTTCTCTTGTCAACTTGGTTCTTGCCTGTCATGCTTAAATGTGATTGTCTATGCTCATAACATTTGCACAACTTCACCTGATTTAAACGGAAGAAGAAGCCAAATTTTCAAATAAGCATTGCAATTAGTACTGGCCGAGATGGAAATTCGATTCCCCTTTCATTATTCTCCCTAGTTTTGTTAATTTTCAACTACACATCATCAAAAAAAACTTATGTTGTCTGCGAGCATACATGTAAGATGGGTGCTGGATGCATGGGAACCCTTGTGCGTCTGTCGATGAAACCCCAAAAATATTTTTCTTGATTTTTTCTATAAACATCTAGAATTTTGTGTATTTAATCAATAAACTAAGTTTTATCATTTTTGAATTTTTTAAAGTATTTTTTATTTTAAAATACAGTGAAATTTTCATAATTTTTAAATAAAAAATTACGAAAAATGTCACTGCATTTAAAATAAAAAATACTTAAAAACATCCAAAAAGGATAAAATTTGGTTATAGGATAAATATATTTAGTTCTATATGTTTTTTAAAAAATATTAAAAATGAATTTTTTTTGCCAGATGCATGGTTGCGCGTATAGGCCCGACGGCACCTAATCACCCATCTACATGTATTGCCTTAGATCCAAAAATAAATCTCAAATCTTAATCCTAGACATAAATTTTAATCTTTTCTAAGTTGTATATATCATAAGATAAAAAGACTATATATATTAATGTATATTTTTATTGCATTACAAGACAACGCTTCTCTTCGGACTTGATGCCGGTCCCATGTACATAATATGCTATACTACTTAGGCTCACAAATGACTACATAGTTTAGTTGCATAAAAAGAGAGAAAGAGCTTTCAATTTACAAATGAGAAACTTGGTACATTTCCAATTTGCAATCTCTTTTAAAAAAATTAGAACGTCAGAAGTTTCTCAAAAAAATAAATCTATCATCTTGAATCGTGTTATCTAAGAACAAAAAAATAATAATAAAATTACACACTAATTCTGTGTAGTTCACAGAACGCAGGAAGCAGAGATGGACAATCCGCTTTTATTTTCATCCTCGTAAGTATTTTTTATTATCAAAATTTAACTTTTTATTTCTTGAAAATGGTCCCGTTTCTATAGAAATGGGTTATATAGAAGTAGTTTCATATAAGCTTCTCAAATTTTTAGATTTTAAAGCCTGATGAAAAATTCAATCCATTCATTATATTTAACATCATTTTTTTTTGTTATGAGATAAGTTTCACTGAAATCAAATTTGTACGTAGACTACATTTGTAGATGGGGCTCATATACACTATTATTAGAAAAATAAAACAATTTATATAATAATATAAGTGACACTAAACATAATATGAAGTAGATTTTTAATTAACAATCTATATGTTGAAATTAGAGGGAATTGCATAGAAATGGGGGGGTTTTACAGGAGCATTCCCACTCAAACGTAAAAACGAAATAGATACATATCGCGTACATGTGCTCTTAATTGGCAGATTTTTTTTTTTTTTCCCAATGGTTAAGACCGGCCAATCCAATGATCCGTTCTTGAGCAGTTGTTTTAAATGATTTTTTAAAATGATTTGTTATTATGTTTCTGAAATTACTAAGCCTAATTAAAAAGAACAGTTGTTTTTTTTCAAAAAAATAATGCTTACTTAGGACCAATTTAAACATGACTATTTGTATTTATCAAAAAAATGATTATTTGTAGGTTGGAATTTGATTTTCATTTTTTAAATTATCTTAACTGATTTAAATCCCAAACACAGTGCGTGACCTCCAAAAATGATCTGAATAACACTTCTAAGTTGAACCTACGATTTTATGGTTACTTTCCACAAAGTATCTAATTTATAATTATACCTAGGAATTGGTTAATTTTGGAAATCCTTTTTTAGGCTTTTAATGGCCCAATTTGTTTTTATTTAAATAAATCACTAATATTCTAGAAATATGCAAACTTAAAATTTTTAAAATACACAGTAAAAAAGTTAAAAACTACATGTAATGGTCCTTTTTTATATTAAAAGATTGAGTGTCCTGCAGTTTTATGTCTAGTGTCTCGATGTTGAACAATATGTATGTTAATGTCCCGCGCTATTAAAATACATGATCGATAATAATAGGAGAACATACATAGGTGCAATAATAGAATTTCTTACACTATCATGAACCAAATACTTCACTAATTTCAAATTAAACTAGATCCAAATAATCAAATTTGTGAATTTCATACTTCACGTCCTTATCATATTGCTCTAAAAATCAAAATAAATAAAAATTTCTAGATCTGGTTGTATCAAGTCCTAGCGTTATCTTGTACATCCGCATACTTGTTATCTAAAGAAAAGTTAACAAAATACGATAAGTCCAGGCAAACTTAGTAAGCAAAGCATGTAAATGTAACTGCCAAAACTTGAGTTGCAATATGCAGAGTCAACAAAACATAGATTAATCATTGATCCAAATCAGATTTAAATTCATATAAAATATATATTGATGTCCTAGCATGCATCAATGGATCATATGCATGTCAGTTCTCTAATCCATCCATCACGGTCTCAAATCCAATGTGGAGGTTCAGTATCTCACCCACATAATCCAACCCCTTGCACAACCTTAAGTTTCTATCACTGTATCCCAGCACGAGTAGCCAACCGAGCACAATATGAATAGATCAAGAAACACCTTTATCCAAACTAAAGGTGTAACTAATACCCCACTGTGCTCACCACACGGCTACAGTCATGCCGCATCACATTATGAGAACGGCTCTGGCCTCAACCATTACGCTAATGGCCACCAGTCCGACAAATTGGGTTATAATAAACATTAACCAAATCACAAGAACTAGACAAATTAAGTCTGCAACCCACCAATTAGACAGGTAAGTCTAAATCAATGCCACCTAGGCTATCACCTCTCGATCCCCGGTCAGGATGTGCCAATGGTCGTCACCGATGATCTAACAATAACACTTTACAAATTAACAACTATAACCATGACTCGTGAATATGTCAGCATTCCCAACAACATATGCCAATGTCATAATACATAATACTAGCATGAATAAAGAGCCAAACTTGACATCACAACAAATCATCATAATCGATAACATTAACTCACTCAAAAATTATAAAACAACGGCATCCAAAACATCTATGCCCAGAACCATGCATTACAACTTAAAATCAAAAAAAAGAAAAAAAGAAAAAGAAAAAAACTCTACTTACCTAGTGTAAATCTCGAATCCATTCTTGTATCATATTTTGTTATAATCATCAAATCATCGCACTGGAAAAGAACATTATTCTTTCATTAAATTTTTAACTGAAATTAACTTTTTTAATCATAATTTAACATGATATCCCATTTTAAAATGTATGGATACCTCTCTATATCCTAACTTCTATAATTTAGCCAACATGCGGTTCCTTGTATAAATTATTCCAATATTGCCATTTATAATAAATTTCAATAATACTAAAACATTACTTGCTCCAAGTTAATAAAATCAATTTAAATCGGAACTCACTTCATAGAATTACCAAACTACTCCTTTAGCTTTCGATTTGTGTTTTCTACATCATATAAAATTTTATATATTAAAAAATATTTTTACATTATTAATTACTAAATAATAATTATTTGAGCTCCAAATTTTAATATGATCACAGGTGGGCCCTCTGTTGATCACATTGACTTTCTGTAGTCTATTTATATTCAATTTAATTCTCAATATTCTACAAATATTTTATAAAAAAATTTCACATGAATTAAGTCAATAATCATATATTTTAACTAACCATATCAATTTGGTTCATTATTATTTAATTTTCGAATTTCATTTTGATTATTGCTCAATCTGTTGATATTTACTAAAACCAAACACACTAATTTCTCTAAATTTGGATTTACAATCAAATCAAGGTATTTTTAAGTCCAAAATTTTATCATACATAAATAGATATATTAATTAATCAGAATAAATATTTTCAGCACAAAATATTAATTATTTATATTTATTATATATTTTTATTCTGTTGGACAAGGGTATGAATTTAAGGATGGTTCAAATCATGTCAATTGTTATCCATATTTATATCATCCACAAATTAATTTTTATTTTCACTGATTGATAAGAAGAATATATTTTATATGATATAAAATTTTTAGATGAAAATTCCTTCAGTAAAAATTATTAAAAATCAATTAGTGCATCTGATCTTGACAACCGTTCTACCCTATTTGAGCTAATCTTCAAGAATTTTTAATTTAGAAATTACAAATCTTTTTAAGATGAAAATTTGGTTATTCTTTAATGATAATGTTATTAGTTCTCATACAAATTTTAATACTAAAAATAATTCATTTACTATTTATTTTATATTTGTCTTTTCAGTTCAAAATTTACTACATGGGTGATGTAATTTAAGTTATAATAATTATAATTTTTAGTTTAAACCACTAATCACATATCTAATCACATATTGAACATATATATCATAGAAAATAACTTATTTAGCCTTAATTTGATGATTTAAATCATAAAATTATATTTTTAATTAAACTTTTAATGATTTAGATCAACTGGTTACATTTTCCACTAAAAGAAGGATTATTGTGACAGATTTACAAATGCTCAAATATAATCATCTATCAAGGTATCTACACATGATCTAATATAATTTCCCAATGTAAAATTTCATCTACACACATCTAATGGTTTGGATTATCTAGAACATGCATGGAATCATGGGTTGAAGGGCAGAGATCATCTTCTTGCTGTTCAATAGTATAGGATCTGTTTTGGGCCTAAATAGCAATCCCTGACTATGTCCACGTTCAAGTATCAAAAATCCCCAATTCATATATTCAAATTGACCTCCATAAGATTTAACAAATCTGATTTCTATGGACAATAGTTTCCTCTCTTTAAATCTGAAAATTTTCTCCCAATTCAATTGTCCAAATTGATTTCTACCTTGATCCTTGATTAATATAAAAAAAAAGACATAAAATATATAATAACCACTCTATCTCTCTCTACTCTCTACTCTCTGCTCTCTACTTGATCTAAAATGTCCAGCTCTTCCCACTTATTAGCTCCAGAAATTTCCAGCAAGTGGCTACCTCAACCATCCACCTCAATATTTTAATTAATTATTTAGTTACCTTGGTTATTTGCAAGCCCATTGTAGTTTTCTAGATGAGAGTCTTGACTTTGGCTTTGCTTACATCAACGGCCTATGCATTGCTGGAATTTCTTTTTCATTTTTACATTTTGGACCACATTCTCGTTATTTATTTTACACGCCCATGTTGCTGAAATTTACAATTTCACACCTAATTTATTGTAAAATATCAAAATAACCCTTCTTAGCTTCAAAATCTTCCCAAATTGATATTAATGACATATTTTAATGTATTTTACATATTAATAGTAAAATTCAAATATTTGAAATATGCGTTATCATACAAAAATTTTAAAAAATATTTCTTATGTACCATATTTGCAATAATATAAATTTTCTTCCAAATTTAAAATAGGGCATTTACAGCACGAAAAAAGGAGCACTCAAAATTACTTTATTGAAATCACAAGATTACTACAAAGCACATTGGTAGTACAATCCGGTGGGTGCCCCTTCCAACAACGGTAATGTTTTTCATTATTCTAACAAGTGAGCATCCTGATTTTTCTCCGCAATATATGAAGGAAGGTCATCCTTCCTCTATTTTGTTCGCATAAATGCATAAATACATCTGTCGGTAATTTAAAAATGAAAGTACAAAGGAATCACTTTCAAATTCAACCTCTACTTCTTCAATAAAAATAAAAAATTGGACCTCTACTTCTATAGCAACACTTATACATTTATTTTACTTTTTAGTTGAAGATTCATCTCTTGGATACTTGAATAAAATAAAAATTTGCATTAACATTTCTAATATGGTATTATTTAGGATTTAAAGGTAAATTTTCAAGCTAAGGGTGTTTTAGGTATTTGATAAAATTTTTGAAAGAAAAGTTTTTTGTGAATTTGAAATGAGAGAAAAAGAGAATAAACTTAAAATAAATATGGTAGTTGAATGAAAAGTTGTAAAGAAATAATCGAAAAATATGATAATTATAGAGAAAGACATAAGGAAACGACGGAAATAATTTAGTTGTGGAAACAATATTTTAGATGAAATATTTTAATTTTAGGTCATTTTTGTTTAATATAAAAAATTTTCAATCTAAAATTTTTCACTCTTCCCAACTACTTTTTTTATATCATTTTTCACATATTTCTATACGGTTATCCTAATTTTCAATAATTTTTATACCACACAACTAACTTATCTATTTAAATATTATTTTATTTATTCAACATCATCGCTCCTATTATATTACATCATTTTTCTTAATTCAAAAACATTTTATCCAAAATGCACCCCTAAAAAATACCAAACATATCTTAAGCATTAAAAAATCAATAATATCAAAAATACAAGTCCTTTACCAAATGAGCTTTGAGAGGCGATTTATCATGTGCTAAGAGGGGTGGGGAAAAATATTTTTTCTCTAAGTGAAAGAAGAAAATCTAGTAAGGAAGACGAAGCTAGAGTAAACCTAGAGTGCACAAAAGCTAATTAATGAAAAAGACCTAATGTTGGAAGAGCTTCAAACCTTGGCCATCGTAGAAGGGCATGTAAGAAGATTGATCTAGGTAACAAATTAACAATTTATACCTGATTTGGGGATCTAAGAGTTACAATAAAGAACTAGTAAATTTCTCTCATACCCATGATATTTGTCTATTATTCATTTCGTACTCATAACATGTCAATAATTCCTCTTATATCCATGATATTTTACTCTTAATTCCTCTAATGCACATACCATAACCTAGCATCGGTTTAATTTCACATGGAGAAAATTTTATAGGTTTCTTTTTCAAAATGGCCAAATTGGCCCTGGCCTCAAAGAATTTTAAGTCTTTGCCACTTGAACGACCACATGGCTAACATAAATATATAAAGTGTTAGCAAAGTGAGGTCCAAGGTACACTGCATATAAAATGGATAGCAACAAAATGGCAAGCTAGGAGGGGGTCTTGTACACTAGATAGAGAGTTAAAATCGGGATGGGAAAGACCAAAGCAGGGCTTCTTTAAGATTAATATGGATGGCTGAAGAGATACACAGGGATATTGTTTGGGGTTTGGAGCAATATTGAGAAATTTAGAGGGAGTTTTCTTAGCAGCAAGGCGGTGGCAGGTGGAGGGGGATGTGGAGTCTATCAATATGAAAGCTATGGCAGTTCTTTTGGATAAGATAGGGAATTGAGATGAATCTACAGCAACTGGAGTTGGAAAGTGATTCCATAGTACTGGTAAGTTTTCTCAATGATAACAATTGTGGGCATCATAGTTCAAGAAATCAAGTATACTTCAACAGCATTTAGATCTGTAAATTTTCTACGTGTCCTCTGTTCTGGAAATTGGTGTGCTCATCATAATGTTGAATTTGCAGCGAATCTGATGTGGTGGGGATGCCTACCCAGTTTTCTTGAAAATCCATTATTCTTGGATCGTTTACTTTATAAGTAAATATATACATATAAAAACCGTTTCTTAATGGCGCAATTTGAAATTTAAGGGCGGAAATATCATGGATGCAAACACCCAACATTTTATAATTAAAACTATTCGACCAATGACACAAACTCTACTTGTAGATTTCAACCGGTGCCAATGTATATGCATAGCTTGTGGCCGACATTTCTGCCTTCTCAAAAAGAAAAAAAAAATCCATTTACCAATTACTCTGTAAATTTCTAAATTTCAACAGGTGCCAATGTATATGCATTTTTGTTAAGGTATTGCTTGATTAACAAGTCATGCTGGTGATGACTAAACAAGTTGGTTCTGCAGCAAATTCAACAATTTCTTCCTTCAAGAGCTGCGATTCAGACCTCCAGCGGTTTCCTCAAATCATTTGGTTACATCTGCTGTATATTTTCAGATTATAAAGTCTGAAAATTAGAAGCACACGTGGCATGACAAAGATTGTTGGTACTTTATTTTCTTTAGCTGGAGTGACAACCATGACACTGTACAAGGGATCAGTTGTAAAGAACATAGGCACTGGTTTCATTCATATTGAAAGCAGCTCTGCTATCCATGAAGATTGGATAAGGGGTTCGATTCTTGCCGTTGTAAGCTGCATTGCTTGGTCCATCTGGTACATCATGCAGGTCCTATTTTCTTTAACTGGAGTGACAACCATGCAGGTACAACATAGAAGTCGCAGGTGAAGTCACAGGTCAAGTCGACTCCACTTGCGACTTGGGAAGCCAAGTCGCAAACGAAGTCGACTCCAGCATCGACTTCAGACGGCAAAAACACTCCAGAGCTGATTTTGGGGCACAAAAATGCCGAAGTCGCAGATGAAGTCGACTCCAGTTGCGACTTGGGTGAAGTCACAGACGAAGTCGACCCCAAGATCGACTTGAGTTCTTCAAAGTTTAAAATGCAGATTCAAGCTCATTTTGAAGATCAACTTGGGATTTCTCAAATCCAAATCAAGATTACAAGCTCACTATCAACTCAAGTCTCTCAAGTCCAAGGCACAGCTTCAAACGTAGTTGAAGATGAAGAAATCCAAGTCATGAAGACTAGAAACAAAAGCAAGAAAGATGACTCAAAGACAAGTTCTTCAAGATTCAAAAGGTCTACAAATTGTGAAGTCATTCCTGAATGAAAATGTGTAAAGGAAGGAAGCAAAGCAAGCTAGAGGAAATCAAACATAGACCAAACAGTTTCTAACACAAGAACGAGTCAAGTCGCAACCCAAGTCGACTCCAAGATCGACTTGAGGTCAAGTCTGAAACCAAGTCGACCCA
>JAXCLR010000001.1:36747200-36759556 GCA_035584095.1 Annona squamosa | reverse complement strand
CCAAGTCACAACGGTGTGTGAGCTTGGAAGAGTGGAGTAGGGAGAGGTTGCCCAAACCACTATAAATCTTGCCTACTTTTTACCTTATTGCTTTCATTATTTCATTGCTCTCTATTTGTTTCAATCAAGGGATTTAAGCTTTCAAGGGGTTAAATTTTAATTTACCGAAGAATTTTTTAAGAACTCAATTCACCCATTCCCTCTTGGGTTTTGCCATTAACTTGGGACCAACATGACGCCGACAAAGTTAACGGTTACTACTAAAATACAGGAGTGATAATAATAGGAGAACATACACATGTGCAATAATAGAATTTCTTACACTATCATGAACCAGATATTTCACTAATTTCAAATTAAACTAGATCCAAATAATCAAATTTGTGAATTTCATACTTCACATACTTATTTCATTACTCTAAAAATCAAAATAAATAAAAAAATTCTAGATTCGGTTTCATCAAGTCCTAGCCTCAACTTGTACACTCGCATACTTATTGGTCTCTACATGTATACTTGTTATCTAAAGAATACAATGAGTCCGGGCAAACTCAGTAAATAAAGCATGTAAATGTAACTGCCAAAACTTGAGCAACAATATGCATAGGGTTAATAAAACATAGATTGAATCATAAATCCAAATCAGATTTAAATTCATATAAACTACATATTGATGTCCAAGCATGCATCAATGGATCATACGCATCTTAGTTCTCCAATCCATCCATCACGGTCTCAAATCTAATGGGGAGGTTCGGTATCTTACCCTGTAATACAATCCGCTACATAACCTCAGGTTGCTATCACCACATCCCAGCACAAGTGGCCAACCTTGCACAATATGGATAGATCAAGAAACACCTTTATCCAAACTAAAGGCATAACTAATACCCTGTTGTGCTCACCACACAGCCACAACCATGTCGCACCACATTATGCGAACGACTCTAGCCTCAATCATTACATTGATGGTCACCAATCCCACAAACTGGGTCATAATAAACATTAACCAAATCATAAGAGCCAGACAAATCAAGTTTGTAACCCACCAATAAGACAGGTAAGTCTAAATCAATCCAACCCAGGTTATCACATCTCGATTCCAGGTCAGAATGTGCCAATGATCGTCACCGATGATCTAACAACAACACTTCACAAATTTACAACTACAACTACGACTCATGAATATGTCAGCATCTTTAGCAACATATGTCAATGTCATAATACATAATGCTACCATGAATAAAGAGTCAAACTAAACATCACAACTAATCATCAAAATCGATAATATTTATTCACTCAAAAATTCTAAAACAACAGCATCCAAAACATCCATGCCCAGAACCATGTATTACAACATAAAATCAAAAAGAAAGAAAAGAACTCTACTTACCTTGTGTAAATCTTGAATCCATTCTTGTATTATATTTCACTATAATGCTCATATCATTGCACTGGAAAAGAACATTATTCTTTCATTAAATTTTTAACTCAAAATAACTCTTTTAATTATGATTTAACATGATATCCCATTTTAAGATGTATGGATACCTCTATATATCCTAACTTTTATAATTTAGCCCACATGTTGTCCCTTATATAAATTATTCCAAAATTGCTATTTATAATAAATTTTAATAATACTAAAACATTACTTGCTCCAAGTTAATAAAATCAATTTAAATCGGAGCTCACTTCATAGAATTACCAAATTACTCATTTAGCTTTCGATTTGTGTTTTTTGCATCATATAAAATTTTATCTATGAAACAATATTTTTACATTATTAATTACTACATAATAATTATTTGAGCTCCAAAATTTAATTTGATCACCGGCGGGCCCTCCGTTGATCACATTGACTTTCTATAGTCTATTTATATCCAATTTAATTCTCAATATTCTTCAAATATTTTATAAAAAATTTTCATATGAATTAAGTTAATAATCATATATTTTAACTAAACACATCAAGTTGGATCATTATTATTTAAGTTTCAAATCACATTTTGATGATTGCTCAATCTGTTCATATTTGCTGAAATCAAACACACTGATTTCTCTAAATTTGGATTTGGTATTTAAGTCTAAATTTCTATAATACAGCAATAAATACATTAATTAATCAAAACAAATGTTCCCAGCACAAAATTTTGATTACTTATATTTATTATGTATTTTTATTCTATTGAACAAAGGTATGAGTTTAGGAATGGTTCAAATCATGTTAATTATTACCCATATTTATATCATCCAAAAATTAATTTTTATTTTGATTGAGTGATAGCAAGAATATATTCTATATCATATAAAATTTTCAAATGAAAATTTCTTGTATAAAAATTACTAAAAATCAATCAGTGTATCTTATCCTGACAGCCGTTCTACCCTATTCGTGTTGATCTTCCATCATTTTTAATTTACAAATTACGAATCATTTTAGATGAAAATTTGGTCATTCTTTAATGATAATGTTATTAGTTCTCACAAAAATATTCATACTAAAAATAATTCATTTACTATTTATTTTATATTTATCTTTTCAGTTCCATATTTACTACATGGGAGGTGTAACTTAAGTTATGATAGTTATAATTTTTAGTTTAAACCACTAATCACATATCTAATCGCATATTTAACATATATATAATAGAAAATAACTTATTTAGCCTTAATTCAATGATTTAAATCATGAAATTATATTTTTAATTAAACTTTTAATGGTTTAGATCAACTTGTTACATTTTCCACTAATACAAGGATTATTGTGACAGATTACAAATGCTCAAATATAATCATCTATCAAGGTGTCTACACATGATCAAACATCATTTCTCTATGTAAAATTTCAATTACACACATCTAATGGTTGGATTATCTAGAACATGCATGGAATCATGGGTTGAAGGGTTGAATTCATCCTCTTGCTATTCAATAGTATAGGATCTATTTTGGGCCCAAATCCCAACCCCTGATTATGTCTACATTCAAATATCAAAAATCCCAATTCATATATTCAAATTGACCTCCATAAGATTTAACAAATCTAATTTCCGTGGACAATAGTGTCCTCTCTTAAAATCTGAAATTTTTCTCCCAGTTTAATGGTCGAGATTGATTTCTACCTTGATCTTGCTCAATATAGAAAAAAAAAGACAAAATATATAATAACTACTCACTCTATCTCTCTCTCTACTCTCTACTTGAACTAAAATGTCCAACTCTCCCCACTTATCAACTCCAAAAATTTACAGCAACTGGTCATCTCAACCATCTACCTCAATATTTTAATTTTTGTTTAAATTAATTATTTAATTACCTTGGTTATTTGCAAGCCAAGTGTAGTCTTCTAGATGAGTGTCTTGACTTTGGCTTTGCATACATCAATGGCCTAAGCATTTTTGGAATTTCTTTTTCATTTTTACATTTTAGACCACTTTCTTGTTATTTATTTTAAACGCCTAAGTTGCTGAAATTTAAAATTTCACACCTAATATATTGTAAAATATCAAAATAACCTTTCTTAGCTTCAAGTCTTCCCAAATTTATATTAATGACATATTTGAATGTATTTTACATATTAATAGTAAAATTCAAATATTTGAAACATGCGTTATCATGCAAAAATTTTTAAAAATATTTCTTTTGTACCATAGTCGCAATAATATAAATTTTCTCCCAAATTTAAAACAGAGGATTTAAAGATTGAAAAAAGGAGCACTCAAAATTACTTTATTGAAATCATAAGATTACTACAAAGGGCATTGGTAGTACAATCGGGTGGGTGCCCCTACCAACAACAGTTATGTTTTTCACAATACATGAAGGAAGGTCATCCTTCCTCTATTTTGTTCGCATAAATGCATAAATACATCTGCTGGTAATTAAAAAATGGAAGTACAAAGGAATTACTTTCAAATTCAACCTCTACTTCTTCAATAAAAATAAAAAATTCAACCTCTACTTCTATAGCAACGCTTATACATTGATTTTACTTTTTAGTTGAAGATTCATCTCTTGGATACTTAAATAAAATAAAATTTTGCATTAACATTCCTATATGATATTATTTAGGATGTAAGGTTAAATTTTCAAGCTTAGGGTGTTTTAGGTATTTGATAAAATTTTTGAAAGAAAAGCTTTTTGTAAAAAAAAATTTTGAAATGAGAGAAAAAGAGAATAAACTTAAATAAATATGGTAGTTGAATGAAAAGTTGTAAAAAAATAATTGAAAAATAGGATAATTATAGAGAAAGATATAAAGAAATGACGGAAAATAGGTTAATTGTGGAAAAAATATTTTAGATGAAAAATTTTAATTTTAGGTCATGTTTGTTTAATACAAAAAATTTTCAATCTAAAACTTTTCACTCTCCCCAACTACTCCTTTTCTTAATCATTTTTCACATATTTCTATATAGTTATCCTAATTTTCAATCATTTTTATACGACACAACTAACTTATCTATTTCAATATTATTCTATTTATTCATCATATCAACATCATTCTCTCTCAATTCAAAAACTTTTTATCCAAAATGCACCCTTAAAAAATACCAAGCATATCTTTAGCATTAAAAAGTCACTAGTATCAAAAGTGCAAGTTCTCTACCAAATGAGCTTTAAGAGGCTATTTATCATGTGCAGAGAGGGGTGGGGAAGAAAAATATTTTTTCTCAAAGTGAAAGAAGAAAATCTAGTAAGGAAGACGAAGCTAAAGTAATCCTAAAGTGCACGAAAACTAATTAATGAAAAAGGCCTATTGCCGGAAGAGCTTCAAACCTTGGCCATCACAGAAGGGCATGTAAAAAGATTGATCTAAGGTGACAAACTAACAATTTTATACCTGATTTGGAGATCTAAGAGTTATAATAAAGAACGGTAAATTTTTTTTATACCCACAATATTTGTCTGTTATTCCTTTGGTACCCATAACATGTCAATAATTTCTCTTATATCTATAATGTTTTACCCTTAATTCCTCTAATGCACATACCGTAACCGAGCACCGGTTTAATTTCACATGGGGAAAATTTTATAGGTTTCTTTTTCAAAATGGCCAAATTGGCCCTGGCCTCAAAGAATTATAAGTGATCGCCACTTGAACGACAACATGGCTAACATAAATATATATAGTGTTAGCATAGTGAGGTCCAAGGTACACTGCATATAAAATGGATAGCAACAAAATGGCATGCTAGGAGGGGGGACTGTGTACGCTAGATAGAGAGTTAAAATCGAGATGGGAAAGACCAAAGCAAGGCTTCTTTAAGATTAATATGGATGGCTGAAAAGATACACAGGCATATTGTTTGGGGTTTGGAGCAATATTGAGAAATTTAGTGGGAGTTTTCTTAGCAGCAAGGTGGTGGCAGGCGGAGGGGGATGTGGAGTCTATCAATATAAAAGCTGTGGCAGTTCTTTTGGGATAAGATGGGGAATTGAGATGAATCTACAGCAACTGGAGCTGGAAAGTGACTCCTTAGTACTGGTAAGTTTTCTCAATGATGAATGTCCTGTTTTGTCAATTGTGGGCATCATAGTTCAAGAAATCAAGTATACTTCAACAGCATTTAGATCTTTAAATTTCTACATGTCATCTGTTCTATTGAATTTGCAGCAAATCTGATGTGGTGGGGATGCCTACCCAGTTTTCTTGAAAATCCATTGTTCTTGGAACGTTTATTTTATAAGTAAATATATACATACAAAAGCCGTTTCTTAATGGCTCAATTTGAAATTTAAGGGCGGAAATATCATGGATGCAAACACCCAACATTTTATAGTTTCAACTATTCGACCAATGACACAAACTCTACTTGTAGATTTCAACCGGTGCCAATGTATATGCATAGCTTGTGGCCGACATTTCTGCCTTCTCAAAAAAGAAAAAAAAAATCCATTTACCAATTACTCTGTAAATTTCTAAATTTCAACCATTGCCAATGTATATGAATTTTGGTTAAGGTATTGCTTGATTAACAAGTCATGCTGGTGATGCCCAAACAAGTTGGTTCTGCAGCAAATTCAACAACTTCTTCCCTCAAGAGCTGGGATTCTGACCTCCAGCGGTTTCCTCAAATCATTTGCCTCGCTACCCGAGTAATTGCTCCTTTCTTGACTTTCTTCTGTTGCTTGTTGACAGGACAAGTTGGGGTGTTTTTGAGCACTGGTACAATCCGCATCTGCTTCTTTGTCTCGCAACAGTAGGCAGAGTCCAGAAATCACTATAACGCCTCCAATTATGCTGAATAAATGTAAAAAATGAATTAAAAGAAATTATTAATAAAATCAATTTGTAATTATGTGAAGAGCAAATACTAGCATACAACTTACTGCTCCTACCCTTATTCCATAAATGAATGTTTGAACATTTATTCAGTGAGTTCGGCTTTGATACATCTGGATTTACTAATTTACTTCTGCATTCACATCTAGTTTGTCCCCTGTTTTGATAATTTTATTAAATCCAATCCATCCATTATATTTAGCACCACTTATTTTATTTAGATACGAAAATTATCTCGATCCATAACTTGCATTATTCTCAAAATTAACAATCACTTAAGAATAACTTTAAATCCATTAAAAATGATTTGTTTATTGTAAGTACTCATGAGATCTCAATCTAAGACATTTAAAATATTCATCCTACTTAGATTAATGATTTTATAAAATTTTATAATATTCTAAAACTTTGATATGTAGATTCAAAATGTTTTCTAAATTTGTATATAATTTTATACATTTTTAGAAGTTGTTGCATATACATGCATCCAATTGATATGATTTTCGGTATCTAAATAAAATAAATTGTGGTAAATACAATGGATGAATTGGATTTAACAAAAGCATCAAAATAGGGTATAAACCATATGGGAATACTAAAGTAAATTGGTACATCCGAATGTGCAAAAGTCGGACTCTTACTTAGTTATTAGCCATATTCAAGGATAAATATAATCTATTGAGGAAAATGTATACTAATAGAATAAATGTTTTAGAAGTTTACCTTCCCATATAAAGCTGTTCTCCAAGAGCAAAATAGGGCAAAACAGCAACAAGAACTGTTCCAAGAGGATTAAACATCATAACAAAACAGGTCCTTTTTCTTTCGTACACCATAACTGTATGAACACCACCAAAACATATATAACTATGCTCTTAAAACAAATGAAAAAGTTATCTAAGAAATTTAAATTCTTTGCAATATGTCGTAACTTCATGCTATCCACCCGGTCTAACTTATTTCAGGAGATGTCATCCAAAAAAGACAAAAAAAAAAAAAATGAAAAGCAAAAACAATTATTAACCAAAATAAATATTTTCAGCACAAAATATCAATTATTTATATTTATTTATGTATTCTATTGGACAAGGGTATGAGTTTAAGGATTGTTCAAATCATGTTAATTATTACCCATATTTATATTATCTAAAAATTAATTTTTATTTCCACCGAGTGATAGCAAGAATATATTCTATATCATATAAAATTTTCAGATGAAAATTCCTTGTGTAAAAATTATTAAGAATCAATTAGTGCATCTGATCCTGACAACCATTCTACCCTGTTCGGGTTGATCTTCTAGCATTTTTAATTAATAAATTACAAATCATTTTAAAATAAAAATTTAGTTGTTCCTTAATGACATTGTTATTAGTTCTTACACAAATTTTCATTTTAAAAATCTTTTTTTACTATTTACTTTATATTTGTCTTTTCAGTTCAAGATTTACTACATGGGTGGTGTAATTTATGTTATAACAATTATAATTTTTAGTTTAAACCACTAATCACATATCTAATAACATATTTGACAGATAAATCATAAAAACTAACTTTTTTACCCTTAATTCGATGATTTAAATCATGAAATTATATTTTTCATTGAACTTTTAATAGCTTAGATCAACTGATTACATTTTCCACTAATACAAGGATTATTGTGACAGGTTTACAAATGCTCAAATGTAATTGTCTATCAAGGTATCTACACACGATCTAACATCATTTCTCTATGTAAAATTTCATTTACACATATCTAATGGTTTGGATTATCTAGAACATGCATGGAATCATGGGTTGAAGGGTTGAGATCATCTTCTTACTATTCAACAAAATAGGATCTGTTTTGGGCTCAAATAGCAGCTCCTGATTATGTCCACATTCAAGTATCAAAAATCCTCAATTCATAGATTCAAATTGACCTCTATAAGATTTAACAAATCTAATTTCTATGAACAATAGTTTCCTCCCTTCAAATCTGAAATTTTTCTCCCAAATCAATGGTTCATATTGATTTCTACCTTGATCCTTGCTTAATATAGAAAAAAGACATAACATAGAAAAAAGACAAAATATATAATAACTACTCTCTCTATCCCTCTCTCTCTACTCTCTACTATGTACTTGATCTCAAATGTTCAGCTCTCCCCACTTATTAGCCCTAAAAATTTCCAGCAATGCCCACCTCAACCATCCACCTCAATATTGTAATTTTAATTTTAATTAATTATTTAATTACCTTGGTTATTTGCAAGCCAAGTGTAGTCCTCTAGATGAGAGATTTGACTTTGGCTTTGCTTACATCAATGGCCTATGCATTGCTGGAATTTTTTTCATTTTTACATTTTGGACCACTTTCTTGTTATTTATTTTACATGCCCAAGTTGCTGAAATTTACAATTTCACACCTAATTTATTGTAAAATATCAAAATAACCTTTCTTAGCTTCAAAACCTTCCCAAATTGATACTAATGACATATTTAAATGTATTTTACATATTAATAGTAAAATTCAAATATTTGAAACATGCATTATCATACAAAAATTTTTAAAAATATTTCTTATGTACCATATTTTCAATAATATAAATTTTCTTCCAAATTTAAAACAGGTGATTTACAGCACGAAAAAAGGAGCACTTAAAGTCACTTTATTGAAATCATAAGATTACTACAAAGGGCATTGGTAGTACAATCGTGTGGGTGCCCCTACCAACAACGGTTATGTTTTTCATTATTCTAACAAGTCAGCATCCTGATTTTCCCACGCAATACATGAAGGAAGGTCATCCTCTATTTTGTTCGCATAAATGGATAAATACATCTGCTGGTGATGAAAAAAAGAAGTACAAAGGAATCACTTTCAAATTCAACCTCTACTTCTTCAGTGAAAATAAACAATTCAACCTCTACTTCTGTAGCAACGCTTATACATTCATTTTACTTTTTAGTTGAAGATTCACCTCTCGGATACTTGAATAAAATAAAAATTTGCATTAACATTCCTAATAAGATATTATTTAGGATGTAAAGTTAAATTTTCAAGTTGAGGGTGCTTCAGGTATTTGATAAAATTTTTGAAAGAAAATTTTTTGTAAAAAAAATTTTGAAATGAGAGAAAAAGAGAATAAACTTAAAATAAATATGATAGTTGAATAAAAAGTTGTAAAGAAATGATCAAAAAATATGACAATTGTAGAGAAAGATATAAAGAAATGACTGAAAATAGGTTAGTTGTGGAAAAAATATTTTTGATAAAAAATTTTAATTTTATGTCATGTTTATTTGATACAAAAAAATTTTAATCTAAAATTTTTTACTCTCCCCGACTACTCATTTTTTAATTAGTTTTCATATATTTTTATACAATTATCCTAATTTTTAATCATTTTTATACCACACAACTAATTTATCTGTTTTAATATTATTCTATTTATTCATCATTATTGCTCCTATTATATCACATCATTTTCTCTTCATTTTAAAACTTTTTATCCAAAATGCACCCTTAAAAAAATACCAAACATATCTTCAGTATTAAAAATTCAAGTCCTTTACCAAATGATCTTTGAGAGGCGATTTATCATGTGCAAAGAGGGGTGGGGAAAAATACTTTTTCTCAAAGTGAAAGAAGAAAATCTAGTGAGGAAGACGAAGCTAGAGTAATCCTAAAGTGCACAAAAGCTAATTAATGAAAAAGACCTAATGCAGGAAGAGCTTCAAACCTTGGCCATCACAGAAGGGCATGTAAGAAGATTGATCTAGGTGGCAAATTAATAATTTATGCATGATTTGGGGATCTAAGAGTTATAATAAAGAACGAGTAAATTCCTCTCATACCCACAATATTTGTATATTATTTCTTTTGTACCCATAACATGTCAATAATTCCTCTTATATCCATGACATTTTACCCTTAATTCCTCTAATGCATATACCGTAACATAACCGAGTATTGGTTTAATTTCACATGGGAAAATTTTATAGGTTTCTTTTTCAAAATGGCCAAAATGGCCCTGGTCTCAAAGAATTATAAGTGGTCGCCACTTGAACGACCACATGGTTAACATAAATATATATAGTGTTAGCATAGTGCGGTCCAAGGTAGACTGCATATAAAATGGATAGCAGCAAAATGGCAAGCTAGGAGGGGGGACTGTGTACACTAGAGAGAGAGTTAAAATCGAGATGGGAAAGACCAAAGCGGTGCTTCTTTAAGATTAATATGGATGGCTGAAGAAATACACAGGCATATTGTTTGGGGTTTGGAGCAATATTGAGAAATTTAGTGGGAGTTTTCTTAGCAGCAAGGTGGTGGCAGGTGGAGGGGGATGTGGAGTCTATCAATATGAAAGCTGTGGCAGTTCTTTTGGGATAAGATGGGGAATTGAGATTAATCTACAGCAACTGGAGCTGGAAAGTGACTCCTTAGTACTGTAAGTTTTCTCAATGATGAATGTCCTGTTTTGTCAATTGTGGGCATCGTAGTTCAAGAAATCAAGTATACTTCAACAGCATTTAGATCTTTAAATTTTCTACGTGTCCTCTGTTCCGGAAATTGGTGTGCTCATCATACTGTTGAATTTGCAGCAAATCTGATGTGGTGGGGATGCCTACCCAGTTTTCTTGAAAATCCATTGTTCTTGGATCGTTTACTTTATAAGTAAATATATACATACAAAAGCCGTTTCTTAATGGCGCACTTTGAAATTTAAGGGCGGAAATATCATGGATGCAAACACCCAACATTTTATAATTTAAACTATTCGACCAATGACACAAACTCTACTTGTAGATTTCATCCGGTGCCAATGTATATGCATAGCTTGTGGCCGACATCTGCCCTCTCAAAAAGAAAAAAAAATCCATTTACCAATTACTCTGTAAATTTCTAAATTTCTAGGATCTCGTAAGGAACTTAAACAGAATATCCCACAATTGTGGTCATTTAAAGCAGTAAGTTGCTCCCCATACATGTGACCGAGATGTTTCCACACTCAATTTTATTGCAGCAAAAGGATACCCTAATGCTAAATGCAAGCAAACATCATCTACAACTAATACACAGTCCTTTGTCGCACAAGCTACATTACTTGAACAAGCATTCCCCCCACTTCTACTGTGTTTTCAACTAGAGCTCATGATCTAAATCAGTAATGAGATTAACAGAGATTTTTCAAGACAAACGTTATTTTTGTTTCTAACTTTTCACTTGAAGCCATTTGAAGTGTGCCCCACGGTAGAGATCCACAGGATTGATAATGAGTTGATCCAATCACACCATGAGCCTGTTATTTCTGTGGATAAGAGTCTTAATCTTCGCTGATGATCAGGCCCATCACTAGCATTTGGTTTAAGGTATTGCTTGATTAACGAGTCATGCTGGTGATGCCCAAACAAGTTAGTTCTGCAGCAAATTCAACATCTTCTTCCTTCAAGAGCTGGGATTCAGACCTCCAGCGGTTTCTTCAAATCATTTGCCTTGCTACCCGAGTAATTGCTCCTTCCTTGACTTTCATCTGTTGCTTGTTGACAGGACAAGTTGGGGAGTTTTTGAGCATCGGTACAATCCGCATCTGCTTCTTTGCCCCACAACAGTAGGTAGAGTCCAGAAATCACTATAACGCCTCCAATTATGCTGAATAAATGTAAAAAAGGAATTATTAGAAATTATCAATAAAATCAATTTGTAGTTATGTGAAGAACAAATACTAGCATACAACTTGCTGCTCCTACCCTTATTCTATAAATGAATGTCATTTATTTAGTGAGTCCGGCTTCGATACATCTAGATGTACCAATTTACTTTTGTATTCACATCTAGTTTATGCCATATTTTGATAATTTTATTAAATCCAATTCATCCATTGTATTTAGCACCATTTATTTTATTTAGATACCAAAAATTATCTCAATCCATAACTTGCATTATTCTCAAAATTAACAATCACTTAAGAGTGACTTTAAATCCATTAAAAATGATTTGTTTATTGTAAGTACTCATGAGATCTCAATCTAAGACATTTACAATATTCATCCTACTTAGATTAACGATTTTATAAAATTT
>JAXCLR010000001.1:36703701-36720257 GCA_035584095.1 Annona squamosa | reverse complement strand
TAGCACCAATGTACCTTCCCTTCGAATCCCGAATAATAGCAGCAAAACCCAGAGCATGATTATCATCATGTTTCCTCGCATCAACATTCATTTTGAAATAGCCGCCTAGTGGTTTAGACCATCTGACTACCAGGGGTCTATCAATCGCCCAGTCCATAATAAGAGGTTTTGCTATCGTGTGTTGCTCGAGGTAGTCCTTGCACCACTCAATGATATTGACAAAATTTGGCTGAACCCCCTCCTTTCAAAATTTGTTACGCAAGTACCACACCCGCCAGCAGTAAAGGATGAAGAAAGCGAGCCTTCCCTGCCTGTTTGTTGAAACCAGGTTTCGAAAGATATCCTATATTGACTCTCCAAGATAGGTGATTTTAACTGCTTTTAAGAAAGTCGCTCTTGTGTGAGGACATCCCGTGAATACGTAGGTAGCATCTTCCGTCTCTGTTCTACAAAAAAGGCAATGTGGATCCACATCAATACTCCTTAACAATAAATTTTGCCGTGTTGGAGGGCATCTTTGAAAAGTCTCCACCCAAATATCAAAATTTTGCTTGGCAGCTTCGTCTTCCAAATAACTTTGTAAATGACCGCATTGGACGGGTTGGTCATTGCCACATTCAGCATTCTATAAGCGGATTTCACATAATAATTTCCTTTTGGTTCGTGAATCCAGAACATCTGGTCCTCATCATCCATGTGGGGTAGGGAAATTTGGCTGATTTGTCTCCATCCCACCTCCCCCACTTCTGCCACTACCCTCTCCCTGATCCACGAGTGCTCTGCTTCATTTATGAAATGATTAGCTGTCACGTCATCAGGGATTGTCCACGGAAGGGGTCCCCCTTTGGTCAAACGGTCCTCAAGCCACGCGTCCTGAAAGAAATGCACCCGCATCCCATTACCAATACGCCACCTACAGCCAGTTTGTATCATCTCCTTTGCTTTCATGATACTCTTCCAGGTAAAAGAGTCGGAAGGTTTTGCATTGGACTTCCAAATGTCACTATGTGGGAAGTATTTTGCTTTGAGAACCTTGTAGTAGAGCGAATTTGTTTGCGAAATGATATGCCAAACTTGCTTGCCAAGAAGAGTGAGATTGAACGCATATAGCTCCCTAAAACCCATACCTCCCGATACCTTAGATGTGCACATTTCCTTCCAGGTAACCCAACACATTTTTCGTTTATTTTCCTGCTCCCCCCACCAAAATCTGCTTAGCATCCTGTTGATTTCGTTACAAAAGGCTTTTGGAAGCAGAAAGATGTTCATCGTGTAGGTCGGAATGGCTTGGGCGACAGCTTTGATGAGGACCTTCTTCCCTCCCCAAGAGAGGAGCCTACCCTTCCATCCTTGGACTTTATTCCAAATGCATTGTTTGAGACCACTGAACATTCGGTTTTTTGCCCTTCCTATCCATGCTGGGAGCCCCAGATAGTGATCAAAATCCCACCCCATTGTTCCAAGCAGATGGACAAGTTCACTTCTCGCATTATTTCTGACATTTGAGCTAAAAAACACGGCCGTCTTATCAACATTTACCACTTGACCCGATGCCTCTGCGTATCGTTGGAGAATTGCCATCAGATTTTGAACATCCTCCTCACTGCTCGGATAAATATGATAGCAACATCCGCAAATAGAAGGTGAGTGATGGGTGAGCCCCTAGGGTTGAGTTTGATGCCACTGATTCTCCCACAGTTAGCCGCACTTGCTATGAGGGCAGATAGACCTTCAGCACATAAGAGGAAGGGTAAGGAGATAATGGATCACCTTGCCGTAAGCCCCTTTAGGGTTTAAAGTATCTTAACTTGAAGCCATTTACATTCACCCTATACCTCACCGTTGAAATGCAGCACATAACCCATCTAATCCACACCGGTCTGAGGTTCATGGCTTCCATGATCTACTTTAAGAAATTCCACTCTACCCTGTCATACGCCTTGGACATATCGAGATTAATAGCCATTTCTTGTTCCGTACCTTCCCTTCTCCTCCTAAGAGAATGTATAACTTCGTATGCAACCAACATGTTATCAGAGATTAGCCGGCCTGGGATGAACACACTCTAATGTTCACTGATAAGGTCATGGAGGCATAGTTTGATTCTGTTAGCCAAAATTTTGACCAAAATCTTATAAGCAACATTACATAGGCTTATCGGGCGAAAACGAGCCAAAGATTGAGCTCCCACAATTTTCGGAATCAAGACGATGGTAGTGGAGTTTAGCAATTCGACTTGCATGCATTGTCGTTCGAAATCTGATTGTTCCATTAATTGCTTGCACCACAGAAATACATCCTGACCAACCGTTTGCCAATGCTTTTGGAAAAACCCCGCTGACATCCTATCTGGCCCCAGCGCCTTTGTTGGGCTCATCGTCTTGACGGCCTTGGCTACTTCCTCAAATTCGAGGGTCCTAATCAGTGAATTCCTCTGCTGGTTCGTAATTCTTGTGGAAATGGCAGAATTCATCCATTCACAGCTAGTTGGATGTGATGAAGAGAAACGAGATGAGAAATGTGCCACAGTCATATCCAGCAATTTATCTTGATCTCTTACCCAATGGCCATTATGATCCATTAGGGCATCAATGGTATTAATTATTCTACGATTTGACGCCATACGATGGAAAAACCCGGTGTTTCTGTCCCCTTCGTGTAGCCAATGGGTCTTCGTTCTCTACCTCCACATTTGTTCCTCATCTTCCAGTAGGATGTTAATTTGAGACTTGATTCTTTTTGTGGAATCATCTCTATGGTCGGTGGGGTTCTGATCCATAAGTTGTGTGAGCTCCCGTTGCTTTCCCTCTATGACTTTCCTTAGATTCTCTCTCCTCAGTCGGTTCCATTTAGTGAGTTCCTTACTGCAAACCTTGATCTTCCTTTCCAGGTGGGTCGGGGAAAAGGGATCGTGACACTGTTGTGAGGTCCATGCTTGATTGACAATCCGATGAGTCTTCTTGTCTCTTGCCCAAAACAGCTCATATCTGAACGCTCTTGGAGGTTTGCTTTTGCAAATCAATGTGTTGAGAACCAACAATAGAGGACAATGGTCCGAGTAGGCTACCGATAAATGAAGATTTTCGCATATGGGAAGAATGATATCCAACTTAGGGTTGCCACTCCTCTATCCAGTCTGGCTTCTACCCGCTGATTACCCTTTCGATTATTGCTCCACGTCATGGACGGTCCCACAAAGCCAAGATCCGCAAAATTACACCTATCCAGAGCATTACAAAAAACATCCATCTGCATTTGAGAATGGTTCCTTTGGCTCAGGTATTCATTTTGCCTCGTTACCTCATTGAAATCGCCCATAACTAACCATGGGGAGTCCGCCTGGTTGCTTAGCATACTTAGAAGATTCCAAGTCTGGACTCTCAACTGCGTTTCGGGATGGCCATATAACCCTGTGAATCTCCACCCATGTATATCTGCATCAATGTAATGATTTGAAAAGCTCTTGATTATGACCAGAAAATCCTTGTTCCATAGAAGAGCTATCCCTCCCCTTCTTTCTGTAGGATCCACCGCTAGGCAACAGTCGAACTTGAGTTTGTGTCTGATTCCTTCCATTTCCTTTACTGTCGGTTTTGTTTCTGAAAGGAAAATCAATTTGGGATCTTTTTTCTTGACCAAGTCAAGGAGACAGCAAATTGCCCGTGAATTTCCA
The DNA here is from genome assembly GCA_035584095.1 of Annona squamosa. Lineage (NCBI taxonomy): Eukaryota > Viridiplantae > Streptophyta > Magnoliopsida > Magnoliales > Annonaceae > Annona > Annona squamosa. The sequence continues at coordinate 36,716,584 of JAXCLR010000001.1, read as the reverse complement.
AACCCACGGCAATTCCATGCTAAGAGAGACATATCAACCGAGGTGGGGCTGAGGATCCCCCTCAGCCGCCACCTCCTTATCGTCATAGGAATCAGCCATCTTTGGACGTTTGTGAATGGGAATGATCTCTTGCTGCTGCTTTATCGACCTTCTTTTGTGATTAGACGTCATGGGAGTCTCATTTAAACCATATACCTGTACATGATCCAAGCCTCTCGCCTTCCGTTTCCATCTTCCCCTTCCTATCCTGTCAGATTTCCTTTCTTCCTAAAACTGGTCCATAGTTCTATCATTCTGCAGTACTTCATTCTTATATGATAGTTTCATGTCTTCATTGTACCTCCATTGGTCCACAACGTCCCCCACTAACAGGTCCACACCGATAGTGGAGGGTGATGATTGGGGTATCTCAGAAGCCACGCTTATGGGAATATCCTTCATATAGATTTGGGAGAGATTCTCATTTTTTCCATGTTGCTGCTGCTGTTGGGGAGGGACCCATGCTATCTGTTGCACTGCTAACTGGATTGGTTGCCAGACCGGATGCTCAGGCTGGATATCTCGTTGCTGCTCGATGTTGGTGACTTGCTGCGTTTGGGAATGGATCTGCTGGCCCTCTGATTGAGTGCTGCTCCTAGGAGATTCCCTCAAGTGAGAGTGTAATAATTGCTGCTGAGTATCAAAGATACTCAATTGAGACTCCCGCATATGTTCCTTACATGCTTGCAGTTGCCATTGGTCATAGCAAGCACTGCGCTGTTGGGAGCAAGGACAGATCGACTAGGTCGTCTTTGATCCCTTCCTATCCAAACAAATTGGTGTCTGCATAGATGAAGGTTGCAAGTGGGTATATGTGAGATCGTTGCATTTTGGCTGTTGCTGGCACTGCATTTGGGGCAGACCCTGTTGACTAGATCGAGGATTCGCAGCATGCTTTGGTTGGGAACTGAAAAGATGGGAGCTTTGTTGCATAGAAAGGTGGACAGACTTGTGCGCTAACGGGGGAACATCCCCTTGCTGCTGTTGGGATGGCCCACACTCATTCTGGTCACCCAAGTATTTCCTTAGGATAACTATATTTCCAGATTCATGGCCGTCTCTTACTTGCAGTGGTTGGGTTCTCACCCTCAAGGCACTCCCAAATGGCATGTCTGCTTCTGCCATATTATCAACTCTGGCATCTAATTTCGGGCATTCCTTATAACCATGGCCCATAATTCCACACTGGTAGCAGAAAATCGGCAACTTTTCATATTGAAATGGGATCCAACATCTCCCTTGTGATCCCACTTGTATGAACAGCCCTCTCCTCAACGGTTCCCTGCAGTCGATTATAACTTTCAACTTTAGCTCCGTTTCAAATACTGCAATCTCTTCCACGAACTCGTAAGTTTCACCAATGCTTCGTCCCAACACTTGCTTATCCACCAAATAAGGAACTCCCAGTATGTGCATCCATATTGGCATTTTTGTGAGCACCACATGGGCATAGTTTATCTCCTCTTTCAAGTCCATGAATAATACCACCTGTCTGTCATACAACCATGGCCTCCTTGCCATGATTCTCTCTTTGTCATCCTGTTTTGGAAAAGACGACCTTGTAAAGATTCTCACCCATGTCGACGAAATGGAAGCTGCCCGTCGTCCTCCACAACCTTCGCATCATGGATTTGAAGAGCTCCCTATTATATGATTTCGACGACCACACCAAGCATAGGCATGCTGCGTCGGCCCCGGGAGATATCTTCTTAATTGTTGTACCAGATATTGTCATGGTCTGGAGCTCAGCTCCGAGAGATCATCCATGCTCGAGTTCATTTCGATCGTGTCTCGGTTGTCAACACCTACGCTCCCACCGAAGCCAAGCTCTGCTCCTCAGCCAATCGACTACCTGGTTCTCTGCAAGATGCCGAAATCACCACCTGGACCCTCCACCTAGCGCCGAGCACGAATAAATCGTCTATCGGGCCACGCGGAGGAGGACTCTCCCTATATAGTAATAAGTTTCCTATTTGAATATCCACTACAAAAACTTCCGTTAAATAAAGCAATGTTGGCAACTGATATTTGCAAGGCATCAACAACTATATGAGTAGTAACCAAGATTGTCACTAAAACTATCATTTATTATAGTGATTTATGATATTGAAATTAATTTTTATGGAATTAATAGTCATCATCAATTTGAGTTATATATATTCTATATCTTCCAATTATTTCTCTGTTCAAAATTTGTCTATTTTCCCTTTTCCTAATTTCTCTAATTAAAAGTTTAAAGAATTAGTTCAATTTATTCAAATATCTTATTTAGATTATCTTTAATCATCACTTTATATGTTAAACCTTTTAGAAGGGATTTCAATCTTTGGAAAAGACTAAAATAGACCTTATGTCTATCTTAATAACAAATTAAGCTATTTAATTTGGGTATTTGCCAATTATAATCGTTGTATTTAACTAGTTGCAGATAATGGTGTAATTCAGGCTCATGAAACTCGGATCACTTTAACCCTAACCCTAATCCTATTTATAAAATATTAACCCTAACCCTAATCTTATTTGTAAAATCTAAACTCTATCCCTACTTTTTGAAAATTGAGTTCAAGTTAAGTTTCAGGTTGGAAATTAAGTTGATGCATTTAAATTTTATTTAAGAGTGATAAGTTTAATATTTCATATAAATATATAATAGTAACATATCATATAAGTAAAAATAATAATATATAGTCAAACTATAAAATTTTAAAACATATAGCAATATAAAGAATATTTGTAGAAGAAAATTTAATATAAAAAACAAGATACAAGAAGAAAATTAATTGACATAAAATTAAATAAAAATAAAAGAAAAATGTAAATGAAATAATATACTTTATTTATAATATAATTATATTATGCCAAACATGTGTTCAAATATAAATATAAATAACATAAAATACAAAAAATATAAAGAAACATTATTTAGATATTATATACAAAATATACTTTATAAATGAAAATCGAGCTTCGATTCGCTCAAACTCTAACCATATTATATTTACAAATTGGGTTCATTGGTCTTAGGTTCTAAAAAAGCAAGGTCTAACACCGTCAAAAATCGAGTCCAACGAGCTGAGTTCGGGCTCAATCGAGCTAAGTTAACCCCTCCCAGTTGCAAAATAGACTCTAACATCAATGTTTGGCAAAAATATCTTACTTATAAAGGGCATGTTTGGTAAAGCCAAGAACTTTTTCAACCAAAGCTTTTTAATCTTCACAATTACCATATTTTTTAATTTTTTTTATACTTTTACATACAACTATCCTGTTTTTTGAATCATTTCTATACAACTACCTATATAACTAACTTATCTATTTTAGCTTTATTCGTTTTGCTAATCATTATTACCATATCATACTATTTTCTACTAATTCAGAAACTTTTACACTAAAAATTTTTCATTCAAATGTTCTATCACTTCCCACACACACCAAAAATAAATTAAATATAATTTTATAATGTTTTGGAATCTATTCTAAATAATTCTAAATAAGATTCAACCCATTAGATGTTGAATATTGCCTCTTAGGCTTTATCTTTTGGGTTTATTTTACAACATTTTGCAACCTATTGTCCATCGTGCAAGTAGCAATGGCGTATTAGTTCATATATCAATTAGTGGTGTTAATATGGGCTCATTGGGAATTGCTATGTAATGATTTTGACATTGAATAAAATTCCTTCAGGTCTTCCCCTTCGGTCCTCTGATAATCCATATTGGATGTAAGGGGGTAAGCCCTTTTGACTATAAAAATACTACAGGAACTAAATTTTAATTAAACATAATTAAGAAGCTTTGTTTTGAAAAATTACAAAAGCCCTCTTTTACCATTTTCCTCTTTAGGCTATGATTGCATAAGGAAATATGCAATCAGTTGTTTTTTCATTTAAAAGATAAAATTTGTTAAATAAAAATTAAGAATAATATTAATCAATATTCTTCATGAAAAAATATTAATCAATTTTCAGCCAATCATAATAATAAATGTAAGAGCTTCCGTTGGAGAGATTTATAATATTTTCGGCAAAAACAAGCCAAGTCAAAATTTGTCCAACGAACTTAATTATATATTTTTATGGCCACTCGTATATTTCGCCATTTACGTTGCCTCCGAAATAATAATGTTAAATTTTTATGAATATGGCAGTCTCACTTACATCATTTTTATACAAAAGTTTGTTAATTTTTAAATTTTTATAATATTTTTATTTTTAAAAATAAAAAATATGTCATCTTCGTATCGATGAAGATCGAGACGAAGCTAGTATATTTATGACAGGAGCGCTTCTATGAAATCCCCTCTCCATGTAACCCTTTCTATTTTTAAAATTTTGATAATTTATGAAAAATCTATTTCATCATTAGTGTTTAACATCATTTTTTGTATCATGGACACACTTTTATTTTTTTAATTTCATTGTATATGGGTCTCATCTATAAAAGTATAAAATCAACGTGATAAAATAATTTAATGTTAAAATATCAACTTTTAAGTAGTTTTTACAATATCCGAGCCATATAAATATCAATAATGTGTAAATAAATAATTCTATAAAGTATTGATAGATTCTAATATGTATGTGAATGGATATTCTAATACGTATATGTAATGAATCTAAGCAGTTTTCCTAATGTATACATCAAAGTATCTATTTTTGAGTAAATGTGACCTATGCATTATTAAATTTGGATGAAACTTGGTCTCTTAGCTAAACAAATAACGTTAAATGTAATAAATGGATTAAATTTTTCATCAAATATCAAAATCTCAAAATTGAATGGGGTTACACGGAATTACTCCCATGTAACCCGTGTACATAGACACCTGTCCGTATTTATAAAAAGTAACAATAAAAATAACTTTATGATCGCCCATAAATTGCTTGATTTATTGATTGCTGCCAATTATATAAGGTTTATTTCATTTGACCGCATATTGAAGGGCCAAGAGTCCTTTTTTAATTTGCCGACCAATTTCCATAACCTGCATTTATGTGTCAGCGGCTAAAATTTAAGACTAATGTTTTAATGTATCCTGATATGCTGGAATTTCAATGCATCAAGGTGCAAAATATTATTTTTCTAAATATTTTTTTGAAAAATATTTTTTTACAAAATTGTTAACCTATTGTATTGAACTTATGTATTAGGTTTTACTAATTATTTGAGATATATAAATATATTTTGTTATTTTTTAAAAAGGAGAATATTTTAGTCATTTAAAAATGACTACAACCTCCTCCGCTTTAAAAAATAAAAAAATACACATCTTCAAAAATAGTAAAATGTAGTATATAGATCAAATGCAAAATTGCAAATAGATTAACAGTTTTATAAAAAGTATTTTAAAATTTTAAAAAATAGATTTGTGCACCCTGATCCATTGAAATTTCAATTTCAATGCATTAAGATGCGTCAAATATTACTCAATTTTGAAAGAAAAGTGTCAATGGGCATAGCACAATTGGCACAACGAGCCAACTCTTTGCCAAGTGGCCAGGGTTCAACCATGGCAATGGAGTATTTCATCTCTCCCACAAGAGAGTTATATTGTAGTGCAACTGGGTGCACTTAGTTTTGGTGCGCTTAGGTACAAAAGTTTTTTTTTTCTTTTTGAAAATTTTTTATACAATTGTTAATCTAAGTGTATTCAATGTGTGTAAAAATTTTTCCATTTTTGGACATTCGTAAATTGAATTTTTTAAAATTAATGAAATTTTAGTAATTTTAAATTATGAAAATATCATTGATTTTAAAACATTTTAAAAAAAATATCTACAAATCTCCAAAAATACGAAAACTTGATATACTAGTTGTTTAAAAAAATTTCAAAAAAATTTAAAATAGATTAAATGTACTCAGATGCATGATGTTAAGGGCACACGGGTGCATCAAATCACGCCTGCCCACAAGTGCGGCGGTCATCTAATTATTTGTATAGGTTGTAATTAATAGAGAAAAATAGTAAGAATCCTTGAACTTAATTTCCAACAATGACATAACAAAAAAATTGTAAAAGAAAAAATAAAATTTTCGCATTTGCGAATAAGATAAATTAATCAGCTTTCTCAAAACTTCTAGGTACGTGGAGTAATTGAAAGGAGGAAAGTAGAAAATAAGAAAAAAATTTCAAAAATATAAAAGTAATGTGATATGATTAGAATAAAGTATAAATAGTTTTATAACAAAATTATTGATATACAGAAAAATGAAAGTACAATAATTAAGTAATTAAAAGGATTAAATCACATCCGAGAATGTATTACCGCTTTCCCACTTCATTCTACCGAACTTCACGGTCGGCGTGTTCGGAGAGAGTAACGCACTAACTCTCCTCAGCAACATTCCGCGAATAACGGCCCCGCTTGATAACATTCGGCGTTAGCAGAACACGGCACTTATTCCTCTGTTATTCCCCCGTCAACCTCAACTTTTTGCTTCATCGGTTATCTGATGCTCGGGCTCTCTGATGCCCCATGATTGATGGTTTTTTTAAAAAATAAAATTAGATACATAAAAAATATTATAAACTAGTAAAATTTGTTATATGAGTTAAATATACCTTGAAAAACATGCATTGTTAAAAAAGTTTTAAAAATAAGGAAAAATTCCTCTTGTATTCACAATATTTGACAATTATTCTTTTAATACTCACAAAATTTTAGAAATTTTCTCAACAACCACAATATTTTATCTCTAATTCCGTTACTTTTAGTCCAAAACAGATGTTAAGTATATATGAAAATGTTGATTTCACTACCAACACAATTTTGAAAAAAATTCGAAACTGAATCCCTATCATTTTTTGTAAAGGAATTTTGGCAAATATGCCTACAAGATTTGACCAATATTGCATCTCTGTCCTTAAGTTTTCCAAATTTTCAAATATGCCTACAAAGTTTGTATAAAATTACAACCATGTCCCTTTCTTTAGATTATCGCTAGATTTTTATGTAAAATGACAATAATGGCCTTAAGCTAAATTATACACTTTTCAATTTTTGATAATTTTGTAAGCATTTTTGTAAAACATGTAAAATAATAATGCATCAAAAATATATAAAATAATGAAATAACAAATATATCTGCAATATTTGAAAAAATTGCAAGTTTATTAGTTGGATTAAATGGCATTATCGTCATTTTACATAAAAATTTAACGGCATCCTAACAGAAGGGACATGTTGCAATTTTATGCAAATTTTGTAGTCATATTTGCAAATTTGGCAAACTTAAGAACACAGATGTAATATTGGTCAAACCTTGTAGGCATATTTTCAAAAATTCCTTTTATAAAACATATTTGATGTATTTCTTGTTTAAATTATAATAAAAAGAGAGGAAATTTATTTCATATTTAATTACATAATTGTGTAGGGGCAAAATCAACATATCTACATCCAGTTAACATCGTTTTTGGCAAAAAAAATAATGACATGGGCATTCGGAAAATTAGAGTGAAATGTTGGGGGTATTAGGAGAATTTCTAAAATGTCATGGTTTCCAAAAGAATAACGATCGAATGTTATCGATACTGGAAACTTTTCAAAAAAATAAATATAAAAATGCATGGCATGTCAGGCCTACATCCGGACAAAAAGCAACCGAGTCTATGGATCAGAAATTTCAATATTGCATGTTGTCGAACATTTCCACTAGCAATGGATGTTGCTAGATTCTCCAAATTGTTCTTCTACGAATCCTTGAATAATTTCTTCCATTAAGCGGACAGAATTTTTTCACATATCATATCATTAGTGGGCATTAATTCCTTTCCTTTACAACTGGACGTGCATCGGTTCATGCGTATAATATGGATATAGTACATAAAAGTTTCCAATACACGAAATTTTTAAAATCATAAATTAAATAAATAATATGGATGGATTTTTTAAATGGTTTAATTTTTATAAAATATTTTAAGACTAACAAAATCAAGGGTAAGTATGTATTGAATCATTATACTTTCAAATATGTATCATTTTGTGTAAATTAAAGGATTTTATTTCCTCCACTCTAGGGGCTTGCGTGGACCAGATTCGTTGAGAGCTAATGCCCTGATGCATAGCGGGAAATTTGCATCATATCCTTTCTAAGTTTGTGTATTAGTATTTTAGAACCTGAAGTTCGTGTATTAGCATTTTAGACCCTAATAAATTTCATCTTTGCATTTCAAACCCTCTGCCCTAATGCAGTCCGTCACGCATCGTATGGTCTTGTGCAATGATGAAAATACCCCTCAATAAAAACAAATTCACTAAGGTGATGGCGAGGTTCCGCCGCTCGGCATTTAATTCCTTGGGTGGGAACGAGAGGCTGATGTTAACAAGGCAGATGGTCTCCAGCAGTGTCGTCATGCCCGTGAAGTTCAACTCCTCATGCTTCGATCTGTCCCCACGAACAAACGACACCGTCTCTTTCCCTGGCGACCAATAGCCATTGACCAGGCCATCGATGTAGTGCCCACAGTGCTGCTTGCTGTCGAACCTGGTGTCGAAGCCGAGGCACCGACGGTCTCCAAGGCAACACGCTTGGGAGGTCAAAAAATTGAGATCTGGCGGCTCCAGCCCTGTATCGAACACGACGAAATCCATTCGCAGGAATCTGCTGCTGCTCGGCTCTGCGGTCGACAGCGGAATCTTCCTGTCGCAGCCGCCGTCGGTCATCATCTGGAATCCGGCAGGGCAGACGCAGGTCTTCGCGTCGGAGCCGTTGGTGGTGCAGACGAAATTGGGGCCGCAGGAACCGTGGATGGTGCAGAGCTCTTGGATCGCTTGCCAGACAATCGTCCACTCGCCGGAGTTGGGGTTGAGGCTGTAGAGCCTCAGGTTGCCGTCGATGTCGAGCGTCAGCCTCCGGCTGACGGCCTCCTCCACGTCGGCTGCAATCATGGTTTTCTGATTTTCCTGGGTGATGACGCCGCGGTCATTGAGGGCCGTCAAGGGCGATCCGTCGGTAGCGTTCCAGTAGTCGTCGGATAGGTTGAAAATCAGAGTCTTCGCATCTTTGAAGCTGAAGTTCCCGCGGGCATAGGAATTCTCAGCCCGCCGCGATGTAAGCGTGGTTCCGTTGCGGAGGAAGGGCTGGTTGGGAAGGATGGTGTCGGTCGGGAAATCGAAGCTGGTCCAGCCGCCGAACGCCAGGCTGCCGTTCTCATGCAGCACAAGGCGGGAAGCACTCGATCCGTCGCCGGGGGACGCAGACCATAATTTCGCGCCAGTTGACCCGTTGAGCTGGAGAGTTCCGGCGGCGGTGATCGTCAGGGAAGCCGATGCGTTAACGGGGTCGTCGCCTTTCAGCGACCACACGACAGTTCGGTTTGCGGCGCGCAGGTACCAGATTGAGAAAATGAAGAGCTTGGACGAGCCCGGGACGCGAAGGAAGCCGGCGGCGAAGGTGGAATTGGGGGAAACAAGGGTGCGGTTTGTTTGGTCGGGCAGCCATGAGGAATTGTTAATGGAGAAGGAATTGGTGAGATTTTGCTGGGCGGAAAGCGGGCGAAATGAGAGGAAGAAGGAGAGCAGAAGGAAGATGCAGGTGGCCATCGCCAGGCGCGTAACAGCGGAAAGGGCCTGAAATAATCGTCTGCTGCATCAGCCAGCTTTTAGCTAAGCTGGGTGTGGAGGGACGACTGTGACCTTGACGACTGACTTTGAATTGTTGGCGTGCAAACTGGGCAGGTCTTCCCGAACAGGCCCGGTACTAATAAAAACCCGATTTTGGGTTTTTTAAAAATAGGCTCCCGCTTCTCTATTTTCAGGTTACACTGAAGCTTCAAATTTTAAAATTTTGATCTTTGATGTAAAATTTAATTTATTTATTATATTTAATATTATCTTTTTATCTAGAGAATTAAGTTTCATTCCAATTGACTATGTTATGGGTCACATTTGTTAGAAAATATATATATATTTATGTGTGAAAAATGCTAAAATATCAATTATAATGTAGTATTTTCGACATCTAAACCGTACAAAATATTATTTTTATAAGATTAAATAATTTTATAAAGTATTATTATATTTTAATACATGTGTAAATATATCTAAGCATTTTTATAATTTACATATGAATATATATTTTTGAACAAACATGACCCATAAATATACTTAGGGTGTATTTGGAAATGGATAAATTTTTTTTTTTTTTTTTTTGATTTGGCCGAGCACGGCTGCTTCAAGGCCGAGAGCGGGACACGACTGAGGCGGGATTCGAATCCCTGACAATCGGAGCATAAGCCGTCATGTGTCGCCAACTGCGCTAGCAGGGTACACGAAATGGATAAAATTTTTGATGAAAAGTTGTAAAAAGTAGAAATTGTCAAATGATGTGATATGATAGAGGCAATAATGAGGAATATATAGGATAAAGTTGAAATAAATATGTTAGTTGTACTGGTAGTTGTGTAATTGTATAGAAATGATTAAAAAGTAGAAAAATGTATAGAAAAGTTGTAATTGTATGGAATATGTAGAAATGATTAAAAAGTAGGGTAATTGTATAGAAAAATGTGAATAAATGATTAAAAAATAGGATAATTGTGGAGAGTGAAAAGTTTTAGATTAGAAAGTTTTAACTTGACTACTTTTACTTATTAACAAACACACCCTTAAAATGAAATTTAGCCTCATAGATAAATAAATGATGTCAAATATAATAAATTAATTGAATTTTCTATTAAAAATTAAAATCTTAAATTTTAAAAAGATTATATAAATTTACTTCTATGTAACCAGGTATATAACCCGCTCATATAAAAACGGACTTCAATTCTATGCTCTCGGGCACATGCACATATTTTTTTTATTTTTTTTGAAAATTTTTTCATAAACTTGTTAGCCCAAGTGTATTTAACATATATATCAATTTTTACCTTTTTAGAGTATTTTATATATTTATTTTTAATTTTTGAAAATCAGTGGCATTTTAGGTAATTTTAAATTACTAAAACGCCACTGATTTTTAAAAATAAAAAATAAATATCTAAAATACTCCAAAAATGATAAAAATTTACATACAAATTAAATACACTTGGGCTAATAATTTTATGAGAAAATTTTTCAAAAAAAAAATATGCCTAGGCGCCCGGGAGTCCTATGAAAACCATACGATTGAAAAGTACACTTTTTGGCCCTTAGTAACAGGTTTGACTCGGTCCGGAGATTGGAAAGTATACCTACAACCGAAACATTTTCAAGGACCAGTTATAAAGCTGGTCCGATATTATATTTCTTACAGCCCTAGAGCTACGTAAGGAAAAAAAATGTAATTGGAGAGAGCGTATTTAAATTAAAAAATGCAAAGTAAGATCGAGACAAAGAAATAAAAATATTTTTAAAAGGAGACAAAGCATGAAGATAATATACTTCAACACAAGTCTGGGTATGGGTTGCATGATGCTGAAAATTATAAATATTATTTATATTCAATATCTAATTCTTATTTTTAATCGTTGTATACTAACTCTCAAAAGGTATTGAATTTTTAAATATACAAGTTTTCAATTAAAATGATTTTTGAAATTGTAGAACAAACCTATTAATAAACATAATAAATAGTTCACATTTAAATATAAAATTTTAAAATAAAAAAGCAAAGTAACTTGTTCATGATTCCGCGCACCTCAATTGGATTAGATTATAACTCTTTAGATAATACAAAACATAAGTCACTTATTGATGCAATATTTGAGAAAAAATGGTGAAAATATAATAAATTAATGAAAATGCTTCCTTATTGATGAAAGGAAAGATTAAAAAATTAACTTAAAAATTAAAACATTCCATAACCCAAGTTTGTCAATTTTGTGATTTTTTAACATTATTTTTAACTCGGCCAAACTCGGACCAGAATTGGTGGCATAGGGATTGGTTACGGGTTAAATCCAGATCGCAATATATAAGGCTAGCATAGTACCGAGTCTGAGCCAAGTAAAACCTGTTCGGTGTGCACCCGTTGGTACCAATTTTTCAAAAGCTTTAATAATGGTTACATGTCAGGTGGTTTTTTCTCATTAAGTGCTATGACTATGCCCCATTGCACATTATGCCCTACGCATGCATCAAACACATTTTCAATAGCTTTTTATAATTTAAAGAGCTTAAAAGTATGTTTTCAATTAAATAAATTGGATTTGTCATGTTTTAAAAAAGTAAATATAATTAAAAAACAACTCTAAAAAATAACTCTATTTTGACCCGGCTCGGACTGGAATTAGTGGAACAGGGCTTGCTATTGGGTTCAACCCAGTTTGAATCGGGTAAAACTCGCCCTGTGTGCACTCCTACTTTGCAGTCATTCTTTTAATGACAATGATGCAGCAAACAAGACGAGCATTAAAGCAAGGCTGACACCTATACATTGTATGCATAGGTTCGATCCTTACAAGCCGCATGATTTATGGTGGCATGAGTAACAGATAAAGTTTGTGGCATTAGTCTCTCCAGGTGTGTGGGAGTGTACACCATTTAGATAAATTTAGAAAGAGGCGGGTTCAAATGCAAATGGGGGCAAAAAGGTAATTTCATAGCATGAGAGTAGAAATGTGGAAAAATTGTGAGTAAGGGAAGGTGAATTAAAGTATAACGCTTTGAGGTGCATGTATTTTTATGATTATTCACATGATTTTAATAAATTAATATAGATGATGAGTGATCCCCAACGTTAAATTGATTGATATTCATTCCAAATTATAATCTGTAATGTATGATTGAAATTATAAAATTAAGAATAGTTTTTTTTTAAAAGAAATAAATTTGAACGACCGATATAATTTAGCTTGTTTGACCGTTGTTACAGATTTTACAGATTTTACGGATTTTACAGTTTTTATGAAATTCATG
>JAXCLR010000001.1:36687677-36703601 GCA_035584095.1 Annona squamosa | reverse complement strand
TCCCCAGAGGTGGAGGCAAAGGAATGTTATGTGTGAATGGATGCATTGCATTTTCATACATGGATTGAAAAGAAAAGTATGAATTTGAAATGATGTTTTTAAAGGAATAGTGCAAATAATTCTCTACATGAGAATGACAAGTTACCTGGTGTAAGAGGTATATAATGTCGGGATAATCAAGAGTCATGCATGTAGGAACCATGTAGGTGTCAAGAGAAAGAGAGGTTCCCTTGATGAGGCCAAGTCGGAGACAGCCGACGTATTGGTGGTGCAGACAAAATTGGGGCCACAGGAACCATGGATGGTGTAGAGCTCTTGGATCGCTTGCAAACAATCGTCCACTGGCCGAAGGTGGGGTTAAGGCTGTAGAGCCTCAGGTTGCTATCGATGTCAAGCGTTAGCCTCCGGCTCATGGCCTTGTCCACATCGGCTGCAATCATGGTTTTCTAATCTTCCTGGGTGACGACGTCGCAATCATTGAGGGCCCTCAAGGCTTGGTTAGGGAGGATGGTGTAGTTCAGGAAACTGAAGCTGGTCCAGCCGTCGAATGCCAGGCTGCTGTTCTTATGCAGCATAAGGCGAGAAGCACTCAATCCGTCGCCAGAGGACGCAGACCATAATTTCTTGCCAGTGACCCGTTGAGCTGGACTTTTAGCAGTAATGATCGTTAGGGAAGCCAATGCGTGAACGAGGTTGTTGCCTTTCAGCGACCACACAATGGTTCAGTTTGCAGCGCAAAGGTACCAAATTGAGAAAATGAAGAGCTTGGATAAGCCTGAGACGGGAAGGAAGTCGGCGGTGAACGTGGAATTGGGGGAAATAAGGGTGCGGTTTGTTTGGTCGAGCAGCCATGAGGAATTGTTAATGGAGAAGGACTTGGCAAGATTTTGCTGGGTGGAAAGCTGGCGAAATGAGAGGAAGAAGGAGGGCAAAAGGAAGAGGCAGGAGGCCATTGCCAGGCGCATTCTTGGTTGTGGATAATTGTCTACTGAAGCAATGAGCATTTAGCTAAGCTCCTACATGGATTCTTTCAAGGAAAGCAAATCGGATGAGGTAATGACGTTATCCTTAATGAATTTGTTTTTATTAAGGGGTATTTTCGTTGTTGAACAAGACCAAATGGTGCTTGAAAAATGGTGTTAGAGCAGAGGGTTTAAAATGGAAAAGATGAAACTTATCAGGGTCTAAAATGCTAATACACAAACTTCGGGGCTAAAATACTAATACGCAAACTTAAAGGAGATATGACACAAATTTCCTTGCATAGCTTTTATGGAAGAATTCTCATATGAAAAATCATCAAAGTCAAGCACCTTAAAATAAAAATAGAACGGGTGATTTACAAATACCCCACTTAGTTTAACCATAATTGCAAGTATACACACATAGTTTTAAAAATTGCAAATGACCACACATAATTTGATCATAATTAGAAATACACTCACATCGTTACTGCACCGTCACGGCATGGGTATATTTGCAAAAGTTTGCAAACTATGTGGGTATATTTGTATTTTCAAAAATTAAGTTGGTATACTAAGTTTTTGCAAATATATCTAAGTTGTGAAACAGTGTGGGGATAATTTGCAATTTCTGAAACTGTATAGATATATTTACAATTATGGTCAAGTTATGTTGATATATTTATAAATTACTCAAACAGAAAGTTCTTAATAAACCAACCATATGGCCAAATAGGCCCTAAATGGGCGAATTTTATTAGCCAATTTGAAATCATTATTTGATTGAAAAATGATTTACTAATTCAGAAAGCTTTCACCGGAAGGTTCTTCCATTGTATTCCAAAATGGCTAGCTAATGTTCATGAACCATTTTCTTCGTATATTTTCAATTAAATCTTGGATTGCAGCCGATTAGCTGGCTGTTATGGGTTCCGTTTCAATTTTATTTTTAAAAATTTTTTGTGGGCCCAATTGTATATAATTTATAAACCCGATTTTACCACTTCTGTATTTTCTATATGTTTTTTAATGAAATTTCAAAAATAAATTTATTAAAAAGCTCACACGAAAATGGTTAAAATTTTCATTTTCGAAAGTTTATAAAAAATCATATACAAAAATCCGCAAGAGAATAAATTAGGTATATAACTATATATACTTGGGAGCACATAAAAATTAAAAAAATTTTAAAAAATTGAAAAAGGGAACCCGCAACACAGGTAGCTTCTTGGATTAAAATCCTCAATTCTTCCCCATTATAATCTTTTCTAAGCTTGATATCTTTAGCATGTAATAGACTATCTATGTAATTTTAAAAATGTGTCTCAATTCCATCTAATCACTAATTGCATTACTTTACTCATCGCCTATACGACAACAAAATCTGGCGACTACAACCAAAAATTGCAACGAATGATTTTTTCGTTGCAATAAGTTGCACAATTGCAACGAAAATAAAGTCGTTGCTACTACAGGAACATATCTAGAAATGCAACGAAATATTTTTCGTTGCAAAACTGGTTGCGTAAATTGCAACGAATTTTCAACTAAAATCATTTTGTTTCAATTTACACACAATAGCAACGAAATGTGAGTTC
Organism: Annona squamosa; assembly: GCA_035584095.1. Lineage (NCBI taxonomy): Eukaryota > Viridiplantae > Streptophyta > Magnoliopsida > Magnoliales > Annonaceae > Annona > Annona squamosa. The sequence continues at coordinate 36,701,041 of JAXCLR010000001.1, read as the reverse complement.
ATTGCTATTGTAATGACTAATTGCAACGAAATTATTCTCGTTGCAAAATTTGGAGGTTAGTATTTTCTAAGAATTGCAACGAACATTATTCTCGTTACAATTGATCTGCAGAATTGCAACAAGATGAGAGTCCATTGCTATTGTATTGACCAACTACAACAAAATTAGTCTCATTGCAAAACTTAGAGACAAAAATTTACTAAAAATGCAATGAATATTTTTTCATTGCGATTGGAATGTGCATTTGCAAAGAGAGTTATGTTCGTTCCTATTATACTAACCAAGTGCAATGAAACCATTCTCGTTGCAAAATTTATCCAACCTTTTGGTTTGAAAATTTTGAACAATAACTTTTGAAGCTTATGAGTTTACAATATGACAATAAAAACACAAGAAAATATCTTTAGAATATAAAAAAAAAAACTCTTAATGGCTAATTTTTATATTTTTAAGTATTTTTATATTTTTTCAATAAAATATTAGTTTTTAATATTAGTGAATCCCTATTATAATTAGATATATTAACAGATTGGGTTAAATGAGTTGGAGGCTAATTCTAATCCTAACCCATTTAAAATATTTCAATCATAATTTATTCATTCACTCATTTTAAAAACTTCAACACCAAATCATTTACAACCCATTTAATAAATGACTTAGCAAGTTATTAATGGCTTGTATACCAGATGACCTAAAGGCTTAGATATCACTAAATAATTATATCACATGGAGAGACGAAATAGGACAGTAATGGAAAAATAGAATTAGAACAACAACGGAAAAACAAAAATTAGGTGGTAAGAGGAAGACTTAGACAACCCATTTATAAACGGATTAGACAACTGGGTTGGCAAGTTAACTAGGACCATTAATACTCCTAATTGTAGTATTTAATATTTATTTTTTAATATTAGCTACGATGAGAATTTTCAAACAGTAAAGATATCAAATTATTAAATTAATCTCAATAAAAATAAAACGAAATTTTCTTATGAGGTATTTTCTTGCATTTGATGTTAATATGATAGAATTAAACTTTAAAATTATTTGTTATATATATTTCAAAATCTAAAATACTTGAATTTTATTTAATATGAGAAATATTTTAAAATGGGCAATGCTTTACAATAATTAAAGATATTTACAAAAATAATCTAGAATGATTTTTTTTTTTTGCATTGATGGTTTGAATTTTATAAAAATAATTTTTGAAGTTGTCAAGAGATGCAAAAATAAACTTTGACATTTTCATTCATTCAAAATTATAAATAGTTATTTTCTCACAACTTTTTCTCCTAAGGATATGTTACAAAATTCAAAAGTTTTAAGATTCAAGACATATGTACAATGTTATCCATCTTCTCTTTGTAGCTTGCTTTTAAATATTCTTTTTCAACCATTCCTTAGTGAGATTGGTGTTTACAAAAGGTACTAAATGTTAAATTATTGTTTAGTATCTTATAGGTAAAAAAGAAAATAACAATTGAAAATAAAAATAATGAGCATATCATTTAAAAATAAAGTCTTTTATAAATTTTTATTGAAAATATTTTTAATATATGTAGGCAAAGTTCTAAATTATGATTTATAAATATATTTTAAAGTTAATTTACAAATATAACTTTGATTATATGGATGATCACAACGGAATTTTATTTAAAATTTTGAATTTATTTTTAATTGTGGCAAATTAGGCTGAAAAATAGAGTTATAATTCAAGCTGGGTTAAATGAAAATAAAAGTAATTGGCACATCATCTAAAAATAAAAATATGCTGTTAATTTTTATTGTAAATATTTTAATATATGTAGGAAAGATAGTAAATTATAATTTATGGATATATTTTAAAGGTAATCTATAAATATAATTTAATTATACGAATGCTTATTTATAATTTTGTTGAATTTATTTTTTATTGTAGCAAGTTGGATTGGGTTGAACATATAATCACCATTAATTAATAATTTTATTTGATAATATGATATATAATATTTAAAGTGTATATATTTAAGGAAAGTGATCTAGTGCTTACGGAAGCATTGAATCTCAGTGCTCCCGAGTTCATGTACTTATTTTTAAAAAAAAAAATTGAAATTTTTTATACAAATATTAATCGAAGTGTATTTAACATATGCATCAATTTTTACAATTTTTGAAGATTTTTTTGGACTTTTAAAAATCAATGACATTTTAGTAATTACTAATTTTTAAAATTTGAAAAAATATAAAAATCTCCAAAATTGGTAAAAATTAATACACATGTTAAATACATTTAGATTAAAAAATTTATGAAAAAGTTTCAAAAAAATAAAAACCTGTCAGGAGCACTAAATCACGTTCCTATATTTAATTACATCAAACACACATGCTTGGACAAGCACGTGTGTTGTTTATTTTGAGCTGATTATTGTTATTAATTCCTAGCCTCATCTCTCACCCTGCTTAAATTCAAGCTAAATGAAAATCAAAATTTTTTTGAAAATTACCCGCCCATCGCCTAGGGATGTAAATAGGGTCGGGTTCAACTCGAGATCGCATCAACCCGAACCGATTTATACCATGGTTGGGTTGAGTACTTAGAAAATCGAGTTCAACCCGACCCGATTTTAAGAATCGGTTTGAGCTGGGTTTGGGGTCGCTCAACCCGACCCGACTTGCCCCCCATTCTCTTATCCAACCGATTGACGATTCCATGATTCATACCTTCAATTTCAAACCCTACTTCCTCTGCCATCCTGCGCTGTCTCCACTCTCCCACTCTTTGAGCCTGCCGCTGCCATCTTGCATCAACCCCAGTCTCCCGAATCCACCCGACCGTAAGACAGCTCGGTTTTTAGCAAGTTGAAGGTGTGTGGTAACTGGTAAGCTTTTGATTTTTCGTTTTGATCAAAACTAGCAACAACTGCCCAAATCTATGGCAAAAGACTGTGGGGAGCTTCGTTTTTGCCATTAATGGTGGACATCGTAAAATGGTGGCAGCAAGCAGTGGGTCTCGCTGGTTTTCATGAAGGGTGGAGAAAGACAGTTGTTTGCATCTCATTGCAAGAACCAAATGATTGGCAAGACAAGGGATTGTGCTTAGCTAGATTTCACGGTCGCTTGGTTTTTTGGTGGTTTTTTGCCCGGGCGGCAGTGGGGTCCTTTGGAGAAGATGACGACGACGGACGACCAACTATTGGCAGTCCTATCTTCATTAAATAGCTCCAATAAACCAAAAATGGTAGTCATTAACTTACAAATCTGATTCCTATCAGCGAATCCCCAAATATCGGCAGCATGAAATCAGACAAAAATTGTCATCCAGTGTTGTTCCCCAAATCAATAGCCATTTCAGATAAACCAACGGCGATATAGTGAGAGATTCAGCTCGCAGCCTCGCCGATCATCAGCATTCCAGTTGCTAACATTTTCGGCCTTGTGCTCGTCCATAACTCTATCGTCATCATACACAATGTCTCCCATCCTGCTGCTGCTCAGCATGCTCATTGATCCTTGTGTTCCCATCATAAGCTCTCAATCGGTCAACCCTTCTTCTCCCCTCATGGCCACACCACCACCTCTCCATTTGGCCTCCCTATCTCTATTCTCTACTCTCCCTGTTCCCATTAATTCCTGAGAGATTCAGGAATAGAGGTTAGGTAGTATTTGCAGTTGTAAAGAACATGTTTTGCGGGCTATAGATGATGCGGTTTCTTTTTTTTTGCTGCCTTTCTAAGATTTTTATTTTAATTTTTCAATACTTGCTGAAACACAGCTGGGACGGAGGAAGAACGGATTTATTCCTGCTTACAATCGAAGCCGGCGTTGTAGCCCGCATCTCCTCTCCTCCCCGCTCCTGCTAGCTGTTGTGCTGACAAGCGGCGATCCTTCTACTGAGTATGTAATTTTATTGGATTACTATAATATAATGTTTGAAAATTGTTGATTGTTTCATTATTTTTATTGAATTGTCTATATAATTGATGAATTAAAATAGTCAAATTTTGTGCATTAATTAGAATGGAAGATGATGATGTTATAGAAGTGCATGCCAATACACCATCATTAACACCATCTGCAGCATCTGAAGCTACATCCAACAAATCACAAAAACGAAAATATAAAGCAACATCGAGTGTGTGGGAATTTTTTGAAAAAGTTTATGCACCTGAAGCTTCAAAACACAAATCTGTGTATGTAAAAAATGCAAAGCACAATATAGATGTGAGAGCAAGATTGACACAAGTACACTTAGAAGACATGCAAAAAAATGTTATAAAAGTGGTGATGGAACCTCACAACAAATCTTGCAATTCACTTGTCAGGAAAGTGGAGAGACTGCATTAGGCAATTGGAAGTTTGATCAACTTGCTGTTAGAAATGCTATTGCTAGGATGATTGTGATTGATGAAATGCCTTTTAGCACTATTAAGCGTGTTGGCTTTAGAGGATTAATACAAGTAGGCATGTCACAGTTTCTTTGTCACTCGTCAAACAATTACTCAAGACTATCTAAAAATTTATCAAACAGAGAAGAGAAAGTTAAAAAAATTATTGAGGGAAAAGGTGCAAACTATTTTCTTCACTACTGATATGTAGACCTCAATTCAAAATATTGGTTATCTTTGTCTCACAGCACATTTTATTGATGCAAGTTGGTATTTGCATAAGAAAATTATTAGCTTTTATCTTCTCCCTTGTGCACACACTGGTGAAGCAATTGCATCTTCAATAGAGCAAAATTTAAGAGAATGGAAAATTTCAAGTGTTTGCACAATGACAATTGATAATGCTAGTTCCAATGATGTTGCAATTCGTCATTTGAAACATTGCATTGGAAATAGAAATGGTTTGTTATTTGATGGAGAATTTTTTCATGTAAGATGTGCTGCTCATATTCTAAATCTGATTGTCAAAGATGGACTTAAAGAAATTGGTGATGCAATTGCTTGTATTAGAGCAGCTGTTCGGTACATAAGATGCTCTCCTTCAAGGCTGAGGTTGTTTAAGGAATGTATCAAAAAATGTTTCATTAGAGATAAGGGTGCACTAGTTTTGGATGTGCCCACTAGATGGAATTCTACATACCTTATATTAGAAAGTGCTTTAAGATTCAAAAGAGCATTTGAGCAGACGGAGCTAGAAGATGTTTCCTTTATTCAAGAAGATCCTCCAACACATTAAGATTGGAATAAGGCAACTCAGTTGATTGCTGTTTTAAAACAACTTCGTGAGGTAACTCAAATTTTATCAGGGTCTTCATACGTTACTGCAAATTTATATTTTGTTGAAGTTTGCAAAACATAAAGGTTGTTAAGGGGTTTTTTAATCAACCATGACCCTCTTATTGTTGGTATATGTAAAAGAATGAAAGAGAAGTTTGACAAGTATTTGGGAGATATTGACAAGATCAATATGATTTTGGTCATTGTAGTTGTTTTGGATCTAAGGTACAAGCTAAAATATCTTCGATTCCAATATTCTTTATTGTATAATGCAGAAAAAGTTAGTGAAATTTTGATAAAAGTTCAGTTGAAAATACAAGAGGTATTCAAAAGTTACCAAGCGAAGTATATTCCAATGACAGTATCTCAAGAGGTGAAGGAAACTAGTGATGGAAATGAAAAACTTGTTGAGTCTTCTCGTTCAATTGGAGATGCTTCATATAAGGATTTTTTAAAGAAAGAGGCAGGTCTTGATGTGAGCAATGAATTGGATCGATACTTGAAAGGCCCTGTAGAAATAGATGATGATGATGATAATTCTTTTGATATTTTAGCATGGTGGGCTTCTTCAAGATATCAAGTTTTATCACACATGGCTCGAGATATTCTTGTCATTCTTGTTTCTACAGTTGCTTCAGAGTCTACCTTTAGCACAGGAGGTCATGTGCTTGATCCTTTTAGGAGCTCTTTGCAATCTCATGTTGTTGAGGCTTTGATATGTGCTCAAGATTGGCTACGGTCTTCAGTAAATCTTCAAATGGAAGGAGAAGATTTGGTTGAAATTGGTGAGCATGTTGAAGGTAATTTGAATATATAATTATGTATTTATAACTTGACTACTTGCAACTAATACTATAACTGATTTATTCTATTTACAACTACTCAAGGTGGTGTAGAATCTAGATCTTCTATCCATGCATGAATTTCCACTCAAATGATCTAGGTACTTGTATTTTTACTCTGTTTTTATAAAAATATAACTATATATTCATACTTACTTTGATAATTGTTTGTTTCAGGAGGAAAACCACACATACTAGTCGCAAAGAGGGCATGGGATTTGATTTGAAGAGAAAAGTTGTGTTAGCTTTTTAAATGAGTTGTATTGTGGACATGTTATTTAAAACAGATTATTTGGATATGATTATATTTCATAAGATATGTATTTGGATATGTTTATGAGAGTGTATTTCATTCAGGTTGTTTGGATATTTAAATACAATTGTGTGGAGTTTGAAAATATGCTTGACTATTTGGTTGTGAAATGTTGTTTGAATTTATATGGTTTGGAAATATATTTGGTTAATTAATTGTGAAATTGTATTGGGATTATTTGGTTATATTGTATTGATAATATATGAAATTTATTAGCCCGATTTCTAACTCGAACCAAACCGATTTGAGATGGGTTAAAATAGGGTTGGGTTAAGGTGTGAAAAGTAGGTTGAAAGTAGGGTTAGGTTGTGATTTTACGAGGTGGGTAAGGGTTGTATTTGTCCCAACCCGAGTCAACCTGACCCGATTTACACCCCTACCATTACCCATCTCTTGCCCAATCTCTCTAAGGCCGGTCTCCCTCTCTCTTTCTCTTTACCTAGCCCAAGACTTTCTTTTCCTTCTTCTACTTCGTTCTTCTATTGTGGGGAATTTGCGTCATACCCTCTCTAAGTTTACATATTAGCATTTTAGCCCTCGACATTTACGTATTAGCATATTAGACCCTGATAAGTTTCATCATTTGTATTTTAAACCCTCCGCCCTCACATCGTTTGTCACACACCGTCTAGTCATGTGTAATGACGAAAATATCACCCCACCATCCGCTTCTCTTCCCTCCCATTCAACAGCTCGCAACATGACCTCCCTCCCCTCGTCAAAAACACCAGCTCCATCCCTCCCCATCTCTTCCTCTGCTTCATCCACGCGCACCCAATCCCTCCAACCTTCCTTCGATCGCCTTGTCTTCGAAATTTGTGCTCGAGAAGGCTGTCCGCCTCTCTGCATCATCTCCGACGAGTTCATGTCCTGGTTCGTCGAGACCACCTGCAAGTTCATCACTTTCCATTCTGTCGTCTTCACCTCTGGCGCCTATGGTTCGGTGATCTTCTGTAGTGTCTGGAACCACCTGCAACACAAGCAAACTGATGCAAACAAGTTTGAATTGCTGGAATTCCCCAAAGTTACGATCTACCACCCACGGCTTACTGATATCTGCAAAGAAGCCGATGACAATGACCCTTGGACAATTCTCATGCGGAAAACAAAGTCTTTCTTCCATCAATCCAATGGGTTTCTTATCAACACAGTGGAAGCAGTGGAAAGCAAGGCATTGATGCAGATGAGAAAGAAACTAACGAGGAATGTATGGGCCATTGGCCCATTAATCACCCCTTCCTCTCTTTGAAAGAAGCTCGACATATCTTCAAAATCCTGCACTTGATGGTTGGAGGTGCACCAATTACGCTCTTTTTTGTACATTTCGTTTGGGTCTTAGGCCTCAATCCATCCCCACCAAATGATGGAGCAAGCGAAGGGATTGGAAGCATGTGGCAACAGACGCCGTTAGGGCAAAAGGTTTAAAATGCAAATAATGAATCTTATCAGGATCTAATATGCTAATATGCAAATGTTGGGTCTAAAATGCTAATGCGTAAACTTAGAGGGGGTATGGCGTAAATTCCCCTCTTATTGCGCCAACGCCGCCTCCATCTCTTCCATCATCGTCTCCCTTTCTTCGACAGTCTCCCCTCCCGACTCTTTTTGCATTATCCTCCTCTGCCTCTTCCTCTCCAATCCTTCTGCCAAACACCTCGTGGATGAAATAGAGGTGCCAACCGACACCAAAACACCCACGAATTTCCAATGGCGAGCCTCGTTAAATTAGACACCTTCTTCTTCGGATTCCGTCTCCTCACCACCACGTTCTTCCTAGGTTCTGCCTGCTTCGTCGTCAAGAAGAGCAGCATCTCCGTTATGGGTTCAACCGACACGGCAGCACAATCACTAATTTTGGGTTTTCCCAATGATGGCGGGACGATGATGGGCACCATCGCCTACCCCGATAGGGGCACCCCGAGCTGCAGGCAATTTCACTCCAACTTCAAGACCTCCTCGCGGCCCCTCCTTCTGCTTCTCGATCGAGAAAGTAAAAATTCGATTCTGCGATTTTCTGCCAAGTTTTCAGGATTCGTCATGTCAAGATCTCTTTTTTTCTGCGGCATGGAAAATGCTTTTTGGGTTGATGGACTGTTATTATCCGCCAAAAAAATGATTTGTCCTCGTTAAATCTGTGAATGTTGCTTGAAATTTTTGCTTTGACAGCTGAAGGGCCGGGAAGATGTTTGATGAACATTTGCTGGTCAAAAACTAAAAAAGGGCAATTATTCTCGGAGTATGATTATATACATCATGACTTAATTTAGGCTAAAATATAACATTCATTTATTTTTACAATTAGATATATTTTTTGATTTTTTCTTCGTAAACATGTTATTATAAGTGTATTTAATCTATATATAAAGTTTTTTCATTTTACTATAATTTTATATATTTATTTTTTATTTTTTAAAAATCATCAAGTTCGAGAGCATTTGAGTCATTTTGCACCTCTCATAAACTTGATTTTTAAAAAAAATCAAAAATCAAGATATGAAAGTATTGTAAAATGGTGAAACTTTGTACTTAGATTGAATGCACTCAGATAAACGTATATATAAAGAAAAAATAAAAATATGTAACTAGTTGTAAAAATACATGAATATTGTATTTTCATTTAAAATACATCATGATGTATATAATCATGCTACATTATTCTCAGCTTGCTTAGTTCCATGACATTCTGACTCTTAATGTGGCTTTTAATGATGACATGGAATAAAAAATTTAGTTTTCTTTCATTACCGCATAGTTCTTCAAATCTCTTGATTTCTTTTTTACATTAAAGGCATCTGAGCTAAGAGGTTGTCAATGCCCTACTGGGTTTCACGATGATGGCTATAAATGTGAAGTACAGCTTTTTCAAAACAATTATCAATAGTGTATCATATGATAAATATTGTTAGCATGCAACACGTAAAAGCAGCATGGTGCAAAGATTTTGGATGTAATAATTGTGATCCGTCAACAACTGGACGGATCATAGAAGACTTAGTATCAAAATTGATGGATCATTATTGTTTTAAATCAAATATGTAGCTCATCCCGTAACTATGTTGTTGAGATGTTTTCCACTCTCAAATTATCTTATGCTATGTTGCTACCACTAAAATGATAAATTATTAGAAGATGGCAACAAATATTGGGTGGAACCGAGTGATATTTGTATTTGTCTTGTTATAATAATCCTTTGATTTCCCTATTTTCTACTTCTAGTGACATCTTTTTTTCTTCCTTTTTAATCAGATATGCAGGGAAGATATTGCCTATAGATGTGATGGTTGCACTTGCAAGAATAGATGGGGTGGACATGACTGCGAGTGCGAGGGGACCATTCTATACATAGAGGATCGAAACACCCACATTGATGAGGAATCCTGCAGCAGTATAGGAGACATTTCAAACTTGATCTGAAGATATTGTACACTTTAAATTGAAGGCAAGTTATGCATTATTTGGATAGCATTGTAATATTTTGAGGTATATAAATGTATTTTTTTTGTTAACAGTATATTTGACATATATTGTAGACATAAGCATAATATTAAACATAACGATTTGATGGTTCATAAAAGGAAATGATTAAAATATTATTCATTTCGACGAATTAAAAAGTAATTGCAACGAAAATGATGATTTATTACGACGACTGCTTTCATTGGTAATCTATTTAACTATGCTTAATTTGAAAATTGCAACGAAATTATTTGTTGCTAATGTGAAGTAATTGCAACGAAAAGATTTCGTTGCAAATTGACTTTTAACGATCATTAGTCGTTGCAGCATAATAAGTAATTGCAAAAAACATCGTTGCAAATACAAGCTTATTGGAACATGTTTACTTGTTGCTAATGGGTTGGAATTTGTAACGAAAAAATGTCATTGTGCCTTCAAGCTTATTGGAACGAGAATTATGGTTGCTGATGAGACGTAAATCGTTGCAATTTCAAATTTATTGGAAAGCAATTTTTCGTTGCTAATATTTATCAATTGCAACAAAACTCATTCTCATTGCTAAATATCAATAGCAATGGCGATGTTGGAACGAATGTGCAATTTCATTGGGATTAACTTTTTGAAACAATTTAAATTGCTTTTATCTTCCATATCTCATATGTCTATCCATCACGTGCTAAGGACGGGTAATGGTGTTGCCCATTCATTGACAGATTTTGTATCTGTTTCTTCTGTGGATCAGCTGGTCTGGTGGGGCAACCCCCCCAACCAATTGTTGCAAATATTTGTACAGATAATTTTTTGGCAAAACAATACTCGAATCTCTCTATCCCCCTCCCCTCCAACGTGGCTAGGGGTTCGAGATTGTGTGTTTCCTTTTCATCAAAAAAAAAAAAAAAACTTTTTGAAGCAATTTTTTGGCAATTGCAATGAAAATGTTGGTTGCAATTGCTAAGTTTTCTTAGCACAAGTGTTAATTTAATAATTCTATCATTTACTCCATTAAATTCTACAACTTTATCTTTAAATTTATTTTTCTATCATTATGCATACACCAATTTTATTTTTATCCTTTTTCATATGTTATAATTGATACCCAACTTTATGAAATTCCTTTTTTAAGTCATTTCATTTTTAATATTTTGATTGTTGATGAAAAATTCAATTTATCCATTATATTTACCATCATTTATAGTATCTTGAAAACCTTTTTATTTGTCCAATATCGTTAAGCATGAGCCCCAATGAAAATCAATGTAAGAAAATAGTTTAATGTTAAATATTAGTTTTAAAGTTGTATTTTCACCATGTAAATCGTCTAAAATATCATTTCTATATAGATAAACAATTCTATAAAGTTTTATTATATTCTCATACATACGGAAAAATATCATTTCTAGATAGATAAATAATTCTATAAAGTTTTATTATATTCTCCTACATACGGAAATGGATCTAAGCGTGTTTCTTAATTTATACGTTGTAGAGACACACCCTCAAAAGGACACGTGTCAGCACACATGTCTCAGCCAAAATACTCAGATAAAACGATGAATATGTGGCAAGAGATAAGGCATAAAAGACCGAGTCTCATCATTACTGCGCGTAAATAGGAGCGCTAAGACATGCTCCTCAAATATCAAAATTGCACCATCATTGTTTTAAAAGCACGACTCTCTCACTGGAGTAAAGGCAGAAGTAAATTCCAATAAGCTCTACTTTCACTCCTCAGTATCCTCTAAAATCTCCCACAACTCTAAAAAAGACCTTTAAGGGCCCTTTGTACCCCTTTCTCAGACACAATTGGACATACAGAGGCTTGACTGCCACTCTGGGCCTACTATGGACCCTTTGGGAACCTTCCCAAACCCTGTTGGAACTTTCCCAGACCTTTTATCAACCTTCCAAACCCTTGAAAGTTCTGCTCAACCCCTCTGTAATTCGTCCTACCCCTCTATCAGAACCTCATTGAGTCCAACTTCCCCTTCTGACAGATCTCCTATAAGATTTGCCTTCTTACATACATGAATATATATTTTTCAACAAATGTGGCCCATAAACATACTTGATCGGGATAAAACTTAATCTTTTATTTAAACAAATTATGTTAAACACAATGAATGAATTAAATTTTTATCAAAGATCGAAATCTTAAATTTTGAAGAAATTGCATGGCTTTGCTTCAATGTTACTTAATCAGATATGAATGGTTCCATATATGAAAAGATACGACAAAATGGAAGAAATCTGAAAAGGGTTGAAAAAGCAAAAGCGAAAACAAAAACTGAGAAACTGAAGATATCATTCCATTCAAAGAGGAAAGAAAGTGGCTTTGTTCGAGGGCTATAGATTGATTGTCGTTGCTAAGTGTCATGTCAGTTTAGAAATGAAGGAACGTTTGCTCATGTGGGTAGTGAGGAGGTAAGAAGTTTGCTTTTTGAAAAACCGGAGCGCTTCTAAACTCTCTATGATACTGTAACGCTCCGACCCATGAGTGTTTCATGTTGAAGCTCTCTATGATACTGTAACGCTCCGACCCATGAGTGTGTCACAACATGAAACGTTACTCCACGGATCTTTTCGAGTGGTGAGGCTTGTGAATGAAACTATGGTTTTGCCTTTACACAATTTTATTTTATTTTTTATAACCTATCTAAAAATTAGTCTACATTATTTTTTTTGTATGAATTTCATTCTTCTAGTCTGATATCTGGCAACATGTTGTCTGTATTTAGGACATTTTGGTGAGGGCCTGGCTACCATTTAGACCCTTTTTTTATAAACCTGTTAAACATCACGTAACTCGTACCATATTGGTATTTTATTTAATCAATCTCTTTTTTTTGTACCTAGATTTGATCCAACCTAATATAATTCATAACACAATTCCTAAGTTCATTTATCTCTTGTTTATACAATCATGCACCTCATCAATTCACCAATTGCTTCAAATAATTTAAAACATCTAAGCTTTATACATGCCCATAAAATTTAAATAACTATGAGCTGTAAATATAAATTGGTTCCCCATATCAAAACTCAAAAACATATCTTCGCTGCCTTATTGGCAGTAAAGACTCTCCTTACTCATTTGATAAAGCTACAGCCACTAGTTAGTTGAAAAGCAGTGACTATATTATACTCAGGAAGCAGGAATAAAAATAAACAACAAAATCAATTTTCAAACATTTACACATGTTTCACAATCTCTTATGTGCTTTGCATGATATGTACATGAGCTTGGAGATTCGGGCTTGCAGCTTGTAACTTGCAACTTGAGTAGGGGTGCAACTCGGGCTCATGAAACTCGGGTTCACCTCAACCCTAACTCTAACCCTATTTGTAAAACTTCAACCCTAACCCTAACCCTAACCCTACCCTATTTGTAAACCTTAACCCTAACCCTATTTTTAAAATTCGGGCTCAGGTTGACTTTCGGGTTGACATCTTCTATTAATATGTCTTTGTTACCCATCTTATATATAATTTTTTTATCACAAATCTATTATATAAAAAAGTTTAAAAAACAATTTATTGTATGAAATTAAG
>JAXCLR010000001.1:36663988-36683541 GCA_035584095.1 Annona squamosa | reverse complement strand
CTCCCAGATCTGTTCCGGTAAATGCCTAAGTGGGCATGCCAATTAAGTTAATTTAATTTTTTGGGCTATTTTATTAATATTCGATTAGATTTGTAAACTTATGTAATTCGTACACTTTTTCCTAAAACTCTGTAATTTGTAAATTCAAATTTAATTTCCTAAAACTCTGTAAAATCCTTTTTATGACTTTTAGAACATGGACATGAAATATTATTATAATTTTTTTGGGCTTTACAGTAACTTCTTTCATTTTTAATATTTAGATAGTTTTTTTTCGGGCTTTACAGTAACTTCCTCATTTTTAATATTTATATAGTTGATAGAAAATTCATTCTATCCATTGCATCTAATATCATTTATATTATCATAAAAATTATTTTATTTGTCTAATACCACAGTATATGGGTCCTATTTATAAACATATAAAATCAATGTAATAAAATAATTAATTTTTAATTATTAATTTTTAAGTAGTATTTTCAACATCTAAACCATCTAAAATATTGTAAATTATAGATAAATGATTCTATAAAGTATTACTATATTCTAATACATACGTGAATGAATTTAAGCATTTTTGCTAATTTATACATGATTGCAGCCATTTTTTAACAAATGTGGCATATGCACATATTAGATTTTGATGAAACTTAGCCTTCTAACTAAACAAATGATGTTAAATATAATGAATTAATTAATTTTTTTATCAAACATTAAAAGCTCAAAAATGGATGGAGTTACATGAAACCGCTTCTATGTAACCCGGATTTAGAAAAATGTGAAAAAGTTATATAATAAAAGTAAAGTGATAATAAATATGATAGTTATGTAATAAATTAATTAAAATATAGGGTTAAAATGAAAAAAGTAGAATAATTAAGTACTAAAGTATCAAATCATTTCTTGAAAAATATGCAAAGAGAAGTGAGAAGTTTACTTCCTCCCTTACCCCTCTCACCAGATGGGACCCAAATAAAAGTTAATTCTAAATATGACCACAAATTACACTCCTATTTTTTTGATGTGAACATACATTTAGAAAAATGATGTAAAGTACTATAGATTTTTACTATAATTTCAAATATGACAACAATGGTAGATTTTGTTAGTTGATAATGTTGTTCTTTGAGATAACCAAATTGAGCTTTATACTTTTTAAAAGGAGCATTGTGTGTGTATGGATACCAAGCCATAAATATAATCACAAATTGTTTGCTTCAAAATCAAGCTTTGTATAACATAATGCTTGCAAAATGCCCCTTTTATTAAAAAAAAATGTTAAGGACAATTTGGTCAATTCAAAAAATTTCTCACGTTAACTAACAGCGTTTTCATATTTGAAATTATGGGTAAAACACGTGATTATGGGTAAAACACGTGATCATCTATGCCTTTTTTTTATCTTAAATAGGAATATAATTTGTGTTCGTATTTGAAATTAACCTACGAAATAAAGTGAAATATTTGGGTGAAAAGATAAAACCTAATTGGAAGCTGAGTTTTGTATGTAGTAGAATCTAAAAGAAAATGAATAAAATGGTCAGTTTTTACATTATGATGACCTTATAGCAATAAATTTTGCGTGTCTTTTACACTCATACATTTCCTTCTGATAAAAGTTAATTATGGATAATTAAATTTTTAAAAAAGAAGGTAGTTAATTATGGATAACTAAATGTTACCGCAACTTAAAAAGAAAAAAATTAAAGATCAATTTAAAGACATTGCTTTTGCTTGTTCTATACCTTTCTTTATCCTTGTGAAAAAACAATAAGAGTTAATAAAACCTATCATGGTGTCAATAGATATTTTCTAAGGAGCAATTAGCAATACCACTAACTTCCCATAATTTTCTTTTTCAATGATTGTACGAGTTACCAAAGAAAATTTGGACCTCTCTCATAACCATATTAACAGTACGAAAGATTGTAAATAGTAGACGTGAAAATGCTAA
The DNA here is from genome assembly GCA_035584095.1 of Annona squamosa. Lineage (NCBI taxonomy): Eukaryota > Viridiplantae > Streptophyta > Magnoliopsida > Magnoliales > Annonaceae > Annona > Annona squamosa. Next base: position 36,681,587 of record JAXCLR010000001.1, on the reverse strand, counting down.
AACATGGATAGTGAGCAATAACCATAAATTTCATCAAAACACAAATTTTATAAAAGAGTTGCGATCCCGTTTTGGGCACTTAGCCTGCTTCCTCCATAGCCATCTGATTGCGCAACTTAAATTTTGGGAGTTGGATGACTTTTTAATTGAAAATGTACACAGTAGCCCTCGCATGAAGTGATTTAAAAAAATAAAATAAAATAAAAACAAACAAAACAAAAAAAAAAATTTAACCATCTCTTGTCACCCCCTCGCTCCCTCTTCTCAAAAAGAGAAACTCTCAAGCTTAAGTGTTTAGCCATGCATTACATTCAAATGCCTAACATTCATTAGTTGCATGAGTTTAAAGTTGTTAATAGGCATGGTGAACCTGTCAATTCACTCGTTTAATCTGTTTATAAATTGATTTGGGTTAAAAATTTTAAATAAATAGGTTATGGTCTGTAACCCATTCAACCGTTTAATTAAATAAATGAATTAAAATTGAAATTTTATAACCTATCAACCAATTTAATAACCTATTTAATTCATATAACTCATTTAACCTGTTTAATCCATTAAAGTTATATCTATGTACATATATGAAAAATAATCAACTGTATTCGCACTGCATCATAATTACGGTGCAGTTCATGTACTATAGGTCTCACTTGATCATAAATGAAAAATCTACCTTATCTATTATATTTAGAATTGTTTATTTTATTAACGTACCAATTTTCATACAAATCTAACATATGTATAATCCTCATCTTAAAATGATATAAAATCAATTTAATAAAATAATTTAATATAAATATCAAGTTTAAAGTGGTATTTTCAACCTCTAAGCTATCCAAAGTATGATTTTTATATGGATAAATAATTGTATAAAGTTTTATTGCATTCTAATATTTGTAAGATCCATTTTATAGTAAATTGCACCGTAATTACAGTGCAATCCGTATACACATGAAAGGTTATACATATAAACCTATTGGTTATTTTTTGTTATTAAGTCTTCCTCTTTTAGTTAATTTTTGTTTTTTTACTACTGTCATAATTCTATTTTCTTGTTATTTTCCTATTTTCATTTTTCGTACGATGAAGGAACTCTCTAGCCTCTTCTTGTATGACCATTGTATGCTAGCATATCTTCTATACAACCCATTAATAACTCACCGACCTATTTATTAAATGAGTTGGGGTTGACGTTTTTTAAGTAAGTTAATAAATGAATTCGGATGAAGATATTTTGAATAAATTAGGATTAGGAGTGGTTACAACCCTGTACATTAGCACTCCCATGTGAGTGTGCCGCGATGACAGAGAAAGGCTCTAAAAACCCATCTCTGCCATAGCTGTCTCAACATCTTCTCAATCTCTGCGCTGGTAAATCTGACCTTCATAAGATTCAATCAACGATTTCTAGGGACACTAGCACGCAGAAAAATCATGGCAGAGCCATCATCCAAATCCTGCAAAATTCTAAGAAGCTTCCTTCGATTCATACAAATCTAATCATCAACAGCCATGAAATTGTAGCATGAAAGTCGCCATTAATACCTGGCATCTACCCCGACCTCAGTCGCCACTCAGTTCCTTTTAAATCCAACAAAAATTTCCATTGAAATCGACGAACAGCTACAGTAAAACTCATTTGGGAAGCTTTTTAGGAGACATCAGCGCATTCTTCTTCGATGCACTTGGCAGTTGACGTCGGAACTTGACTTAATAGTTTATCTTCTTTCCCTTCTTCTCCTTATTGTTCTCCTCCTCAGCTCCCCATAGCCTCGCAAGATTCGCTGCCACTGAAAACCAAACTACATTTGACTTTCATAGCCGCCTTCCTAAGTCCTGAAGCTTCATTGCTCCTTTTGAGATATTGTCTTCTCGGCTTCCGACCCATCTCGAATGGCTTCCTACCATCATATGACTTGCCCCAAGTTTAATTCTATAGCGATCAACAGAAACCAATGTCTTAAAACCACATGAAATTCCATCCTCAACTCGCATAATTACATGAAAAGTAGCCCAAACATGGAGGAAATCAGAGACGAAAGGGAAAACAATTCTACCAAAGAAGCATCTGCTGGGGATAAAGATGGAAGCTGACTAAGTTACTGACCCAACAAGGATTGTCCCAATGCTGATTTCTCTCAAAGCGAGACAAAGACGAGTTGAGGATGCTTCGATTCTTGTGCACGAGAGAGAGATGAGGAAAAGAGATTGAGGGAGAGAGGGTGATTGACAAGAGGGCGTGACGAGCAATGCAGGTTTTTTTTTTTTTTTTTTCCAAAATGGCATCATGTGTAGTGACAGTGGGATGCATACACTCACTTTTTTTTATTTTTTTTGAAAAATTTTTTACGAAATTGTTAACCTAAATATATTTAATATGTGTATCAATTTTTATTATTTTCGAAAATGTTTAGATATTTTTATTTTTAAAAATCCGAGACGAGCAATGCAGGTTGTTTTTTTTTTTTTCCAAAACCACATCATGTGGAGCGATATTGCGGTTGCATACACTCATTTTTTTAATGTTTTTTGAAAATTTGTTTTACAAGACTGTTAATCTAAGTATATTTAATATGTTGGTTGACCCTGCTGTTAGTAGAAGGTTTGGAGCAAAGGTCTAGAGTTCGAATCCCACTCTTGGATTTCGAAGAAAAATTGTTGTGGGAGCAGTTAGTCTCCCGTTCGGTTGGTGGAAGCTGTGTCTTCCTCATTCTTTGGTGGAGCTGTGTCTTCAGATTTCCTGGGGGAGCTGTGTGTCTCTCGATTTGTATGAATGTCTTAAAAGGTTCGGTGTAATATGTGTTGAGATGTATGTAAATATACCCATAAAAAAAAGTCTCCAAAAATCCAAAGAATATCTAAAAGTCTTCAAAAATGTTAAAAATTGATACACACGTTAAACACACTTAGATTAACAATTTTACAAAAAATTTCAAAAAAAATAAAAAATAATAAGTGTAATACACCGAGTGCAGAGGATAGGGCTTTTTATGTAAAGGAATGTAAAAGCAAACAGAGAACTCGAGAATGAATGGGTGATTGACGGTACGGTACTGCACCGATACGGCACCCCATCCAGAGCAGGCCCAATCTACCGATGTTGGCAGCCTGCTCACAGAATGGGGCCATGTGACGCTGCTTACATTCTTCCAAGGAACAGCTTCCGTTCCCATAGCTGTCAATGGTAATACCTACAAATTTTGGTATCTTATTTTTATTTCATAATCTCACTATACATATTTTTTAAAACATATTTTGGATTGTTCATAGTGAAATTTATATAAAACATATTGTAGTAATTAAAAACTATTATAGAAGAATATTAATAATATATGTTTTTAAATTATAATTAATATATACGTAAGATTTATATAATCTAAAATATTATATAAATTTATTTTATCCATATGAATCGATTAAAAGTCTTCCACATTGATAAAGGTATTGTATATCATTTAATATGCTAAACATATAATTTTTAAAGTTTTTTACTTATTTAAGATCATACTAAATCCGATTTGTTTAATTTTCACTATGAGTGTCCATCTTATTTTTAAGTAATACATATACTGTGATTTTTAAAATATAACCAAAATACAAACTTTATGATTTGTTCCCACAGCAGTTCCCATAGAAGCCGGTTCCCACAGTCAAGATCCAGAAATAGGAGGGGAAAAAAAAAAAAAAACAAATTATGGCATTATAAATTTTTTTTATATTGGTGGTATTATAAAGTATTTTAAAAGTGAATTCAACAGAGCTTTAATTTTTCGCAAATAAATCAAAATATACAGACGCTTTTGCTTCTTTTAAAAGATTTGTAGCATATTTACAATTAAAGGTAAAATTTGCACCGCACCCATATAGTGCACCAGGTGCAATGGACTTTTTTCTATATATATAAAAAAATTCCACTTAAGCCCAAGCATGAAGATTCCATATATGCAATTTTACCTTTTCTCAAAAAATTGTTTTTATCGTTTACTGATTTTATTTAGTATTTGTTTTAATTTACAAAATTCAAAAACAAAGCATATTGAAAATTAATTTTCTATTTTTAAACTTCAAAAACAAACACTAATAAAGTCCATAAATGGTAAAATTATATATATGAAAATACTAAAGTACATTCGCTGCAAATGGAGCCAACTTATTACGAAATTAACATTTATTCCACTTATTATATTTAGAATTATTTTCATTAGAAGTATGTCAATTATCTTTTAAATCAAACATATGTGCTAGTATCATTTTAAAATGGTACAAAATCAACACAATAAAATAATATAAATATTATTTTAAAGTTTTTAACATCTAAATCATCTAAAACATAATTTTCATATGGATAAATAATTGTAACAAAATATTATGACTTTTAATATGTGTAAAACTCACTTTGCAGTTGAATACACCCAAATAGAATGCATCTATTTGGTGCATTCAGTTGCACTTGAAGGTACATGCTTGAGCCTATATAATGGTGTCTAAAAGTATAAATTCCGTACAATGTATAAAAATATTTTTTTAAAAATTAGTTGGTGCACCAGGTGAACTGGCTCACGTTCCAAATATGTAGATATATTTTAAAATTAAAAAATAATTCGACGCAGTTACACTAAAGATTTCAGTGTCACCCATTTTAGGACTACCTTAATGATTAGACCAAAATTGAACTTATTCATTTTGTTTCATATCATTTGCTTTGACATGATACCAAAAGTCATTTCAATAACAGAAAAGGAAACTTTATGTCACAGAATACTTAAAGCTAAATATTTCAAATAAGAAGATATTTTGCAAGGAAAAGCTAGAAATGGTTGCTCTTACATTTGGCGAAGCTTGATTAATACATTGCCACTTATTAAAAGGGAGATAAATGGTGAATTAGAAATGGAAGACGAGTTAGATTTTTAAATAGATCTGTGGTCGATGGAACGTATTATCAAAGTAGAGCCCATTCCAGCAGATATAGTGGATGATCCATTAGTTGAGTTTTGTATTGACAGGGAGAAAAGGGGTTGGAATGAAGAGGCGATTAAAAGGGCAGCAGGAGAACCCGGATGGCTTCTTCTAAGCAACATTCCAATTCAGAGCAGTGAGATAGAAATTTCTGTACATTTCTGTACAAACAAACAACTAAAAAAAAGGAATTTCACCTGCTCGAATTCCATTTTGGCCAGAAATGTGTGTGGGAGTTGTGGTCTCCTATTTGGATGTTGGAAATTGTCTTCCTGATTATTTGATGGAGTAGTGTCTCCATATTTACAAAAATGTCTCAAAACCTTCAATGTAATATATGTTGAAATGTATGTAAATATATTTCAACCAAAAAAAAATTCTATGAATTTCTCAAAGCCTTCGATGTAATATGTATTGAGATGTATGTAAACATATTACAATAAAAAAAAAGGCATTTAGTACCTGCTTCAAAATAATAACTTAAGTAATCGTTTGTCCACCTAAAAATGTCCTGGAATATAGAGCTTTGTAGTTTATTATTATTTATTTTTTTCTATATCCCTTGGTAGTTCACGTTGATTCTTCCCATTTACATCTTAGAAGTGGGACTTATACACATCTTTGATATCTTTTTTTTAAAAAAAAAAAAAAAATTACTGTGCTAAAATAAATCTAAAGGGTTTTTATGAATTAGATTGCATTTCCCTCTAAAATTATAATAACAATAAAAGCATGAATAAATAACAAGATAAAACTTTGCTAAAAATAAATACAACAGATCAACATTGGATTTTTTTTTCGTGGATTTACTTTTTTTTTATTTTTAAATTTACGAGGACAAGATTTCGTCTTATGTAGTGCAGCTTGATATTTCGTAATGATGCCCTGATTCCAACAACATTTGATCAAGGGGGACTCGCAGGCTTAGCTGGACGACATTTTAGGAGATTGATCCCTAAATGCAATCCTTCTAGCAGCTTAGCATTATTCTCCTAAAGAAATGTGGCTTTGTTGTAAATTTCTCAAATCAATACCATTATTTTCCAGCATATTTTACAGGATCACCGAGGAAGCTTGCAATGGATTCGTTCCAATGAAATTGGGGGAAAAAATGATATACAAAATTCCCGATTTGAAGGGGCAACAACGGATGGTTCCTCATTCTGCTTCTGCAAGTCTGGCATAAATCTCCTCAGGACATGAAATCTTATTAACACTGTCAAAAGAGAAGGAACAAGATTCAGTAATGAATCAAAAAAAAGGATTCAACCTAGTTTATTTTTCTGAAAACTCACCAGATGAGGAAATCTCCACTGGATGACATTTTCCCAGTTATCCAGTCAGGGAGAAGTTCTTCTAATAGCTTGAGCTGTTCTTCAACTTCTCCTGCAAAAAAATCAAAAAGACTTGAGCCTGTGGTTCCCTATGTTATTTTGGAAGCTTTCATTCCACAAGAACTAAAGAAAATAAAGAGCTTACGTCGATCCACAATCTCATAATTATTTGATATTATCTTGTGTATAAGTTCATGTTTTGTGATAACAGATCGCTTCATTGATTGGAAAATGAGTTGAATCATGTCAAACATCTTAGGCAAACATGCAATCATCTGCTGTCGCCTCCTGATTTTGGCAAGACCTTTATCCCTTTCTTCCATTGCCTTTTTCTCCTTCTCTCTTAACTGCGAATGATAAAAACTGATTAGCCTTTTAGCAACAATAGTTACAACCGCATTGATACATGATCTCATCGTATGAAGTTAGACACAGCATCCATAATAAGCTCCACAATTAGCATCATCATAATAAATAAATCTTGTACTAAATTCACTCGCAGATGTACAAAAAATTGAGGATGAAGTGCTGGACATGTCTGCGCATCCTTTGCAAATCCGGTGCATGCTCCCATTCAACAGTGAACAACTGCCTATAAGGGATAAGCTTATCCTAGGAATAGAACCATTGCCAAAATTTGAAGCAGCCCAAGAGACTTCACTAAATCAGGCCAACATAGATATTCAAGAGGCATCATAATCAACGGAGTTACAAGAAGGTAGGCAAAAAAACAGGGATACTCAGATTTAGGAGTTATCAACAGGGATGCAATTCATATAGTAACTATGAGACTATGGCCACAAAAGTTAACCAAAATAGTCTTACGAAAATGAATGTTTAAGAAATTACCGATTGCAACAGAGCCTGTGGAAGGAAATTAAGAATATGTTCATCCACTGTTGATGTTTCAGCATCATTCTTTTCATCTCCAAGTTCAGGCTCCTTTGTGGGAGTAGGGTATTCTAATGCCCTATATGCATTTCGAGACCTTGGAAATTCCTCAGGAGGGGTGGAAAATTTGTGTGGACTAAGGCGACATCTCTTTGGAGTTTGTAATTCTGGGGTGGAACTTATCAGCTTCAATGGCGTGGAGAGAAGCTTGGCAGGGGTCCCTGTAATGGTATCTGCTGCTTTTTCAGCAGCATGCTCTTCATTCTTCATTGAAGTCTGTTCTTCTTCGATTTTACAAGAACTAGAAGGAAATAATTCAACATGAGAACCAGAGGTACTCGTCAGTGGATTCATGGAGCCTCTAAGAGGGGATTGATCAATCACGGAACCTCTACAAGGGGATTGATCAATAAGAGTACAAGTTCCTTGATCTGAGGTAGTTGCGGTAACAAGATCACCATGTCCATCTGATGGGATCTTTGCTGACTCTGCGATAGGAATTCTTTTCTGGGAGAAACGCGGCTTAAAGGAATGAGACATGTGGGAAGGCCTCTGTAGAAAAATTTCGGATGGGTGTGGTTGTAGATTGGCCCCATCTGTTTCAATAACATTTGAAACAATGCTAAGTTTTGTTTTTGTTGCATTGAATGGCTCTGGCAATATTTCCTCTGGAACTTCATCGCCCTGGTTTACAAGAAGAAAATGGAAACACGTTAAAAATATGATCCATTGTCTATGCCAAACTAATATTTCAAAAGATACCCAATAGTGATTTCAAAGCATGATTGCTTTTGCAAAGGAGATTTTTAGTGAATTTAAACAACAGTACACAACCTAAACAACTCTTTAAAGGCTAAATCCAGCTGGTCACTTTCCATTTCTGAAACCCAATTTCTTATAATCTTCATCCCTCTACATAGGCATGAAAGTAAGCCATCATAGCTAATTGGAAGAATAAGCCACTGAATCTCAATCAGGGAAATACAAGGGAAATCATCATGCCCACAAAAGAAGAAAGGGATCTCTATTGAGTCTACAACCAATGCTCGCAATACAGTTAGTTCCCATTCAAAAAATCACGACTAACCATGCTACCATGGGCAATAACTAAAAACATGAAAAACATATCAGAAACCATGTAGGCCCAACCCAATTGCAAGCTTAATGAATTGTGCCAAGTACCTCAGGGTGTGTTTTCGAGAAATCCAAAAGCCGGTCGCGAAACATTTTCCTCAATGCCAAATAGCCGCCGCCAATTGTGGATCGGCTGCCACCATCATTTCCAGCTGCATCAAGTTGCAGGCTGATCAGAAGATCAGGCTTCATACAAAGGGTCCTTTCGTCATGCACAAGGATTTTCTTTACCCCTATCGCCTCCGGGAAAATGTACTTTAGTTGCGCCAAATGCCTGTGCAAAAACCTCCTATACAAAAATGGGGATGCATTAGCATAGTCCAAGCCCATTCCAGACCATTCATCCAGCCAAGTAATGAATACTAGTAAACAAAGATGGATACCTATCCGTCAAAGATTCAATCTGTGGGCAGATGTTTCCGAAAGTCAACATCGATCCCTTTAGTCGAAGCAGCCGAATCGAACACTCCAAACAATCAAAGAATTTTCCCAGCATCTCATATCTGACCAAGGAAAATGAAAATCATAGAGTCAAAACCAGACGAAATTGGGGGGGGAGACCCCAAATCATCATTTTTCACGAAAATCAAAAAATGAGGGGGAAATCCAGTAATGCAGACTCACTTTTCGGGAAGGTTGGTATCATTATTTTTTCCCTTACGGCGTTTGAGGATTGGATCTGCTGGTGGTCCAACATCATCGACTGCGTCGTTCTCCAATCGGCCGATAAGCGATCGACGTGGAGACCCCTTCTTCTTCGACTTCTGGAGGCCCTGAGCTATCTTCCTCACCTCCTTCACTGAGAGGGCAACGCCCCGATTCCTGGTCCGTGGAGGCAGTTGCATCGACTTATCCGGCGTGATCGAGGTGAATGGGTTTGGATCCGACGGCGGAGATTTCATTGTAACTGGGGCTTTGGATTCCCGTTTGGAGGCATTTTTGGCGGGGGTGATGGAAGCCATGGCGGGAGAGAACTAGCAGGATAGCGAGAGGAGTGGCTTCGGCGGGTGGCGCGACTTAAGTAGGAACTCACCGTGGGAACCGGGAACTTCGTAAGAACTCCTCTAAAAGTAATATTTTTAGTTGATTTTCGAAAAATCCAACCATATAATAACAGTTAATAGTAAAATTCGTACAAATCAGAGGTTAATATAATATTAAAGAAGTAAAAATTATAAAAATATAAATTTATCACATAAAAATTGCATAACATAATTTTAGTAATATAAAAGCACTTTATTACATTTATCTAATTAAATGGACTATATATAAAGGTTTGAATGGTATAAATCGCATCATATATATTATTTATATCTAAACTATCTCTACCATTGAAACTCTTAATTATATTTTTATTAACTAATATAATCTGATTTTTATAACTTTTATTATCAACGATTAAAATTATATTTTAAATATATTATACGGTTTGATTTTGAAAAAAACAACCAAAATCACTCTTTTAAAAAAGAGTTCACACGAAGAGTTCCTGTGGGCGAGTTTATGCGGGAAAAAGAGATAGGAAAATGGCGGGAGAGAACGGGCGAGAGATGTGGCGGGAGTAAACGGGCGAGAGATGGCGGGAGAGAACGGCATCGGAGGACATATAAGACTTGGCGAAGCTCCAGTGGGGACCCACGGTGGAACTTGGCAACTATAAAAATATATACATTTTTGGTTTTTATTAAAAAATAAATCGTCTTTTTTATTTAAAATATAAATTTACCATTCCTAATTAAAATATTAACAAAATAGAATTTGATCATTTCAATTGTATCGATACTTTCCAGTCAGAGTAATATATGATATGATTTCTGTAATTTGAATTGTTACGTACATCTAATTTAACTACACGAGGCTAAAAAAGTATTTATATATTGTTATATGTCATTGTTCATGTGACAAATATATTGGGTGTGTTAGGCCATTTGAAAAAGTTGTCAAGTTAGAATTTTTCGATCTAAAATTTTTCACTTTTCATAATTATTTTTTTAAATTGTTTTTTATACATTTTTCTATACAATAATCTTATTTTTCGATCATTTCTACGTAACTACTAATACAACTAACCTATTTATTTTTAATTTGTTCTCTTTATTCTTCATCATTACCTATACAATATTAACTTTTATTCTTCAAAAATTTTTATTAAAAATTTTATTTGTTCTCAAACGCACCATTATTTTATAATTTTTGCTTACTTACGATCATTTGACATCTGATTTATATTATTTAAATGTACGAATGACTAAAATTATATTTTAAATCTAATGAATAATTTTATTTTTGACAGAAAACGAAAATATACAATTTTTTTAATGGATATCCGTCAGAGTTACCGTACCGAGTTCTCACCTGAGTAGGTCACTATAGGATTGCTTGGCGGGAGAATTTTGGCGGGAAAGATGACATTGCGGCACGTGCGAATGGCTGAGCTGGCTACTTTCACGGGATTTTCGATGCGCAACCGTAATTCATATTTTTTTCTCGAGATTAAAAAAACTGTAATTCATAATTTTTTTTTCTCGAGGTAAACAGAAGTTCAATGTTGCAAACGCGTTCACGAAATCTGGACCGTTGATCCCTATCTAATTTAATCCGGTTCCTCAATCAAAGTAGCGTAAGGTAATAAAATGGAGTTACCGAATGCTTATGAAGAAACTTTTCATGTACTTATCTGTTAATTAGGACATCTCATGATGTATTCACGTGCTAAATTATATTTTCCGACGGGCGTGACTTCCAATATTGTAATAAAAATGATTAAATGCACCTGGGTGCACCTTGTTTTGTACATTCATTTGTATTTGACACATTTTTTTAAATTTTTTATAAAACTATTAATCTATATGCATTTAATATATAAGACAAGGTTTGAATGACTAAAATTCTCCAATTTTAAAAAAATCCAAAAAAAATCTACAAATATCTAAAAAAGATTAAAACTTGATGTGGAGATGCTTCTATAAAACACCCTTCATTTTTAAAATTTTGATGATAGAAAATTCAATTCATTTATTGTATTTAGCATCATTTATAATATCCTTGAAACCCTTTTATTTTTTAATTTCATTATACAGGGGTCCTATCTATATATGTTTAAAATCAACATAATAAAATAGTTTAATATTAAAATATCAATTTTAAAGTAATTTTTTAAACATCTTAACTATCTAAAATATCAATGATACGTAGATAAATAATCTTATGAAATATTATTATATTTTAATGCATTTATGAATGGATCCAAGCATTTTCATAAATTACATATGAATACACCTATTTTTGAGCAAATGTAACTTGTTCACGTATTGGATTTGGATGAAATCTAGTCTCTTAACTAAACAAATGCTATAAAATATAATGAATAGATTGGATTTTCTATCAATAATCAATATTTCAAAAATGAAAAAGGTTTTATGAAATCACTATTATAAACCCCGGTTTCATAGAAATATTCCTAAACTTTATATATACATATATAATTTTTCAAGTGCAATAATGTTGAAATGGGCCCCACAAGATAATAAAATCAAAATATACTCTACCTATTATATTTAGAAGAATATATTCTAATACTATATCAATTTTCATCCAAGTCGGATATATGTATAGATACCGTATGAAAATTATACAAATTTAACACAATAAAATATTTCAATATAAATAACAACTTTAAAATAAAGTTTTCAACATGTAAACCATTTGCTAGAAATCTTACATATAGATAAATAATTGTATAAAGTTTCATTGCATTCTAATATATATGGGCCCAAAAAGGGCAAATGTACGTCATTTTGGTGCAGTAGCGCTGCATCAAAACAACTCTCTCTCTCTCTATATATGTGTGTGTGTATATATATATATATATCTGTGTGGGCTTTGCTTCCACGTAACCCTCACAAATTTTAAGATATTGATCTTTAACGGAAAATACAATTCATTCATCGTATTCGACATTACTTGTTTATCTAAGAGAATAAGTTTCATCAAAACCAAGTATATGCATGGACCACATTTGCTAAAAAAATATGTATATTCATTTGTAAATGACGAAAAACTCTTAAATCTATTCACACACGTATTAGAACGTAAATACATTATAGGATCGTTTATCTGTATATTACTGATATTTTAGATAGTTTAGATATTGAAAAAATTACTTTAAAATTGATATCTTAATATCGAACCATTTTATTAAGTTGATTTTATGCATTTATAGATAGAACCCATATGCAATGAAATTTAAAAAATAAAAAGGTTTGCAGAATACTAGAGATAACGTTAAACATAATGAATGGAATGAATTTTCTGTTAACTATCAAGATTTTAAAAATAGAGGAAGTTACATAAAAATGAGGTTTCATAGAAGTGGGACCGTATATATATAAAGAGAGAGGGGCTCTACCAGAGCAACGGTATGTGTATGTGTATATATATATAAAGAGAGAGAGAGAGAGAGAACTATTTTGATGCAGCGTTACAGCACCGGCATAGTGGTACATTTGCCCATTTTTAGGCTCCACACATTTATAATACAATGAAAATTTATACAATTATTTATCTATATATAAATTTTATAGCAAATTATTTACGTGTTGAAAAAATCACTTTAAAGTTGTTATTTACATCAAACTATTTTATTATGCTGAATTTGTACCATTTTCAAATGGGGTCATACACATGTTTGATTGGGATGCAAATTGATATCATAATAGAATACATTATTCTAAATATAATTGGTGAAGTAAATTATAATTTGGTCATCGTATGAGGTCCATTTCAAAGCCACTGTGCTGTAATTACGGTGCAATGGCAGTGCTCTTGAATATTCCTCGTATATATAAGCATGATTATATACAATATAATGTAATGCTCAAGTTACAATATTCATTTTCTATTTTTCTTCATAAACTTGTTTACTTAAGTGTATTTAATTTATGAGAATACTTTTATGAAACTATGCTCCATGGAAGTGATTTCGTGGAACTCTTTTTGTTTTTGAAATGTTGATTCTTGATAGAAAATTCAATCCATTTATTGTATTTTAAACCATTATTTTAGCTAGAAGACCAAGTTTCATCTCATTCCAATACGTGAATAAGCTACATTTGTTAAAAAATATATACATTCATGTGTAAATTATGAAAATTGCTTAGATTCATTTACACATGTATTAGAATATAATAATAATTTATAGGATCATTTATCTACATTTTATTGATATTTTGATAGTTTAGATATTAAAAAAACTATTTTAAAGTTGATATTTTAATATCGAACAATTTGATTACATTTATTTTACACATTTATAGATGGGAATCATCTACAATGAATTCAAAAAATAAAAAAGTTTCCCAAATACTATAAATGATGTTAAATACAACTGATGAAATGAATTTTCTATCAAATATCAAAATTTAAAAAATAGAGGGGGTTTCGTAGAAGAGGAGGTACATAAAAGCATCGTCATTTAATTTATATAACAAGTTTTTTCATTTTACAATATTTTTAAAGATTTAATTTTTATTTTTAAAAATCAAGTTTTTTAAGGGGTAAAAAATGACCTAATGCCCCTAAAAATGATATTTTTAAAAATTAAAAATAAATATGTAAAAATCTTGTAAAACGGAAAAACTAAGGGTGTGTTTGGGAATAAGTAAAACTTTTAATGAAAAGTTTTGAAAAGTAAAAGTTGTCAAATGGTATGATATGATATGATAGTGGTAATAATGAGTAGTAAAGATGATAGAGTTAAAATAAATAGGTTAGTTGTGTAGGTAATTGGGAAGAAATAATTAAAAGTAAGATAGTTGTATAGGAAAATGTGAAAAAATAACTAAAAAAATATGATAGTCGTGGAGAGGAAAAAGTTTTAGATTGAAAAGTTTTAACTTGACATTTTATAACAATTGCCAAACATATCCTAAGTATACGAATTAAATACATTTTTTTGAGAAAATAAATTAAATACACTTAGGTAAACAAGTTTATGAAAAAAATAAAAAATAAAATAAAAAATGAATATTGTAATTTATTGTATCTAATCATACCTCATACATATATATGTAGATATTATATTATTGATCTAGTTAATTATAAATAATATTGTGATTTTGAAAGAGCAAGAAAATAAGATTTAAAAATGTCCTTATAATTTTTAATAAATGGACATACATGGAGCGGGTTGAATTTTTTTTGGTCGGAACGTAAGTCAAAATTTCTCATCTATCTCCATGCCGACCCAAAAAAATATTAATACCCGCTAAAAATGGTTGAAAAGTTTATAATTCCTCTCTAAATAATGTATGAACCGTCTATTTCAAAAGTACAAGAGCAGGACATCTTCCTTGGCACTCGTTTTTGCCGTGATTAGAAACAAACATTTATACGAAAGGTTGTTCATTTCATTTTTTTTTATCAATTTTAGATATCCGAAAAATTTATCTGCTATTTTCTTTTCTGAAATCATTATCCAACCAGCAAAATTTTCATTTACCAGGTTTCTATCCCATTAGGATCCACCCATTTTCTATTCCAAATTTGAGAACTAACCAAGCCTGGTTTTGGTTGATTCCTAGCCACTAATATGATCGAGCAACACATTAATAGCTTGCAAACCCGCTACAAAGATAAATGGTATTGCACGTGTATATAGGTGAAATCATGCAGCTATATGTTTTCTCAGGCAGGGCTGATGTGGGAACTGGGCAGTACGTTTTCCCACATTGCTTTTTGGAAGAAAGACAAGGTGCTTTAAATACCTGTGTCCGGAAGGCATTGATCGCCGAGCTCAGTAGCGCGGGCTTGTCATCCAAGCGGAGGCATTAAGGGAATGTGGATTGTGGGCTATGGTCAGGTGGGTTGGGTTCGACCTGCATTTCTGGCCCGCCCGTTCCAAGTTGAACGGTTGGCTCGTGTAGCCCGGACGAAGGCCTGGGTTTCTTGAGCCTTAGAGCGGAGGGCACCGCGTCAGGCTGGCTTCACAGAGCAGCGTTAAACCTCCCGCCCTCGACAGTGGAAGGATAACGGGACGGCGCAGCTAGATCCCAAACAGCCCCCTGGCCCGGTTTCCACTGGACCATCCTTTTTCCAATTTTTTCAATATTCAACTTTCCGATTTGTAAATGAATTTTAAAAAAAAAAATCACAATGCAGATAACTAATAAAAACGTGGAGAATACTAAATAAGAATATTTTTAAACATGAAAATTTACAAAATTATTTTTAAACTTTTTAATTTATATAATTAAACGATAAAAACGTTGAGAGTACTAAATAAGAAATGCATTATTTTTGAAATGGAACATTTACAAAACCATTTTTAAACCTTTTTAATTTATATAATTAAACAATAAAAACGTCGAGAATACTAAATAAGAAATGCATTATTTTTTAACAGGAACATTTACAAAATTATTTTTATACCTTTTTAATTTATATAATTAAAAAATAAAAACGTGGAGAATACTAAATAAGAAATGCATTATTTTTGAACTGGAACATTGACAAAACTATTTTTAAACCTTTTAAATTCATGTAATTAAATAATAACAAAGTCGAGAATACTAAATAAGAAATGCATTATTTTTTAACAGGAACATTTATAAAATTATTTAAAACAATTTTAATTTATATAATTAAATAATAAAAACGTCGAGAATACTAAATAAGAAATGCATTATTTTTGAACAGGAACAATGACAAAATTATTTTTACACTTTTTAATTTACATTTATATAATTAAACAATAAAAGCGTTGAGAATACTAAATAAGAAATGCATTATTTTTGAACAGGAACATTTACAAAATTATTTTTAAACCCTTTTAATTTATATAATTATTTTTAAAGGAGGTTTCTATGGTTGTTAACTGGTCAGTCTCCACTGGACCATATATAATTATTTTTAAAGGAGGTTTTTAAAGTTGCTAACGAGTCAATTAACTTTCGCTCCTCTGGTCTGGTTCCATTTGACGATGGACAAAAACATATAATTTAGAAGTTCTCTCCGATTCGTAAATTGAAAATACGAAATAAGCAATACTAAATAAAGATTTTAAATTACTATATAGATATTTTCAAATTATATATATTAAACCACATGATTTAATTTCAACAATATTGATTTACCCTTCAATTGATCCGGGCTGAGGTCCAACTCGTCCTCATGGATCAAATCATGAATCGATAAGTATTCGATAGAATGAGAAAAAAATAAAAAAAATGTAAATAAAAGTAATTAAATAAGATATGAAGATATTCAACGAAAAAATGGCTCAATACTATAATAGTATCCATGCAATTGTTACCACATGGGTGGAAAACAGAAACAACTTATGATATTAATGATAAGTATTTGATGAATAGTGGAGATTATTTGAGTTTTTTGTCAATATGTTTCTCACCGGAATTAAATACTCGTGAGATTCCTTTATAAATACGAGGAACTCTCCTTGTTTGATTTTTATAGGCATTTAGGTGATGTATACTTTATTAATTTCCAATTTTGCGATACCAATTCAAGTAAGCAGCATAAAACTTGGTGCACAATCACCACTTCCACAATCTTACCCCGATTAAATCTCTAATGAGGTAGGCTCCGCAAACTTCTACAATGTTAATGTTATTAGAGCTATTAAGCTGCGTCTTGACTTTTAAGTATGTCTACTAGTATTTGAACCATATATTTTGGATTATTAATATCATCATCATCATTATAAGTCATTTCCCACCTAAAAGAATTTTAATTAGAAAGTCAATTGAATAATGCATAAATAAATATGGTAGATATAATTACAAAGCCACATTTATATGATTTTTTTTGGGGTCATGCCCCATCATAATGTTTGTACATTTTATTTTTTGTCACACTGACTGGTGATTGCATATGAGGGGGTTTTACTTATATTAACATTATTTAATTTAATGGCATGAAAGCATCGTGAAAATATTGCATATTATTTAATTATAATAATGACTATTGAGCTAGAATTGCTATGTTAAAAGATGAAATGACTTCAAATTGGAAATCAACTATGGAAAACTACATACATACATACATATATATATATATATATATATATATATAAGAACCTATCCTGTGCAGTCGGACTGCACCGTAATTATAGTGCAATCCGTTGTAAAATGGACCCCACACATATTAGATTGTAATGAAACTTTATACACTCATTTATCTATATATAACCATACTTTAGACGGTTTAGATGTTGAAAAAATCACTTTAAACTTGATATTTACATTAAACTATTTTATTACGTT
>JAXCLR010000001.1:36637498-36663888 GCA_035584095.1 Annona squamosa | reverse complement strand
GTCTAAAGTATGATTTATATATGGATAAATGAGTGTATAAAGTTTTATTACAATCTAATATGTGTGGGGTCCATTTTTCAGCGGACTGCACAGGATCGGTTCCATATATATATTATCTATGGTTAAGACATGTAGCAATATGATAGTACATTTTGTTTTTCAAATTAGTCAGGTACGTCATATGAATAAGCTACGAATTCACCTTTTCTAGGAGACGAGAATCTCATAAGCTACATACACACGGGTAGGTTTATATAAGTGGATTGATATTTATTCACCATGATGTCAAGAGATGACATATTCGATTCTTTAAAAACATGCATGTCATATCTTATTTTGAAGATTGAATTTTTTTTTTTTCCTAGTATGGTGAACGAATCAGATCTTCAATTTCATGATCACCTACTATCGTGACTATTTTTTGTGGTTCGCAATTATATGTATATATATTTGTAGTTAAGGAAATCTAGTCTAAATGCATGAGTTATGTTGTAGCTAATATACATACATACATACATATATATATATATATATATATGCACACACAAAAATATGTTCGGCGTCACTAAAATGAGCCCCACGTGATTATCAAATCATAATTTACTTCATACATTGTATTTAGAATAATATATTTATTACCATACCAATTTTCATGATTACCTACTATGGCGACTATTTTTTGTGGTTCACAATTATATGCATATATATATTTGCAGTTAAGGAAATTTAGTTTAAATGCATGAGTTATGTTGCCGCTAATATATATATATATAGATCGTATATATGTGGATTGTATGTGATATTATGCATTGATTTAATGGATCCTAAATTAGATCATAATAAATAAATGGGTAGGTCATGTATGTTTATAGCCAAATATATATTTTGTTGGGTTTCAGAATGTTTTTCGACAAAGTTTGGTTTCAAAATGTTGATCATGCCTATAATGACACTTAATTATCATTATATAATGCTTAATTAACTATTCCATTTAATGATGAAAATTGTATATCCACTTACCTTAAATATATGATTTTGGAATTATTGAATGGATTAGATCATTAAATATGATGTCAATGGAATCCAAAATAAATTTAAATGAATTGAGATGTACAGAGGAACCATCAATCGCACTTGTGCAGAATTAAGCCTGAGACTTTTTCTAAATAGCCCCCAGATATGACTTTTTTGTTAAACCCTATGTTAACTAGTTAATAATGAAAGAACGGGTCCCGCAAGCTAAAATTACAAAATGACGTCGTCTGCCACATATGGGCCAAAATAAGACTGGGCTTAAAGCCCGTCAGACAGGGCCGCAACGGAATGGGGTCTGCAAGCCTCGTTAGCTGGAGGCAGAAAAAGCCATCGCCAACAACGATCGTCACCAGCAAGTGGCCAGCCGCAACAGCGTGTCGTAGACAAGTGTCGACTCTGCTACTGGTGGTATCGACTCCAGTAATTGAAGGTGGCCGACAATGGCATGCAGGTGGGGATAGCGGTGGCAAGGGGAGGCATTAGCAACTGGGCCAAGCCTAGCCGAACTAAGTTTTAAGTCGATTAGTTATGTTCTCATAGACGAGCAACATGCGCAAGCCGTGATAAGATATCTTCTTCACAGCTTAGAACATATGAAAGTCGATAAAACACGTAATGAGAACATCAAAACTTTTGATAATATTGTACATTATTTGGATTTAGAAGATAAGGATCTGGAGGCTACAAAATCTTCTTCTGAACAAATATATATTGCTGGTTCTAGTTTGTGCAGAACTTGGAGTTTCAAGTTCAAAAGGAACAAAAGGTTCTTTAAGAAAGAAAGGCAAGATGACCCATGTTCATAGAAGGCTAAGAAGGTCCAGCTTTGGCAAGAAGAGCATGAAAAAAAAAAGAACATGATTAAGGTTAAATGCTATAATTCTGACCAGATGGGTCACTTTACTCATGACTGCGTAAGCCAAAGAAGATTTACGAGCAAAGGAACACATAGCTAAGGACCGTAGAACATGTGGAGTATCACCGAATCAAGTGGACATATGTGCAACATGATAGGAATCTATAAAATCAAGTTGCATGGTGACAAAATTTTACTTCTGCATGTTGTATAATAATATTACATTTCTGTTTGCTTTGTAAATCTCAAGATCCTCAACAAGTAAAAGGAAAAATATAATAAATGAGTGCTTCCCATTTTATTTCGTAAACTTAGCTACATTGTGTAGAAAGTGCTGTGGAATTTATTGATTTTGGAGGGGAATTCAATGGTTAGAAAGATTTTCTTTTAATACCGAATGCTTTATGCTTGACTAACTTTGAATTTGTGATGTGGTAACTTCTTATTCCTTTAGGTTATATTTCCAAAGTTTTTTTTATTTGCTTTAACTTGCCCACTTTTTCACCTTAGGTACCTGCATAACACATCCTTAGTAAATCATCCTAAAAGAGAATGAAACTTCTATGTAGCCTTCTTTATTTTTAAAACTTTGATAGTTGATGGAAAATCCACTCAATCTATTGTATTTAGTATCATTTATAGTAACTTACGAACTCTTTTATTTTTTAAACTTCACTACACATGGTCTTATCTATAAATGTGTAAAATCAACGTAATAAAATGGTTCAATGCTAAAATAGCAATTTTAGAGTAATTTTTTCAACATCTAAACCATCTAAGATACTACTATTACATGAATAAATGATTTTATAAAGTATTATTACATTCTAATATCTGTGTGAATGCATCTAAGTATTTTTTATAATTTACACATGAAGATATATTTTTGAGCAAATGTGACCCATGCACATACTTGATTTAGATGAAACTTGATCTCCTAGATAAATTAGTGACGTTAAATATAATGAATGAATTAGATTTTAAATTAATCATCAATATCTTAAAAATTAAAAGGGTTATATGACACTTAACAATTTGTGGATTACTGATGTGCTGAATTGGACATCTCATCTAACACATGATCATTTCTGAAAGATCAAAAAAACATTTTTTTTTCAAAAAAATTTAAATTTTTTTATAAAATTATTAATCTAGATATATTTAATATATAAACTAAGTTTTACTCTTTTTTGAAATATGTATATATTTTTTATTTTTAAATTTGACTAAGTTTTATATAAATCAACGATGTTATTTAAAATTTTCAAAAAAATGAAAAAATATATTTTTCAGACTGATTGAAATTAGCAAGGCCCAAGTAAGTTGGCAGCACAAAACAATTTTTGCTGATGGGTTGAACTCAGATGGCCTGCTTTTGATTTGATGATGGGGTTCCGCGAATTTAATGGTGGCCGAAAGTTGTCACGAAACTGCCAATTCTAAGCAAGACGAAGATGGGTATGGAAAAATTTTCCCATTGCTACTGGCGATGATGATGATGTTTGCGGGTGTGAAAATGAAATCTGAAGAAAGGGGTATTGCACATTGCTGACGAAATTTTAGAGGAGAATTTCTACTAATGTCACCGATCTTATGCGTGATGAAAATGAGGTGGAGGGTGGCCAGGTCTGGATTTTGCTTTGTGGATGTCGGATCTTTGATTAGAGGATATGAACAGTGGTTGTGATCAGCTGATGCTGAAACAGATGAACAACCACAGATGGCGTTTCATGTCTGTCGGTCAATCGTTTAATTTTGGGGAGGAAGATGACTCTCCGAAGCTGGTTAATTGAATGAGTAACTTTGACTTTTGAGTGAAGAAATGGATACTTATGGAATTAACAACATTTTTTTTTTTGCTGAATTAATTACATATTTAGGGTAAAAAAAAAAAACATATTCAGTGTACCTGTATGAGATTTTCAAAAGCAATGATATCCTATATACATCATAATGTATTTTAGGCTAAAATATGTATTCCTTTATTTTTATAATTAATTATATTTTTTATTTTCTTTGTAAACATCTTTTACTAAGTGTATTTAATTCATATACAAGTTTTATCATTTTATAATA
Organism: Annona squamosa; assembly: GCA_035584095.1. Taxonomy (NCBI): domain Eukaryota; kingdom Viridiplantae; phylum Streptophyta; class Magnoliopsida; order Magnoliales; family Annonaceae; genus Annona; species Annona squamosa. The sequence continues at coordinate 36,659,921 of JAXCLR010000001.1, read as the reverse complement.
CTTTTACATATTTATTTTTAATTTTTAAAAAATAAGTTTTTAAATAGTGAAAAATGACTTAAATACCCCTAAAATGGATGCTTTTTAAAAATAAAAATAAATATGTAGAAATATTGTAAAATGACAAAACTTTGTATACAAATTAAATATTCTTAGTAAAATATATTTACAAGAAAAAATTAAAAACTATAACAAATTATAAAATAAATAAATAATGTATTTTACCCTAAAATCATGATATATATAATCAACCTCCTAGTTAAACCAGGACTAAAGATAATAGGTATATTGTTTCCCTCCTAGTTTTACATCTCCCCTTTGGTAAGAGTTTAATTGATGAGAGTTTGTTATCTCTCTTTGAAAATTGTAAGGACATTTCTGGGATTAAATATCCTACAAATTAAAATGCTTGTAAATATATACATAAAAAAATAGTAGGTATATTTAAAATTGACCTAAACTAAGTAATTCCATGATTATTTGCACCTGCAAACGAGGCCATTGGTAACCAGGCTCAAAACGTATTTTTATTTTATTTTATTTTATTTTTATATAATTATTAATTTATATGTATTTAATATATAAATCAAGTCTTTCCATCTTTCGAAATGTGCATATATTTATTTTAAATTTTTAAACATAAAAATATCTTGGTATTTTCTAGTTAAATGACTTAAATACTTTTATATTTAAAAACTCAAAACAAAAATATATATACATCTCCAAAAATAATAAAACTTAATTTATAGATTAAATATAGTTAGATTAGAAATCTCATAAAAATAATATAATATAATATTTTGAGCCCTTCTCCGAGTGGCCTCATTTGTTGTGACAGGGCACAAATGATCATGACATCTTTAATTATCTATATTTTTAGGTAAGAGTTTCAATTTCCCTTATGCAAAGTCGGAGAAAGAAGTGGAGAACTTTCTTTCCTTATAAAGTACAATCTAACTTTACTTTGAAAATACATCTATATGAATAATTAAAAAACTATGGAAAATTTTCTCTTTTGGCACAACATTTGCCCATAATTCTTAGGGCTTTTCTCAGGTATACCCCTACGTTTGTCCCTAATTTCAAATACATTTATTATGTTTCGAAAATTCCAAATATACTCATTATATTTTCATGTAATCCCGAAAATTATCATTCTGTTACAGAAGTCAATAAACGCTATTAATTCAAGTGAAATTACCAATATGCCCATCAAATTTAAGGTTTGATTTAAAATTTTGAATATCATAACTTGCCACTATCTTAATTGCACAAGAGTTTTAAATATAGAGAGCTCTAATTTTACTCTAATTTTGTTTTATTTCATCTTTTATTATTTTACGCCAAGGATATTTTTGGTATTTAGGAATATATAACTAACATTTAAACAGATGACTGTTAACTTGCTTAACTGTCCTTAACGGAGTAAGCATTTTTAGGAATATATACAAACATAGTAGGTATATTTAGGAAAAATACTAATTCTTATTATATCTACAACATTTTAAAAATTTCTTTTCTTTTATATACAATGTTCTGCTCGAAATTTCTATCATATATACCCATGCACTTAAAACAACCATTAACTATTTCATTAAAAACACGATTTTGCCATTCCATAATTTCTTAATTAAAACAATTCAACCTTAATATGAATCATTTAATATTGATAAAACATTAATTTCTGACTAAATTGTTTCAATTAGGAAAATTTTGAGGGAGCAAAATCAATTTTTTGATAAAGTAATTAACCATTGTTTTAAGTGCAGAGGTGTAATAGGAATTTAGAATAAATTGTATGGGCATAAAAAAAAATTCTCGAAAACAGCAAAATTTATTTATTTATTTTTATTTATTTTATTTTATTTTATTTTTGTACTACCAAACCCCTGCTTCCCACCGAAGCCATTGCAGTTTAACAGAGTCCAGAGACGCCGGATATTTTTGGCGGCAAAGATTACTTGACACTTGACTGGTACACAAGGCTATGAGCTACTGACCTGGCGCGATTTTTTTTCGGAGATAAGTTCCGGTTATTAATTAAATAAAATGAACAAAAATACAATTAAGATCACGTTCACGAAATCTGTACGGCTGATCTGACTCATCCATCAAAGTAATGCAAGATAATAAAATGAAAATACCAAAAGCTCCTAATAAAGCCGATCCTCAAATCGGTTTCCAATTTCTTAATTGAGAATAATTTTATAAAAAATATTAGAAAGTTCATGTACGGCTCCACTCCTATAAAACCTCTCTTCTAATATAATGAAGTATGATTATAGATAACTTCTAATATAGCGAAGTATGATTACATATACTAGGATGTATTTTAAGTTAAAATATATCATTCATTTATTTTATTTTTTATTTTTTATTTGACTTTTCTTTATAAACATGTTTTCCTTTCTGTATTTAATACATATATCAAGCGTTGTCATTTTACAATACTTTTACACATTTATTTTTTTTACTTTTATAAAACCAACAATTTTAGGGGCATTTAAGTCATTTTTCGCTCGTTAAAAACTTAATTTTAAAAATAAAAAATAAATATTTTAAAATATTTTAAAATGGTAAGAATTAGTGTATATATATTGAATACACTAAAGAAAACATATTTGCGAAGGAAAATAAAAATATTACTAATTGTAGAAAATAAAAATTGTATTTTAGCCTAAAATACATGATCGTGTATATAATCAAACTTCCTACATAACCTATTTCATTTTTAATATTTTGAAGATTAACAAAATTTTACTCCATCAATTTATTTAGCATCATTTATATTATCATGAAAGTTCTTTTATTTATTCAGTATTATTTTACATAGGCCCTATCTATAAATGTATAAAATCAAAATAATAAAATAATTCAATACTAAGTATTAATTTCAAAGTAGTATTTTTAAGATGTTAATGATTGATGAACATTTTAATCCATTCCTTATATATTTGTTTAGTTATGAGACTAAGTTTATTCAAATTTAATATATGCTTAAGCCACATTTGCTCAAAAATAAATATATTTTTATATAAATTAGTAAAAATGTTTAAATTCATTTGTGTGTGTATATATATATATATTAAAATACAGTAATACTTTATAGAATCATTCATTCATAGAATAGTGATATTTTATATGGTTTAGATGTTGAAAATTAAATCATTTTATTATGTTGATTTTATATATTTATAAATGAGACTCATACATAGTAATACTAGACAAATGAAAAGGTTTCTATAATAATATAAACGATATAAATATAATGGATGAAATAAATTTTTCATCAACCATTTAAATATTAAAAATAAAGAGAGTTCAGTAGAAGAAGAGTTTCACATTAGCACGACTTCCAATATTTTATTATCCTAAAAATTCGATTTTGCATTTTAAAAGGTTCGGATATATTGCAGAAAAATGGGGCAAAAAAGAAAAAGGAGTATTTCTCAGTATGCCTATACTTTTTATTTATAATAGAAGATAATAGTTACGTTTTTGAAAAGTTAGCCAATATTGATATAATATTTTATAATTTTATAATAGTAAAAATTTATGATATTGCTATAATTACAATATATATAGATGTTTTGTCTATGTTTTTTATGGAATTAAGTGGGGAAAAAAATAAAGAATGATTTTAATGTCAGAATACTTTGTAAGGACCGCGATTTAATGCACCTGGTGCACCCAAGTGCATTAACCTATTTTTTTATTTTTTTTGAAATTTTTTATGAAAGTGTTAATCTAAGTGTATTTAATATGTGTATCAATTTTTAACATTTTTGGAGTATTTTAGATCTTTATTTTCTTATTTTTGAAAATCAGTGACATTTTAGGTAATTTAATAAATACATTAAGATTAACACTTGTATAAAAAAAATTCAAAAAAAATAAAATAAAAGGTTAAAATGAGTTTAATGCACCCGCGTGCATTAAATCACCGTCCCTTTGTCAAACCTCTGTCATTTTAGACTCCTATGAATTCAGGCCGTTACCGTTCGGAATTGGAAAGCATTGCAGGAGATCCTGCATTTAAAACGGAATAGATTGCTAGATTTTACATTCAATGATTATCCAAATAAGAGATACAAGGTGCTTGACAAATCATCTTTTTCATTTATTTCTTTAAATCTACCTATCTTTTTTTTGTCTGGAATCAAGAAGCGTAATATTTCAATACATCAGCTGCAAAACTTCATTTTTTAAAATTTCTTTATAAAGCTGTTAATTTAGATGTATTTAATTTATAAACTAAATTTTATCATTTTTTGATATGTGTATATATATATTTGATATTTTAAAATAAGGGAGATTTTTTAGATTTTTAAATGACTAAAATACTCTTGTTTTTAAAAAATTTTCAAAATATATTTATACACTTCCAAAAATGGTAAAACTTAATACATAAATTAAATACACTTAGGTTAATGATTTTATAAAAATACTTTCAAAAAAATTTAAATGATTTTATAAAGAATAAGAATGCATTGAAACATTACTCAAGAAAGAATGGGTGAAGGGAAACTTTATTAGTGACATAGACACTAACGCGACCCTCAAAATAAAAATTACCATTAATTACATGGTTATTATTCACTCAGCCGAATTTTAGCTTGAATCTGTACATTATCCTAATGAAAGCAACAACTTTGCACTGGTGTGATCCTACGAATTATAACGTATAAGCCGTATCACACTGATACCCAAACTAAGCTATTTGAAGGTATAAAATTACACTACCTTGGGATGCGACTTATGTGGGGCATTGTTGGGTCAACCGGTTAAGTACTCTAAAATAAGCAGGATAAATACGTATTTTATATCCATAGGGTTGGGTAGATTCCAAATATAAAAAAATGTGTCTGATCCAATGATGATAAGGTAAGTTCCAATGATTCGGATATCCAAAATCAACTCCAATTACTAATATATGTTTAATATATATTTTATGAAATATCTTTTATAGTGAAAAACATAAATATATTTTTTAAATACATAAAAATTTATTTAAAATTATAGTCTTTAAATAGAATATATAGACTATTTTAAAAAAATGATTTGGAATTGAAATCAGAACGGATCAACCTTAGAAAATAAGATAAGATAGGCTTAGGAATTAGGATACTCAACTTAAAATAAGGTAAGATAAAAGTTTTTAATAATAAGGTAAAATAGAATTGGCCCCAGTTGGTCACCTGACCCAAGTTACACTCCTAACACCACCATAGGCTAGATCATTATTTTTCGAGTAATTTTTGTAAATATACCAGCGTTGTTTATTCTAATTACAATTATAGCCCCATGATTTTTAAAATAGCAAATACCCTTATGATTGCAACTATTTACAAGTATACCCGTGATATTAAATTCTATGAAGAAATAATTCAAAATAGTTTTAAAATTCAGATATTGCTCCAGTTTTCCTCCCGAATAACGCTTCAACTAGATATTTCAATGTCATGACCTCACTAATCTTCTACATCTAAGCTATTTTTTTTTTTTTCCAAATTCTATAAAATCAAATTATTTAAGCTGCTCACATTCGATTTCTACCATTTAAAACAAAATGCCTTGCGTTAATCGTGAAATTTTTTAAGCACTTGTTTTGATGAATTTTTTACTTATTTATAATTATTGTTAATGCTAAAGATAACCTTTTAAGTCGTTTATTTTAACAAATTCTGAAGATGACATTATATACATAAGAGAAATATTTATGATTAGTAGTACAATGAAACTTCTTTCGAAAGAGAGGATGATTTTGAAATTTTAATTTTTTAAAAAATAAGTTCATAATTAAACTTGATATCACAGGTGACTTGCAAATAGCTGAAAACTATAAGAGGTAATTTGATATTTTCAAAACTATGGGTATAGTTGCAATTATGGCTAAAACAAGGTCTTCCATATATTTGCAAAGAACACTTGCTCTTTGCTAAAATGCCTATTCTACATCAGTAAAAATTTATAAACCTATCTTGGAATCCGCTGGCAAAAAGAAAACACCACTTCCGCTAAACACCATTACAGCACAACCATACAAAATAAATGGACAACGGAAATTGGAAGATCAGGAATCCTTAACGCTTTGGAATTTTAGGCACCACGTTTTCCACGTTTTGGGAATTTCGTGGTGCAGGAAAGTTGCTCTTGTCAAATAAAGCCCCAAGATGATTTGATCTTTCTTTCCTTTAACGCCCCATGGCTATGGTGTTGTTTTTCGCTTTATGGTTTTCAGCTTTTTCCTTAAGATAGCGAAGAGATTTTTTTAAAAGGAAAATAGAGTCTGATTTCAGGCATTTGGACAGGCCGTGACGGAGGGTATACACGTGGAATATTTCGCAAAGTTTATAAGCATCCGTCGTCCTTGCATATTAAAAAAAAAAATTATGGAAATGAAGAGATGGAAATGATTATTGCTTCCCAAATTTGATAATATTTAGTTTGTAAGGCGTTGTGTGTGTATTTGTGTATGCGTGAGTGAGAGAGAGCGAGCGAGGGGGGGGGGGGGAGAGGAAATGTTATTGGTTCCCAATCCTAACAAAGTCAAGCAGAACACAAAACATGCAAGCATCATATAACATGCATTCAAAAAGCTTGTGCTTCTCTACATTTTTATGTTTCAGTACAAGTGGATCTAAAATCATTTACAACTCAATAGTATACAGCTCATAGTAATTATATATGCAGGTGCTACAAATTAGCTTCGAAAAATGAACCCACCCAACCTATAAATTGAAATGCAGTGCCTATAAACTGTGGCGGCCACCTATGCACCATCACAATTCACAAGCAATTTGGGGAAAGACGTTTCCTTCATTTATTACTTTTGTATAGGTAGCAGCCATTTACTGGCTATTGCAACCAACTTGGGCACCTTTCGCCCCAACTGAATTGATTACAAGGACATCTCATTCCCCAGAGGCTCCGATAACTGTTTCCCATCACACACCGCCTTCAAACACTTCCTGAGATGAGAATTGCAGAAGGGGAAAAAAAAGCAGGATAAACTCCAGTTCCTATTTTTATTCAAATTAAAATTTAGAAAAAAAAAAAAAACAAAACAAACAAACAAACAAACAAATACAGTACAAACTTCTCGTTTTTCATTAATTTTGAACGTGTTATGGCATACACTCCGGAAGGGTGGCAGCTACCATCCCAGCAGTCATGAGTAGTTGCGAGGGGTCCGGCTACTTCCACAGCTTAACAGATTTGTCATGGCTTGCAGAGGCTACCATCCCTGTCCCTGGAGACTGTGCCAATGCAGCAATCAAGCCAGCATGTGCCTGAACTGTTAAGCTTTTGTTCTCAGCCATGTTCCACAACTCCAATGTCTGCAAATGTAGTATTGTTATCAGAATCAATAGCAATCTGGCTTCGCCAAACGAGCGGTGCTCGTCTGGTCATCGGCTGCGAAATGAGAATCCCATTTCGCAGCCGGTGCAGGGTTCGAATCCCATGTGGGATGCTGAACTATATTTGGGGTGAGGGCATGTGGTCCCCTTTTATACTTTGATGGGAGCTAGTGGTCTCCCTATTTGATTTGTGGAAGCTTGTTGTCGTCTTCCATTATAAGCTTGTTAGAATTGTCTCAGGTTTGAATGTAATATGAATTGAGATATGATGTAAAATATCCTCCAATCAAAAAAAAAAAAAAAAAAAAAATAGCAATCTGGCTTCTAAAACCCTCCATTTTTTTGTATTTTGCAACATAGGTGAGACAAACCAAGTTGAATTTTAATTTCTTACGTGTTTTACTTTCAAAATCAATTTTTTCAGGATGACATATGGAAAGATCTAAATAAGAATTCAAGTGCCTCCAAGTAAACAAGAACTAGAAGAAAAAGGTGGAAGGAATGCTACAGAGTTTAAAAGTATATGATTAATGGCCAGGCTGTCCAGCCCTCTGGAAGGAAAAGAAAAACATGGAACACAGAGTGAGGGATGCAGTGATGGGGAAGCAGATAAAGGCATGGATGCCATGTAAAAATTCCTATTTGATCAGATTTTTTTTAAAAAAAAAAAAATTCTACTTACAAGGATGTAATTAGGATGTTCGTTATTGCATGGTTGTAGAGCAAGTAGCTCTACTCCATCTTTCTAATGCTGAGTAAGCAATCAAATGATCATTACCTGATATCCTCCAATAACCAAGAGATTTGAATAGGTTGGATGAAAAACACAAGAATGGAACTGATTCCCATTGGAGCTGTGCTCATGAATGCAATCCCCTGATGCTAAGGACCAGACCTTTACACAATCCTGGCTAACAGATGCCAGGTAATCTCCATTTCCATCCCAGCATACAGAGTGGACCTCTTTGGTATGCCCCTGCAAAAGTGCCATGGGGATAAGATAAGATGGAAAAAGGACAAAGATCCCATTAATGATTAAAGGCAGAATATGCCAAATTGTTGAGGAAGCCGGTTGCTGGCATGCAGGCATTTCTCAAACATATACTTCAATACTCAAAATCAAAAACTGGAAGGTCATGATAATTGTCCGCTTCAAACAGATGATGTTTTTGGTTTTTTTAATTATCACTATTTTTTTGACGAAATCATGTTTTTAGTTTTTGATACAAAGCAATTGCACCTCAAATTACTAACGTGTAGAACAACAAATACCTGTAGTGAGTGGGTCTGCCTATCTGCCTCAATGTCAAATATTGAGACAATATTTTCTGCCGCTGCTGCAAGAAGATGCCCAATCCTTGGTTGAAATCTTACTTGGGCTGCACCACCCTTAGACACGCTGATTAATGAAAACTGATTAATATCCCAGAAGCGAATTTCACCATTTCCATCACTTGAGCAAAATATGTCTGTCTTTTTTGGATGGAAATCAAGTGACATCACTGCAGAACTGTGACCAGTATATGTGTTCAAACAATAGCCAGGCTGCAAAACAAATTAACTTGATGATTTAACAGTGCAAAAATTAAAAATAAATACAAATAGAGTTGAGAACAGTAGTCCATTAACACTTGTCACATGTACAAAAAGTAGAGTTCTTCAAATGTAAGGGAAATTCAATCTTTAGAGGCCAAATTGCATATCAAAATCAATAACCACAAAATGATGGATGATGAAAATCATTTGGTGTAAACAGTTGAAACTGGCTGCTACCATCACAAGAGCATCAATGAAGCCATATATAATCTGATAAAAGAACATGGGGACATGGGGCATAGCCAAGTACCACATAAAAGACACTGCACATAGGATTTGGAAAAGTACAGTACCCATGTAAGTGCCCTTTAGACAAGCATGCTGCTTGTTGCTCAATTAGATGGAAAAGGAGGAAACAATACCTCTGTCGCATCCCATATTCGCACAGTTCTGTCAAAAGATGATGTTGCCAGCTGAGTTGAATTTGGTCTGAAACGTACATCTGTAATTATGAGAGAATGTTCTTCTGGAGTACTCACTGTTTCCAATGTGTCCATGTTCCAGAGAACAGCCTGACGACGTGAAGCAGAGCTTGTTGTTATGTTTCCCTCATTAATGGTCAGGTTAGGATCAAAAACTTGATTTTTACTTACAGCAAAACCGGTTAGCATAGATATAGAAGTCAATAAATAAAGCAGCTCTGGTTGACAGGACTTACGCATGCATACAAGGGATATAGCCAATATGACTAGATAGGAAGAATATTAGCATAAGATGTATCCTAATGCTGATAAAAATGATTCAAAGTGTAAGAGTACACAGAAGACAAACGAAAATAAGGATCTTCCTATCACCTAAAGCCACATCAAGCCCTGTTTAATGCCATCTCAAAAAAGAGAACAACCCAAGCACTCAACCCACTTAGAGTCCAAGTTCCATAGCCCACCATGCGTTACCTTCTTCTCATGCCCAGCACTAGCAAGCAATTTCCCATCTGATGAAAAATGGCAGCAGACAACTTTGCTGCTGCTTGTACTTATACAACCAACTTCACTGAAGGAAAAACCTGAGATATTAAATATTGAAAGGGCTTTAGTTGCTTGTATTATCCATCATTCATATGGACTGGAAGAAAAGAGGGCAATTACGTTTTGTCGAGTCTGTATTGTGATCTGTAGGGCTTCTTTTCAGTGTATCAAATATGTCCCTTGCATCTCCATCGTCAGGTGACAAAAATGATTCCACATTATCTTCCAAGGAGCCTACATCTCCAAAATGTTCTATATCATCCTGCAACATGAAATTTTAAATGATGAGAATACAAGGAAATTTTCCAAGAGATGCATCAAAAAGAAAATTTGAAAACAAATGGAAGATACCAGATGATTGGATGACGAACCAAGTGCACCAGTCCCATCTGTGCCATACATCATTAAACCTTTCGACATTCCATTAACGTTCTGCAAATTTCCTGTCATAGCTACTCCATCTCCAGGTGTATGAGTGGATGGGGTCGATGGTGGGGAGTTAGAAGGGCCAATGGTGTTCCCTGTACCCGTACTGGTTGCAGCTCCAGAAGAAGAAGGCTGTTTCCTCTTTCTGTTGTTCTGAAATCAAAATAATAAACAACAGACAGAATGCAAGCTTAAACAATATATAAGCTGCAACAGCCGCATAAAGACCAAACCTTGCCATAAACACATCATACTCAATTCTTTCTTAACTAAGATGCATTGGGTTGCCAAAACGAAAAATAGCAGCATCATTTCACATCATGATTTATGCAACAACAATTTCTTACTGGTAGCTCATAATACCTCCTTGACTACAATAATTTGTTACCGATAGCTCAGAATACCTTCTTGTTCTTAACTAACATGTATAGGTTGCTGCAATGAAAATTTCCATGATTATCTTACACCATGATACTATTTGCAGAATATTCAAATATTTGGATTTCTTATGATTTGGAATAAATTGTTTGATTATGCAAAAACTACCCAACAAAAAAAATCATAGTTGATATTAATGCAATAGTTAGAGAGAGAGAGAGAGAGAGACTAGGGAAAATTAAGAGAGAGGACATTAAAAAATTTTATTAAACACACACGAGCTCTATTTTTCATCTAATTCAACCAACAATAATCTAATAAAAGAAAGAGAAACAAAAGGGAAGATGAAACCCTGTAACAAAGGCGATCACTACACAGGCACAACCTGCTGTAATTGTTGCTGCTGCTGGAGCTGGTCCTGTTGTTTCTGTGCAGAGGACTGCTGCACCTGTGCCATCTTCACCTGAACAAAAATGCCAGCAGGTCATGGGGAAACCACAAAAGCAGATGCTATCCTTTCAAGATCATGCTACCATAACCAGTATCTTCTTGTTCTTCAAGTATCCTGAGGTCGGCTATAAATGTGTGCTAGCTAAAATTTTACAAATACCTTGTGCATCGGATGTCTACCTTTTTCACATCGGCCCCACTCAACATGGCAACGAGTGTTTATTAGCAAATCCTGAACTTGCTGGCAACATCGTAATATCAAGTATATATTGAATTTTCACTTTGTAAAATATTTAAACTACCATATAGGAGACATACACTGCATAAATGGGTGTAATCTCGAGAAAAGCTTTTAAAATAATTGCAATATTTTGGAAACCCAATCAGAATTACTAAAATTCCATAGAGATCCAGGCAACGGCTTCAAACAGGCTCCCTTTTGCATGAAAAAATTGCATACCAACAATGATTTTCCAATAAAAAATGATTTTAAAAATTGAAAAATATAGTCAAACAGAAAATTACCCAAAAAAAAAAAAAGAAAAGTGTACCCAAAAAAATTTCCAACATGGCCATTGGACCGATTCCATCTCAAGATTCACAGAAAAATATTAAATCCATAAAAAGAAAAATGCAGGATATCAGAAAAGAGAAACAAAGAAGAAAAGCAAGAAAAGAATCCTACCATTCCATTTTATTTTATTCCTTTTTTGATGGAAAATCTGTTTTGCTTTCTCCAGGAATCTAGTTTGGCATGGCAAAATCAAGGCACTTGGTTCCTTTTTTGTCAAAATTTGAGATTAGGAGAGGAGTTCATCATCCTACAATGCAAAAAAGCAAAAGATGCTTTCTTTTTTCTTTCTATTTTGTTTTCACTCCACTTCTGTTATTTATATATTCATCAATTAATAACTTTGCTGATCATAACTACTATACTACTATGAGTTCCATTTCTATGTAACCCTATCAATTTTTCTCATCTTGACAATTGATGGGAAATTCACTCCATCTATTGTATATAACATCATCAATATTTTCATGAAAACAGCATTATGTCTAATATCATTGTGGATAGGCTTTATCTACAAATGTATAAATAAAATGGTTTGATGCTAAATATCAATTTTAAAGTTGTATTTTCAATATCTAAACCATCTAAATTATTATCACTATGTTGATAAATGATTTTATATAATATTATTATATTCTAATACATATGTGAATGAATCTAAGCATTTTTTTTGTAATTTACACATGAATATACGTATATTTAAGCAAATGTGGCCTATGCAAATCTTTAATTTGGATAAAACTCGGTTTCCTAGCTAAATAAATCATGCAAAATACAATAGACAAAACGGATTTCCCACCAATCATCAAAGTGGAAAAAATGTATGAGGTTACATGAAACCACTTCTACGAAACCTAATTACTTAGATTTGATGGGTTTTTCTTAGGAAAGAGCAAGTTGGTAATCAAGGTTTAAGGATAAAAATCAACCATTATAAAGTTTAATTATTGATTTGAATCACTAGACTTGAAGAAAAATTAGTACCTTGTGGTTCAGATGCAACCTCCCACTCAAAGAGAGAAAGAAGACAGGAAAACTCATTTATGAGTACAAAAGCAGTTGCATTGCTTCCATCCTATAGTGCATGGTTTAGGCTCCAATGAAATGAAAAGCTATCATCAATATCTTTCTTTGGCAAGAAGTTTAACCCCCACATACTGTTCTGTCTTTCAAATCTCATGAAGTTACTCCTGTCACCCAAAAGGGTGTTGGAATGACTTGTATCCAAGTGTGGTGATATTAATGCATGTTTCCTCATAATTGGTCATAACTTGTAAAGATACATCAATAGCACTCGCAAAAGGCTCCAATGAGAAAACCATAATACCAAAACAATCCTATGAACCTAGATTGAAAAGTGGCATGAAATGCCTCAAAAGCCAAATAGGAAAGTGAGGAAGGAAGGAATGACTTGTCTCCTATTTAGTTAAACTGATAGATGGTTGCTGTTTCTTTCATTTTCTAAAAGAAGCCACAGCGCACTACACAGAGACATCAGTTCAGTCAATCAGTTGGGCCTCTATAACATTCATTGAAAAATGCACAGGTCCACCAGTTCTCAGGGTAATACGAGAGGGTTATTGTAAATTTGCAAAGGCCAGCTCAAGGATTTTGATGACAGAAATAACCCAGGTTGTAGATACATGATATTGAATTGCTTAAATACCACCATTCTGTGTTGGAGATCCCCATAATTCACTTTCATGTATTAATAGGTGGTTCCGTGCTACATACTTAAATAATTGAATGTTGTTAGACGATTTGGATTAGGATTAGCAAATGGTAGAGGAACAAAGGGGACAGTGAAGGCCAAAGAATGCATGCTACTATGCAGACATTGCTGATAATATGTCATGCTATTGATGCCCAAATTTGCTATAGATTATTGCACTAGAGATTCAGTCCAAGGTCAATAAAGTATCTTCCAAATATTATTATCCTTATTTCCAATAAAATAGATTCAGTAGTGCTCATACCATTGCCATTCATCTAAGATCAGATATGCTGATATATAGAAATCAAATTTACCTTTGTAAGTTTACATTAAGGAAAAAAAAAAAAAATTGTACCTTCATAAGTTGTTCCGCTTGATCTTGAGAACCAACCCTGATCTTTGGTGAACTTGACTGAATTGGCGAACCAACAGAACCATCATTTCCTGAGGGCTGACCATCTTTTCCACTTAAGTTACCTCTAGGAAAAACCCTGAATCTTCGTGGATCTAAATCCCCAAAATTTGCCGAGCTTCCTAAGCTGCCTTGTGCCTGAGCCTGTACTAACAGCTGCTGCTGCTGCGGTGTGAGGACCTGAAATTGATTTGGAGATTGTAGAAAAGGCTTTTGAACCGGTGGGCCTATATTTGGCCGTAATTGGTCAATGCCCTAAACAAATGAAGCATTCAATGTCAAAAAAGATACACAATTGCCCAAAATAAAATGCCTTCACAAAACAAAACAAAAAAAATGAAAATGATTAAGATTGAAACTTACAGTCAAAGGCCAGCCCTTCAATGGAAGACCGCTGACACCTTGATTCAATCCTGAAAAGAAAACACAAGTGCACAAAAAAATATATTGATATGAGGACTCCACAGTTTGAAATAACTTAGTTATATATCATCAGACTGAATGCACAGCACGACAATTTATTTTGTTCAATTTGATTTCAGAAATCAGAGTAGCTTTCACTTATATGCATAAGTAATCATGCCCAGAACTAAAGCAAAACCAACAATGATGTTTGCATTAAACTTGGCTATTCAAGCAGGCCTTTCCTGCTAAAATCCAATTCTTAGGAAAGCCTGCATAAAAATTTTGAAGGAACTATAGCAGAATAAAAACATTTTTAAGTTCTTTATGAATGTAGAAAGGAGTTCATACCATTAGGTTATTATAGAACTTAAAAAATTAAAGGAAATACTATCTCCAAGTGTGTGACCTCTGGGATGCACTTAGTGGAGACGTAGTCAAAGCACAAAGAAGTGACTAATCAATCTCAATGTTGTCAGAATCGAACCGGTGAAAGAACTGGTCTGGTTCAAACTTGTTTGACCGATTAAGCAAACCGGTTTGAACCGGTGATGTCAACATAACATATTTATAATGTCGTATATGTTTAATTATTTCTAATTAATTATGCATTAGTAAAATTATGTATTCATAACTCCTAAATCCATATGTTAGATTATAATCATCAGAATAAAACACACATGAAAAAATCGATTGAAAATTTTCAAATCATACAATACAACAATACAGTGTGCAAATTTATAAATTAGAGTTATTAACTCGTGCAATCCACACTTCCATAGTAAAAGTACAAATGCACAAATGAATCAACTACAATAATGCAAGCAATGGAGCAATGCCAATCAACTTAACAACAGTTCTAAATTTACAACAATGAAATCAATGAAACAATACCAATCAATTTATCAGTAATTCTAAATTTACAACAATGCAAGAAATGGAGAATACCAATCTTTATTTATGCTTTCAAATTCCTCAAAAAATCAGCTAGCTGCATTGGTATGGATCAAACTTTTACAGTCCCCTGAGAGGACAATTTGAATTTTCGACTTAGAAATGAGAATACCACCTAACCTAAAGCAATAACACAGAGGGACATTTTACTACAAATTCCGTTCACATCCATGTATATCTCCACAACCAATGTAGTATAAAATATAACTTAACAAAGAAAAAGTAAGTTATATAGAAAACAAGTGGAGTTATCTGATACTCACTTGAATAGGGAATCGAAAGCAGGAAATGTGGAATTGGAAACAGGAAGGCCATGAGGGCAGTCGACAATCAGTGACTAGCTAGGGCAGCAGGCAGCCAGAGAAGTTGCTGATGAGAGTCGAAAACTCGAAATGGCAAAGAAAGAGAGGCAGAGACAGAGAGAGGCAAAGGGAGGCAGAAATGGCTGAGTCGGCCAGGAAACCGAGAGAAGTAGATGGAGGAGGTCTGGAGGAGATGAAGACAACTGGGTTGAGGAGGATGGACAGCAGCCGGTAAGTAACAACTAACAGATTGACAAAGACGAGCTGCATAAGTGGGAGAGCCGTGAGAGGCTGAGTCATTGATGATGACTAGCGCCACTGAGGAAGCTCGGAGAGGGTGGCAACACAGGTAAAATGGGCCACTGCAGTGGAGGGCAGGCTAGGGTTTCATGAGAAAGAAGGAGATTTGGGGGGAAAGAATTCGGGCAGGAGGCAGGCTGCAGATTGAACATGGTTTTTATTCATTTCAACGAACCAGCCAAACCAACTCCAACCGCTTTTTCGGATTCGACCACAGTTTGAACAGCTTCATGATAACCAACCGGACCGGCTTTAGTTGAACTGGATTAGGGACTGGCTCCTAATCAGACCGGCCGGACCAGTCAAGTTCTGACAACACTGATCAATCTTCAGTGGGATGAGAAGAGAAAACTGTCAACATACTAGTGTCAAGAGATATGAACGCAGATCCAGGATCAAGATGATCCATCTCAAGTTTGGATGAAATTTGAGAAGAAATTTTTCAAAGGTGGATTTCTCACCAAGCATAAGGAATATTCGATGGCGAATTTTGATAATTAAAATTTTAATGAGAGAGAAATTTCAAAGATTAATGAATAAGAAAAGAAGAAAAGGTTGAATCAATTGAAGAGTACAAATAAGTGGATAACATCACTCCGAAAGAAGAGGAACTGAAAATCATCACTGACACAAGAGTCATTGGAGGAGGAAAACAATTCAAGCATTATCAGGAAGGGAGAAGCATTGAAGAAAAGAAAAGAAATCATGCATGAAGAAATGAACGATATTCAGGAAGAAGAAATATAAGTTTCAGAAAAGGAAGAAATTGAAGCCATAAAAGGAGAATTTTCTACTAAAATATCAAAGGTATGCATGGAAAACTTGAGCTCTGCAAATTGAAAAAAGCGTAAGAGATCATTTACCTACCTATATCAATTGCATGGATGTTAGTGAAAATTTTGATCAGTATGTCTACAATTACTTGGATGATTATCTATATGCAAAGGAAGTTATAAACTCAACACTCATCACTGAAGGAAAGATGATAACATAATTAAAAGGTTCAGAAAAGGTTTTTGAAGTCAAAGAATTTACAATCAAGATGAAGCCTATGGAGTATAAAGATTTTTTAGTATGCAAAGTTACAGAATATGGTTTTTACATCAATCCAGAGACAATAATAATTGAAGCAATCACGATGACTCCATTGCAGTTATTCTTTTACAAGTCAAAAGACAGCTATTGATAGGCTCTCAAGATTATTAATTGTTGAAACTTGAAAACTTTATCACAAGTGTCTGTGCTCATATAATGCTGATTAAAGGGAACGTAAATTCTGTGGATCCAAAGATATTCGAATTGGAGATCTTGAATCATTTTCCGTGATAGTTCAGGAGATTCGATTCTGTAATCATTTGGGAAGTAGCTCACAATCCATAGCCAGCTTAGACAAGGAGTTTTCTATTTATGGTCACAAGTCAAATATGAAGTCCTATATGGATGCATGCACTGTTTAGCACACGTAAGAGAATTAAATAAAATATTTTCCAATTGTGGTGTATTGGATCCACCATTGTTGGCATATTTTTCTTTCAATTGACATTAAAACTGGCCACTTTTTCTGCCTCCATCCAAACAAGTCATTTATGTAATTCATATATCTGTAAAAAACTGGTAGCATTGTCTAATTATTGCATAACATTTTCCATAAAAAAATTGAAAAAGGAGTGCTGCCTGAGAAAACTGACAAGCATACATCAATTAAAATTTTCAGGTTTTTTCCCTTTTATGGGCTCCTCTTTGCTTCAAACTTCAAAGAATACCCTTTGTATGTGCATAAAAGAAGGAACTTTTCGTTTAATTCTATTTAGTTCAGCATCACATAACAGGTCTAATTCCCACGTCTGCAGGATGAAGAAATTTCACATTCATCACCACAGAAGAACAACCTATTATTTCCCACAAAGAAAACGTCAAAAGAGAAACTGGAAATGCTGGCATGATCTCCCTGGCCCAAATTATCCATCAAGGAATGCTTTTGTTTGTGGGTTTCCTCTCTAGATGGTTCACTCTCTGACACCTCTGTTCCATAGTTACACAATGAAAGTTCAGGTATTTAAAAGAGAATAATAAACACAGACAATGAATCTTACCAGCACTACTTAGTCCAGATTTCATGATTCCCGGCCCATAAATTGATGACGGATCCATAGGCAGAGATCTCTGCGCAGCACCCAAGTTGACTTCACCTTTGATGTCCTAAAAGTTTCAAGGAACACATCTAATAGGGTCAGACAATCAAAAGAAAATGAAGATAAAACGCACAAACTATGAAGATTAGGAGTTTGAGCAGTTACAGTGGCCTGTTGAGTCCGTCCCTGTATATGCTGCAATGCCGCAGACACACTGCCAGGGTTACCTTGAGCTAACTGGCTGTGTCGACACAGACAAACAAAAGTGACCAACTTGTCCTTTTGAGCACTCATTAGAAGACTACCAATATTATATAAAAGTGCAACCAAGTTAATGCATAAAGAAATTACCCAGGATGGCTGGATGCTGATTTCAGAAGTGCCATTCTATTGGCATCAATAAGCTGTGGAGATGTCTCTGAATCCATAGAGTGAGGATGCTTCATTCGTTCCTCATACATTTTTGCAGCCAAAACACTGGCGGTTGACTGTCCCAACATTCCATCAGAGTTTATAGCTGTTATTGGGCCACTAAGTGAGGGATGAGTAGCATCCCTTCGCTGCAGTTGTGCATGCCGTTGCTGTATAAGTTGCAACTGCTGCATTTGCAGTTGTTGTTGCTCCCTAGCTTTAAGTTGTTGTGCCTGTGAATCACCAGAAAAAATTGTGTATTTAGCACTTTAAAAAGCCCAATAATTACTAATTTTCAAGCAAATAATAATGAAAGAACATAGCATTTATACAGCCACCTCGATGTATGCTGCAGCAACCTCAGAATGTTTCTCATTTGTTCTTGCAATGAATATGTCCCAAAATACGGACCACCACTCAAAGAGAAAACCACCAGGTGCATCAATTGCTGCATGGAAAGAAATAATTAAATCTTCTACAAAAAGTGAAAAGCACTGGCGAAAGAAGAAGAAATCTCAGTGCAACTATCTTTTTAGCAGCTTGAATTTTGGTTTTGTTGGTTCTTTGTATGTTTCTGTTCACTAAGAGGCCATGCCTCTGCTAGCCTAGTGCTGCTTTTCTTTTAAATGAGGCTTCTACTATTAGTCCTTCAAAAATAATGGTAAAACTTAATTTAAAATTCCACATTCCCACATTTATCTATTTCTTACTGAGGAACAAATATTTGAAGCACAAAAGAGAGACTAACCAAATTTTACTAATACGCTGCTGCTAAGTGTTCAGTCATTGACTTCTTTCCTGCATCTTTAATAAAGATGCATACCAGTTGACAGAAATATTTTATTATTTTTCTTTTCACTCTTGGATCTCCTTCAAATCAACATTCAAGTATCACGATAAGTAAATCTTGCAAAATCTTCAATAAATATGGATGCCGATCCAACAGTAATAGCATAAATATAATAAAACTGACAGTTAAAATATATCCTTATTAGAGATATTATTTTTTTATCTAGTAACTTTATAAAAATATTCAAAATTTTAGAAAATCCTTGATAGAATTAGGCTATGTTTGTTAAAAGGGAAAAGTTTTAAAAAAGAATTCCTCTAATTTTCATACCCGTTTAATGTGATTTATCATCTTAACTACCTAATTACCCTGTTTTGTCAATTATTACATCCGCATTCTAATCAGTTTTCTCATCTTTTGATACAAATATTTTCTATTTATTTTATCTTTATTCACTTTAATTCTAATCATTACCCAATCACCTCACATCACTCTCTCACTTTGTTGAAATTTTTTTCTACAATTTTTTCTCATTACCAAACAGACCCTTAGAGTAATATAAATGCATCATAAAGCTAAAAATATAATCGTGTTGCCAGTATTTAATAAGCAATGGAAATACATAAGAGACCCTTATACAGAAGTGCAGCAAATTTTGGCATGATTTAAATGCATGGAAATTTTATATATATATTGATATAAACATACATATTTAAATTTCGGTAGAAAATATTGACAAAACACTGGTGCAAACTGAACAGCATGAATTGGAGAACCCCATTATTAGTGCTGTTATATCCATCATTAAGGAGTAGCATACCACAACATGCATACATTAGCAAGCGTGGCTGACAGCTCATAAGGAATAATCCAAAGTTTTTAAATTGAGTAATGTAAACAAAACTTGAATTTTGAAAGATGAGATGAACGATAACCCATGAAAAGTGTTTTAGATATTATTTTTTAACCAGTAAGATCTGGCTCATATAATAGGTTAAAAAAACCTTTTTATTACTTGCAGGAATAAATGAAATTCATTCAATTGAGTGATCATGTGACTAAGTATTCAATGAGATTCATTTTATTGAATGATTGATTGAGATGCTTCCAGTTTTCACAAGGTTCATTAAATTAATTGATGGAGAGAGAGATAGAGAGATCAAAGTGCGTTTCCAGAGATTAATGGAAAATTTTGTTGGATTTAATTTTAGTGGAGATTAATGCAAGATTTAATTTTTATGTCACCAAGTGGCCGGGCAGCAAGTCGGTGCATTGCTCATTTCTAGTGGTCCATGCAAGATTGGTTGGATTTTGATTTCGCATGAGCAGGCAATAAGTTCTGCACTCTTTTTTCATAAGAAAATGCTGACAAAATGCCCAATTTGCGGAAATCTCATTAAGTGCGGTGCACATCAAGAACCTGAAAATTACCACCTGTTTGCTACTATACTTGAACTTATTTAGGCTCTTCCCAATGAATGTGTTAGGACCCTGGCCCGTTGTCCCACCCTGGCCTCTTCCAAGTCTGCCCCTCTAGGTCGGCCCCTTTAAGCCAGGTCTAAGTTTCTAACCCATATTGGTCCTAAAGTATTGTCCCAAGGCCTAGCCCAAGTATCAAGATCATAGCCCCCACTGCAGTTGGCATCACTTGAACCCCAAACCATGGTGCCAACTGCGGTGGGGGCTATGTTCTTGATACTTAGGCTAGGCCTTGAGACAATACCTTGGGGCCAGTATGGGCTGGTAACTTAGACCTGGCCCGAAGGGGCCGACCTGGATCGTGCCCCACTCAAGCCTCATCTAGGTCCAAGTTATCGATTGAGGTGGTAAGAAGCATGGTTATAGAAACCAACAAATACCAAGGTCCGAAGTTCAAGTGATGCTAACTGCAATGGGGCTATGATCTTGATACTTAGGTTGGGCCTTAGGACAATACTTTAGGGTCAATATGGGCTGGTGACTTGGACCTAACTTGAAGAGGCCAACCTAGAAGAGGCCAACCTAGAGAGGCCGACCTGGATGAGGCCAGAGTGGGGCACTAGAGTGGGGCAACGGGCCGGAGTCCTAACAAAATGATCAACCTAAGTGCCCAAATCTGAAATGGAAAACAGACATATTTACCACTACCAAAGTCCAGGAATTACTCTCTTGATGGATGAAGGCTTTCCCGGCGAAGCTCATCCTTTGTGGTCCACTCCTCAAGTTTGTACAGACATCCAGTTCTCAGCTTATCATATTATTTTCACAAGTATTATTAGTCTAGTCAGATATCTACGCCCAACAGCACACGCAATGCAGGAAGAGAAGAACATTAAAAAGGATGCACCACGACCATCAAATTAACTACAAACCAAACTCGTGATCTCATTCTCTACAACATCATTACCTACTGGATCAGCCGCAACCTTCCCCTCAGTCATGAAAGCCTTGGCAGACGCATGTAAATTCCTCTTCAGCAAGTAATCATATATATAAACGTCGAGCCTGAAAACGCAAACGCATTAAAACCAAAAACATAACGAACCAAAGAAGAGAACTACAACCGCCGCGACAGCATACATTTTGTCAGCTTCCCAGTTACTCTGCGCCATAATATCTCCTTGGCTGTGATCGAAATTCAGAGCATAAATCAAGAAAGGGAAAATCTAGTTAATAAAATCACGAAGAAGGAAAGAAAAACGAATCGAGCTCCAGGATGAGAGACAAACCTCTGATCTCACCAGCAAAAGCGACGGAAACCTACATTACAGTTCCTGGAATCCAATTGAACTCGATCCGCACATCTAAAATCCCGATTCCAGCTCCGGGAGCTGAAAATCCACCCAAACGGATCAAATTCCAACAAAATTTCGAGATGGAGTTG
The DNA here is from genome assembly GCA_035584095.1 of Annona squamosa. Classification (NCBI taxonomy): domain Eukaryota; kingdom Viridiplantae; phylum Streptophyta; class Magnoliopsida; order Magnoliales; family Annonaceae; genus Annona; species Annona squamosa. The sequence goes on along the minus strand of JAXCLR010000001.1, from coordinate 36,637,891 downwards.
CTGAATTCAACATGGAAGAACAGACACTGCAGACAAGACAGAAATCAGGTTCTCCGAAAGGAAAAAAGCATCCGAGAGATGTTGAGAAACAGCAGCTTTCGATTTTCAGCTGCTACGAAGCTCTTTTCTGCGATTTTTTTTCCCTCCCTCTCTCTCCGTAATTAACCGCCTATTTTTTTGTAAGGCAGCGGAAGTAACTGGAATTTCGTAACGAGGTTCTATTCGTCTCCGAACCTCTGCTTCGGTATCAGCCTCGGGAAGCTCGGACTGGAGAAACGTAACGATAGAAAACGTTGCGTAAGCAAACGCAAGATCGAACTCTCAATTACTGAACATATCTTCTTTTTAATTAAAATTTTAACGGTCCACATTCTACAAAATCTAGAATATGAT
>JAXCLR010000001.1:36619948-36637204 GCA_035584095.1 Annona squamosa | reverse complement strand
GTCATCACATTCTTTCATATTACCCACAAAGAAAAAAACCTTTTATGAATAATCAATCAGATGAACGGTTGAGATCAGTTTCAAGTGGGACCACGGGAAAGGAATGAACTACGTTGGAAAGTTTCTCCGTCCTCAGGCTCAGGGCGAAAGATATCCGCCGGTGTGGCGACGAAGCTTGAGTCCATTCAACGCGACGTAAGAAAATCCTCATGCACTTGAACAGCGTCGCAGTGGGGCGTATCAAAGGAGGAACTGGTGCAAGAGTTGTCGCTGCGTTTGGGCCCAATGACGCGTGCCACCTGTGAAATATCTGGCACTCTGCCTAAAAATCGGACATTTTAGCATTTGACCGTTTAAAAATTAGATGCCTGGTGGTTGTGTAATAATTGCACGATTAGGAAGCATTAATGGACCTAAATTGCAGAATTTATCATCTGGGCTTCTGGATTTGCAGTTTCAACGGTTGAGATTGAGTGATTGAACGAATATGGGAAAAATCTAGTGCTGCATTAACTGACTCCGAGAAAGAAACAATTAGGGAGGGACCATGCGAGCTAAGTGACGACAGGTGTCGGTTGCGTCCGCATGCGACTACACTCTCCATCTGACGTGGATGGCCAGGATGGAGCCAAAAGTGATGCGCGATCGCGGATCCCGGCCAGGCGGAGCGCGAGCCTCGAGTTCGGAAAGATATGGCATTTAATTTTGGGTTAATTTTAAATATATCCGGACTTTAATTACAAATATAACTATTAAAAACTTTTACGTATACCCACTAAGTATGAGTAAAATTTTAAACATACTCATTATAACAGTTATAAACGCTTAATAATTTTAAAATCCAAAAATATTCATGATTAATCTAACATTTATCTTGATTTTTGCAATATCGAGACCGTTAAAACTCATTTTGTCTAGTTTTTCTCTTACGTTAAATGTGTTTTTATTATATTGTTCAACTTTTATTTTAAGTGAATGACTGTTATTATTAAATAATAAGGGACATTTTAGACATTCATATAATGGATAATGATAATTTTTAATTATGTCTGATATAATAAGTATATTTAAAATTTTACTCATATTTAGCAGATACATGTGAAAGTTTTCAGACTCAATTGATAAATTTTAAATATATTCATTATAACAATTATAAACGTTTAATAATTTTAAAATCCCAAAATATCCATGATTAATCTAACATTTATTGTGATTTGTGCAATATCTAGATTGATAAAACTCATTTTGTCTAGCTTTTTTCTCACGGTGGATGTGTTTTTATTATATTGTTTAACTTCTATCATAGTTGAATGACTATTATTATTAAATAATAAGGGGCATTTTAGACATTTCATATTACGGATAATGATAATTTTTAATTATGCCTGACAGAATAGATATATTTGAAATTTCATTCATATTTAATAGATATATTTGTGAAAATTTTAAAACTTAGTGAGTACATTTATAATTAAGGTCAAATGTACTAGGCATATTTGAAATTAACCCTTTAATTTTTTTAACTACTTCAACAATTCTAGATTTTTCCTATGTTAGTTTTGCTTTTTTAGAAAGGTTATTTGTGCTTTTAATCGCGTAGTTAATTTTTTTCTCTCGTAAAAAAATCTGTTTACCATTATTTTTATTTTATTTTTAGTTATAACTCCTATCATAATAGATATCTTCTCCTTTTTACCAAGTCTTGTATATTTTTTCTCTTTTTTTTCTTTTCTTTATAAAAAAGATGGGTTTTATTATCCTAGGCTAAGTTATATATTTTTATTGTTTTCATGAATATATTTTTCTAAGTATGTTTAATTAATATATCAAATTTTATATAATTTATTTAATTATTTTTATTTTAACAATCAACATTTTTTCAGTTAGAAATGACTTAAACACTCTTGTACACTGCTGTTTGAAATATATATATAGACACATATTCAAAATTTTATATATAATTAAGTAATTTGAAAAAATATATTTTAGATAAAGCTAACAAAATCATAATCCAAATAAGACATGCCAATTTCGTGAAATTCTAACTATTTAACTACTTCATATTAAGTTTCTTTGTACTCTTTTCTCTGCGTTTTTTCAATTCTTTTTCCAGGTTATTTTTTTTTGTGAGTATTTATATTAGAATCATCTTAAATATCATCTTACGTCCAAGCTCTTGAGACATTATAATAACTTTCTTACACAAATCTACATTTTATTTAACAAATTTTTTAAAAATTTTATCTCATAAATAAAATTCTTGCTTCCACACTGTAAACGCTCCCACGCACATGGCGGAGAAAGACTTCACAACGCTACCATGCATGCTGCCACCAAATACTGTCATGCCGTTTCCAACCCATTTCAGCAGGCTTTGGCCGAGCGATGGGTTACGGCTCAGTTGGCCTTTTTCCTAGTCCTTTTGACGGCGTAAAGTACGTAACCGACCTAATAAATTTCACACCAGTCCTGAGGTAATATTGCAAAATAATAATAATAATAATAATACATAAAGGTCGTGGATCATCAACTTGGGGGGTAGAATGAAATAGAATGCAGCGATTCATCAAAGAACGACGGCGGTTTAATGGAGATCCTGAGTTTGTCGTCTTCTCTGCTGCCGATTGACGACGGCGTTGACTGACAATCAGCTGGAGAAAAATGAGGAGCGACGCAAAAAACCCAAGCGCCAAAGGATGAAATGCGAAATTGCACATCGTGATTCGTGAATTTATTTTTTATTTTTATAGGACTGTTCGTGTTCGGTAAATAATAGTTGGAATTGGAAAGTAAGATCGAACTGATAGATATGTATTAATAACATATTACCCGATAAAGAAATATAAATACGAAGAAAATATAATTATTATGGATTAAAAAACGTGATAAGAAGGCGGAGATTCAAAATTTTTATAGATTGAAATCAAGATGGGAAACAAGCCCTTCTAGAATCTAGACCTTTAAAATGTTTCTATTCTTGAACTTCAATCTTGAATGGAGATTTAATTAAATTATGAAAATTGGATTATCGAACAACTAATTACAATAAAAAAGTACAGCATAGGGATTAAACGAGACTAATATCATAATTCAACTTCTAAAACCTTGGCTTATATACCTTATATACCCTAGTATCAGCCGCTTAATTATCGGAGCCTTACAACTAAACTAATGGCTAATTGCTTTTCTGTTTAAGATCCAATGCTAGAAACTGATCCATGCTAAGAACCAGATTAGCTGGGGACAGTGCATTAGCACCTGTCTTAAAAGGACCTGAATTAGGATTGGTACTACCACATGGGTATTTGTGCTGGGGGTAGGAATTTGGACGGTTGACCCATAACCTGTCCCTCATCTGATTCATTTTGGTTGGTAAAACTAATGTTTTATTGACCCGGTATGGAGATGAGTTTGAAATTTTGATCTGAATTTAAAAGTAGGGTTAGTGTGAGCCGACCATATCCTAACCTACTTCGCATATATTGATTAATTAAAAATTATAAGCTTATATTTAAATCTTATTATTATTTTGTTTCGAAAGTTCCATATTTTTTATAACTAACTATATCAATGATGGAAAAATCAACTTATCCAGAAAACAATATAAAAATCAATGAGAGGAATTTGCACATATATATAACTCTTACATATAATTGTTAAAATTATACTATATTTTTCCATATTTTGATTTAATAATGATATGTTTTTTAATAATTAGTAAAATATTAAAACATATAACATTTACATTTACCATAGATGCATCTTTTTATTCGATATTTATATAAATTTTTAAAATTATCTTATTTGACCTTAATTTTTTACCGGACCTGCTATTCCGAAACTACTTCAATATTAATCCAAAGTTTGTCTTGGAACTAATTAAAAAAAAAAAAGTGATGATCAACTGACCTTGTCCTTTGACTCGGTATAAAAATAAAATCAAATAAAATTAAAAAAAATAAAATTATGATTAGGCAAACTTTGATCGTGCATGGTCGCCCCAATTCGCACCCCAAATTTAGGCACGGGCACGGTACAGCAGCCGGGCCGCGCGGGGATGGGGGCGATGTGCGTGGCGAGGGTAGAAGGTGCCGAAGTTAGCAACCTTCCAATCGGGTTCGTCGCAAAAGAAAAACTCGAGAAGACTGGAAACATCACTTGTTTAGTGTCTCGTTGCGCGCATAACAACGAGTTTTATATTGTGGCACTATTGTTGGTAAAGCTCCCGTACGGATCTGCACCATTGAAAACGCAGAGCCCGCCGTCAGTCCTCTGTATTCAAATCTCCGTCGTGTTCATCATCTTTTTCCGGATTTATCGACACCGTCGGAGGAGGAATGGCTGGTTTTCCTTTCATGCAGCACAGCGCATTCCATCTAAACATGCAATCATGAATGGAGATACAGCGTTTTCCAGCATTTTGCGCGCACCCGAAGACGAAGCGAGTGGAGTCGATGATGGAAAAGGCAGAGGGAGCAATTAAAGACGAGTGGACTCGGGATAGAGATTTCCAAATACAGTTTCTGCAAATTCAACGGAGTAGAGGTTGCTGCAACCGTAGATTCGACGCATCGTTATCTTGCAACTACCGATCGAGTCGTCGTTCACATTTCCCGCACATTTAAGAGGGTTTACACGCGCCTTTCAAATAAAAAAAAGGGGGCTCACACGTTGGCGGTTGACCTTAAAATTTTTAAAGGTATTTCTTATAAATAAACAATTTTAACTGTTCGCATTTTGCGGCCAACAGGAATCACTGGTTAATACGATTGGGCTGAAATACCAAACATTATTTTCGTTATGAGGTGGCATAAATGAAGAATTACTATTTAAGCGTTAAAGAGCATTTTGGGGAAATGAGGGTGCTATTGGTAGGTTATAAAATTTTTTACCAAAAATTTATGTAAAAGTTATGAAAAGATATAAAATTAAAATAAATATATTAAATATACGGATAGATGTTACAAATGATTAAAAAGTAAAACGAAAAATTTTAAAAATTAAATAGTTATGAAAAATAAAAAATTTAATAGAACCCCTGTATGAATTTTGAAGTGAAAGTAAATAGCGTAATATAATAAAGATAACAATGAAAAATAAGCAAAATGAATTTAAAATAAATAGACTTAACTATATGAATAATTGTGCAAAAATTATTAAAAGATAAAGTACTCATATAGAAAAATGAGAACATGATTAAAAAATAAAATAATTATGAAAAGCTAAAAATCTTAGGATGCATTGAAGAAATAATAAAACTTTTGGATGAAAAGCTTTTAATATAAAAAATTTTCATTGAAAAAAATAATGATTAGAAGTAAAGAGAATAAAATTAAAATAGATTTGTTAATTATGTAAATAGTTATGTAGAAATAATTAAAAAGTAGAATAGTTATATAAAAAAATGAAAAGATAATTATGAAGAGAGGAAAATTTTAACTTAACTTTTTATTAGCGTCTAAAACACCTTTAGATTAAAATTTTTTTAGTTAACAATCATGCTTTGAAAAATTTTAGATATCAACAAAAACCCCCCCAGAAAATGAAAGCCAACGCTACATGTGCGTTGGGACGGATCAATATTTTCATATAAGTTCAGCCGCGGGCACAAATAAATCTACTCTAGAACAAACAAAAGGTTAATGTCCGTGAACAGCACGGTCATATTTTGATCCTCAAGGGTCTTGGGCTATTGTAATTTTTGATCAATGGGTATGAGAACGTGACAGTTACTAAGAAATTTCAATCATAATGAATCAACTCACATCAGTTCAGCCTCTAGCCCTGAGTCATGGGCGCAGAATTCATCCTGCCATGTCTCTCCATAACCCTTCGGGTGGCAAGTGCCGCTGCCTCACTCGCTCGCAACGTCCCGGTTGCCATGATCGCTGCAAACTCCTTTGAGATCTCTTCTTGCACCCTACTACGGGCCTCTCCAAGAGGATCAACAGCAGCTCCTCCACTGTTTTTCTTCTCCACACCTTCAGCAGGCTTCACAGCAGGAGGCACGCCACCGTCAACTGACTTGTTGCAAGTGCGTGTCTCAGATTTGCCCTCTGCACCACTGTTGCTGGACGCATTTGGTGCTGAAACAGCCACTGGCTGAGTTGCCGCTGTCGGCCTGAATTGAGGCGCCTGAGGAATAGCATTTTGCCTGAGTGTCATTTCTAGCTGTTGGATCATGGGCACTGCAACAAAAAACAAAGGTTGAAAAATGAATAACAATCCAATTTCAAAAGAAATGAACCTATAAAAAGGGCGATGGGGTGATGGGGTACAGTTTACTTACAAATCATTGCTCCCATTGGACTGTTCAGCACCTCATTAGGGAGATTGAGGATATAATCTGGGATAGTTACCTCCACCAAGAATTGAGCTACCTCATTGCTGAAATTGTTGCAATTGTTACGTAGCAAGCTGTAGGTTTCAGCAGTGTAGCGGGGGCTGATCTCCTGCAAATACTCCTCGAAAATATCCTTAGGCACATGAGTAACACCCAAGTCAACCACCTTAACTGGAGTTCCGTATGGTGTTGTACCAGCACGAGCCTGCTGTATACCTCCCCCAAAAAAGTATTCATTACCATACACAACTACACCCGTGTGCCTGTATAATTTTAAAAGACACATAAAACATCAATCCGATAAACACCTTGTTGAACTACTCCAAAATTACAATCATTAGCCCAAGTGCACAGCAGTGAAAAACACTAGAATATCTAAATTCATCGTTTATAATAAAGGGAAATGATATTGTTAACCTAAGTTAAACAAATATCTCATTTAGCCCACCTTAAAAAATCCATTTACAATACATTTTTTTCTTAAATCTAAAAAAATACACTTTTAAAAATAATAAAACTTAATTTATATGTTAAATAAAACAAGTGGATAAAGAAAAAAGTAAAAAAATATATATTTTTTAAATGAAGTTTTTAAAATAAGCTAAGCAAAACATTTACTTAGCCTGAACTACTAAAATCATTACTTTATAACAAAACAAAATGCATATCAACCATATCCACCAATAATATACTACAATGCAAAAGCACCGTGAGGGATGACCTGAATTCCCCAAAAACATGCATATGTTATTAAGGGCCATGATTCCATAAGACAGGCCACATGGAGCAACCAAGCAGCCCCCACATTTATCTTTCTTAATTTGTTTTTTTTTTTTGTAAAATTGTTATTTTGAGCATATTTTTGGTGTTCAAAATAACAGTTCCATGAAAAAAACCAAAGAGTAAATAAATTGGCCAGCTGCATGGTTATTCTTATGTGCCAAACGCCTTACATGTACGCTCAATCCTCACTGCCACCTAACATTCACATGAGGCGCCAGAATAAACTCGCTGTTAGCAGTGGCAAGATGTTTCTTGCCTTCTTTTATTTCCAAATTAGAGGGTCCGCTAAGAGGCATTCATTATCTTTTTCCATGCAATAGTGATTGATGCAATCAGATCAACAAATATAGATGATATAAAAGCAGAATTCTCCAGTCCTCTACAACTAAAGAGTCCCAACCCTTGCTATTGGCTTATCGCTTTCTTCCTTCACTATTATCTCCAACCTCTTCAAACTCCCAATCCACACCTCCTGTTCCACCCTTGATTAGCATCGTCACTTCTCTCACTAGAGCATCAAATAGAGATGCAGAACAAGATTAAGCTCTGCATATATAATTATTTTATGGGGAACTGATCATGTATCTCTAGACTCGAGCCACTTGCCTTATTTTTTTCTATTTCTTTGTATAAATGTGTAAATCCACCTTAAATCTTGCTCTTAGCCAAAATTTACAATTTTCAAATTTTTAATATTCTTTAGAAAAAAAGACCTTATTTCCTGTTCAAGCGCATGAATCAAAAACCTTTTTAATTTCAAAATCAAAAAATATTCCAAAGTCCAAATTTTGTAAAATTTCACTGGCATCAAATTGGAAGTTGGCTTACACATTCATGCGAAAAACAAAATAAAATAAAATAACAAGAAGTTTGGCAGCTAAACATCACATGGGCAAGTTGTGTCTAGATGCACCATATCAGCCCCTAATTTAATTTACAGGTTTGATGTTTTTAATTTAATAAATGGTTCAAATAATCAAATAAGCACTGCATTTCATTTACTGTAGCTATACAGATGTTAGGATTGCGTTAGGCACTCCCTTTGCTTTATAAAGAAGAGCATCAGATTAGTTTTTACAACTAGGCCCCTAATCATGTGTACGGCTGCATGCTGTCTTGCATGTGTCAGTTAAAATATATATTTTTTAATATTTTATACGTAAGTAAGCCCTACGTAAATATTCCACTCTGTAAAATCCAACTAGGGCCAGCATATGCATAAAAAATAAAAATATATATGTTCTAGCATGCCACAAGCAAGTCAATGTGCAATCAACTGCATATAAGTGGGGAGTCTGACAACTAATATTAGATAAATTAAGCTTTTTTACATTGTTCTTACTTGCTAATAATAGATAAATTAAGGATTTTTTTCATCATCCCAATCACTCCCCTTTGGTCCTCTATCAGTCTTGAGAGGATCATTTCTCTGTATGTTTCGTTTCTCTTCCTCACTCCGTTTATCTGGTTCCAAAGCAAAAACTAATTATATTCAAGTATATTTTTGCATATCACCTCAAAATCTTGCATATTTAATAGGTGTATCTCTAGCACCCCACATAAAGTCAACTATGTTGTGCCACGTCATTTGGAGTTTGGGTCAAAGGAAGATTAAATAACCTACAAACTTGCTAGCATTAACATTCTTCCTCACTTCTTCTATTTTCCTTCCGTTACTTACTCTTAAAGCTAAGATCAGGCTCTTTCTATTGAAATCATAAAAATGATATCAGAGCCGTAATCGTTGATTAATAATTATGTAGGTGATGACAACTTAAGATTGCTGAACAAATCCTAAGCCCAACCAATCTTAACCAAGATTATGGTCAATTCACTAAAAGATTCCAGCCTAGATAAATTAGAATTGAATCAATGAGTTGCATTGATTCAAACATCACATCTTGAATCTAGAAGAATATCAAGCATACAACTAAATTCAAGACCTATCAAAGATTCAACGTCCATCAATCAAAGCTCTGATACCATTGTTAATATCTCAATAGAAAATATGACATTTTCTTTAAAAATAAAAATATAAAAAGAAATAAAATAATGGAATTTGAGAAAAGCTAACAAGGTTACGATTATCTAAAAGCTCGCTTACTAACCAAAAGCCTTAGTGCTATGGACGGTCATAAATTATCCAAACAACTATCCAACAATGCAAAATTCTTATTTCATACCATGGCACATGGTTGGGTTGATAGCTCATGAACTAATCAATATTTGCCAAGCCCAGCCAAATTATGCATAAAGGGCAACATTTCATGTTATCACAAACATTTTTACATAAGTGTCTGTTATTGCTAACAAGGAACAATTTCACATCATGTTGAAAATTAAAAGCATCCACCTACCCACGTCCTTGATTGGTATCATTTCCTTTAGCCCGACATCATAAAAATCATCCACACGAGGATGACTAAGTAGTTGATGCAAGTGTCTGTAAAGGTGTGTAAAGTGAGAGGTCCAAAATTTGAAGTTAAGTCGAGGCACTTGCCTCATTTACTCCTCCCCTAAAGTTATCTTCCATCAATTGTTTGGTCATCCAAGGAGATGATATGACAGAAAAAATCACTAGAATCACCTACTTAAAACTTCAAAACCCCAAAACCCTTTGTTTTATACATTCAAGTGGATCTATTAAGTAGTTCTATTTTTGCGACAGGATCTTGCTTAACCATTGAACACAAAATAATATGAGCTAGGAGCTCAAAAATAAATGAAGTTCGATGAAATCCATTTTAATATCTTTTTTATCTTAAAGTCAAATACACCATACTATCATGTTGTATTGGGCATATATATGTAATGCAATCCAATGCAAATTTACATGCTTACACATATAACATGCTCGCCCAATGCCATTCATCAGCATTGTCAAATACCTCGAGCTTGCATGTAGCCATGTTGTACCATTTGTATGCTAAACAACTTTTTATGTCCTTAGGAGTTACTACACAAGACTTACTTCTCAACTATAGCCTCAAGACACCATCCGAGAGTATATCAGTAACGGACAATCCCAAACGTGCACTCTTATACTCATACATTATACATAACACACCAAGTAAAAAATCATGATCCTGATGCTATCAATAAAAATCTCAGGATTTCTAGTATATTCACATGAATACAAGTCTCTAAATAAGCTTCAATCAAAAAAAAAAAAAAAAGTCTCTAAATAAGCATCTCTTCCTAACAAAAAAAAATAAAAAATGGTCTAGCTAGCACAAAGCAAGGCCATCCATCAATTTCAATTAACATTTTGAGGAATAGTTCATATTCTTTGAAAAAAAATCATAATATTCTCCAAAACATATTTTTAGTCAAAATTTACTTACTTCAAAAAGCATTTTTTTAACAACTCTTTCCACTTAATCTTCAACTATCCTTTCCTATTATCTTAATAACATCCTCATAACTTACTTTATGTTCAAAGATCTCCTATTCAAATTCTCCTTACTCATTTTAGCAGAAATGTACCTTTTGATTATTTTCTTTAACAATTAGGAATTTATTTCTATTTTTCCTACGTAGATATACTCAAATTTTAGTATTTTTCCTACATCAATATACTCAAATTTTAGTATTTCTAGTCTTTGTTTCATTTGAAGTTTCCAAATGTTCCCACAATTTTCTCATATTTACAGATTTTATTTTTAACTACACTTATAAGTCTCTCGATATTTACTCAACATGAATCATATTATTTTGGTATTATTTCATATTTTTATACCTACAAATAACATTATTTTAGCATTAGTTCATACTTGATACTTACATATGTTTCGCAAATTTCCACAATTTTTTTTTTCTAAAATTTCTACTATTTCTGGATTTTTCTTTACATTCTGTATGTTTTCTTTTATCATCACTAAGCCAATGATGATTAAAGACAACTAACTCTCTGAAAAGCCCAACTAGATGGGCTTTCAGTAACCCAATGCGACCCAATTTTATATTAAATCAACCTAATACAATCCATTTTCTAAACATCCTTTGACCCAACCAAACCCAAATCCAACTCCATGCTAAAGCCAACCCAGCCAACTATTAACTAGGCTAAGAAAACAACCCAACTTAGTTGTAGGCACAGTTGGGCAATTTGTGGACCAGCACCAATCCCACAACCTCTAGGTCCTGCTTTTTGAGTAGACACGACCATATGGCAATTTCTTTTATTTATTTATTTTTAGTTCCAACATTAAATCTTGAGAGTAACACTATCTAAACAATACTAAAACTTGACATATCAAAGAACATTTAAAAATTCAGGAACTTGGAAGCATAGATGATTTGTCAACTTGAAAGGATGCAATTTAAAACAATAATACATTAGTGTGCAGTTGATAGATTTGGATAGAATTAACAATCTAACAACTTGTTGAACTGCTGAACAACAAATCGAGCCCAGAAGGAACTACAGAAGGCTTCCATGGGTTCGAAAATAGGTTAGAAGCAATCCAACTCTTCAACCAAAGGTCAACCTAACTTCAAAGTCGCGGGTTGAATCCAACACAAGTTTAAACTCCACCAAACCCACCCAGCTTAACCCACTTTAAAATGAATTGAGGGTCGAACCAACCTAGTTACACCCTTAAGCCCAAATCCTAGGCCTAACCAGACCAGCCTAGTGATGTAACCCCACCAGAGTGCAATCGCCGATGTTGGCAATGTCAATGCCAACGTTCACCTAGCCTAAAAGAAAGAGGAGTCCATAACATGAGTAAAAAAAAAATTAAGTCTATTTTATGCAAATAATGTAAAAATGATATTATTTATACTAAAAAAAATCTTAAGATACAAGTGCTGGAAAATATAGAAAATAAAACCATTTATTTTAAACCCTTTCCATGTAAAAATGTTTATTTCTTAGTTTAACTTTATACACGTTGTTTATAATCATTACTCTCTTTCATATGCATCAATAACATTCCAATCAAAAAAAAAAAAAACATCATTGTCCTTTCACTTTCTTGTATTCTTTTTCCCCCCACATTTTTTTCCCTCAATCCCCAATGGTTTTTTAGAGGGGCCTTATTGGGAAATAGAAGCAAAAAAGATAGTGAAGAGGAAAAAAAATTGAAATACAGAGGAGTATTACAAATAATAACTAGAAATGATCTACTTCTTAAGGGGGAAAAAAAAAAAGGAGAAATGATGTACATGATAGAATAGAGGGAAATGATTGAAAATAGAATGAATAAATGAAAAGATTAAGGTCAATGTTGGAAATCTACAGAATTGAGGAAAAAGGTTGCTTATGCAATCAATCAATTAAAGCAAGCAAGAAAACAATAGAAATCCCCTTTTCTCGTTAATAAAAAGGCAGGAAATCCCTTTATTCGCAATCAAAATTAGAAATCTTCAACCAGGATCTTAACAAATCTTCCATAAACATTTATTTGACTCTCAGCTCAGGTCTCTTTAGTAGAATAAAATTTAGTTCTTTTATTGAAGAATTTATGGATTCAAGACAATTTATTGTGGATCCGAAAACCCCATTTGCGGGTTCAATAGATTTCAATAATGATTGGCCTTTTCATTGTCCATTGCAATCACATCAACCTGTAAAATCCCTCCCTACCATGCAAATTGGTGCAAAAGTTGAGAAGCTGATGTTGATTGACTAATTTCTCTTTGCATATAATAAAATAAGTTAAAATTATGCACAGATATCAAACCCGTTTATACTAAGTAAGAACCACCTAGTTAGTTTTGAAAGTAATAGAACCTATAGAACCTAAACAGGAAGTATTTCTATGTCATGCTCATAATTGTTACGGGCTTGCAATTTTCCTTTTGGAGACTTTGTATTGAAGCAAACAGTTCTAGATGGTGCAGTTATTTGAAATGTGAAAATTAGCAGGGTTGACTTGACTGTGTTTCAACCAGTGTCCAAATACATCTACAAAATTAGGCTACCATAAGCAATACAAGAAGCATGTTTGACAATCCTCAGTCTATCCAATTAAGTGGAAGAAGGGATAAGAAAAATTCGGATTGAACTCAAGTAAGATCTAAATGAATGTATGTCCATCACAAATATACACAATAAATCCATCAAGCAATATGAAATATGATTTATCCACCAATTAACAAACCAGCATTAAAAGGTCTACAAAGTTTCAACTGATTTAGACTAATTTGCTCACAAACAATTCCAGAAACAAGAATCAACTGATTGCAACAAAATGTAATTGAAAGGGGAAAAACTTACCAAATGCCATCAACAACTTTACCCAAAAATGTTGTTGACAACTGACGAGCAAGTCCTTGGCTGAGATCATACACGTTCAGGGAAACCTTGTAACCATCCTGCAATCAGTATTTACGTTTAAATGGAAACACAGGCAGAAAAATGATAGACTTTCATGTCACTGTTTTCAAACAGTGAGCTTCAAACACCAAGAAAATATAAACTTTATTACAAGATCATATTGTTGTTCATTAAATGCTAATTAGAGTTCATGGTAACTGACATTTAGAGCAAACTCACACAAATATATAAAAAAATCCTAGTATAAAATTTAGCAGATTAACACTAATAAGCCAACAGGATCGCATTGTCAACAAAATGCTGTCCACAGTAAAAAGCAACAAGAGAGGAAGAGCATCTAATAGATACTTTGAATTTTCCACAGAATCATGACCATGGATGAGTTAGCAGTTTTTATGCAAAAAGTAATGACGAGTAGGTTTAAGAGAGAAAAACAGAAGCAAAAGACCAATGAGTCAAAAATATTACCAATAAACAAAGTAACGATGACATAGAAGGTGCCTTGTAAGAAGTGAGCACGTTTAAATGAAATGGACTGTGGACATAGAAGGAGCCATACGAGCAGCAGCAAACATTTTTAAATGAAAGGGACAGTAACTGAACACTGAGTTGTAAATGGTTCCTGTTCAGCCAAACAGAGAAGACAAAACAAGGACCAGTCTTGCAATTCTGCAGGCAATGGACTGCATCTTCCCTGAGGCAACCATTGGATTCATCAAACTGGAAGCACATTTCATCTGTGTAGTGTCTGCATTTCAAGTATACAATTGATGGTGCTCATCTTCAACCAATTCTTGAGACAGGGCCCAAGAGAGAATTTCTACCGGTAAGATGGATTTGTGAACTAACTTCTTTCAGTTTTCGAATGCAGTGGTATTTATTACTCGGGACAGAAAGCCAAGAAATGAAATTCATGTATAAATAAAAAGTAATACTCACCTCAGCCATTCCTGGTTGAGCACTTGTTACTAAAGGTAATTCTCTGACCAGCGACGATGGAATAGCCTCAAGAGGTTTTTAGCGATCAGAACAAAAGCACCTGTTTAACCCAAAACGGAATTTTTGTGACCATCTTTATGATGAAAGGTAATGACCGAGGAATCAGATCACCCGGTTGACACAACGACGTGGCAAGACAATGCTTTTCGAGAGATCATATCCCGGTACGAGAATTCGGATAAAAAAGTATAAGCAAGCAAGAGAGGAGAGATTTAACAAAGATCCAACAAACAGCAATTTTTTAGCAGTTAAATCGCTAAACAAACAAAGTTTCGCACGGAACGAAGAAACCCAAGCAGATCAGCGAATAGAATGCCATGGCATAAAGTTTCTCTTTCGAACAATCTACAAGCTAGAAAACCTACAAGTCAAAACATTAGGCCAGATTCCCGGCATAAGGAAGCGAAATCGCAACCAACAAAAAATCCACGGAAATTCAACGGTGAAAGTCTGGCAAGGGGAAAAAATAATCATAAAAATGAAACAAAGAAAAAAGGAAATATATCCGCATTACACAACGCGTGGGAGAATCCGCCGAAAAATCGATATAAAATCCAAGAAACTGCTTTCCTTATAAGAAACGAAACCATAAAAGAAACAACAACAACAAATCATATCTTTCTTTCGAATGCTGGTAAAGAAAACGCACCTGCGAAGACTTTCCCTGCAAATAGTAGCAAAGAACTTGGCGGGCTGCCTAATGCGACTTCATGAGCGCTTTTATTCGACGCCGCGGTCTGCTTGGGCGCGTCCAGGTCCTCCTGCGACTTTTCTAGAACTTACTAACCACAGAGATGGCGACACGTGTAAAGTGCTCGTCATTCCGCGGCATATTGGCGTTTCGCATGGAACCGAGGAAATGTCCTTGAAGGCCTTCTCTGAAGCGACAACGCCGGAGAAGTTTACCTTCGTGTGCTTCATCATGAGTATAAAATTAATCCTAAAATTTCCAGTGAGGGTGCGCCTGAGAAGGGATAAAATTAAATTTTTGATAAAAAATTATAGAAAATAAAAATTATCAAATTATAGATATGATAGGGGTAATAATAAGGAATAAATATGATAAAATTAAAATAGATAGGTTATCAAATGTTGGTAATTGGGTATGAAAAGTAGAATAATTGTATAGAAAAATATGAAAAATGATTAAAAATATAGTAGTTGTGGAGAGTGAAAAATTTTAGATTGAAAAGTTTTAACTTGACAACTTTCACTTATTAATAAACACACCCTAAAACTTTTCACTCTTCATAATTACTATATTTTAAAATTATTTTTTACATTTTCTTATATATTTATTCTACTTTTCAATTAGTTCTACACAATTACCTGTACAACTAATCTATCTATTTTAACTTTATTCTTTTTATTTCTTATCATTACTTCTATCTTATTATATAATTTGACAATTTTTATTCTAAAAAACTTTTCATCAAAAGTTTTATCCATTCTCAAACACACTCGTTTCCTTGTTAGAGAAAATAACATGGCGGTGTTTGTTAACTTTCGAAATCTTTTTTTTTTTTATCTACCAATATGACTTCCATCAAAATTCATTTGTTTGTAAAACATGCAATAACTATATCAATATGCATCGAGGAGATTCAACTCATGTAAAGGCTTTCCATGAAAAAATGAAATAAAAAAATAAGATATCATGGTAATTTGATAATATGAGTATATTTATTTGAAAATGTGAATATCTTTAGTTTTTTAATAAAATTTGTATTAAATGTACATAAAATCTTAATTTATTCCATTTATTCGATGGATCAATCACTAAAATATATGTAGACATATTTTTCGTTATTTGACATTTTGTAAAAATGTTCATATAGAAAATATTAATTTTTATTAAGATTTCATTACATTAGGAAAAGTTGAAAATATATTTCATATAAGAAATTATATTGAATTATTTAAAGTTCATATAAACAAGGTACTCTCGGAGATAACAATTTCAATATTTATTTCTAAATTTTTGAAAATTTAATGATATTTTTTATTTTTATAATATAACAGAATATAACTGCATCTAGCCGGATCTAACTAAATCTACCTAAATCTAACATAATCTAACTTTTGATATTAATAAGTTAATTTTACTTTGAACAACTATAATATAATCCTAGGTCCCTTATAAGATTATTTATACTTTAATTACAAAAATTAAAATTCAGACATTGTAAAATTCGGATAATGTAGTTTGATGAAATCACCTAAATCTAATGTCATATAATCATATATAACTTTTGATATTAATAAATTAATCATAATTTAACACCTGTAATATTGTCTTAATGTTGTGAACTTAACTAGAAAATCAAAAGCAATTCATATTTTGATCATTAACAACCTAATTTTCAGTAATAAAGGCTACTAACACATTCGATGAAATTTATTAAAGATAGAATTCTTCAATTGATATAAGATAGCATACCAAGTTTCAAAGTCAAGTCAACTCAAGCATATAACTTGGGTCTGTTGGCCCCGAGTTTATGACAAAACCCAAGAGGGGAGGGGTGAATTGGGTTTTTGAAAAACTTTTTGGTAAATTAAAACTTAACCCCTTATAATTTCAATCCCCTTGATGAAACGTTATATGAGATAGAATGAGAAGGTGCAAATGGAATATAAAAATATAAACAATCAAACCAAACAAGAGACAATGATATATAGTGGTTCGGGCAACCTTCCTTACTCCACTCTTCCAAGCACACACCCGTTGTGTCTTGAGTTCCACTATTGTATTTTTCAATGCAATCTAGAGAACCCGCTCTCTTCTAGATTCTAGCTCTAGGGGGCATGTACAATAATCACTTGTTGGTGAGACCAACTCCAACCAACC
>JAXCLR010000001.1:36578844-36617661 GCA_035584095.1 Annona squamosa | reverse complement strand
CCTTTTTAAATTTATTGTATTAAATTTTATCTCAAGATATCATAACGTTTTACTTTGTACCCATATTTCAAAGTTAGCCTATTTAATTCCTTTTAGCATGTGTAAATATTTTTTTTATAATTTTATATTTTTAAAATATTGCAAAATGACCCATTTTATAGCAAAATTAAAGATTTTATTAAAAATATGATTTTCATAAATTTTCACTTAAAACGTGCATTTAATTAACATTTTAATATTTACTTGTATGAAGTTAACATGAAATTAAATGAAAATTTTTAGAATTATCAAGCACATTCTATAAAAATAAGAAAATTCTTATAAATAAGAAATTCTTACAGAGAAAAGAGGCTGTCGAAGAGCTTTCGGAAGCTCAGATGAACCTCAAGCACACCACATTTCACACCACACTCTATTTACTCTGGGCTTTCAGGAACTTCAAATGTTCTCTGAATTTTTTATGCCCTTACAAACTGACTCAAGACTCTATTTATAAAGAAAGAAAGATAACTCGCTGATTTTACAAGGATTTGAATCCGGAAAGTAAGTCCGGATAGACATGCGCTGAAAGCAGAAACCACGTGTCCTTACCGAAGTGGAGTCGTACCGAATTTGCTACAAAAAAGGCGCCATAAACTTTAGCTTTATAACTTTTTCTTTATAGGATTCCTTTACTTTAACGCTGGCAGGCAATAATGATTTGACTTTATAGCTTTTACGGAGAGGAGAGAGAAGGAGTGGAGATGTCCATATCGCTTTCCTCATCTTCCAGGTAGCTGTCTAAGAGAGACTCGAAAGCTTTTTTCTTCTGATCTTTCCCAGAAATATTTGGGTAGATCCTTTTAACAGACTGTAAGGCTTGCTTGAATGCCTCTCGAGCTTCATCTGCTTCCTTCAAATCTTTAAGAGTGGTGAAGGAAGAGCAGGATGCAAGACGATCTGATAGCTGAGAAGCCTTTCTCTCAGCATTTTTCTTTTTTCAACTTTTCGAATATAACAAGTAATCTATATCGAATTTGGGCCACCACTTAAGATAAGATGTGTAAGCCATATAGCTGGTGATTTTAGATTCTATATAGAAGGAGAAGTCTCACCTTAAAATCCAAGGAATGAACTCTTGGATTATAAAATCATTAAGTTTATAGCTATCATTGGGGTCAAAGGACAAATGCGAGAGAAGATCTTTAGAAAAGATAGATTTATGGAAACCCCAATGATTTCAAAAATTTTCATAGAACCAGACAAGGATTTTTTGTAAAGGTTTTATCAGGTTGAACCGAATCCACCAAGAATGGGAAAAGATGAGATTTGTCTAAGAAAGACTTTTTTCCACACTTCTTGATAATCTCAATAATTATACTTGGTAAAACAATAATATTTAGAATGACATGGAGGAAAAGGAATATAGTCATTTGGGCTGTTTGCTGGCCATTCTTCAAGGGTTATAATCCTTTGAATGAACATTTTAGAATACTGTATAGCATTGCTGTCTTTGGCTTTAACATGATCAATTGCTATAGAATTGGTGGTTATAAGGATTTTTTCATAAAATTCTAAATGCTTTCCAAGAGCAGGAGGGATAAACCATTCATACTTTGGAAGATACATTTGATATATCATTTTAGCAGTATCTCTTATAGCTTTGCTTTCTTTATCGCTTGAAGAGAAAAAAGAAATCTCTGGTAGATTCTTTTTACATAAATTATAGTCGGCTTCTTCCAAATATAAAAAGACTTGGTCATTATACATTTTAAAATTATAATTTTTTGGAGATATAGTATTTGGGGATGGAGTTATAGAAGGTTGGACTAGGGATTTGTCTGAAGATTGAGCAGGAGCAGAGCTTGAAGAAGCTATTAAGATTTTCTCTTCAAAAATTCTCGAGACAAGAAGTCAGGCAAAAAATTATTTTTACCTTTAATATATTCAATCTCAAAATGAAATTGTGCTAATGTGGCTTGCCACCTAACAAAAATGTGTTTTGAGACTTCATTTTTAACATATTTTTCTATAACATGCTTTGCTGCTTTATAATCAACCCTTAATAAAAAAAGTTTATTTATTAGGTTACCTTGAAATTTCTGAACATATATAACTATAGTAAGCATTTTTTTTTATATAGTAGGATATTTTTGTCGGGACTCATTCCATAATCCAGAAGTAAAGCGAACAAGCTGTTCTTTGTTTTCTGGAGTTCTTTGTTTTAATATACTGCCATATCCCTCATCTGAAGCATTTATTTCCATGATTTTAAACAAGTTTGGGTTTGCTAGGTGAAGACAGGAAAGATATTTAATTTTCTTTTTTATATTTTGAACGGCTTTAGTGTGTTCTTCTATTCAAGGAGAAGGATTCTTTCTTAATCTTTTAAGAAGAATGCTTCTATCATAGGCTAGCTTTTCATAAAACTCAGAAACATAGTTTAAGCAACCTAGGAATCTTTGAAGCTGTTTTTTTATCTTTTATAACATTTGAAAATTTATCTACAAAAATTATAGCTTTGTTGCTAGGTTGAATGGTTCTGTTTTTTATTTGAAACCCGACAAATGTTATTTTTAACTGGAAGAGTTTTATTTTTCTTTCAGATAAAACAAGACCATTTGGAAAGATTATATTTTTGAAAGTTTTAAGATGACGCCAATGTTGCTGAATTGATTCTGAAAATATTAAGATATCATCAATATAGACTAAAATGAAATCTAAATGGTTATAGAAAATATCATTCATAATTTTTTAAAATTCTGATGGGGCATTTTTTAATCCAAATGACATAACATTCCATTTGTATTGGCCAAATGGAACATTAAAGGCAATTTTATACTTATCTTCCTCAGCAATTTGAATTTGCCAATATCCTAATTTTAGATCAAAATTTGAAAATATTTTTGCCTTTATTTAACAAATCTTTTTTATTAGGTAATGAGTATTTTATCCATTTTAAAACTTTATTCAGAGGTTTATAATTTATAACAAGTCTAAGAGTTCCTCATTCAATTTAGCAGCATTGTTCATATAAAAGGCTGAGCAACTTCATCGTGATTTATTTGGACAAATTAATTTTGTATCCAATAAAAATTTTATTTTTTTTACAATATTCAAGTAAATCTTTATTCATTTGTATTGGTTTAGCTTTTGTTGGAATTTTTTCTTCATTAAAGCCTTTTATATAAGGTAGTTTTACTACATGTTGTTTTCTATTCCAAAAGGCATTTGGAAATTCTGAGCAAGATTGTTTAGGAAATTTTTTCTTGAATTCTTCTATATATTCTTTTAATGGGCCATTAATTTCTTTTTCTATATATATAGCATCTTTATCTCGAAGATAGCATAAAAAATTCTTCTTATAATTTAGTGTCTCTTTTAGTTCGGCTAGAAGCGAAGCTTCAGGGGGTTTTATAAAAGAAAATAATGTTTCATTTGTTTGAATCCCTTTATCTGTTATTGAGAATGGTTTTATCATTTGAAGGAAGGGAGTTCGTAGAATAATTTTTTCTTGAGTGTTTTTTATTAGGATAAATGATGTTTGCAGGCAAAGTTTTTATTACAAATATGAGCAGATGATAATTTATATTTGACTAACATATCTGTCTCATCTGGTGTTGTTATAGATAAATTTGTTGTTTCAAAATATTTTGGTGGTATAATATATTTATTTATACAATTGAGATCAGCTTCTAAGTCTACCAGAGCTACCAAGCTTATAGTGAAATTTTTAGAAAAATCTTGGATTTTTAAAGTTATCTTGATATACCATTTTTGAGATATAACACGCTGAGCTTCATTACACATTATAGCGATAGAATTTTCAGGAAAATTTTGTTTTGAATATTCCACTTTTTTTATCTTTCATTAGTTGTTGCAGATGTACTTCAAATTCATCTTTATTTTCTTTATCTTGCTCAATATTTATAGATAATTCTTTTAACTCAAGAATTTGTATTCTATTTTTTAATTCTCTAATTTTCCTTTTCATTTCTTTTATCTCTTGCGATAATTTATAATTTTTTTGTAGCTTTGGAACATCTTTTAAATATTTTCTTTGATTTTTCATTATATTCATCATAGAAGAGGTTTCTGGGAGAATAAGCGGTTCAGGGCTGCTTGTCAGTTTTAAATATTTATTCAATAATTCAATTTTTTGATTGGGATCTTCTACTTGGTTTATAAGATCTAATAATATTTGATTTGAATTATTTATCATGTTTAGCGAATAATAACCTGAATCTGAAGAGGTTTCATAGTCTTTGGAATTATAAAACACTGACACTGGTAGTCATCTGAACTTTCATTATATATCTCATTTATTTCATATTCTTCCTCACTATCTAAGGAATCTTCACCTTCACTCTCAGATGTTATAGATAATTTATTTAATTTATTTGATAATTCTTCTACACTTAAAGTTTTATTAGCTAATAATTCTTTTACTTGATTTTTATAACATCTTGAAGCATAATGTCCAAATTTTTTACATTTATAACATTTAATTTCTTTAACATTTTTCTTTTGAGAAAGTTTTGATTTATATTTTCTAAATTTTTTTAGATTAATACTGTTTTTGTGGTTTTTCTTTAAATGGTTCTTTTGATCTTTTTTGAAATTTTTTAGCTTTTAAGAATTTTGACTTTTTCATTATTATTTGAATTGGAGTTTGTTCTATACTGTAGTTTGAGCAAAATATAAATAAATCTTGTGATCTTAAAAACTTTGTTTCATCCATGTGTTTTTGTTGACAAAGTTCTATACCTACTTGTTTTATTTTAGTAAAGAGAGTTCCCTAAGTATAATTATTATATTCAAGTTTTCCATCGTTTTCTTGTTTGATTAAAGCTTTTACTTTTTTTTCGAAAACAGAAGGAAGTCCTTGAAGAAATTTTTCTTTATACACAGCTTTATTTCCATCTTCTAGCATTAATAAATCTGTTAAGAAAATATTTTTATACCATCTATATTTTGACATCTTTTTACATCTTAATTTTAATATTCTTTCTTTTATAGTTGATTGATAGTCTTCTTTAGTTCCAAGAAATTGATATATTATAGTACTTACTGAAGTATTTACTGGATCTGGATCATGATGATAGTTTTCTAAATAAAATTTACAATAAAATTATGATTTTCAAATATAATATAAAGACTATTTTAAATAATCGATTGGAATTGATATTGAAACCAAACTAATCATAAGAAATAGGATATGATAAACATAGAATTGACAAACATTTCAATGCAATATTTTGTCCATGACGCAAGTTGGAATGACTAATAGATTATATTTGGTAAGCAAGTATTTTTTTCCTTTTAATTGACTCACCTTCAGACATTCCATCCCCATTCATCTTTTTGTCAAACATCCGACAACTATGCTAGTAGAATGTATTCAGCTGAGGGGTACAATTAGGATAGGTATAACTTAGGTAAGGTACCTATGGGCATTGGGTCTGTTTATTGGGTATCTTAAAATAGATATGATAAGTTTCTATTTTTATATTCATAGAGTAATATATGTTCTAAATAAAAAATAAAAATTTAATTAAAGTCAAGTAGGTTCCAAAATTCAAGTATCTAGAACAGACTCAAATTACCGATATACATTCAATGTATATTTTATAAAGTACCTTTATATTGAAAGGTATAAATATATTGTTAATATATATAGAAACTTATTTAATTTATCTATTATTTCATAGATTTAATAAATGTATTTTAAAATTATATTTTATCATCTTGATGATAGTTTTCCAAATAAAATTTACAATAAAATTATGATTTTCAAATATAATATAAATACTATTTTAAATAATCGATTGGAATTGATATTGAAACCGAACTAATCATAAAAAACAGGATATGATAAATATAGAATTGACTCAACCTAAAATAGTATAGAGTAAAATTTTTTGAAAATAGATAAATATAGAGTTAATCTTGAATTGGACCTATCCAACCGAAGTTTCACTTCTAATCCAACTAGGTCTTATAGGACATTCAACATCAGACATCTAACCCTAAAAGGGTATCTCACGAGACATCAACATTCAATCATCTTTTAATCCATACGTGCTTGTTGGTAGAAGTTCTGGTTACAACATCGTGGTAAAATGCACAACACACCACTAGGCACAAAGCATCTATGCGACTGAAGACAAGATAAATTATTTTAAACAATATTATCTCCAAGAAAATTCAAACCATTAAAATAACAAAATACATACCATTTTCAATGCTTGAGTCATGGACAATGTAATATCCTTCTATTCAAACATTTTACATTTTAAAAAATTAAACTAATCACTACATTGTGCTGCATGTAAAAAATAAGATTTTCCCATTATAATGATCCCAGAAACATCGACCTATATTTACATCTCAAAATGCCAACAAGTTAGGAATAAAAAACATCCGAATATAAAATTCAGGGTGTGTTTGGGAATGAATAAAACTTTTAGTGAAGAGTTTTAAAGAATAAAAGTTGTCAAATAATATGATATGATCGGGGTAATGATGAGGAGTAAATAGGATAAAGTTAAAATAGATAGGTTAGTTGTATAGAAAATTGTGTAGAAATGATTAAAAAGTAGGGTTGTTTGTGTTGGAAGATGTAAAAAAATAATTAAAAAATAGAAGAGTTGTAGAGAATGAAAAGTTTTAAATTGAAAAGTTTTAGATGAAAACTTTTTGTTATTGCCAAATACCCCCTTAGTTAAAAAAAACAACTTTCAATCTACGTCATCGCTCGACTATTCATTCATAGTCTCCAGTCTTCTTCACTTGAACCTCTATCATGTCGCTATGTCAATGAGATTTTTCTTTACAACAACAAATTAACCTTCTGGCCTTCGCCATTGCTTGGGTCGATTTTCTCTAATGCATCATCTATGTTTATAAACATATCTAAAATATCCACATCTTTAAAAATCTAAAAAAATATATATACATATCAAAAACTGGTAAAACTTGGTTTATATATTAAATATACTTAGATAAACAAGTGTACGACGAAAAAACTAAAAAATATATTGTAAATAAGTTTTTTGATGTGGGTTAAACGAATATTTGTTTAGCCCGAGCTAACAAGATGACTTATCTACAGAAAGTACATAATAAAAAAGCCAACCTATCATTTTTAATAAAATTTAACAAATCCTAAACAACTACATTTTATAAACACTCTAAACAACTTTCTTTTTCACAAACTTTACATCCAATGTAGGGAAAAGTGTTCCAGTCGAAAGAGAAAGAAAAAAAACTAAGTTGTTATGGTACTATTAAAAAATTTGCATAAAAAAATACATGCACACACACACAAAGATATGTATTGAATGCCGATATTTAACATCTCGATATTCTCATAGAATTTTTTTTTTATTTAGTGTCGCTTTGCATAATCTCATATACGAATTGTAAACTCAAGGTATGTTTGTTTAACACAGAAATTTTTCAAATAAAAATTTTCAGTCTAAAACTTTTTACTATCCATAATTACCTTATTTTAATTATTTTTCACATATTTGTATACAAGTATCATATTTTTCAATTATTTATATATAATTATCCACACAACTAACATTATATTTTAACTTTATTATTTTTATTTTTCATCATTATCCCTATTATATCACATCGTTTTCTTTCAATTTAAAAACTTTCACACCTTTGTGTATTTAGAAAATGATGAAATTTTTGGTGTAAAAGTATAGGAAAAAATAAAAATAATTAAAAATAAAATAATTGTTGTAGTGTGGCAAAAAGAATTTGAGAAAGGGTGCTACCAATGGGTCCTAAGAGGAATGAGACATTTTATTTCAGAATTATGCGTTTGGCGAGGCGTAAGATTTGATTGTTTTTGTGCTATCCATA
Organism: Annona squamosa; assembly: GCA_035584095.1. Taxonomy (NCBI): domain Eukaryota; kingdom Viridiplantae; phylum Streptophyta; class Magnoliopsida; order Magnoliales; family Annonaceae; genus Annona; species Annona squamosa. Next base: position 36,609,801 of record JAXCLR010000001.1, on the reverse strand, counting down.
CTTGAAACGCAACCATCATCTCTTTGAGTTCTTTTTTAGTGATGATGACATTGATATCCATTTTTCTTGAATTGATTCCGGCAGAACCCCATGTGCATTATGTTGCAAATTGACCCTTCGTCCAACATTGTCTGAGTCAGAAATTGACTGATCATGCTCCATGGACAAAGATGGGTGAAGAGAAATGAGGATAAGAAAACTGTGTGGGAAAAAAAGGGCTAGAAAAGAAATGTTTTTCGCAAACAACACAAAGTATAGAGGAGCAGAATGGGTCCTCTCACGGGTGTTGGTTTCAAGTAGGATTGTAAGAATGTAAAAGAGCTGTAGCAGGAAGGAATTCTTTTAAGGAGTTTCACGACTGGTAGGAGCCCAGTAGATGAAATCTTATCCTCTTTTTATAGTGGTTTGGAAAAGGTTATTTCCATATCTTCTTAAATACGTGGTTAGGACGTGCAGGCATCTTATCCATTTCTAGTCCAGGTGGCAACTAGAAAATAGGATAGAGGAGAGAAATGATGCGTTAGAGAAGTGATAAAACTTTTGGGATGTGTTTGAGAAGTGATAAAATTTTTGTTGAAAAATTTTTGGCATAAAAATTTTTGAAATGAAAGAAAATAATATGATATAATAGAGAACTGATGAGAAATAAAGATAACAAAGTCAAAATAGATAAATTACTTGTGGTAATAATTATATAAAATAATTAAAAAGTATGATAATTTATACAGGAAGATTTAAGAAATAAGTTAAAAAATAGAATAGTTATAGAAAATAAAAAGTTTTAAATTAAAAAATTTTAGATGAAAAGTTTTATTTTTCGACAAACACACCCTATGAAAAGTTTTTGGTATAAAAATTTTCAAAATGTGAGAAAAGGTGTGATAACATAGGGATAATAATGATAAGTAAAAAGAATAAAGTTAAAATAGATAAGGTAAATGTCTAAGTAATTATGTATAAATAATTGAAAAGTAAGTTAATTGTATAGGAAAAAATACAGAAATAATTAAAAAGTAGGATAATTGTATTGAGTGAGAAGTATTAAATTCAAAAGTTTTAGTGTAAACAAACACCACAAAATACCTCCTAAAAATTTTCATTCAACATAACTACTCTATTTTTTAATCATTTATTCACATCTTTGTGTACGATCGATATATTTTTAATCATTTTTATATAAATATGTATATAATTAGGGTATGTTTAGGAAGTGATAAAACTTTTATTGAAAAGTTTTTAGTATAAAAGTATTTTAAATGAGAAAAAATGATGTGATATGATAGAAATAATGATAAAGAATAAAGACAATAAAGTCAAAATAGATAGGTTAGTTGTGTAGATAGCAATGTAGAAATGATTTAAAAATAGAGTAATTTGTATAAAAAATGTGAAGGAATAATTAAAAAATAGAGTGGTTATAGGGAGTGAAAAATTTTAGGTGAACAATTCTAATTTTTTAACAAATACATTCCATGAAAAGTTTTTGGTGTAAAAATTTTTAAAATGTGATAAAATAATATGATATAAAGGGGTAATGATGATGATTAAAAAGAATAAAATTAAAATAAATAGAGTAAATGTATAAATAATTATGCAAAAAATGATTAAAAAGTAAGTTAGCAGTAAAGAAAGAAGTGCAAAAATAATTAAAAAATAAGGTAGTTGTATTGAGTAAAAAGTTTTAAATTCAAAAGTTTTAGTTAGAAATATTTTTAATGTAAACAAATACTATAAATACCTCGTAAAATTTTTATTCATCATAACTATTCTATTTTTTAATCATTTATATACATCTTTGTATAAAATTGATATAGTTTTTAATTATTTTTATACAATTATCTATATAATTAATCTATGATACATTGTTATACTTTTCAATCATTGTTGGACGTGTTGGTAAGTGACAAAACTTTTGGATAATATTTTTATTAGTACTCATTATTTTATTAGTATTATATTATTCTCTTATTTTTATATTTTTCGGCATTTGGAAACCATGCAAAAAAATTTCCATAAAAACGTAATTTGCAAATATACATTTGTCGTTTTAAAAATTGCAAATTACCCCCATAAATTTTGACACAAATTACAATTATACTTATAGATGACGGTTATCGTGACAATTAGACATTAAATCTTTTTTAACCAAGCAACTTAGTCTTTGAACTTACGTTTCATCAATAAATCTTTGTTTCTTGGATTGTTATCCTATGCACATGGGCACAAATACTCTTTTTTATTTTTTATTTTTAATTTTTTTACACAACTATTAATCTAAGGGTGTTTAATATGTATATTAATTTTTTCTATTTTCAGAAATTTGTAGATATTTTTTAGATTTTTAAAATCAGTGACATTTTAATTTCAATTTTTACTAATTTTGGAAATTTGTAGATTTTTTTAGTTTTTTTTAAAATCAGTGACATTTTAATTCAATTTTTACTAATTTTGAAAAATTGTAGATTTTTTTAGATTTTTTTAAAATCAGTGACATTTTAATATTAAATTTTACCTTTTTTTGGTTTTTTAAAAATCATTAGCTTTTTTTAAAAAATATAAAAAAAAGTCTATAGACCTCCAAAAATAGTAAAAATTGATAAGCGTTTCGTACTTATAATCTTTATCTAACCTCCATAAATAATAAAAATTAATATGCAAGTTATTTTCTTCTTACCCTTCAATCTTGTTTTTCAAAAGCGCGCCGAATGAATTTTGTCTCTTTGTCACAGCTGTCAATTGGCAAAAGATGACGGCAGCCACATGCTCGCCAGTTCCAACGCTCATAACCGCCCTAGTCGTGTTTCTTTCCTAACAAGAAACACACGTTACCCATCCCAGAATCGTTCTCCAATTCTGTACGTTCCCTTTGCCATTCTATCCCATTCTTCGTCCACCTTCTGCCTTTCGTCCTCCTCCCTTCCATGGAAGAGAAGCAAGCATCTGCAGGAGATGAAAACCTCGAGCTCCGCTTTGTGAAAGACAACAATGCCGACGCCGACACCGACGACAACGACGACAATATTCCCGAATGCTTTCGTTGCTGCGTCTGCCTGTTTGTTCTTCTTCTTTCTTGCTTGCGTGTCATCGGTTTCCATTTTCGTATCTTCTTGTGACTTAGCAATTTCTCGGTACTTCATTTGGAGCATTTGTCTGATCGATCCCCATCCCTTAGCTTATCTTCTGCATGCTATCAGAAAATCAGGACTGATTTCTTATGTAGGCCACGGCTTAGGTTAACATCTGTAATCAGGAGCCTTGTTGACCCATTCCAGCATGCTTCCTCAAGATTGAAAAGTGAGCAAGAAAATCTCTCTGTTTTTTTTTTTTTTTGTTTTTGAAACTCAAGTGAGCCATGCCATGGATTCTTGGTCTCTATATTTAGGTTTTTGGGTTCTGCCTGCCTGCCTGCCTGCTAAATCTGAAATCTCAAGGACAAGAGAGAATGAAACAGAGTTACAAGAAACAGAGCTGCACAATTTGCCAAGTAAAAATTCGGGCAAAAATCTAATCGTTCAGGAGTCTTTTTATTTGAGAATTCACATCTAGAGTTTCAGATGGAGCTGGTGGAAATTGGGATTGATTGAGCAACACAAGCACTCACATAGTGCATGTTGTTGTTGTTATTACAGCTTTTTTTTTTTTTCCCCATGATGATTCAACTTTGCATTAATAAATGCACATAGCTAAGCAAGATGGAAATCTACAGAGCTGTAGGGCCAAATACTCAAGTGAAGTGGCCTATGATTTGTACGGCCAGTTACTTGAGTTCAGTCACTGGGATTTTCAAGATTTGATGAGGACTTGTCATGGCAGGGTGTATTGTTGGAAATATTTGTCCAACCAAATTGCTATTTGTTGATAAATTGTCTCGCGATCATAGAATGACTCATTGTATTAAGTAATCACATATCCAAGATTTATTGGATAAGGTTTCAATTACCTTCATCAATTGATAAACTCAAAGGTTACTTTGCTCAAGTTTTTCATCTACCACTTTCTTTCTTTCTCAAAATAATTTGATTGTAACTCTTGTGCTACACGGCAAATGAGCAGTTCTTCAGATTATTTGTCTTATATTCTCATGAATTATAATAAGTTGATAATTACTGTTGCAAATAGAACACAAATTCCGATTCAAAGGATTAAGAAAACTAAATTGCAACTTCAAAATGAGAAGTTCTGTTAGTCCCATCATTGTTGTCAAATTTGTTATCAGTGAGCAAGATTGCAACAGATTTGAACTGCATTATTCTTTTTTCTCCCAATGTTATGATCTTTTCAGACAGAGTCGTAGGATTTGAGATTGGCAAAGGGAGACTCAAGACTTCTGTCCAAATAAAAGCAACAAAGAGTTATCATGTTTATGGAATCAAAGAATGGGGCATCCATTAGACTTATTACATCATTTTCACTTAACTTTCACTTTCACTTCTAGCAATTGTGCAATCTGTCATGTTTCTAAACAATATACACTGCTTGTAAGTATTGTTATTATATGGTCTTGACCACTGGCTCCTAAAGACAAAATCAAACAAGAGAAGTCAAGACCATATAATAACAATACTTACAAGATAAATTAATTGTATGGTACTCATGAAAATACAAGACAAGGGAAAGAGAAAGGGGAAGATGAGATAGACACTTGGCATGGTTCTTTTCTTACACGTCCATGCAATTTGGTTGGCGTAGTCCACATGGGTTTAGCTGGCTAAATTTTTTAGAGATCCTTCATCATTGATGAGTATTGATAGTCAGTATTCTTGCATCTCTTAGTGATCTAGTTGGGTTAGTGGATATGGTGGCCTAAGTTCCAGAGAAATTTTAGTGTCTTGATAATAACCATTCTAATTGTAGTTTTCAATTTTTGATAGTAAGCATTTTTCAAAAAATTTATTGGTATTCTGGTTGCATTAAAATTTGGTAGTGGCATAATTCTTATTGCTTCAATGTTAATTTGTGGAAAATTCTACAAAGATTATGAGTAACTGCTTTTCCCAGTTTCCGGAGTGTTTAGGATACATTTACATGAATATTTCTGTAGTACCATTGATTATTTGTTTACTTTGGATATCACAGGGATCTCCTTTACAAGCCCATTGTACTGGGTAAGCTAACTTCTTTGTCGTTTAATTTTTGAAATCAAAATATTCCATTCACTCACCTTTAATTAGTTTTTCTTTCTTTGTGCAGCTTGTGGCCATATCTCATGTTTCTGGTGTGTTCACAAAGCGATGAGCAGTTTTCATCAGTCCCATTGTCCTATATGTAGGCAGCCATATAATCATTTTCCTGGCATATGTGAAGTACTTCACTTCTTGCTTCTGAAAGTTGAACCTGTGGCATACAAAAGAAGGGAAATGCAAGTATTAGGTAAACTTTATAGGACCTAGTTCTCTTTTGAGGTTTTTGTTTGCTAAATATCCAATAGTCCAAATGTTTCCATTTGTATGCTTTTCTTTATTTTTCTTTTACTATTTCTGTCCACAAGCTCTTGCATAGAAGGTAATGAAGTGTTTATCGATTCCCTTTCTTGTTTCATCATTGTTACTTGTGTTTCATCTATCAGTAGCCATGCAATGCAATAAATTATTGCAGAGATAGATGAAACCAATCTCCTATATTTTGTTTTGTTTGTAGAATATATCAGTGTTCACAATTTTAAATTTATTGGTTAAGCTGTTTCCAATAATTTTGTTTTAGCAACTCAGCAAAACGTTGCTTACCCTTGAAACTACAAAATCTTGTGACGTAGGTGAAATTGTCAAGATTAAGGCACTGTTCAGCATTGATGAAAAGGGGGAAAAAATCATCCAACTCCAGCCCCATCCCCTTTCTACACCCTTCTCTATAGGATGTGACATTTTAACTACTTAACTACCCTACTTTCCAATCATTTTTATTTTATTTCAACTTTATTGCTGTTACTTCTAATCATTATCCTCATCAAATCACAAACTCTCTACAAAATTTTTTCCTACATTTTTTACCTCAATATCAAACAGACAAAATCTGGAGAAAATTTCTTCTTAATCTCACAAAATGTTAAATCTCATTGATAGTGTTGAGATACTGCAAAAATTGCGGAAAAAATCAGAGGAAAATGTAATGCATTTAAAAAAAAAAAAAAAAACTCATAGACAGGGCTGTTTCATATTGGAAGATGGGAAGTAGGGTTGGAGAGGAGAAAATTCAAAAATTTCCACATTTGAAAGTAACCAAACAGCCACTTATAGTTTTAGGGGAAGGGTTGAAAGTTGGTTCCTTTAATCTTCCTTCCAACTGATTTTTTTGCTTCAAAATCCTCTCTGGAGTTTCCAAAATTCATTTCCAATGGGATCTGCACAACTTTTGTAAGGAAGAAAGCAGAGAGCAGGCGTGAAACTGGAAGATTTGCTGCCAAACCTACTGTTGCAGATGCGTATCTTTGTCCAGAGTCCTTGAAATCCAATTTTAGCTGACTTCTTTGGTTTTGGAGGCACCAAATTTTGAATAGATTTGTCAACTAGCTATTCCTCTTCTGAACTCATGAATGTTTGGCATAATCACTGCCCACCACAGTCTTTGGCTTTGAAGTTTAAACACTCACTGCCTACCATCCACTAATCCTAAATTCCAGATTCGAGGCAACTCGTGCATAAGGTAAGCTATAGATATGAAAATGCCCTTATAAGATAAGATATCGATATGATAATGCCCTAATTGACATGTATTGTGCATTTGGTAACGAGGACAAAAATATGAGAAAATGGGAGTATGGAAAAGTGAGAGAGAGCGCGCTGTGATGTGATGCGATAAGGGTAATGAAAAGTAGTAAAGAAATAAGGACAAACTAGATTGGGTATTTTTATAAAAAATGTAAGAGAATAATTGAAAATATAAGTGATAGTGACAAAAAGTGGGGTAGTTAGAGAGTTAAGATGTTAAATCATACCAAAGATGTGTCAAAGGAAAATTCTCTAATTTTTCCCCTCATTACCAGATACGTGATATTTATATGTTTTCATTACTTGTATATTGGTATCTAAAGCATAGTTTTTGTTCCTGGTGTGTATTTATATTTATCATTATTTATTTCAAAGCTTCTTTGAAAAAATCTTAATTTCTCTTTTTCGTTTTTGTATTTTAGCAAAATGATTTGGCAAATTATCAATAATTTCTCCAAAATTTGCAGTATTTTGCTTCTCAGCTTATTTCAATTTCCTCTTCCAGAATATACGCTACATTGGGGAAGCAATCGTAGTCTTGTACATAATGCAACTGTCATGAGTTCTATATGATTGTAGAAAAACTTCATTATATACTGCTTTAAAAACAAAATCAATCCTGACATGCTTTTGACCCTTGAAAATCAACCATTACAACAGAAAATGCACCAGTTGAACCTTTTAACTGTTTATGCCTGCCATGTTTTTGATGGACTGCAATTTTCGTGGTGGACAAATTTTGGTTTTCTTGGTTTCCTGTTAATTTGTTGGGTATACATTAATTTTCCATCTCAACATGTGCAAAATTTAGGAGCTCAGAAAAGAAGGAATAAAACCTAACGAGAAATAGTGATTAGTATACAAATATTAATTGAAAATTTCAGCATCAAACCATAAAGAAGTATGCTTCTCCTAAGGTTTTGAGTAGTTAGAATTTTGGATGAGATGCTCCTTATGTCTACATGTCTTAGTATTGTAGTGTGGAGAATTATTGATATTGGATCTCATGATCTGAATTGAAAATTCTCTTAGGAATCTCAAAGCTTCGAGGGCCTACAAACGGAGGGATTCAAGACAATGCAAGGGGCCAGACCTTTGCAAACATTTTGACGCTCAGTTAAGCAATGATCATGAGATAGGGAAATGGCTTATGGAGTTTCTTGCCTGCCCTTTGTATGGCTCTTGTCACCATTTTCATAGGGTGAATTTGACAAAATGTCTGCAACTTGTGAGATGCCTTATCAACTGGGGACTTCTGCTGGGTTTTGGTTGGGTAGGAGTCTCCTTGACATATACTGGTTAATTGTTATCTTAAAACGATTAATTACCTGTTTGTCTGCAGACAGCCACAAACTATCATTTTGGGCGCATGCAATAGTTAATACCTTCATTTAGTATCTTCAATTGATGTTGCATTTATTTTTCTTGACCTCATCATCGCACATTGCTAATTTTATTTATTCAATTCATTTTTTGGTGACTTGTATTTATAAATTTTAACCAACACACAATTCTCTGAGTTCTTGGGGCCTTGCTTTCCTGCTTAGAGGTTAATGGACAATCTTCCAATGCAATAGGATACATGTCCTTCTTTAGGGTGAAAATTGGGCAGGCCAACCCGTTACCTGTCCCGACCTACGCTGCAATTATACAGGATCCAGATGAGGCATTTGGTTGATCGGGGCGGGGAGGGGCAATACTGTCCCAACCCAACTCAGATAGAACGTACCATCTGGATTGGAGTTTCAAGGCGGAAACAAGCAATGTGACATTTGGATGGAATCCGATGTGAGGCCTCTGCCATTTTAGATGTAAGCACTAAATTGACGCAAAGAGATCCCGTCCATCCACATCTCACCACCACTTGTACAATTGTTTCTTGTGACATAATGTACGTTAGGTGTGGGTAAGGGCAGCTCCGCTATTCTGTGAGTCATGTCACAACTCACAACAGAGCAATGGCCAATGGGGAAAGACGGGCCTGATAAATAATATATCTGTGCCATTCATTTTCTTAGCCATCGATATTTCTTACCAATTCAAATGGATTTCATAGTCATCTTGGATCATTATAGTCGTTGTTTTGCTATTATAAGCCGAACTTTTATGAAGAAATAATTTTGCCAAGGACTATGATCATAGCCATATAGAATTTGGAATCTACTAGAAATCAATTCATTTTATTTGGCAATTATAATGAATATTATGGTTACTATATTTTTGAACCAATTTATTTCTAATGCAATTAATTTATTTGGAATCCATATTGACGTTTATTTAATCCACTTTCAAAAGCCAATAATTACTGTGACTAGTTTAGTCTCCAATCTTTTCGATATTTTGAAAATCAGTTGGATCAGTAATTAAAAACAAATTAGATTTACTCATCTCACGATTGGGTACAAAATAAATGATTGGAAGAGATCACAATTATTTATAGTTTATATTTTTTGCTAGGGGAAACATGTCACACCTTCAAGGAATCATAAAAAAGTAAGTTTTATCAATAATGTATTATGGTAATCGTGTTTTACTTTTATTAAATAGTAAAATGTTAAAGCACTCAACCTTTGAATTTTACTATAGATGTGATTTTATATAGATAATCCTATGAATTCTAAAAATTAACACACTTTGACTTGCGTTCTTGTCCTGACCTATTGTCTTGATTCTGATTTGAAAACAACTTGAAATTTGTCCCAAAAAGTATGGTTAGGGTTGAGCACACCTTGATCCGCCTCGACCGCCTTAATCTTCACCCTTATCCTACTTCCCTCCCATGAGGGGAAATGATCGAAGTTAATGTATCTGGCTTCTGTTTGCGGTTATGGTGATTGACCTTGAATTTGGTTTAAGCTTGCCATTCATATGTTGATGTCCATGATTCTGCTGAGGAACCACCTCATGTTCAACCATGGGATCATCTTATGATGCTAAGAATTCTTAAGTCTTTTGGCGTGATACTCATGCCAGATGAGGATTGCTAGAGTGGGAACTAGGAAGAAAAGCTTTTTAGGCACTTGTTTGGTGTACGTCATGTTTTGCACAAGGTTAGAACATGTAGCAACAATGTCGATTACTCCTAGCTATAGGTGATGGACGTGGCTATGTGTTGCAAGGTACCAATTCTAAAGTTATTGAACTATTTTTGTAAACAGAAGAGTTGGTTGTGAACTTGACATTGACTGTTTCATTCGGAACCTTTCCTCTTTTGGAAAGGAGACTACATGTGTTTTAGCATGTGGTGAGTTAGGACATATATCCTGCTAGGTGTAAAATAAGCGTGAGACATTTGTCCTGATGCATGTGAACTTGGACAGGACTTCAAGAGAGGAGAGCATGTGTATGGCTAGGTTATCCTTACAGCCTTATAAATACCTTAGGCTCTAAAGTAGGAATTAGATTATGATCATGCTTGAACTATGTGTTTCCATGTGGCCTAGGGGGTGAAAATTGAGGTACAAAAACACCTCGGGTGAGTATGTAGAATTTGCAGTTTTTGAACTGTGATAATCTGCTTCCTTTGAAATATAAGCTCCTTATATTGTGTAATGATTCTAATATGGTGAAATCTCAGGATGGCTGAGTTAGCAAGGAGGTCAAGATTTGAATTCTCAGTTTCTAAGTTGCAGCATCACTTAGGTTTTTCTTTATTTTAATTTGGTCCGTTTCATTTTGGTTTGGTTGTGGGGCTTAAGGCTTGTAAGGTTAGATTCTTAAGTTTAGAGAATTCATACCTATGATATCTTGTGTTCTAATTCTTCTTCAAAGTCAACACGACAATGTCTTTCACCTTGGAAAACGCCTTTGTCCATGCAGAGCTCCAGAAACTAGGGTAACCTGAATAACTCAATTATATTTGCTGCTCTAAACTTGTCAAGTACATTTTGATAATACTCTCACATCTGAACCTTGGTTTTGCCTTGCCAGGAACAATCCTTGTTTGGCAAACCTAAATGTCAACTCGATTTTAAAAAAAGAAAAACATAAAGTAGGGTTGATCCTGTATCAAAAATACATAAAAATAGGGTATGTAAGTATTTTTAGAAACGTGGTGAGGTAGGGACGGCCTAGTTGCACTTCAAGCTGTGTGGTGGACCATGAGATGGTTAGTGGGATCATGGGTGCTTGATACTGAGATGGATACCTTTAACCAGCTTTTAATAGCTGCTTCCAAGCTATTCTACCAAGAATTATGTCTAGGGTTTCTCATGGATACAAGTTGCATCTTGGAATGAAAAACAATTTTATCTGCTTTGTCTACTAAAAGGAAGCTATGAGTGATGCAACTATGAATCTCATGATGTGTTTGATCTTGGCTCAGGATGAATGTTGGTATCATGCTTAACACGTAGGTTGGATAGACATGGTTTTTTTGGTAGCTGACAGGTGAGAAGTCAGAACCTTAGGACAGGAATAACTGCTGAAAACAGTAGCTAATACCCTGTGGGTTGAGGAGAACAAGGATGAATCCTTTTGTGGAGGGGGCTTGTGTCTGATTGGCTAGTTGGTGAGAAATAGCTTGCCGAGGCGATACTCAATAGCTGGTCCAAGAGGAGGATCAACTACACTAGACTTAGACACAGTCCAGGCTCCTACTGTCCTACAGGAGGCAGTGGTGGGAAGTTTCCTGGAGGAATCTAGAGGCTACATCCTAGGAATTAGAGAGAACCAGAGTGAATTTTGTTCCAAAGGTGTGTTACAATCTGAGGTTCAAGTATTTATTCATGACTCCCGCTCTTCACCAAATGATTTCCAGCACTGATGATATGCGTTACACTATTGTATGTATCTTAGATTGGCTCAACCAATCAAGTACTACTTGGTCCTGGCATGTGGTACCAGTTTGGGTGATTGATTTGCCTGTAATTAGGAAAACTGGTCACACCCTCGTATGGTTGGCATGTCTGTTTGGCATGGTGCGCAAGCCCTTAGGGGTCCTTGTATGGTTGTATTTCCTATTCGATTTGTTTGAGAAATTTTCTCTGTTGGCCTTGTCTGCTTGCTCATGCATGGTCTGCTCAATCTAATGGATGAATTAAGAATATGCAAGGACCTGCACAGGAAGGCAGCCTCTCTGGATAGCTTCTCTTGCAGTCTACTTGAGAGTGAGCTCCTATGTATCATATAAGACCCTATGGTTGTTGGCCTTGATGGGGAAGTCCTAGTTTCCAGACTGACCCCATTCTCTGTTTATCTGTTGATTCAAGCCTATCACCACTGAGGGTTAGACCCTTTTAATGACTTGTCCTTGATGTGATATCAGTTCTGCCCTTTAACGTTTTCCAGGCAGCCTTCTGCAAATTTTTTGACCTTTTTATATTCTATTGAAAAGTCGTACCCTGATACAAAGCAACTTAGGCTTCATTTGGCCATGCGACCCTACCTCATTTTACTGGTGGACTAGTATGGAAGTGGTTTATATTTACTTTTGCATTTAGCACTTTTTGAATTTTAAACATGCAATAAAACTTGTGAATAAAAGTATTTGGGCATCCAAACAGTTTTTTCTTGATACTGGTGAAATAACACTTGCGGCACTTCTAATGCTGGGATACTTAATTAACCAAATTTGTTGTGCAGGATTTATAATCACTGCTCAAGGAAACACTTTAGGCTGTTTTGAACTATTCTTGATTGTAGATGAGTTTCCTAAGAGATTGGTCTCTATAGAGTAAAGGTTGTAAGGTGTTTTTTTTTTTTTTCTTTCTCCCAGTCAGGTTATGTTTCGTTTACAGTGATGTATCAATCTAAGAACATATCATTATGAGAATTTTTTGAAAATTGTATCTCAAGATTAATTCTTTATCGAATTTTATCAAGTTCAGTTTCCTCAATACGTGAAGTTATGCAGAAGCAACTATCGATTGTTGGCTTCCAACGAGATAATGGTTCCTGGAAACAGATAGAGCTGACGCCATCAGTTCCTTCTTCTATGAGGGTTTAGACTTGCTTCACTTTGATATGAATTTGCCATTGTATGCAATGGAATTGTCTTGCTGTATGGATTTTGCTGTATCCTATCTGCATATTCAATTATTATGTCCTACTGTAGCGTCATAATAAGATAGTTGAACTCTATCCAAAAAGAAAAAGATAATTGAAAATATGAACAATGGAGAATCTTCTAAATTCTTTCTTAAGATGGAAAGTTTCTGCAAGGACCTTTAATAGACTTTTAAGAGTAAGTCTCTGCCAACTCTTGCTAGTGAGCTGAACCTGGCCTAATGGGTCTGCTTGGGCTTTAGAGTTGTTTTGGTTGCTCTTGCATCATTCTAATTGCATGTCATTGCAGGAATTGTTAGTTATCTGAGCCCATCAAAATTAATTCTTTGTTGAACTTTCTCCTTTTCGGTTTACAATTTTTATGTATGTAATTATGTAGTTCTGCCTTGTTCAGAGGAAGAGAAAAAAGCAGACTGCTTCTCACCTCAGATTGATGACCAGTCCACGACAAACTTGGCACTAACCAGCAATGGATCAGATCGTCCAGTTTGTTCTCATTGTTCCAGTGAGCAGCATTCTCATGTGCACTTTTGTTCACCAAATAAATGCAATTTTGGTGATGCTGATTGTAGCAGCTTATCTGATGATCACAAGTCAGACTTCCAAGCAAAATCTCATCCTACAAATTCTGGAACTAATACAAATGAAGGTTTGGAAGAAAATTATTTGGAAAATGATTTGTTTCATGGAAAGTGTGACATATCTGTGTCCGATGCACTTTGTGTAGCATGCAAACAGATGCTCTTCCGCCCAGTTGTTCTCAACTGTGGCCATGGTGAGTTTTTACCACTTTATTTTTCTATGAAGCTGTTAGTTGCTTGAGTCAATCCTGATCATCATTTCATCCAGCTTATTGCGAGTCCTGTATAGATAACCCTGTGCACGGAAGTCTGAGATGTCAAGTTTGTGATAGTCTGCATCCTGGAGGGCTCCCCAAAGTATGCTTGGCTCTTGATAATTTTTTGGAAGATAAATTGCCTACAGAGTATGCTTTTAGAAAACAGGCTCATCAACTCAAGCAATCTTGTTGCCAACGAGATGGTCCATCATCCTGTAAGTCATCACGGCACACATCTTCAACGTCTGAAATCCACTTCAGACTCCAGTTATCTTTCTGTGCTGCTAGATACTTATCATAATTTATTCTCTCTTTTGAGTGTGTTCTAAAAGGGATAAAATTTTCAGATGAAAAATTTTTGGTGTAAAAGTTTTTGATTTGAGAGAAAATAATTTGATATGATAAGGAGTAAAGAGAATAAAATTGAAATAGATAGGTCAGTTGTATGGATAATTGTGTAAAAATGATTGAAAGGTAGGGTGTTTGTATAGAAAGAAGTGAAAAAATGATTAAAAAATAAGTTAGTTGTAGAGAATGGAAAGTTTTAGATTGAAAATTTTGGTTTGAAAATTTTTTGTGTTAAACAAACATGCCTTCCGTTTGGCCCCATGTTTGGTGGCTTGGAAAATTTAAAGTACTTTTTAAATTACTGCTTAGATGAACAAACACTGTGCACAGAATCCCATGTAAAAAAATATACTTAAGAAGTGTTATTGGAGGAAGCCACTTGAAACTCCTTATCGTTGAAAGTGCTGCACTGGTGGCTAGGTGTTGAGCAAACCACCTAGCCAAATGAAGCCTAACAATGCTCCCTTATTAACCTCTTGCTTTTTAGAAGAAAATAAGGAAGTATCCCTCCTAAAATTAGTTTGATTTGCTTGCTAAAAAAGGTGTTTGCAGGGTGGACTGCAACACGGATAGCACTCTCTGAGCAAAAGGCCAAATAGGCCCTTAGTATTTTTTGAGTCAATAACTCCCAACTTAGTGTATCTCTCACGATCATTTTAACCCTTCTTTTTTTTGCGTGTGGTTTGTTCAACGAGTATCATCTATTCCAATCTTGGGTAATGCCAGGTGATATATATATATATATTTTTCCGTTGTCTTGTGCAGGATTACTTTGATATTGATCACAATTAGAAGAAATCGACCAAGCATTTGCTTTGATCTTGACTGATATATTATCCAATTAAAAAATATTCTAATAACATTTGGAGACACCATATGAGTATTAGAAGCTTTTAATCGACTAAATTAAATCAATAAAATACAAACTACAAAGGTCATTATCTCTTGATCTATGGAATAATCTCCAAACTATAATCCCATATAAATCAATGTTCATATTATCAATCTTATGTGAATAAATTTCTAGATTAATTGAGCAATATAATAATAACTAAATTATATCATCAACGCATCTTAAAAAATTCATAAAATACATAATTAACACCTTAGGAATATTTCAAAATATTCCTAAAAACTATTGTAACAATTTTAAAATTCTAAATAGTTTAATTTATAAATCTAAAATCGGATTTGGGCCATAAGACTGGCTGAAACATCACCTGCAAAATAAAATTTCTGCAGAAGGGGTTGGACAAAATTCAATACTTCATTTAAAATTCATAAAATGCATAATTAACATCTTAGGAATACTTCTAAGTATTCCTAGAAACTATAATAGTAATTTAAAAAGTCTAAACGGTCTAAATTATAAATCTGAAATGATATTTGGGCTATATAGACTGCTGAAACAGCACCTGCAAAATTAAATTTTTGCAGAAAAGGGTTGGACGAAATAAAATATTTGGACACCTTTTTTATAACTAAAACCTATCCATTAGAAACCTTGTAAACTTCATGAGGAAAAATATAACCCGGCAATAATGTCATTTACTATGTTGTAAAGTTTATGAAAAAGTTACAAATGGTTATATCTGACCATGTGTAAAAAAACTGAGTACCCGAAAACCTGAAAATATGATTTTTTTCCCCCCAACTTTGAGCTACGAAAAAATATACCAGAACCCTAAGAACACCTGGACTGGTAAAATCATAAGTCGATAACCAATAATCAAGCCTACAAAGATATAAAGCATCAAAATGAATCTTGAGCACTCAAAGATTGTGGATAAACCCCTAAATTAAAACTCTAAAGCTTAGATGTAATTAGAAAAATTTTAGGGCGTAGGGTTGTGGGGCTATAGGGCTGTAGGCACAGTGGCGAATGGATACTAGGCGCTGGAACGGGCATGTCAGGAACGGACAGGCCCATACTTGACAATGCTTCTTATTATGGGAGCTGTTTTCTAAGTGCAGGAAGTTGACTTTAGTCGTTCACAAACAGACCATGGTTTCATGGGTAACAGAGAGCAACAAAAGTATATATTATTGAGTTTAGATTAAAATAATTATAAAAAGATCTCAAATCTTTGATAAGTTTATAATGGATTAGGTATAAAACGATAGCAAATTTCTAACTGAACCCAAATTCTAAACCCAAATTACTAACCTGAACTACCCATAATTTGAAATGAAGGGTTAGGATTAGGGTTAGGGTTAGGGTTAGGGTTGAACTCGATCCAACCTAGGATAACAAGGTTGGGTAATTTTTTACAATTAGGGTTAGGGTTGGGTACTTGGGTTGACGAAGATCAAGTTACGTGGCCCAAAATTGTACCCTTGTCTTGAATCTACATCAATTTCTGTACAGAGACATGCATTACCTGCGATAGACTCACTCAGTATGACCACTTACACATTGCTTAATTTTTTTCTTAGAAGCAATATTGATGCATGAACTTGATCATGCATCAAGGCTTTAATTGCATGTGTTTGTTTCAACAGCATAAATATATAATTGCTGCTTTGTGTTGATAACGGTATTGCTTGCTGATGTTGTTGCACCAAATTCTTGCACCCTCCACAGGTCTCTAGTTTTTTAGTTTATTAATTCTGACATGTTACTGTAGGTGCCAGACAATCTGGGGGAGAGAATGCAAAATCATCACCATCAATGGACCCTTCATGGTGGGTTGAACATGGTTCAAATGTACATATTGGAGTCGGTTGTGATTCATGTGGGGTAAGATCTTCCACATCAATTCAAGTACCTGGTATTAGTCGTGTAGTTTGCTAACCTGGTATAAACTTTTAAATGTGAATCTATAATTATCTATACTTTAAACTTTGTTTTGTAGGCAGTTTTTGTATCTTTAGTGCTGTATTTGTGGGTATGTTGTAGAGTTTTAAGTTTTGTGCATGTTATGTGGGTGTTTAGGAATAATAAGAGAAAATTGAAAGAAGAACAAAGATTTTTAAGAGGATTCAAATAATATAGTTGATATATAAGAAAAAAAATTTAAGGGTATCTATGATTAGAATAAAAGATCAGAATTTTAATAAGGTAACTGAGTCGCTATAATGAGAGGTTCAAATATTCCTTTCAGATTTCTTTCAAATGTGGAAATGGGAGGTTTGGCTCTAGAGGATGATCTGGAACCATAGTTTAGGTGCTTTTGTGTTCAAAAATCTATTTATATTCTCATAGGAGGTTTTAGTCTTTTGGATGAAGTTATTTTTTGGGTATTTGCATATTGCGCCCTAAGCTTTCAAGCTTTGTATTTCTCCCCCATAACTATCATATTTGCAAATATGCCTTTATTAAAAGCACCACTGAGTGTAATGTGCCTAGCCCAAACCTTCTCAAATGTTTGGCTATTTTTTGAAATAAGATATTTGCTATAACTAAATCATATACCATAGCAAAATCGAAAATAATATCCTCCTTCCGTTCCTTATTCCACAACTGAAATCTCCATGCATTCTCTTATAACCCACATTTCCTCTTTGTGTATGTTCATTTAAATTTTCTCCTATCACAACTTTTCTTGGTATGGTATCCTTTGCACCATAGACTAAGTCATTACAAAATTGCTTCTTAATTCTACCATCCAATCTTACTTGTGGTGCATAAGTACTAATCATTTTAGTTACCTCTTACCTCTTCCCCTAGCACAAATTTTAATTGAATAATTCTATCATGCATTCTTTCAACATTTACAACATTATCTTTTAATTTATATTTTACTACTATTAATTTACTGTTTCTACTTACATCCTTTCCTAACTGCTCTGACCTTAGCTCCTTTGCATTTAGTCTCTTGGAGACAAGCTACATTGAATCTTCTTTTTCTCATATTATCTATTGATTTCATATTTTCTCTAAAGGAGTCCCATCATTCCTTGAGGCAAAGGAGACCTTGTGTTTTGGGATTATCTTCTTCAACTCTGTCTAGAATGATGTAAGAACTATCGCTTACTTTTCACTACAGCTAGATGTTGTGGTTCAACGCTTTCGTGGAGACGCCCTAGGAACCCTTGCCTATTTTTCAGTACACCCAAGCTTCAGTGCAGTGCATTGCTATTGGGGAAATGCTGTAGCAATCTTACCCATTTCTCATTGCAACTGGGCACCTGCTACAACGCATTGCATTCAGGGAACACGTTGGCACTAATAATTTGTAATGTTGATTCAGAATTCATGGGAAAGATGTGGCGAAATTTTCTATGGCACTGGCTGCCATCCTAACATCTTAAGTCTCACATTTTATCTGGGCCTGGCACCACTATTAATAATTGAAGTCTAGAATGATATAGTGGAGAGATTTGTTAGCATCAAGTTAATAATGACAGACTAGATGCTGGACCACTTGAACTCACCACTTGAGGTGAGAAGCCAAATACACTTCTCACTGTCTATTTGCGTATCTGTTTTGAGATCACCAGTTGAAATTGTCAAATTGGCTTGTTTTAGCCATTCGTGCAGTTTTACTTGGTATCAAGCTTTGAGACTAAGCCAGATCAGTCGGGGATACATCTCATTCGAATAAAGTGAACTGTTTACTTTTCGAAATTTGGGGAAAAAATGTACCTAAGGGCTGATTTCCAGTTTAAAAATTTATTTGATTTGGAGAACCTGTACTTATGATGTAAACATAGGGCCAGGTCTACTTTCTTTTTATGTCTGATATCTGTATAAAAGACTATGTCAAATTGGAAGCTGGAATTGTGATTCTGCTGCTATCATCTTGAATCAGTAGGACTTCCTAGTGGAAAAATGTGACTGTGGTTATAAACCTCAATCATTTATCTAAAATTTTAGTGATGTGAGATGTAAATATGAGGCTGAGATCTTAAAAGTAGTTTTCTGCTATTATAGAAAGAAAATGTGTATTTTTCTATCTTATTTGCTTGCATATTTTGCAACGATTGTTTGCTAGTATGGAGAAAGACTGACATTAAACATCTGTTTTTAGAAACTCAATCACCAAGGATGATTTCCATGGCATATTTAGCATCCATATACATGAGACACAAGGTCTCCATCGATGCCTTCATCTGTCGATTTAGAAACAATATAATACCCTGCAGATTGTTACATGATTATTTTCCTAGCAATTCTAAATTTGAGGCTGATGAATTCCTGTTTGCATTGCATTTCACTTTACTTCTGTTGGCACTCCACTTTACCTAGATACTAATTTGACTGTGACAGAGTTGCATTCCAATTTGAGGCTGTTGAATTCCCATTTGTGTTTTACTGCTATTTGCATGCCACTTACCCAGATAATACTAATTTGACTGTGACGGTTTGCATTCTGGAAATATCATCACCATCCTTTGGGTCTGATCTGTGTAGAACTATTGTTCAATTACCATACTGGGATTGTGAATACATCCTAGTAGTGCCAAGATTATACTTGAACTTGTTGATGCTGAGGGCTTCGGTTCTTTTGTCAATTGTCTTATTTACCTGAGAACAAGATTCAGTAGCTAACAACTTCAACCAAGAAGGCAAAGAGCTCAATCCAACTTTGTCCCTGCAGATGTGTCCACTTATTGGGGAGAGGTACAAATGCACAGATTGTGTTGAGCAGATTGGATTTGATCTGTGTGGTGACTGCTACAGAACCCGTTCCAAGTTACCGGGCCGTTTCAATCAGAAGCACACACCTGATCATAAGTTCAAGCTTATTCCACGGAGCACATTTCATAATTTAGTTATGAGATTCGCAGCCGAGGAAAGTGGTTCTCCAACAGAGTAGGATGAAGCTTCTCTCGAGGATGATTCTACCACCTGACATTGTAGGTAAACACACACGTTGTTCTGTTGTTTTGTGTGAAGTAGATACGCTTGATGGTATAATCGAGCTCCGCCCAAATGGAATCCTAGACTTGATAGTTATTCTCCATGGAGGATGCTCGCGACGTAAGGGAGAGACTTCTTGATGGTTATTTTCACATGTATAGAGTTCAGTGAAAATCAACTGGCAAGATGGTGGCCCAAATTTCAGGTCTCTAAATGAAGGAATTATGGCGAACATGCATCTGTACATTATGCTAGTTTTAATTAGTAGAAATCTCTTGGTTTTCTTTTAACCACACCTAGGTCTAATAGCATTTCTTTCCTCCCCATCCCCACTGGCAAATCTACCAATCCTTTTCCTCTTATGCTACTGTCATTCTCTCCTTCTAGCAAACAAATAGACAATCAAGGAGGCGAACTGATTGTTGCTTATGAAGGAACATTGCAAAGTGACAAATATCTTCCTATCCATGAGATTTATTTTCTTCCAAAGTTGACGGGAACCTACAAACTGTAGTCAGCAACGTTCTGGTCCGTCCGGAACAATGATTCCTTTGTTCTAATGAAAATGGGTATGTTGTCTCATGCCGATACACATTTATATGTTATGGTGGGCCTGAAATGGAGTGACAGCACTGAACTCTTCAATGATTTTGCCGCAATGATGTATTTCCTAAACTACATTTGTGGGCTATTTGGATTTGCTTCCTGATCTTTGTTGTGATTTTGCAATTTTCACCTTCTAGCTATTATTTTCTAACAGTACCCTCATTGAAGGGCCTAAGAGCCAGGATCTATATCCGAGAACTCCAGTTGCACAAATGCGGCGATTCTTGCTGTTACACTTAAGGCCGACTTTATTTGCAAGATATATATATAAAGTAAAATAATAAAATAAAAATTCATGGTTCAACCTTTACTACATTCTTGTCTACATCCATTTTAGAAGGCCCTGGGTTAAGAGGAGACCAACAAAACTTTGAATTTGGTTAGAAATCCTATTGAGTGTCGGCAATGGGGGTGTTTCTGCAAAAGAAGTTTACGAGTGAGTATGTTTTTGCAAAATCAGGAGTGAGGGTCAAAGAAAAGTGCCAAATAGCAAAATATAGCCCTTTATTTATTTATTAATTCATTTACGGTTCCTATTATTTCGTTCGAGGAACATCTCGCTATCTAATTATAGAACAGGGTACTTATGCTATTGACGTGTAGAACTGATGGCAAGTGACAAGTCCGAACTTGCTGCCATGAGCATCCAATTGAGGAAATGAAGAATGGATCTATGTCTACAAATGAGTCCGCCCCTGATCATGGTCGATGTCGTGTTTGTGCACAACTGTGTTAAGAGCGGAGCTTTGGCCTGTGCTGCAATGAGTTTCTGTCATTTAGACAATGCAATGCAAGTTAAGGCTCCGCTGACCTTTTTTACATACGTTTCAACATGTATTATATTAAAGTCCACCTTTTTACATACATCTCAACATGTATTATACTAAAGTCCTAAGATATTTTTATATATTTTTATAAATTTAAAGACACAATTCTACCAAAGAAATCTGAGGAGACCTCTTATCTAACTAAAGGGAGACTACTGCTCCCAAGAAAATTTTCTTGCCGAAATCCGGTAAAAGTGGGATTTGAACCACACTGCAGTGCCAGACAACAACCTCTTCGTGCTGAGGTGGCCAACGGATAATGATGTCTTTGAGCTTTTCTAACTCAGACTTTCTTATATTACATTTGGTATGAAAAAAGAGAATGCGAAAGCCAGGAATGCCCCATTGCTCCTACCAAAAAAGTATTTCAATTGATCGTGTTTAGCTTTCAAAAAAGGCAGGAGCCCACAAGGGCTAAGTGTAAGATCATTTTGATTGACCCTTTCAATTAGGCTTATCTTCTAGCCGTGGAGTACTAACATGGAACTACCTTTTTCTCTCTCTGTATAATTTGTATGCCACCCCAACATTATCCAAAGTCCCACACTATCCCTCGTGGATCGTTGCATTTGGAAACAAAAAGAACTGCGGTAGTCTAATCCTAGGATTTCACTTCCACATTGTGGATCGCTCCCAACTTTCCCTGAAATCTAATGTTCCTTGTGCTTGCATTTTTTGACTGCTAGATCCAATACTGTTTTCCATCATATCACATATTTTCAAAGGAATGAGCGAAATTTTATATTCCTATTCAGCCAGAACAAAACGATATCTAATTTGCCCATTGGCAATAGCGAAATGGTCCTAACGCATAACAGAAGAGCTCCACTTCAGGTAGTCCATATACTTCCAATGGCCCCCAAATCGGACCTGTTTCTTTCTAGACATGGCTCCATTTGGTACTGTGAAGAAAAAGGGCGGAAAAAATATATCATGGGTAAAAATTTTTAAGGAGAAAGTTAATGTGATACGATAGTAATTATGATTAGGAGTAAAGATAATAAAGTTAAAGTAGATATGATAATAAAAATGATGGATAATAGTTGTCAAGTAGGATGGTTGAATGTCGTGTGACAAAGGGTGTAGAAAGCCAGGGGAATTTTCTTTCCCTTTACACATTAACAAACGGAGCTTTTCGTTTCTTCTTCAAATTGAACTTTTTCCTTTCTTACTCCTTTTTTTTAAATTTTTTTTTGAAAAATAAGAATCAAGTCTTTTTGTTCTCTGCATGGCTATCTAAAGGTTTCTTAGGATTTTGCTTAAGATTTTCTCTTCATAACATAGTTTTTACAGTTCTTCTTCCGGCCCCAAATTGGATTTTTCCATTCTTATTATTTTTGCTTTTTTTAAAAATTCAATCAAGGGCCTTTTTGTTCTTTGCATATGATAAAAGTTTTGAAAGAAAAATTTTTAGTGTAAATTTTTTTGAAATTGAAGAAATGATGTGATATGATAGAGGTGCTGATAAAAAGTAAAGTGAAGAAAGTTAAAAAAGATAGAAGAGTTGTATGAGGGTAATGGAGAAATGATTAGAAAATAGACTAGTTATATAAAAAGATAAATAGAAATATTTAAAAAATAGAGTAGTAGTTGTAGAGAATAGAAAATTTTAGAAAATTTTAGATGAACAATTTTCCTCGATTGTCAAAAACACCCTAGAAGTTTTTTTCTTTTACACAATTGAGGCATTGTTGTTGTCGTTGTTGTTTTTTTTTTTTTTTAAAATTTAAATTTAAATTTTTAAGGAGGCATTGTCATATTTAATTTCACTTTGGGCAATCAAATTAGGACGTTTAGCATTCACGGTTTTATTAGATTTCATATCCCAATTAGTGATAAAAGTGTTCCGAAATCGGCCAAACTTTTGAGTTAAAGGTTCAATGGCCATTATCTTAATTCTTAGGGCAGAGAGTCCCTAGCCCTAACTAGTTATATTGAATGAATGCGACGCAAAGCTTATTACCCATCTGAACTGTCGTAAAAGTCGAAATCAGAATTCAAGAAATTTATTTTTCGGCAGCTAGTATTTTCGTTAAAATTTGTTGAGTATCAATGCTGAATATCTTTTATTGCTGTCTGTCTATTGTTGTTGTTGTAATAAAATTTATTGTATACGTCCATGATATTATAGGCAAAAAAGGTATCCAAATATCCTGCCTTCATATATTTGATCATTTTATTTTGGTAGTGTAGCATAAATTGCAATTTTCAACATCAAAGCACATTAATTCTAATGGAGACAGTGATGGGGCATGATGCAGATGCACAACTACTGAATTTGTCAGTATTGGAAAGGATCAGACCATGGAGATCCCACAGCCAGGCAACATCTATCACAGACATTGAATGGAATGATATTCCACCCCCTAGATGCCATTGGGCGTGGAAATCCTGATGAAATCCTTTGGGGTGAATAAAGATAGGAAGTGGGGACGAGCCAAACCCATCAAAGATTATTACGATTGGTGGGTCAACTCAATTCTCTGCTCTAGGGGCATCTTTTCTCACCTTGGGAAAAGGCAATTAAAGAAGAAAACAAGCAACCTTTGAGGCAAAGCTGCCCACCAGCATTAGAAATATTGAAATGCTCCCAAAGGAAAATATGGAAAGAGATTCCTCAGACCCCCAAAGGACAATCATTAGGACATGATTTGTGGCTTTCATCCAAGTTTCCTATTCCTTCTCTGACCTATATCCCAAAAACACACCGTTCCCAATTGAAAAAGACACCATTTTTTTTCATTTCCCACTGATTCTAGGCATGTTCTAGTTGGACTACTTGAGTGGGTCCCACCCGTTTATTGGATTACAGGGAATATTGAGAAATGAGATAGTATTATTAATGATATTTTATTTTTGGGTGTGTATAATTTCATCTCATTCCATTCTAAATAGTCTCTCTTAGATTGGACTCACTTATGCTCCATATTTACCATTCACATTGCTTTGACCATGCCATACCCAATAGAACTGCATGCTTTTGTTATATGGGTCCGGTTGTCTAAGCAGACCAATTTGGGAAGATTCTCGTTTAGAAAAAATATCTGCCATCCGGACAACTGATATGATTATAAGCAACACTCCCATTTTGAAGTAGAAAGTTGGTCTAATATGATAAAATTGTGAGAGATTGATGTGTTAGTAAAATTTAACGAATAGATTATAAAAGCTTGTATTTAAATTAATTTTTTTATATTTAGGCTAAATAAATAATTTCAATTAATACATGACTTAAATCTAAAAAATATAAAAATTGAGAAACCTATCGGGCACGAGTTGCACCTAGAGTTCATGGAACAAAGCCCCCCCCTTTTTAAATATTTATATTACTTTTAATCCATTTTCAACAGATTTTTTATTTATAATTCAGCTCCAATTTTAGAAACAAGGTACTTTACAATTTAAAATTAAAAGAAAAAAGATTACAATTAATTAATTAGTTGCGCACTTTTACAATAAACAATCTCATTCACTAATGCAAATTAAATATGGGAAAGTGAAAGCAATATTGCTATTTTCAGATGATATTTGACGATGAATTCCAGCATTGCAATGTGGTTATTGCTTGGATTGATTGAATACATTGTTAAATCATTAGGATTTTCAAAATTGAAGATTTCGCTATTTTTATTATTTGTTTGACATTGCTTTTTAAGAATTGAGGATTTTGCTATCTTGAAGTGATCTTTTGCTTAAAGATTTTTTGCAAAGTGTGTTTAGAGTTTATATGGGCGTGGAAGATACAGGAATAGGTGCAACAGTAACCCACCTAATTTGTAGGTCTTTTGAGATTGATTTGACATTTGGTATCAATGCTTTGTAATTTTTTGTGATTTCCTTGTATATTTTGATAAAACTATTTTATTGAAATTATCCTTACCACACTTTTCTTTTTGGTAGGCTCAACTATCTATACATGCAGTTTAGAAAAGTTGTTCGGTAAATGTTGGGAAAAAGTAGGAAACTGATGTGATAAGGTTGGAGTAATGATAAAAAGTACTTATACAGAAGAATATATAAAAATGATTAAAAACTAAGATACTTATACGAGAAGAATGGTAAAGATCATTGAAAATGAAAGTAATTGAATGAAACAGTGTATATAAAAGTTTGGTAGAAAAGAATATATTCTTACCGAACACACATTTTAATTATTCTATTATATAATCAGAACAATTTAATAGAATCTATTATAAAAATAAAAGGAAATGATTATGATGGTGACAAAAGGGTGGGGAGAATGGCAGCCGCATGCTCCATAAGGTGGGTTCCCATTTTAAGTCATTGTTAATTAGTGAATCTTTTGGTGTGGCGCCAAAATCCAACTTGACCATTAATTAAGCATAAATGAGAGATTTCAAAATAAAGGTTGTGGACCAGCCTATGTATGCCATCATGGAGAGAAAATCATTAGGCTGTGTCTTAAAATATACAAAACTGATGTGGGTCATCATCAAAACCCATGAACTACTTTATCTAATTAAGCAGAACCAGAGTAATTAACTTTTTAAGAACTCAGCTTCGCAGGGACCAATGCAATCAAACCGCACAAGTGCATTGCAAGAAACGAAAGTAGCAAGAGAAAATATTAATGAAAAGGATCAGAAAAGTAGGAGGAAATTGCAATACAAAGAAAGAGGAAAGGCAAAAGATAGTGAAAAATATTTTATAAAAAGAAGAGTATTTAACAATGAATAGACTGCTAATTTTTGCATATGGTTCTGAGCTCGTCTTAGCAACAGTCAGATGTTTTTGTTACTTAAATGTAACTTTTCGAGGACAATAAAATATTATTGTTATATATGAATATACTAGGGTCACTTTGCTAGGAATCACCACATCATGATACGAGGCTACCTTGATCACGAAATCAGAATTCATTCCCGAGTTGCATTTTGAATGAGTATTAAAATATTCGCAAGTATCTATCAATGTACTAGAGTATTTTCATATTTTATACAGTATTATATATTTTCAGGGTCGCATCCAAAAGGTGTTACAAAAGTTCCCAGGGTTGAATTGGATGTGTATAGAATGAGATTTCCATTTCTAATAAAGTTTTTTTAATTTTTAAAACAAAATTTATATTTCCAATATTACTTTTCTCACTTTCAACACACGTTATTATATTTTTATCTCACTTCTTCACCTCATCCAACCCCTTGAATTCTGACCAAATATACTTACAAGATTTGTCTTTAATTTTAAGTATACCCATAACGTTTCAATAGTTTTAAGTATATCTATGTAACTTACTCAAAATTTCATTCACATTCATGCTTTTAAGAGGTGCAACTTGGCCGGGCTTGAAGCATACCTTGAACCTCAAAATTTAGCCATGTTGTAATTTAATTTATTACAATCCAAGCTCAATGAACATGAATTTGAGAAATCCAATTTGCAAATAAGATAAAGTTAGGATTCAAGCAAACCCAACATTAGCTCAATTTTTATTTTTATATTTAGTATAAAATATATTATATGCACAATACCTAAATAATAGTTCTTCATATTTATATATTTTATATTATTGATAATTATGTTTTTGAATACATGTTTATTATGTTGCAACTATATTATATATAAATTAATTTATTTTCTCTTATGTCTATCTTTATATTATATTATTTGTTTTATGTTTATTAATTTTCTTCTTTTACTTTGTTTTGATAGGTAAAATTTTTCTTCTAAAAATTTGTTATTTGTTTATTTTTAAAAAAATTATAGTTGAACTTAGTATTATTATTTTTTCTAACTTGATTTATTGTTGAATTTTAAATTCGATACTCTTAAGTTAAATGAAAATTTGTCTAGCTCAAATTCCGACTCAAAACTCAATTAGGACCGAATTTTTACACATAGGATTAATGTTTAGGTTTTATAAATAGTGTTAGCCTTTATGTTTTATAAATAAAGTTAGGATTAGGATTAGGGTTTATATTTTATAAATAGGTTTAAGATTAAGGTGAATTTGAATTTCATAATCTTGAGTTGCATTCCTACATGCCGATTTATGTAATCACAAATATATTAAGCTCTAATTATAAAGCTAAGTTTTGATTATGATAGCCTATTTATTTATAATTTACACATAAATATATGTGACTTATGACATCTTTGATTTTGATGAAACATGACCTTCTAATTAAAAGATAATGCTAAGTAAATTGAATGTAATGAATAAATTTTCATCAGCAGTTAAGGTAAAATAAATAAGGTTACATGAAATCAATATCTAAATGAGTTTAGTAAAAGCGAGATTTATATATTTCATAATTGATTGGTATGCATATAATAATTTTAAAGAGTTAGCATATTTACAAATTAAGTTGACGCAAATGCGAGCTATTCAACATTTTATGGACAAATGTAGATAATATTTAGGTTTTAAAATAAATATTCTATTGTTTAACTAGACTATAATTATATGAATATATTTTTGTTATAATTATAGTTAAAATCTCAATGCATAAATAGTATAATTCTTTTAACAAATTAGGAAGACATAGGGTTTGAACCGGTTAGATTGATGTAAATTAAGCATTGGTTTTAGTTTCTCTATGTCGAGTTGAAATGAGATTTATTTTGAAAAATTTCACAAAATGGAACTCATATTGAATTTTTTCTTGAGTTATGTTGAGTGAATTCAGACTGATATAGTACCAAATTGCAATCCTAATTTTTTAAAAAAGCTGTCAACCTATATGAACTCTCCTATGGTTAGCTATCCATGGTAAACTTTTGACCAATTTTCACATTTGTCTAATGAGTAAATAGATTTGGCTCTTTCTACTTCCTACGTGCTTGCATGATTTGTTCTTTTCACGTGATCTACATAAATGCTTAAAAATTATATGTTTTCCTCATTAATTTCGATTTAAGGGATCCCATGGAAGTTTATATGTGGTTTGACAATTCGGAAGATATGGACTTTTTAGGTTAAAATACAACATTTATTTTATTTTATTTTTTTGCTTTTAAATGATTTGTTTCGTAAATATGTTTTCCTAATTGTATTTAATCTATATATAAAATTTTTTCATTTTACATTACTTTTATATGTTTATTTTTTATTTAAAAAAATTATCAATTTTAAGGGCCTCTAAGGCATTTTCGAACAATTAAAAACTTGATTTAAAAAAAAATAATAAATATATAAAAGTATTATCAAATAGAAAATTTTGATATATTGATTAAATAAAATTAGAAAAATATATTTATGAAGAAAAATAAATAAAAGTAAAAATAAAATAAAATAAATGAATGGTACATCACGCTGTATATATTCGTACTTCCTCCAAAATTTTATCCTTTTTACGGGTATTCGAATAGTCCCAGACGTAACGTGTCAGATATATCAATTGTCTCATCCTTAAAAGCTGAAATAGCTGAAATAATCATGACTAGAGTAGTTTCAAAAAGCTGAAATAGCTGAAATAATCATGACTAGAGTAGTTTCGCCCCCCAAGTCCGATTAGACAAGCCAACGGTCTGGTATACGCGTGGCAGCCAGAGGACTGAAATCCAGTTCAGCATGGTTCGATCCCCCTCCGTGGCATGTGGGAATTTTATTATTTAGGGTATGATTAGGAATGAATAAAATTTTTGATGAAAAATTTTGAAGAATAAAAGTTGTCAAATGATGTGATATGATAGGGGTAATAATGAGGAGTAAAGAGGATAAAGTTAAAATAGATAGGTTAATTATATAGGTAATTGTGTAGAAATGATTGAAAAGTAGGGTAGTTTATGTTGAAAGATGTAAAAAAAAATTAAAAAATAGAAAAGTTGTAGAGAATGAAAAGTTTCAGATTAAAAAATTTTAGGTGAAAAGTTTTTGTTATTGCCAAACACCCTCTTAGTTTCTTTGTATCGGGAACTTTATAATTTCTTCTAGAATGGGATTTTTAAAATTTTCGCTTGTAGGAGAGTGTAGGAAAAATTTCTCTCTATGATGTAAGGGTAATAAATGTGCCACAACGTAATATTAATGTGTCATGAAGGTGTCGTGATATATAAATACAAAGGGTGTGTTTGGGAATGAATAAAATTTTTGATAAAAAGTTTTAAAGGTAAAAGTTGTCATATGATATGATATGATAAAGGTAATGATAAATAGTAAAGATGATAAAGTTCAAATAAATAGATTAGTTGTGTTGTTAATTGTGTAGAAATGATTGAAAATATTGTAGTTGTACAGAAAAATGTAAAGAAATCATTAAAAATATAGTAGTTGTGAAAAGTGAAAAGTTTTAGTGAAAAGTGAAAAGTTTTAGATTAAAAAATTTTAACTTAACAACTTTTATTTATTACCAATTACACCCAAAATAAAAATTACCTTAGACATGATATATCTTGAAAACTGCCTATGAAGGATTAGACAGCAGTGAATGTCGATGGAGATGTTGGTATAATAGATCAAATGTCTACAACGTTTTATAAGAAATGAGCGCGGTTGATGGAGAGGTGGTTTCAAAGTTTCATTTCTCCGCTAGTTGTAGAGTTGTGGGTAATGTTATATGATTAACTTGGTAAAAAAAGGTGATTGGAGACGACCCTCATCATAAAAATAAAAATTTAAAAAAAAAATGGTCAAAGGGCTATACATGTGTGCATAGACTGACGGTTGACTTGGAAATTTCCTTTCAGATTATTTCAGGAGAACGTGGTTAGAAGAAGCCGAATTGTCTCCATCAGTCCTGTGGATCGAAGAGCTATTAAATGTGTTGATCGTATGGCAAAATGAGGTCTTAAATAACACGTTGAATTTTGAGGGAATCAAACATCTGCTACCAAAAGAGCTAGCTTGTTTCCTCCACATGTACTGAGCTAGCTCTTAATACCTCCTTTTACGTCGTTTTAACATTTTGTTCCTATCTCTGAAACAAAATTCCATCAAAATTTTTCTCATGCTCACACATGTTATCCACAGCAGCAACAGCATTTAACACCCAAAGAAATGGCTGATTTACCCTTTTCAATTTAGGGTTCAAATCATCTCTTATCCAAAAAAAAAAAAAAAAAACACCACAACTCCCACCCATCGTTGGCCGCCGTTGCTCTACGGTATTCTCTGACTATTGTCCTTCAAGTAGCACTACCAAATCTAACTTGTCCTAAATCATACAATATTTTTGGGTCGAATATCTATCTAGAATCGAAATGTAATAATATATATTGAAAATGAATAAAGTTGCAGTGAAAATAGATAAAGTTGTGTTGAGAATAAAATATTGTCTTGGAAATAATGATACAGATTCAATTAAAAAATTTTATATAATTTCAAACAGGTCCTTAATTTTAAGATTTCGATATTTAACCTAGCCTTCACATCCATTCACCTCCTTTTGTTCTTCCTTCATCACTAGGAGTATAAATAGGGTTGATTTCAACTCGAACTCAACTAACTCTGTTGCGTTCCGAACTGAGGCGTCACGTTTGTCCTTACTCTGGGATCTTGTCGATTGGTAAGTGTGAATCAAGATTATTGCCCTGATCACGCGGCAGGTTCTTAATTGGATCTCGTCCAATTTTTTTTCTTTCATCATATAAACATATATCATCATCATTCATAATGGACTTATCTATAACATCATAAATCATTAACTTCTCATATTATTCATAACTTCACAATTTCATACAACTTATGTCCTTTTTCATCATATCCCATTAAGAATCTATTCATACAAAAATCTACTAACCTTTGTAGATTCCTCTTTTCCTTTAGCAACCCATGCCCTTCATTTCTTGGCTTTCCCTACACCTGTCTGAGGTTGGGAAAACAAAACATGAGTCGAAACTTAATAAGCAAGCATTTTTCAT